>CM070701.1:14365351-15565351 GCA_036346265.1 Melocanna baccifera | reverse complement strand
TGGCAATTTGGCATGGCCGTCAGGCTCTCACCGACATGGAGTGAGGAATCGCTGACCAATTTTTCTCTTGGCCGTCAGTGGCACGTATCATTGTCATGATCATAATCTATACTCTTGAAATGGTTTATTAGCAATATTACTGATACAAGAGATCAGGTACGAGCGTTAGCATTTCCTTGAGAGCAATTCTACACGAGAAAACGATTTCCTCCTCTTTCTTCTTTAATTAACATACCACCTCACTAATTTACTGATATGATAGACCTATTAATTACTAAAAATTATCCTAATCACTACATTGAGACTGCCCTAACTAGCCCAATCTAGCCATCTTCTTGGTCCGTCACCCTCCAGAGCCTAAAAAAATAAAAACAAAGAAAAAGAAAAAGGTCTCGCCTTCTAGACCCTTCCATCCGCCTCCCACTTTAATACTCCGCCACGTCCCATCGCGTCGCGTCCTTCTCACGCAAAACTCAAACCCTCCGATCCAAACGCGACCGGACCAAACCCAAGCCCTCCACAAACCCTAAGCTCACCGGTGGCGGCGGAGATGGACCCAGACGGAGTGGCGAAGGCGTTCGTGGAGCACTACTACCGCACGTTCGACACCAACCGGGCGGCGCTGGCTGGGCTGTACCAGGAGGGCTCCATGCTCACCTTCGAGGGCGATAAGTTCATGGGCGCCGCCGCCATCGTCGGGAAGCTCACCTCCCTCCCCTTCGCGACCTGCACCCACCGCATCACCACCGTCGACTGCCAGCCGTCCGGCCCGACGGGCGGCATGCTCGTCTTCGTCTCCGGCTCCCTCCAGCCCGACGGCGGGGAGCACCACATCAAGTTCTCACAGGTGGGAACCGATCCTTTGGTCTGATCTGATTCGTGGTTGCTGGAATATTTTGCGGTGATTTTATCGGGCTAGATCTCCGTACTGGAATGTTCTAGAAGCGTGTTAGGATCTATTGTTGCGATCGGGCGTCCAATTGCAGTTGCTGCGCTTAGATCTCCAGCCTGGAATGTTTTAGGAGGGTGTTAGGTCGTCGTGATTCGTCATGTTACTGTTGTTGCTGGCTTGCTGCTGCTATGGTGGATTTTTATATCTCCATTAGGGATGTTTTGTGAGTGTGTTAGATTGTAGTGGTTCGATTAACAATTGTTGATCATTGCTGATCTGATTTGCTTAAGTAATTTTACTGCATTATAACTTGCTGACTAGTGGATTTGTTTGATTTGATCTGTGGTTAATGGTTATTGCCCTGGAGATCGAATGGTTGCCGATCTATGGTCCGATGAGCTAAGGATCTAATGTTAGGTCCTGGGACTGTACTGCTCTTGTGATTTACTATTAGTTATTATTAGATGTTGTACTAGTCTTTGTGTTGGCTTTCAGATAGCCTCTAGGATTCTCAATGTTATATACATGTTAGGATTTGACATATGGTCTGCAAACGTTGCTTGCCTTAAGTGCTTACTCGCTGTGATGACATGCTTCACGTGTGTTAACCTTAGTTTATGTTTATTCTTGTTATCTATGCTGGCCCGTGATGTCTTTCTGTGCTGTAGGGATTTGAGATTTATGTAATGCTGTAGTGCTCGGTCACTCAATCTGGTTCATTGTTATTGGTTTATGTGGAGTTGGTTTTTTCTGTGTGTTCATTGTGTTGTCTGGATAATACACTATTAGATAGGAGTAGGTATCAGTAGTAAGGAGTTGTGTTCCACTTTTGTAATAGATTCCTGCCGTAGTTCAAGGTATTGTAGATGTGGCAAATTTCACAGATATTGGTTTGACTTTATTTAGGTTCTTAACTCTGAATTGTCATCTTGAACCTTGGATATTGCATTTATATGCACTTTATACTAGCATTGGCTCATCTTGTATTCCTGATTTCCTCGTGAGCATCATTGAGCATAAATTTGTGAACACAAATATGGCATGCTGCATATTCAGTGACAAGGTGGTTTCACTTTCTACTGGACCAATCTATTTGGCAGTTCTCTATTTCTGGGAATACCAAAACTGCTTTCTTCCATGTTTTTTCTTCTGACTGGTATACACGGAATCTTGTAGAGATGTACACCACTTTTCTCTATTTTTTCTAGTTTAGTTTAGTTTAGTTCCTAAGTTGATCTCTGCACTGTTTCCTGTTGGTATTTTCGCTCAATATGGTAGTTACTACTTACTACCATACAGTACAACCTTTACTTAGGCATTATCTTATTACTTATTAACAAAAAGTGACCGGTACATATATTCTGATCAGATGGATTGGATCAAATTCATGCAGTTAGGCTTTCATTCATCCACGGTGAATCAAATAGTATTGCTATTTGCTAGTTATGCATTTCCGCTGCAATATTCTAGATTTTAATTAAATGTTCCTGGATCACCTTTGTTGTCTGCTTGGTTTTTTGCAAGAAAATATCACACATGTTTGTGCTTCAAATCTTCATTGCAGCACTACCATGTGCATGCCCAGTCTGATTTGTGCTTCTGGCAGCTGAGTTGCGTCTTTCTATGAGCTGTGGCATTTATGTTTGTGTTTTTTCCAGATAATTTATCTGAATCCCTAAATGGGCTAGACTACCTTAATTTTTCTGTTATGTATTTGTTGACATCTGATTACTAAGGTCTGCCTAAATTTTCTGGAAAGTTTCTTGGTTGACATGCTCGATGGTCTCTTCGCTGATTGCAACCTGCTGTTGGTGCAGATGTTCCAGTTGATGCCAGTTGGACCAGGGAACTTCTACGTGCAGAACGACATGTTCCGCCTAAACTACGGCTAAGAACCTTCCTCAAGATTTCATAGAGATTGTTCTCCTCATGGAAGTCACAGATAATGTTTTCCAGAAACAATCTGGTTGTGGTTTTTGTGTTGAATGATGAAAGCTTTATGGTGCTTTGTTCTCAGCACTTCATGTGATTTGTTGCGAGTAATTGTGACTCCCTATATGGATCTGTACTCTAGGATTTACTATTTTCCTTGTCTTATATACTAGCTATGTTTTCTTATGAAGGCTGTGGAGAAAATTTAACTGGTCTATTCGTGTTGGTGCATTCCTGACTTGCGTTAAAGCCTTTCTATCTTGGTGTCTGCGAACTTCAAAAATATCTGATATTGATATTTTGCAGACTACCAAATAATCTGTCTTACTGACTGTGAAGCATGAAGACAAGAAGGAAAGGGTATGTCACAAGGAATGCAAATACGCGACGATGTCTGGCTGATACTGATTTATGCTGGCAAACTGGCCACTTATTTCACGTTTTGTACTCTTCTGCTGTCTCTATTTCCTTTTACCTTGCGTTTCTTCGCTACAGACCCATGTCCAGGCCTTACTGCTGCCGGTGGTGACAAAAGAGTGTTTTTTTGACTGATGGTTTTTGGTCTTAGTGTAAAAATGTTTATACGATAAACCACTTTTAAAAAAATGACGAAGAAATCATCACGGCTGTCTACTAGACATAAGTTATAAGGTGAAAAGATAGGCCCAAAAGAACATAGAGGTGATGCGTAAATTATACCGACGACCTTTGATTTTTATGTTGGTAGCTGCTTGCCGATAGAGTTGAGGCTATGTACAATGCAAAATGTTTATACATAAGTGCTTAAAGAAGAATATAACCACATCATTATGTCCTCTAATACAATCATCTTTTTTTATAGATGTTTAGATATTATATTATCTATTAATTATATATAGTTATGCACATAAGCACTATTAAGCATCTATATCTACTTAACATCTAATGCTACAAAATAAGCACCTATCTAGTGGCAAGAAAATTCAGTTTTTTTATTGCTAAACGCCTTCATAGGCACGCTCTTAGACCTCGTTTATTTTGACTTAAAACTAGTTTCTGTTTCTGACGTCTACTTTTTTCATTATTTAGTAATTTCTTTTTTTTCTAGTTTTTTAAGATTATTTGGATTTTTTTGCTTTTTTTCTCGTATTCTTTTGTATTGTTTGTGATGGGCTAACATGTTTATTTTATTTTTAAAATTTTAAAATTTAATTATATCAAATAAGTCAATTCAATTATAGTAAAAAATAAATCAACTATAGTAAAAAAAATTCATAAACCAACGTTATTCCGAATGTCCCCTTACAATACACCCGCATAGGCTTTGCTTGTTGAGGTTGCTCTCCTCAAGCTTTCGTGGCCCTACTTTTGACCTGATCACCAAACCTTTCAGAGCATGTTCTTTTCGGTTTCTAAAAGTGACTTTTGGCTTTTGCTACAGTACATAATTTTTAAATGAAATATTTTTCAAGATGATATATACAAGTTAATTATAGTATACATTAAAAGCCCAATATCTGTACAATCCAAAATCACAAGCGATTATCTCTCTCTCCGTAATCTCTGTCGCAGATAGCTAAAATTCAAAAATTTCAACTAAAAATTATAAGCCGCAGCAAAAAAGAACAAACTTTCAAGGCACCCGTTTTCTTGCAGGACTCCCACGTTTCTAGTTCCAGAGGACGGTTCTGTAGCAATCTCATGGCTTTTTGGGGCGCGAGACTCCACGGCCCTACTTTCATGGTGGTCTGTTAGGTTGATCTCTTGGACAAGGCGGGCCCCGCTCGTTTCAGTTTTTTTTCAGCTTCAGATTCTAGTTTCAACTTTTTTTTCACTATTCAGTAATTCTTCCTTTGCTGCATTTTTAAAGATTTTTTGGGCTTTTTTGCATTTTTTCCCCGTGTTCCTTTGCATTGTCCGTGATGAACTAACATATTTTTTTCTATTTTTTTAAATTTAATTATACCCAAAAAGCCAAATCAGCTACAGTAAAAAAACCAAATACAGTAAAATTTCAACCAAAAACCAAAAGCCTTCGCTAAAATGAACGCCCTCTAAGTGAAGTTCAAGTGGAGGAGGTAAAAGTTTATGTAAACAAAAAAAAGGAGACAGTACTGTGAAAATGGACAAAAAAGCACCCCTTCTCATTTTCCATTTATGATCCGCAACATCAGACTCAAAATTTCAAGTGTAGGTGACACTACCAGCCTTCTTTAGTTCTATTGAACATAAATCGTTCATTCCTCTCAAATGGTAGCAAAGGTAGCGCCAGACAGCACAATCGGGAGAGAGACGATGCCAATGGAACAACAAGATACAAACCTATTGAGAAACACGGAATTTCCAGTCATTCTGCCAAGAAACAGAATTTCTCCATTTCTGAAACAATTATAAGCCCCACGCAACAATCAAACCAGAGCATTCTTCCCGTATGTACAAAGTTCGCTGTCAAGCAGTATCCTCCTAGATATAGTACTATAAAACCATTTAAACTTGTTGCGGTGTTACATGGTAAAAAGTTGTCCAGGAAGGAAAATATAGGTCGCAACAACGACAGCCCTGCTCAACTGTCTGCTTCTATATATACACCACTGTGGGGAGCCTATTTCGTATTCGACTTCACATCTGCATGAATGGAGCCTTGGAAAATATATGCCCTGCCAGAAGAGGGCAATCAAAAGGTCATGTTATACTGTTACGTGGATAGTTAAGTAAGCAATATAGGCAAAAAGTCTTGGCAGCATGATAATGACACGAGCAATGAAAATTGAAAAACACAAGGAATTGCATTGATCTAAACAAAACTTCTCTAGAACAAATCGAGGTTGGTGGAGGAATTGAAGTTCAGGTTCACAACTATTGCTCCCTCAAAAGCAGCCTCTAATTGCAATATTTAATTATCTCTCTCAAAATTTCTATTCCTATTGGCATGTAAGAGTGATAGCAAAGTGCTGAAAGGAATACGCTAGGTCAAGCTCCAGTGTCTACTCTTTATCTTTCTTTCCTTTATTTTTGGCTAAGAGACTAAGAAAGCTATTCTTCAGCAAAATCATCACTCCTTACATTTTCTCCCTTTCAAACTTTTTCCTAAGAAACTCCACCTGTCTCCCATCAACATGAACCAAGATATCAAGTTTGTTTTTTCTGGTCTCCTACTAAACAAGCACTTCAAGCACTAGGCAACTAAATTTCCATTTCATTGCTACATGCTCTTTTTGACTTTATATGTTCACTGTCCTTTCCCCCTTTAATTTAATACGGTCGGTGACACAGTTACCCTCTTTTCCATTAACATAATCCATCAACCTGCAGTTCCCAATTTTCTGTCTTGACCAAACTTACAGAACTAAAACATACAGGGAATGAACTTGCACCGACAGACACCGCTTCCTTTTCCCGTTCCCATTTCTTGAGGGATGGGGTGGTGGTGCCCAACCCTTAAAAGTCCTAAGTTAATTTCATTGCTCAGGCAACAGAACTTCTTTAAAAACAAGCTTCCGAACTATTATCCAAATTTATGACTGTTAGATCAGATAACCAACGCCCGCAAATCCCCCCTCAAAAAAGCCCCCTAAAAAAACCCTTGAATGTCTGTTTTGATGATTAAAAATTTAGATGATTGTTTGAAAAAAATATAAAAATGATGACTAGACACTCCAAAAAACCTTCGTGCCAAGTTAACTCCTGCAGGCTGTTCACATTGTTTGGAAAACAATTAAGGTAGCGCTAAATTTAGTGTTGGCTTATGGTTTTTTTACTATAATTAGCTTATTTTTTTACTGTAGCTGAATTAATTTATTGATATAATTAAAATTAAAAAAGTAAAAATAGAAAAAAAATTAACCGATAATGCAAAGAAATACAAAAACACAAAAAAACCTAAAAAATCTAAAAAAATTAAAAAGATAAAATTAAACCTGACTTTAAGTCAGCTTCAGCAGCACCTAAGCGTGCTTACTGCATACGGTGTCCTCCTGAACTTAATAACAGGCCAATCCTAAAATCACTACTTGCATCCAGAAACTAAGTAAATTTCGGCATTAAGAACAATTTAAGGTGCCCAAAGACAATCGATGATTCACACTTGGGCAGAAATATGCAAAGGCACTCAATTTGGCGCATTTAACCCCAATCGGGCCAGGAAACCCCACCAATTCTCGTGTTCAATCATGTGAACCTAAACATACAAAAGACGAGCCTTTCTTTTCCCCAAGCATGTGAACCTAAGCGGCCGAATCACGTACATGTGGAGGCCCCCTTCGGCGAGGACGAGCACGCGGCGGCGGGCCAGAGGATGGCCCTCCCGATCCCGGAGAGGTTGGTGACGAAGCCGACGAAGAGGAACACGCAGGAGAGACCGATGACGCAGGGCATGAGGAAGAAACCCAGCATGAAGGTCACCGACCCGCAGAGCATGAGCGCCATGGACGCGCCCAGCAGCATGGACGCCACCCCCGCCGCCGACACCTGCCACGGACGCACCCGGGCCCCCTCCTCCGGCGGCCGGAGTATGGTGAGCAGGAACGCGCAGAGCTCGTAGAGCAGGCGCGACTGGTGGGCCTCCGCCGGCGGCCTCATGACGCCGCCGCCGCCGTGGAACGCCGGCCCTGGAATCTTGGACGTGAAGAGCAGGAGACGGCAAAGAGGAAGAGGAAGTGGAGGAGATCTGGAGACGGGAACACCGAAATGGTTTTGCTTCGCCTTGCTGTTTTCTTCCACTTTTTGTTTGGGTTTGCGCCTTTCGTGGAGTCGAAAAGCAAACTAGGGGAGAGACGACAAACTGTTATTTTGCAACTTTTAAAAGCTGTTTTTGATTTTTATTATAGTAACTAATTTTTAAATAAAATATTTTTTAAGATAAGATCTATAAGTTAATTGTAGTACACGTTAAAAAATTAATATCTGTACCATAAAAAATCACAAGCGAGTATCTCTTTTTCCGCAATCTATGTGGTAAACAGCCAAAAAACCATCAGCCGCAACCAAAAAAACATGCTCGAGCTCTGTTGAAATCACGGGATAATTTCAGGCTGCCTTGGCTATGGTCATGGATAAACTATTCTTTATTGGTTGATTATTTCCGGTGTGATGTGGATAACTGTGCAACTGATTTTTTAGTGATTACACGCTTTACTTTCTAACAGAAGTAATACTGATTTTAAAGTATAATATCTATTTATTATTTATTATATTTAAAAAATAATGTAAATCACTGTCAAAAAAGTGTATAAACACCTTTTTTATTTTTTTTCTCTCTCTTTGAAGGATTGCAACATATTGGTTAATCTTCAAGTTTACCACCAACCTATGTTTCTCGAGAAAAACATTAAAGGGGCTGTTTGGAATGCTCGAATTTCATATGATGTATCTTCTAATCATGTATTTTTTTAACGACTGAGCTACACATTTGATGTCACGATGGTTTGAGTTACACGCTGCAGTTTCGGACGCACATGTTATTTGGTGTTTACTGTGAGTTCATAAATATTCAGAAGCAATGCCTTATTTGCCAGGTCATAGGAGTTCCCACACGTTATGGATCGATTTAGCATTTCTTTGTGCGGTGAAACTATTCCTTGATTGTTCATAGAAATATTTAATTTGTGCTGGTTTAGAAGGAAAAAAAAAGGAGTTGGTGAGCAGGTGTGGGGAAGAACTTCAATTGAAAGGTAGAAGCGGAGGAGAGCAGCGAGAAGTAGCACGAAAGCAATTTTCCTGGATCTACGTGATCTTCTTTCCAGGTTTGGCGCTAACCAGTCTAATGGAGGCACGTCGTTGGACTATTTTTTTTCTCTCAAGTTAAAACGTGACGCGCGAGGAAATCCTTCGATGCCCATGAGACAAGGATTGGAGTAGAGAAAGGATAAATACCAGTATGCCACACGAATTTACCCGTCGAGATCAACCGGGTAAAAATATCTGAAAAATGGTCGAGGTGATTTGGCCATTTTCATAACCTGTCGCTTCACAGTTCTGGCTTCCCGCGCGCTCAGCTCCCGTCCATGCCCCCCCACGTATGAGCAGCTTGGTGATCAAAACGTCCAGCTAGCTCGCTGCTCCAAACACGTGTACCCCGCATCCAAATCGCACTGCTGCGTAGTGCTCGCCCAAAGCTGGTCGTGTCGATCTTGTAGCACCTTGTTGGAATGCTCCGAATTCTCTCCTGCTCCTCTCTCGCTGAAGGCAACGTGTGAGTGTGACAGTCGTGCCATCCTGCAGCGACCGCTTCGTGTTCGGACGTCCACGATTCCGGTGCGCCTGTCGAGCGTGCTACGCGTGGGGCGGGTGCCGCCGGCCCCGGCTCGTTGTGTGAGCACGACGGGCGAGACGGCCACGACGACGTCGGCCTCGGCCGGAAACCCCGGAATCGTGAGCCCAATTGGTGGGCGGCCCAGGCGCGGCAGCGGCCGAGCGACCGACGTTACGTACGGGCTACGGCCGGGTGGGGACGGTGCATTAAGGAGAATTGGAAAATAAATATTAAATTATAATATTAATTAGGTGGACCAGATGGTAAATTAGTGTATTAGAAGAATGATATTTAGTCTGATGTATATATGACGTGATAATCTATAGAGGTTGATATGTAGCGTTACAGTTGGGAATGCCCAGAGCGAGACGCAGGCTGGCTATGGGAGATCGGCCCAGTGGAAAGCACGCGCACGTTGAGAGGGCCCGTCCACGATGGTTCAGGCGGGCGGGATGGAGATCGTGAACTTGGGCCAGGGCGGTTTCCAAGAGGGCACGGCCTTGCTGGCCGTGGGAGGGGGTAGCGGTTGGGTTGGACGGGCGGCTGAGTGGAGCAAACGGGCCGAACGAGCTTGGGCCCCTTTGACCGAGCCTGCCTAGTCCCACTGTGCCATTGATTGACGCTATCATCTCGGGTTTCATCTTCATCGCATGGTCGAAATCGATCTATAAGAAAATTCATACACACGATTGAATACGTTTGTGATTGATTACAGACAATTCGATCCTATTTTTATTCACAACTAGATCAACCAACTCGATAGAAGAGAGTACTTCCTCTCTACCTTAATTTAAATGATGAAATAAAAAAACTGGACAAATGCTAATCGTGCAAAGCCAACAACCCAGCGCAGCTCAGTGCAGGCCCTTGGATCGTCTGCATCCCATGATGGACTTCGGCAGCCGGCCAACCCCTCGACGTCCTCCTCGAACACCACGCCCATGCCCATGGCAGTGGAACAGCCACACGCCCAGGTTGTCCGCCCGGAACCGCACCGCGGTCCACCCGAGCGGGTGCAGCGCCACCGTGTTCCTCATGATCGGGTCCCTCACGCTGAACTTCCCGGCGCCGCCTCCCGGTTGAACTTGCCGTCGCCGTAGCCGAGCGCCCAGAAGTCGTGCCCGTGGAGGTGCCACGGGTGCGTCTCACTACGGTTGTTGAGCATGTTCGAGTTCTGCAGCACCACGTCGACGACGGAGCCAAGCGCCAGCCGGTACACCGCGCTGCCCACCATCCCGTTCGCCGGCGACGGCGCGGCGATGTCGTAGTTCTTGTGGTCGTACGTGTCCGGAGGGGGGCGCTGGTCGTACGCGCACCGCAGCCCGTGCCTCATCGCCACGAGGTACGGCGTGGCGGGGAACCTGAGGGACACGCCGTTGATGGTCCACTTGACGTGGTTGTCGATCAGGTTCTGCGTGTTGAGGAGGCGGCGCGTGCGGTCGGCCCTCACCAGCGGGTGCTCGACGTGGTCGGGGTGCGCGACATGCTCTGCTCTGCTTAACCCTGCTCGCAGTGTCGTTCCACACCGGGCCGACCGGTGGCGCTGTGGGCGGTAGCCAACTCCATATGCGCTCTAACTCGAGCACGATTATCTCTTCTGACCTTTTGACCCTCTAAATCATAATTTCGCACCAAATCATCTCTCAATTCTCGTTGTAATCAACGATTACCTCCGAATTATCCTGCAGATGTAAAAAACCAAACCAACACGGCACGGCGGAGGAGGTAGGTCTTGCCTGGCACGGCGGTGAACAACGGCGGCAATGCGCAATCGGGGCGGGAGGCGTTGCAAGCTCTGCCGGGAGCCAGCGAGCAGTTGAACATTCCTCGCCCGTTGATTAGAAGAGACTGGGTGAACCAAAGGAACAACACATGCGCGTCGGGTTGGTATATATCAAGTTGCAGACCACGTGTATATTGTCTTGTGTAGTTGTGTTGACAAGTACCTGCGGCTTGGTGACGAAGACGAACGGATTGGAGGGGAGCCCGTGGCCTGCTCTGCTCGTACACGCTCTTGTGCCACCAGTCGCTGAGGACGACGGTGTGCTTCTCGTCGTACGCGAAGGGCTCGACGCCGCCGTCCGGCACGGAGACGACTGTCATGCCGTCGAGCCCGGCTACGCGCTGCATCCCGTAGTGCGCATGGTACAGGTACGTGCCCGGCTGAAATCACGTACGATCTCGAGATGGTTGCGGACGGTGACGACGACGGTGTCGCCCTGTGTGGTGGTGCACTTTGGCTTCGGCCGCGAACGCCAGCGAGCAGAGGCAGACGCAGAGCGCGGCCACAGGTGGCCTCGGCGACGGTAGCAGCATCGTGCCGATCAATAGCAACTTTCGATTGCACGAGCGCTGTCTGGCTGCGAATGGAAGCAAGAGGAAGCTAACTGTTGCAGTCGTTTTTCTAAATTTTAGATTTTTTATTTTTTTCTTTCTTTCTCATATTTCTTTATATCGTTTATGATGAAATAACTTGTTTTTTTATTTTTAAATTTAATTACATAAAAACTAGCAATAATTACAGTGCAAAATAAGACAGCTACGGTGAAAAACCATAAAGCACTAAAAATCAATTTATGCAGGGTCAGTCTCGGCATAATTAAAGCGCTTGAAAAATTTCCTCACTTCAAATAACTTCTGCTTCTGGTTTTTAGAGCGCGCTGACTTTTTAATTTCTTCTTTTTTAGCCTGTTTGGTTTTTTCTTAATTCTTTTTATTATCTATAATAATTTTTAAAATTTAATTACTTAGAAAAACTATTAGTCGCTACCATAAAATTTTAGTCTACAGAAAAAAAGCCAGAAAACCTGTTGCATTTGGAGCACTACCTTTGTCGTACATGTATATTGAATCAGCTAGCTTGCGGTCCCACTCGTTTCAGCTTTTTTTTTTCAGCTTCAACTTTTTTTCACTATTCAGTAATTCGTTTTTTCTGAATTTTTTTTAGATTTTTTAGGTTTTTTTGCATTTTTCCCCATGTTCTTTTGCATTGTCCGTGATGGGCTAACATATTTTTATATTTTTTAAATTTAATTATACCTAAAAAGCCAAATTAGCTATAATAAAAAAATCAGCTGCATCGAAATTTCAGCTAAAAGTCAGAAGTATCGCTAAAACGAACGCCCCTGCGTGTGTCGTGTGGTTGTGCTGCCTGCTTGGATGATATATCTTCTTTTTGTTTTCTTTTTTGCCGTCTAGGTTAACAAAGTCACCATTTTGTTTAATTCTGACACATAAAGTAGGATGCATTACATGTCATTACATGTATATTAGATTTTGCAGAAATTCACACTGCAATTGATGCATTACCAGCGAATTAAAACGCCCTTAGTACTACTACTAAGGGGGTGATCGGTTTGGCTTTTTTCGGCTTCAGCTTCTAGCTTCAGCTTTTTTTTCACTATTCACTACACTATCCACTAACTCAAAAGTATAAGTAATTTTTCAAAAATGAAAAAATCACTACCATGTTTTTTCAATCAAAAGCCAAAAGCCATCGCTATTCTGATCACCCCCTAACAAAGTACTAATTTGACTTGTCAAATATCAAAGGCGTGAACTGCAAGAAAAGGAACGTACCCGCAATGTTACGTATTGTCATCTGTCAATCGGCCAACTACCTACAATGAATGAAAACAGCATATGACCGTACATCGTATGTGTGTGCTTTTATTTGTCTCATTTATTCACGCGCAACGAAAAAAAAAACTTGTTTTTTTCTATTTTCAAATTTAATTATGTTAAAAAACTACCAATAACTACAGACAAAATAAGATAGCTACAGTGAAAAACCATAAGGCACCAAAATTTAAGCAGGTCAGCCTCGGCATAATTAAAGCACTTGAAAAATATCCTTGCTTCAAACAACTTCTGCTTCTAGTTTTTAGATCTTATCGACTTTTTAATTTCATCATTTTTAGCTTTTGGTTTTTCTTATTTCTTTGTATTATTTATAATATTTTTAAAAATTTAATTATTTAGAAAAACTATTAATTGCTACTATGTAATTTTAATCTACAGGAAAAAAAAAGCCAGAAAGCCTATAGCTTTTGGAGCACTACCTTCGTCGTACATGCATAGCGAATCAGCTAGCTTGTGTGTGTCCTCGTGCGGTTGTGCTGCCTGCTTGGATGATATATCTTCGTTTTGTTTTCTTTTTCGCCGTCTAGGTTAACAAATTCACCATTTTGTTTAATTCTGACACATAAAGTAGGATGCATCACATGTATATTAGATTTTGCTGAAATTCACACCGCAATTGATATTAATAAAATTACCACCAAAATAAAACGCCCTTAGTACTACTACTAACAAACTACTTAATTTGACTTGTCTCAGATATCAAAGGCATGAAGTGCAAGAAAAGGTACCTACCTGAAATTTTACGTATTGTCATCTGTCAATCGGTCAACTACCTACAATGAATGAAAACAGCATATGACCGTACATCGTATGTGTATGCCTTTATTTGTCTCATTTTTCCACGCCAACGCAAAAAAAGAACAAATGGTTGCACCTAGCTACCTTCCATTACAAAAACGCCTAGAATGCATGCATATATATGCTTAATTTCGACGGACAGTTTCTACTTGCTAGGCATCTAGGGTATACGTAAGTACGTGCGTGAAACTGCAACTTTGTAGACATATATAGTCGCATTCAATAGCAGCACACCACAGTTAAACGTATCGTACTACAAATTATGAAATGTACAGGCATTACACCGTAGGTAGTTTTATGCAGACAGACAGACAGACAGACAGCCTATAAAGCTGTCACGTACGGCCTTTATACCAGATACATTTGGACATCAAACGACTAGCTAGTCTCTTGCACGCTTGACGTGCGTGCAACACATCACAAAAGTTTTTGACACTGACCACACAGAATTACGATCAGCTGAGTGAAATAGTCACTCTTGGAGTAGAATGCGGCTGTGCGTGGTCAGTGCAGTCGCATTTTTATTGGTTCACATCAGTCTTCAAGGTAGCCATGTAGGCATGAAGGCGGTCGCGAATGGGCTATTGATCTGCTCAGTAGTAAACCTAAAAACAAAACAACAAATAGACAGTTTCAAATACATGTACATAGTTTCTCTTCCAAAAAATTTTGTACGTATTGATCACTGATCACAGATTCGCAGTTTTGTTTTTGTTTTTTCCTTCTTTTTTTTTTGAAACCTATCAGAGTTTGTTTCTAGTGAACTAGAGCTAATGCCTTTTTATATTCTCGCGTAACGCAGTGGAAGTTGAATATCTTGTCGCCGTCTCTCACATAATACTCCCTCTGTAGAAAAATATAGGGCTTCCAGTATTTCGAGATTCAAAGTTTGTAAATTTCGACTAACAACTTATCCAACAGTGTGTACTGTATATATATAATTATATATAATGACACAAGAGTGATATGTTAAATTCATATTTAAAAGCACTTTCTTACAATTATGATTTTGTATATATGAATAAAATACTGTAAAAGAAATTAGTGGTCAAAACTCAATCTCGGAGGTCGTACTAAGTCAAACTGTACCTTACGTCTTTCTAGAGGGAATAGCAATTAATCAATCTTAAGTCCTAAACATCCCAAATACCACATGATTATTTAGATAACTTAAATAACGGCATGCGCCCCTTGCGTACCAAATGCTACTCTCTTCGGCCACAAATACATGTGTTTAGGATGTGCGTACTCAAACATTTAAAACTTTTACTATCAACATCTTTTCAAATATTTAGATAGAATATATGAAAATCATATATATATTTGTCTTAAAAAGTATTTTTCATAATATTATAATATTATTAAGTTTTATAAATATATATTAACATAAATTATTGATCAAAGTTGTATTTCGGGACCGTATCAATGCTATGTATTTATGATTGGAGAGAGTATGGATGATCTGCTTTCTCTCACTATGATATAGAGTATGGACAAAATTAGGGTATCGAAATATTAGATGGTATGTTAGCATTACAAGTTGGATTTCATGCCTAAGAGTCCCAGATCGTCAAAAGAAAAGACTAAAATAGAGAAGACCATGCATGAAGAAAGCACACACAGAGCCGTATAACAAAAAGGCGTTTCTTACATACCCAATCTGCAGTGTAGGCTCGGCGGCAGCGTCCAGGGGATGAAAGAATCCGTTGCCAGCATGCGGTGGCGCCTGCTGTGGGGACTCACGTTGATCGTAGCCAGCTAGTAGGTTGGCACCGTGCTCCCACACTTGCCCATGCACCTGGCTCTCCTCGAGCTTTTCCTCGCAAAACAATTAAATAGGTGACTAATATTGCAATTCATTTATTTTCTTTCCGTTTGGCCCCCTTTCATTTTTTTCAGTTAGCAAGGATCAAGGTGACAATATATAGTCGGATCATGGGCATGCAATTTACATCGTCATTGATAAGAGGTTATTATTTTATTCTGTACTATCAAAAGAATGTTAAAGAAACAACAGTGTCATCATACGAAAATAGAATGTTGTGGAAACTACAGTGTTCACCATACGAAAATGACCAAGTTATGGTGCAGATTTTTTCGGACTGTAGAATTCAACAAATATACTAAGATCTGCATCAAAATACTGATGTACATGCGAACTTGTCAAGTTTGGACTTTGAAACATTGGTGTGTGTTATATATATGTATGTGCCTGTGTTTGCAAGCATATGTAGAAGGAGCAAGTGCCAGACAAAAATGTCAACCTGAAGAACTGAATTCTTCAGATGTGCACTTGGTACAACATTAAGTACATAGAGCTTCGGTGCAAGTACATTCAAAACTAAGTACAAATGGCTTCAACTTCAAAACAAGAAAACCAGACGCTTTGGAGTCTCTCTAAGATCCGATAAACGTATGCAACCACTACGACAATCCAGTTAATTTAATTTATACGGGCAAGGGAACTTACTTTTCTTCTAAGGCACTTATTTGCTTCACACAGCATTTGTTCCTGAAAAATTATTTAGTGATATCATTAGTTGGGAATAGTCGATTCTCTTCTCTGACCTGAAGTTAACTAAGAATATTTCAATTAATAATAGAAATCATGATCAGTTTTATTATGTTAAGAACATACCCTCCTTTGGAGATCAGTGAGCTGATCAACCATATGCTGTGTCTGCAAGATTGGAATTTTGATCATCATTTTTGTAAAACATATAACTGCAGCTGTGCAGCATGTAGATGTATCTAGCATAAATTAACTAGATAGCAAGGTCCTAATGTAGCACTTCGCAGTCCCACCAAAGCGATCAACATTCAAAGAGATCCAGAGAACTATGTTTAATAAATATGAGGAACCATTCTTCAAAAAAAAAAGAAGAAGAGGAACTGTACAAGTAGCCCTCAATGATTTGAGCCAACTATTTTTTGATGAATGAGGAAACAGTCCAGCTACTACTACCATATCGAATTCGATCATATATATATATATATATATGTGTGTGTGTGTGTGTGTGTGTGTGTGTGTGTGTGTGTGTATGGCGTTAAATGGGGCATGGTGTCTGGTCACCAGGTTTATGTCTTTGGATTGCTTTCAGATACATGCAAGTACAACGATATATAATATATCAGGCAAATCCGTTAGCATTTATTAATTCAAAAAATATCAATTTAAAAAGAAAATTATTGATTTAGCTTGATGAGTCAATTATAGATGAAAAGTCTTAATCATATGAGAAACAATCAATTAATTACCCTTGTGGATCTTATGTGCTTTAAGGATGAATCAAGTTGCTTTTCAAGCTGCTCAAGCTCTTTGATGCCGAGTGATCCGAGATCTTCACCAAGCAAATTCCTGTAATTGTTAAGAAATTAAAAGACTGCTATAAGTAGTCCTGCACATTAACTTATGATCACAAATAAAGTTACTTGCATCTACTTAAATTTATTGCGGTGCATGATGCATATGGAGTTATACGACTTCAGATGGCTCCATATTTAGCCTCCATAAAATTGATGTCTACCCTCAAGGGGTTGTGATTTGTGAAACTCATTTTCAGATGTTACAGGTGTGGATGCTCATCTTATTTTAATATTGCTAACTTAAACCAATTGCATGCGTTAGTTATGCAATATAAATTTCTTTCACACTGCGCTCATCGGTAATAGCACGTAATCGATTAGGCCAAAGGGTACATGCATATTTTTCTGCCCCAAAAAAAAGGAAAAAACCTGGAATAATATTTTCTCTGAAAATGAAGGTACTAACTAGATTATCCTTTAGTTATCATTTTTGAACAGAAATCTGCCCAAATTAGGTTTGAACTAGAGGACGCTTCATTTTGTAAAAATTAAAGTAAGAAGTCGACAACTTACCTTTGAGTCCTCTGTAAATTCTCCACCCGTGCTTTCAGTTTGAGATACTCATTGCGACTGCTCTGTACTAACTGCAAGATAAGCGCTATTTCAATACAAAGAACTTTAAGGAATCAAATCTTAAATATTTTTAGCCAAATTGCAGAAGAGGAAACCATCCAGCATCGGGAGACAAATTAAGCTTATTTTACATGCAATACTATCGGAGAAACAAATAAATGACAATGATTTCATCTTTCACAACAACTCAATGGCCACCACTTTTATATTTTGTTCTCTCAATGACTGTAATTCACCTTCAGAACTCGGAATTAAATTACTAGAAAATATAGAAGTCCACTAGAACACTATGTATTGATTGTTTACTTACTGTATGTTTCGAATTATCAAAACCACTATATGTGTTTGCTCATGAAGCTAATTGACTAAAGATGAAGGTAAATTGTTTCAAGTGGAGGAAGTTTTGGTGTTGTACAATATATATAGTTTTTGCAATGCTGTCATTTTACAGAAAACATCAAGACATTTTGGCAGCAGTTTCATAAGTTAAGTAGTGCGGTAAACATTTTTAACACTTACATATGTAGGTACTTATTAGTTAGTAAACTAGTACACATCACTGGCATTCTGACCCAACCACGTCTGTTGTTAATGATATATTGATTTATAATACAGAAGAGAAGCAATATCATAATTCAGAAATTAAAATCGGTTAATCACTAGTATCTTTTGACGAGGAAGATTAGAGCACAAGCTAATTTGATGCACACGTCAGAACACGCATGCAATAATATGACACATACAAAGAATTGATTGATCAGATAGATAAACGGAACTTACCTCATTCTCCTTGTTCTGTATTGCAGTATCTGCTGGCCCACCATAACTGCATTTTTGGTACCTCTCCAGTGTTTTGGTCATGCTGCAAGTTCAAAAACACGATTTTTTAGGAAAAAGACTAAAGGAATATAATAGTTCAGAAAACATCAAGATTTATACTTATCGGGGACCATGTAGAACTTATATCCTTTAGTGTTTATATATATGTACCAAATTGTCTTCGTGAAAAGTATTTGAAAGTAAATAAAAGTCACTATGCATTCTCATGTAAGCATCCTGTTACGCATCCATGATTAACACTAGATAGCGGCATCATTGGAAAAGATACGGCCCAGGATAAAGGCATAAAACACGGTGCTTGGAGAAGGGAGAAAAAAAATGCAAAAGCATTAACATCTAACTAAAACAAAGAATTTTGGTTGCATATTAATTAGCTGAATGCAGGTAATACTTGGCAGGCAACAATTTTGCAGGAATGGTGCTGTTATTTTTATCTTGGTAACTCATGTAAATATTGCCTCCATAATATTCTAAAACTACCCTGAAGTTTAAGAGACAGCCAAACAAGCAAAAAAAGAGGAAAGAAACTTTATAACTTCACCCAGAGTAGAATATTTAAGTATTTCCCCTGTACCACGGGAATACCAGCTGTTAGTACCGCCATGTTTCAGACTTCAGAGGAACAAGATGCGAATTCAGTTTTCAGAACAGAATCTACAGTACACCTGAAGATATACATATCTACCATCATAAAATACTGGAGCAATTGTATAGCTAGGCTTCTGAAAGGATATCTGATAAAGTAGGCACCACTCGGTCATGAGAGCTGAGGTGACAAAATGAATGACAATTGAAAGTTGTCACTAATTGTACCCTATATATACACTAGTTTTTAGCTGAAATTTCACTGTAACTGATTTTTTTATTGTAACTGAGTTGTCTTTTTAGGCATAATTAAATTTAAAAATAAAAAATAAAAACAGAAAAAAATGTTAACCCATCACGGATAATGTAAAGGAATACGGGGAAAAATACAAAAAATCCCAAAATATCTAAAAAAATCAGAAAAGATGAATTACTGAATAGTAAAAAAAAAAGGTAAAGCTGAGAAAAAAACTGAGTTAAACGTGCAGTAACATTTCCTTGCCCTGGACCATTCGAGGAGCCGAGGGGTGTTTAGCTATACACGATTTTTTTAAAACCAATTCAGTTCAATAATGCATACACCGCCAAGACCATATTGGTTTCCCCTTTCTGTGAAGTTAGGCATGTAAATAGATTTATTGGACAATTAACCTTTATAGTTGAATCATTTTAACTTATGCAGTTTCAACAAAACCAAAATCTTTTGATTGTGCATATAAAAATTTGCGAGTACAGAATGAGTATTTTTGTTCACATTGTAGAATAGTGGAAATAAAAGAGATACTACCCTGCTTAGTTACATAGCAAAATTAGATCTAGAAAATGCGCATTTGGTTTTTGTTGAATCTGGAACCAAACTCTATTTTTTCCAGATCTGGGAACAGCTGTAGATTCTTTTGGCATCCATCAAGTTTTTAGTGTGAAAGACAACCAACATACATCTAATTAACGCCAGAAACATCTTTAACAAAAGGTATAGGGTTGGGATTGGGGAAGCACCGATGCTGTTTATCCAGAAAAGTTTTCCCTTTTTCAGTAAATAGTAGGAGAAATCCCTAGTGAAAATAGAAAAGTTTTCCTAGGGAGGATTTGAAAATTTTAGAACAGACGAATGCCTGGCTCAAGACTACTTTCACAGCTAGGAATTCACTGTAAGACTAACGAGTAGTGAAAACAGATGCAAAATATTACATGATTGCCAAATTCCATATCATCAGGATTCCATAACCCTATGGCTCTATTTGAAATGCGGAAAATTTTTATGAATCTTGTAAAGAATAATATTTTCTTGTGAAATTCTCATGTTCCAAACATGGTCTAAATATGTAAGGAAATATTGATGAACTCGTATTCATCTTAAATCATATTTCCATCAGTACACCATTCATATATTTTGATCTTAATAAATTCCTGTTTTGAAATATAAGTGCACAGTTTTTGGACTCGAGAACATAATAAGGTTATCTAGATCTATAATTTGGTACTGGGCTTAACTACTAGATCTTAGATACCGATATATTAGCTTGCTTATTGCATTGCATCATTCTAACTAATATTGCATTCCCTTTTTCATGTAAGAATCAAGAAAATTGTGTTTGCAAAACTTTATAGTGTCAAATTTTCTGCAAAATTTTTATGGAACTCTAGCTAGATGCTTTCTCTAATTGCAATAACAAAAAAAACTTTGTGTCAAAATCAATTCTGCTAGCTTATGTGTGTGCAACTTGTCAATCTTCAATTAGCCAAACATGTGTTCTGTTTTATTAACAGGGAAATATTGAATTTACCTAGACTCATCTCACAGCTAAATACGAACGAGATTTGAAAGAAATCTAATGGTTAGAAACGCTTGGCATATTTTGAGACTCCAACAAAGTCATTCGTTGTGTTTGCCCAGCTATATATCTAACTCTCAAGTGACAGAACGCAGTAGTATTTATTGACAGGAAAATCATTAAAAGTTTATTCCTTCCAGTTATTAAAAAAACCTTTAGCAGGCGTTGATATTGCTTCAATAGTTCAATTGAGGCAATCACAACTCAATTGAGACACTCTGCCTCCCAAAACCGCAGCCAACCAGCAACTGAACACGCGACGTCCATGCAATAAATTTTGTTTGGATCGTCATGCATGCAACAGACCAGCTAGGGGATGCTAACGCTGTGTTTGTTTAGACATAGACTTTTTGCTTATAACTTAAAGATAGCCTTTTGGCTCTAGAGACTTAAAACTAGTTCGCTTTTAAACCAGCCAGGTTGTTTGGTATTCTAGCGCTTTTTATCTTTTGAGCGATGGCTTATTGTTCAAATATTTAAAATACCCATGTTCTAATGTCAGAGATGAATTCAATTACGATTCAATAATTCCAAATTCATCATGTCCTCATGAGATTTGACCAACAACGGCATGAATCATTCAAAGAAAAATAAGTCAAATTATAATAATAATTGATAGAACACATAACAATCAAGAGTAATTCAATTTATGACCATAAACTTGGTAATCACAATTCAATTCAGAAAAAGAAAGAAATCTATAAACAAATCCATGTCTTTGTCGGTTACCACCGTGTCTCCACTTCCGCCAAGTCACCATTGGCCTCACTAGTAGGTTATCACTGTCATCTAGAAGCCATCACTCTTACCGTCGGATCTAAAGATGATCTACCACCGTTGCCACCTAGCCTCCCCTCTTCAAGATTTGAACGGAGAAAGCATATCCATCAGGGGCGACGGACGAGGTCAGCGGAGGGAGGTCAAAGGAAGCCGACGGTGGTAGAGCATAACGTTGGTCAAGTGCAAAGAAGGGGGAGTGGTTGTCCGAACGGAGGCCGAGGACATGGAGGAGATCTAGTGATGACAGTGGAGGTCCAAACAGGGGTTGTGGTGGAGATTTAGATGAGACCGACGAGGCTGCGAAGAAGTGCCGGAGGAGTGGGAGGACATGGCCACCATCGTCGATCTCGGAGAGAATAGTACCGTCGGCGCCAGCGTGGGGACGACGCGGGCCAAGCCCTAGAGGCGAGTCGTGTGGTTTGATTTGACGGAAGGGAAAAATGAGAAGAAAAAGAGATGGATTGGGACTATATAAACAATGGCATTAGTGGGTTAGTTTTATGAAGTTGAGTGGCAAGATCTATTCTCTACCCACAAACTAAGTATCTCTTTCCTGACTTTTGGTTTATAGTTGTGTTATAGTTGTAAAATATCTTATGGCTTTTCAAAAGCTTGATTAAAAAGTCATCCATTTATTTAGGGTTCGGCTTTTTCGCTTTTAAACCGAAGAAAAAGTCTAAACAAACATGGCTTTAGAACCCATCAGTCACCACACATCCGATATCTAGCTGATGCGATGCCTTAAGCTCTTTCGTACCCCGGCAAGACCAAAAGACAAAAATCTTTTGAGCAAACGATTAACCAGATCCCCAAAGAAAAACGCTCTTCATTAATTAGATCTACATGGAGATTAATCGAAAGCCGCGGACCTGAACCTTTTTCCTTCCTAATAATTAACGTAACCACCGCTTAAATTTTCTAGCTCCCATGCATGCAGTTGTGCAAAAATTCAACTAACTAGGAAGCGCGCCATCTCAGACCAATGGATTCACTACGACCCCGAGAGCAAAAACCCGCAGATCTACGAAGATCACCACGTCCTACCAGCTCCCGAACGAGAAGATCACCACGTCCTACCAGCTCCCGAACGAGCCAAAACCCTAATTCCCGAGGAAATCGACAACTTCTGCTCCCAACCCCCTCGAATTTGCATAAGCCCCATGACCAGCTCGAACCCCGAGCCCCCCCTCTCACAGATCCACCATGCCTCACCCTGATCCCCAGCGAAACCACCCCTCAAAGCTCAGAAAACCCCAAGCCTCCACCACCCCGCGCTCCCCCGAGGACAGATCCGGAAAGATCTAGACCCACCGGCCACTGCTCACGCGCGCAAGCGTACGTACGTGTACGCGCAGATCGATGCGTTCGTGCGTATGCATACCTCTGGCCGCTGCAGAACTCGTAGAGCTTGCCGCGGTTGGAGAAGATGATGAGCGCGACCTCGGCGTCGCAGAGGACGGAGAGCTCGTACGCCTTCTTGAGCAGGCCGTTGCGGCGCTTGGCGAAGGTCACCTGCCGGTTGATCTTGTTCTCGATCCGCTTCAGCTCCACCCGCCCCCTTCCCATGGCTTTCGCTTCCTCGAGAGCCTGCCACTAGCTACTGGACGATTGCTACCTGCAGCTCGCCACCACCTGAGCTAGCAAGCTAGCTCCGCTCCTCCGGCTCGATCGAGATCGCCGAGCGAAAGCGGAAGGGGAAAGGGAGGAGGAGGAGGAGGGGAGGAGAGGAGAGGTGGATTAAAAAGCAAAGCGAGAGAGGTGGGGAGTGATTAGGGCGATCCACTCCTTTCCATTTTCGGCAAGGTGCGAGGCGCGTAACCCTAGAGCCCGGGGGCAAAGCCAGCCACCCCCCCTCCCCGTCGTTGTCAGCTCGTACGTTACACGCTAGCTAGCTTTTCATTAATCAAATTCAATGCGTTTCGCCGTATGCGCAGGGTATAGGGCCCATTCTTTTTCATGCTAGTCTTTTTTTTTTGGCTTTCTCCTTCGGTGTTCTCCAAAATTTAAAATAAATGTGACGGTTTCTTGAAACAGAATTTTAAAATAGTTTTTGAGTTCAAAACCGTGTGTGTCGTTGTAACAACCCTATTTTTAAGAATAGAGCCATCATGTTTCCCTCAACAACCTAGTAGTTCAGTTGCAGACTGAAAAGACATCATACTTGCTCATGAATATTTAACAAGAATTAGCTTGATTAAAATAAGACCTAAATGCCCAATTACAATAGTTTACGGGCGTTCAAGCAAAAAACTTAACTTACATTTTGAAGAACTAAAGAAATCTCACAGAAACGTTTGAGTGCGGCCGTAACTCTAACATATTAACTGATGCATTATTTCTTCTTCTAATGTTTGATATGATAAAAATAAGCAAAATTGAGTATACTAGGTACTCAGCAAGTCACATGAAAAGGCTATTTAACTATCATGTAAAGAGTTCAACTGGATAGACTTAAGTGTTATACTACAATAAGAATATATGCAAGTTCATTTGTAAATGGTTTCCTATGAAATGATAAAATATTACCTTCTTAAGAGAAAAGGGGTTTGATCAACTTAATTACCAAATTAAAAATCTTAACAAAGCTACTTATACCTTGTTATTGGATTCACCCATTAAACAAAACTGCATTTACCGAAAGCATGGTCTATCTGAATACTATAAGTTTTACTCTCCAAAGTTACCCAACTTTACCCATAAGATATCTCAAAGTCTTAATGTCATGCAATAGACATGCAACCAGATAGTGTGCGATTAAGTTAAGATAACAAGGTCTTTTACTACTTTCATCTTTTTAGCTTCTACTCGGTAGGCTCATAGCGACACATTCTCGGTAATCTATTGTCCAATACAAAAACCATGAACCAATGTTGAGTGGACCTACTATTATAAAATATGGCAAGTGACTTTCCAGTCCCATTTTCATACTACCCCGCTGTACGCTACTAAACCAGGTCTGACAAATCAAAACTTATGGTCGAGCGATTTCTATGTTCTTTACTTAGCATAAGGTTCTAGTCCTTATTTTTTCTCAAGTGAGGCAACCAATCACAAACCCAATACAATACAAACCAATCACCAATTCTTACAAAAGCCTCTACCGTAGGGTAAGGTTGTTGACTCCAACCATCTAGTGATTTTTACTATTCATCTTTAAACCTAGTATCATTTTAAATTCTATCAGCAAAACGCTGAAACAACATAGTAGTGTTAAACATTTGATTGTTTGATCTACTAATGATTAATTATACAATAGTTTATTATTATTATGACTGTCAAGGTAAATATGGCCTTCAATTAAGGCATGGCTTGGTAGGACTTAACTAATTATCATGTCATTTTAAATAATTATTTTAAATAAATAATAGTGTAAAATAGTAATAATGAAAGTATTGGTAATTAAAAAATATAGGATCAACATGATAAAAAATATGTGACTTGCTTTGTTGTTCAAATTCTTCAACTAATACTAAGTCTCTTACGTCTTGATCTACTTGGGGGATGGACGGTTAGAAAAGTTAAAAGTTAAACAAGTCCATGATTGAAAGAATTCGAGCTAAGAAAATAAACAAGTCCGTGCTCGAAAGAATTCTTCAACAGTGAATCTGGGTGCTAACGTGAAATATAAACAAACAAGTCTGTGTTCGAAAGAATTCGAGCTAAGAAAATAAAAATAAAAAAGGATAACATTTAGAAAAGTTAAACATAGGTGGATTTGGGTGGTTAGGATTTCAATGGAGTTTGGTTAAGCTAAACGGAGCTGAGAATGATTTAAATGGGCTTGAAACGATCGAAGTGGGTATAAAACATGCCAGATGGGTTTCAGATGAATAGTAATTGATTAACACAATTCATAATGGATTGGGTTGAATGATCAGCAATGATTTGGGTTAAGCACTTTTGGGCTCGGTCTATGAACAATACTGAGCTGAATTGGAACAATGTTAGGCTTGCCTAATAGGCCGGCTAGGATTACATTGGCCTTGGGCCGACTTGGCCCACCCAAGCACATGGCCTGCCATGCTCAAACCTGGTCAGCTTGGCGCCATGGACTCCTAAGTAGGAGCTCATGGTGGCGAGGGAAATTACACGTCGGCGATGGTTATCAACGAAGAGCGGTGGCACGAATAGGACTAGGGATACTGAATGGTTCCATTTTTGGGTTGGATTTCGTTGACTCTGGCAGAGGATTGGGTTTAGAAGCTCACTGATGCAGGGCACGGTGACAGTGGCTTTTGATGGTCGAAGCTGGGAGAGAGGGAGCTCGAGGGTGTAATTGAGTGCTAATGTGTGCTAGCTAGGTGATTAGTACGACTTTATAGGCCAAGAGAGGTGGTGGGAGTAGTGGTGCGGCCATGGCGGAGGCGGCGCGTGTGGGGCAATGTTGGCGGATGGGGAGCTTCGACGGCGTTGCTGGCAGCGGTGTTGGTGTGTCGTGCGTGCTACGTCTCATTGGTGTTCTGGGACGTGCTGGCAGGGCGCAATATGAGCTCGGGCATATGTTAGCCGAGTGACGGTCGAGATGGGCGACGATGAAGTCACCAGTGGTGAAGCACGGTGCATGCCCAGGAGGCGAGCTAATGGGCATTCAAGGCACGGTCGGAGAGATGGCGAAGCACTACTCTAGCATTGATGGCTTGTCAGCAACAAGGGACGGCAAGCTGGCGAGGCGCACTAGCAGCAGCGGCGAAGGGCGTGCGGGTGGGTGGCAGTGAGGCACAGGAGAGAAGGCGGTTGGCTGGATGGCACCAAGACAAGGTAAAAGGCGGAAAGACCAAAAAGAAAAGCGGATTGGCTTGGGAATTTTCTGAATTGGGCAAGAAACTCAAATTCGACCAAAATTCAAGAAAATCAAATAAAATTCAAAATTTTGAAAATTTTACGTTACTTCAATCATCGGTGTCAACGTTTCCACCGCCTGTTACCATTTTAAAAAGTGTAAATAAATATTATGAGCCGCATTAAAAGCCATTGACCATGGTCCACAAGAAGAGGGCCATAATTGCTTTGGTTTTTGCTCTCTCTCACTCACTGTCGTTTGTTCGGCGAGTTAGGATTCGACAGGTCGAAAAAGATAGCGGAAAGGGAGGTAGAAAAGTCGGGCGCTTTTTCGTTGGAAACCTCCGGGTGTCGTGTTTTTGGGCAAGGGCCTCCTTGCCTTTCAGTTCCAACAGGCGACAAGCCTAGCTGCCTGAAAGCTTGAATCCAGGATGATATGCATAAAGTTACCACAGTTTGCGTAGACAAGATGGAGCTCTTTTGATTCGGGTAGGCTGAGAGCTTGTTAATTTTGCCTAGAGAATCGATCGCCGCTGTGTATATCTAGTATGTATAGATAGGCTCTTTTCATTCGGGTAGGCTTATGTATATCTAGTACACTTTGTGTGTAAGCTCAGAGTTGTGGTCTTTACTTCCCCGTATTAGTTGTTGTGTGATCCACACTAAAAAGATCTAGTTTCGGCTCAACTTGATCTACCTGGATAGGAACCATTCATGCATATTCACTTTGCTGTGGTAACGTATCATAAAAGTACTGCCTATTCAAGTAACCAATGGATCACTAGTTAATTAGTTGTTAAAGTGCAAGCGCTGGCTAGCTAATTATATTGGTTGAATGAGTCCCCATCCTCAGGGCAAAAAAATTGAAACAAAGGGAACTAAAAGAATTAAAAATACAGTTTTCAGTCATCTATAGGCACTTGTCTAGCTTATAGATTATACTGATGGCATGGGATAACTGAACATCACACTAATAAATAGCAAGGTGAAGGCATCAATCGTACAATGAAATGTTGGAAAATAGTGGGTTTAATGCACTGGAGGAGGAGCTTGCAAATACATGCATGTCTCAGTATGATCGTTTCTCTATATGTTGTTGCTTCCTTGTACAAAACAGGATTCACAGACAAGCTCGCAGCAAGTATCTTTGGTGTTTATTTTGGAGAGTCGAGCTCTCTTCGGGACTTTGATATTTGTGAAAAATATAGCAATGCAAGATAACTATATACAGCGAACAGGGAAAAAGCTAGCAAGGAGTTTCTAAATCTTATAGCAAGGCCTTTATATTTGCTATGTTAGTTAGTGTTTCACCTATTGCGCGTGTTCAAAGCATGATTCAGTTGCATTTTTAGCACTAGAGAAATTCTAGAGTTCAAGAAATGGAGGCGCTATTAGAGATATGCCTTAAAGGTAATCATAGTGATGATTATATCACTTTTATGTTTATGATCTTTTGAATAATATATTATTTTATCTCTTAAATAAATATATTTCATATTGATCAATAATTATATGATTTGTTCGTGAAACTCTTTATTTATGTTTTAATGTTATTCTAAATTATCACTGATCTAATATCATTATGTGGGATAATTATGATTTACGGATCAACACATGTATTGATTGATGATCATGTTTCACGGATCATAGATATAGGATATCAAATCAATAATGTGGACATATGTTAAAGAATATGATGTTGGATTTACCTACCATGAAATATTGCGAGAATTATTATATTCTTAAGTATCATCAGTTGGTCTTATACATAGTGTATGTAGGATTTTTAGATCTGAAATCATCATTATTTTTATATATATAATAGTTTACTTAGAGGTTACCAAATACTACTCCATGACTGAGTGGTCATAAAGGTAGCTTTCGGATTTACTATGAAATATGCGGAGGAATATGAGCGATCAAAATGGAATTTGTGTCTCCTATATAATAGGAGAGATATCTTTAGATCCTTCGATGTGGTTGGATTAAGAAAGTGCATGACCATATCGAATGTGGTTGAGGAGTCAATCACAACCGAGTAATACACTACAGGTTCGAATGAAGGATCGAGCTATCATAGGATGGCAAGCTTTTTGTCTTGAGTTCGATCTGGTATCATCAGGCAAAGGGATCAATACAAAAACACTATATATGTTTATCTAATATGATCTTTATATATATTTGGGAGTTGTTATGTCCTGCTAGGAACCGCTACTAACTTATGGACCGGAAAGGAGTTTTCGACTCATACACAAATATACATGAACTTACAGGATCACACACTTAATGGACTGGAACGATAAGGGTTCGGATGATAGTTTTCAAGTGGGATACGATCTCTACTCGTATTGGATAAGGATCCGATTGGAGGCTATATAAGGAGAGGTGCAGGGGCTCATGGAGACATCTCAAAACACACTCATTGAAACCCTAGCCGCCACCTCTCATAATCATCGTATGCGCTGCTAATACTAGCACGCATGACACACGGTGTTCTATCCCTAGATGTGTAGATCTCGGTAAAGGTGCTGCTATGATTACGACGCTGATGGAGATGATCGCGAGGAGGAGACGGTTGGCCGAAGGACAATCAACTGCTTCCATTACATCGACGCACTCTTAGTTGAATCGGCTTCTTTAACTCTACTTTCGCTTGTGCGCCTAGTGGTAACGATCTATGATCTCTTACTCGCATGATTTTCTATTTTATACGATAGAAAATTTTAATTTACACTAACATAACTTACCCGTATCCCAACATACGCACATCAATCTCTTGCATCATCCATTTTTCCGTGTTCAACTTCAAGGACACAAAAACAAGACACGTAATATCTCCGTGACTCCGTCCATTAGAACGTACAGTTTAATATTATCCATTACATTACTAAAAGATGCATACACACGCACCTTTATTTGCTTAACATACAACCTGCAGTTTAAGTTAATAATGTGCACAGTAAATTACACACAAAATTTTTTCCAAAGCTAATTTCCTAGACATTAAAGCACCGGTTTACTACTACTTGATGGTGGCCAAGCTCGACAGAATACCTCAGTAACCAGGGGGCTAAGCCGTAAAATAGCACTGCACGCCAACTTACCCCTACGTACACCGGCGCAAGCGCAACCCCGCCACCGGCCGCATAACCACGCCGCGCTGCCTGCCCTCCAAACCGACGGTCCGGATGGGGCGCTCCTGGTAAGGGGCCGCCCGAGCCGGCAGATATTTGGCTTGCGCGAGTGGTGGTGGGGCGACGTGGCCCGGCCGATTTGGCCGGTGGGACGGGGCGCCATGATCCCTCCCTCCCACGTGTCGACCGCCGGGGGGCTGCCGACGGCGATCCGACGGCCGAGGACGCTACCCCGTACGTACGTCGCGTGGCGTACATGGCTGTGTGCGAGAGTGTGACCTTACCTTGGACTCCGCCGGTCGGCTGCTCCCGTCGATATCCATCCCATCCACAGAACCACACACTGACCCCGAGAGAGAGAGAGAGAAGAGAGAGAGAGGGAGCTTTGGATGGTCCGACAAGCATAACAGGGTGTGCTGCAAGTTAGTGCAGTGCAATGCATGAGCATTTTCAGCGCGTCCCATCCGTTCCGGTGCCGGCTACGTGGTGGCGGGGCCCGCTCGCGGGACAGGAGGCAGCTGGCTAGCGCGTCCCTTTCGTCGCTTTTGTTGCCTTGCAATCAATCAGTCGACTCGAGCGCCTGCACCCAGCAGCACCCGCACCCTCTCGTGGAGACCTGCGTATTTTACTGCAATGGCATAAAATACAGTCTTGTACTCTTATAAAATTTTAAATTTATATAGAAATTACATAATTAAAGATAAACAATATAAAATATAAAATAGATACCTCGATAATAGAAATCGTATAGTATCAATAAGTCACCGATGAGATGGATTTGTTGAGCCTGTTAAGGGCAGTGACCAGTGGGCTACATTTTTTATTTTTGCTTTTCTTTGCCGCTTACCTGCTTTGGCCTGCTGTGGCGCTTATCTCTTTGTTGGTTGTTGATCTGCTGTGCTCGTTGGCTGGCAGGGTAGGGTGGGGGTCTTGCCACCGACAAGAGTACCTTACTAAGCCTACCCATTGGCTTTGCTCCTGCTTGAGGGGCCGCTCATTTGGGCTTAAAAAGTTGGTTTATGATTAAATTTTTACTGTAATTACTTATTTTGCACTGTAAATATTGATGGCTTATTTAGCATAATTAATTTTTAAAAATTAAAAATAAAAATAGGTTAGTCCATCGCTAACAATACAAATGAATACAAAAAAAAAATATAAAAACTCAAAAGTTAAAAAATCAAAAAGATAAAATTTAAAAATAATAAAAAATAAGTTAGAAGCAAGAAACTAAGCCGAAATATGATCATAAGCCACATAAAACATCTCACCAGATGCATATCTGTAGGTCTAATTTTAGGCTAATCTAAATGTAATCTCTAGATGCCAACAAAAGAAAGAAAAAAAAACGGAAAAGTCGTAGTTGTAGTGCGGCGCAAACTGATTTCCCTCTCATGTTCTAGAGTCTACGCCGATCTCGCGTGTCCACGGAAGCGTGTGTAAATCGGGTCTGATTTCCAACGCACCCGCACCTCCTCCCATCCCTGTGCTGGGCGCGACGTGACCGTGCCGTGCGACGTGGCGGGCGCGGCCGGCGCGCGACGCGCCGCTGTTGGTAGCGTGCGAAGTAACCGGAGCCGGCCGGAGGAAGTCGCTCGCGCCCGCCCGCCAGCGCGGTGGCGCGTGGTCTCGGTCTCACACGTTTCTGCCTTGGACGGATCTGGCGGCGGGGGACTCGCAAGCGCGCGCGCGGTCTGAAGGCGCCGGTTCGTACGCGCGCACGGTCGGGTTCGGTCGATCGGTTAGTTGCCGCGCGACCGGGCCGCGGCGCGCGTCGGTCGGAGTCGTTTACCGCTGGGTGCGGCTGCTTTACGCTGTGCCTGGTGGCTGTACGTACGCATCTAGAGTTCTCAAGCCTGATCGATCTGATCAGCTGGACGGCCACCCTAGCTATGTACGTGTTTACAACATGTCTGACACAATGTCCAACGTCGACCGAGTTGGGTTTTAAGTCCCACATGCTGTACCAGTTCAGGCACACATTCTGCGCTACTTCAAGGAAATTATTTCGGGCCATCATCAGCACCGATGTGTAGGGAGGGGTATAAGAGCAATTTCAGTACGATGTGTAGGAGGGCAATTTCCATCTCTATTTTTCATTCGAGAGCACCGATTCTGACTCAGAAATTTTAAGACAACCCTCAAAATAGGATCCCTACTTCTCAATTCCCTCTATTCCCTCAACCAAAAAAAGAACAACTGTCAGACCTGCTCGTTGCTCACTGCTCACTGCACCACCACCCATCGTGCATAAGGCATATATTTCTAGTGAAGACATGAATCGTTGCTCACTGCTCACGATCCACCATCATCGCCTGTGCGGGAGGGGCATAAGGCATATACATTCTACCAACTCGCCTGCGTTTGTTGTCGGCTGTGGCTTATCATGTCTTTTTGTTATAGTGTAAGTATTTATATGAAAAAATACTAATAAATTGATAAATTGCTTTGAAAAATTATCTCGATAAGTTGCTTCGAAGCGAAAGCAAAGAAATTGTTTTATTTATTTATTTAAAAAATTATATGCTGAAAAGAAGAGGAACTTTCTTTTTGTTACAAGATGATAGATCCTTTTTTCTCTCGCCGACTTGGAATGATTTAAGACAGAAAATCACAGTCTACGGGACTGTTTTAAATCACGAATTATTATTGTAGGAGAGAACGATATGTACAGTACAGGACTACATCCTACAGGTACAAAATCTCACAGAAATATTACGAACACTCAATGACGCTGCCCCTGATCAATTCCATGGTTTCCATCCCTTAACGACGCCTACTTGTGCGTCACTGTCGTGCTCGTGCACCAATCTCGAGAGGGACGCCATTAACACTGATAGCATCGTTCAACTTCAAGATGATATACGACATTCAAGTTGTTCTAATTCGACTTCACAGGCAGTTTTTATCTCTATACAGAGAATTGCCAGCTCCCGGCCGGATTCTCTGATAAAGGAGACGGCACCTCGAGCAACAGTGGGCGTAATTTTCTTCGTCCCAGCCTATCCTAAACATCTCTTTCGGCCGACATGGCCGCATCAATTCTGTGCCAGATTCACGTACGTACTCTGAGAAGGGCAGAAATGCATGCGTCAATTCCATGCCAGATTTACTGAGAAAGGCATGATACAATGCATTTCTGTGTTATGAATGTTATATGTATTAATAAGAGATCCAAAAGTCATATATATATATATATATATATATATATATATATATATATATATATATATATATATATATATATATATATATATATATATATATATATATATATAAGAGATAAAACGATATACCATATAAGACATATATGGAATAGAATACAAACTCTATATCATAATACAACTCTATCTCCTTAACACCCCCTTTAAATGTAAGGCGTATGCAATAGCATTGCATTTGAAAAGAGTTGTTACTAAAATAGTAAACAAAATCCAAAATCCAAGTCTTGATGATGTCGTCGTAGCGTATAACTCTTCAAAAAATACTGTCGAATTAAGCCAAAGAGGAATAGATAGAAACATGACGACGCAGATCGAAGCTCAAGACAGCGGCGGCGCAGTGCACAAGGTGCAGCAGAAGCGCGGCGGCCTTAGAAGCTCGGAGCGGCTACAGAAGCGGCGGTGTCATAACGACTTCTACAATCTGTACGCGGCTCAGAGAGAAAAGCGGCGGTTACTGCCATAGAATAGATAGAAACATGGTAGCGCAGATCGAAGCCCAAGACTACGACGGCGCAATGCATAAAGTGCAAGAGAAGCGTGGCGGCCTTAAAAGCTTGGAGCGACGGCTAAAGAAGCGGCAACATCATAACGACTTCTACGATCTGCACGCGACTCAGAGAGAAGCGGTTGCTGTCATGCAAAATAAAATTTCTAGACTTCTATGACTGATAATAAATTTATGGACTCACATGGCTTTGACGAATTGAAGGATAGAAGTTACGAACTTGGATGGACGCAAACGAAAGACTCAAAAAACGAAAAACTTGATTGGCACACATACTTTTTTATAAAAACCAAATCCCGTTGGATCTCAAATCCAATTGGTCTGGATGGCAGTAGTAGCAGCACCCCTCTAGCGACGACGACAAAGAGGAGGAGGAAGGCGTTGACGAGGCCCTGCCTCACTCTGCGGCTGCCCGATCGAGCGGCTTCCTCTCTCCAGCGCACTTTGAATTGGTGCACCACCGGAGGGGAACAAAGTCCCAGGATTGCTACAGATGCGGGAATGGAGGTGGCTTCTGGGGCCGTGGGGACAAGGAGGCGTGACTCGCCTGCGGTGCGCGGTACTGTGCGGGGTGTGTGCTCCGGGCGATGGGGTCCATGCCAGAGGGGCGTAAGTGCCTTGTTGGTAACCCTGCGCATATAAATGCCAAGAGTAACTCCCATCAGTTATCTTTCATGAATGAGCCCATGTAATGGCATGCATATAAGTGCCATCAGTTTTCTGCTGAGTTAGAAGCAACGGCTTACATGCATGTGGTGCTTGGAATGCTAGTAGCAACATGCATGTATTTAGTTCTTCTGTTACTAGGAACTAGAAGGTTATGTTTTTTAGCATTATAAAAGGAAGAGGAGGCTGCAGCTCAAGGAGACGTGCAGCAGAATAAAACAACTTGTCTCATCTGTGTTTGTGTATGTTCTAAAGAGGAAACAATGTGTGAGTTCTCTCCAGGAGCTAGACCAACATGCCTGGCTGCATCGGGCGGCCAGTGGCCAAGCCGCGTGCAACCTGCGGTCGCCACTGTCGTCTCCGTGGCGAGTGGTTCGCCTGCGACGAGGCCGACACGTGCACCCGTTGCTTCGTCATCCAGGGCTCCGACTCGCTCGCCTCGAGAGGTGGTTGCAGGTGTAGGGGTGGATCTAGGCAGCGGCACGCACGAGGTGACGACGGCCGGTGACGAAGAGGGCACGCAATGAGCAGACGATAACGCGAGCGCTCGAGTTGGGCGGACAGGATCGGGAGTTTTCCCGTGCGACTGATGGGAGGCGGCCGTGCTTGTCCGCGTGAGCGTTTTTTTTATCTGTGCGCAAGGTCGAGTGTGCGCCATCGGCACGATCTCCCTCCGCGCGCGTCTGTGGATCAGATCGATCGACGAGCATGCTGCCTCCGTGCGTGTGATGGGAGGCAGCCGCGCGGTTGGCTCGAGCGGTCCAGGTTCTTCGGCCTGGCGCAGAAGCTGCTCGAGGAGATCTGCAACGTGGGTGGTGCTGCAACGCACGGCAGACCACAGCATCCCCGACGAGGGACTGCTCGACGCGGATCCGATGGACGGCACCGACGTTGTCGATCACAAGCTGGAGGCCGTCGGGAGAAGAAGTGACCGCCTCGGAAGCGAAGATTGATCCTCCCGGGCAGTAACATTGAAAGTAGATTGAGGTTAGGGTTTTAACCTAACCTCTGATACCATGTTATGAATATTATGTGTATTGATATGAGATCTAAAAAACCATATATATAAAAGATAAAGAGGATATGCCATATAGAGATAAGGCATATATGAAATATAATACAAATTCTATATCCTAATGCAACTCTATCTCCTTAACATTTTGCCCATAGGCCATGGCACTAAACCAAGGCATGCAAGTTCAGAAAAACACCTGCACCTCAAGCATGAAGCCAGCATGAACACAAGTACACAAGCAACCTGCTGCCTACACCAGTGAAGTTAAACCGGATATCAAGGGAATTTACGGCTAATTTATGCAAAGTTGTTCATATGCTGATAGTAAAAATGAAGAAAGACAGAGGCAAAAAAAGGAGAGGGAATGAACACAGAAAGAACAGAAACACTGATCACTAGGGTTACAGCTAGCTACTGAAAAAGCACAACAGCAGGTACTGATTACTGAAAACTACTGCCACGAGAACGGGAGAGACGAAGATGTCCCGTCCGAGGAGCCTTCAGTGCCGACATGGAATATCCCGTGGTAGTTCATCTCGTTGTCGTTCGAGCTCGGGACCAGGACGGTGTTCAGCTGCTCACTCTCCATGCTGGGGCAGGTGAACCCTGCCGTGGAGACGCCACTGGAGCCCTGGGAGCAAGCAAACCAAGAAGAGCTGCCGAACTGCAGGTTGGGGACAAGGGACTGAGCTATGGTGATGTGCTCGGTTGGCTGGACCATCCCGCTGACATCGACGCTGGAGGAATTAGCTGGCGATGACAGAAGAGAGAGAGCACAATCGGCGTCGAGCACTTGAGTCAGTCCATCGGAGAACATCTTGTTGCTGCTGCTGCTCTCAGGCGGCGGAGCGACGGTCTTGAGACGTTGGCACACTGATATCTCGAGGGCCGCACTTGTGCTGAAACTTATTTGATCTCCTTCCTGGAGAAAGGGAAAGCGCCGGCCTTCTTTGGAGTAAGTTGATGTAGAGCCGACAAAACGCTGCCTGCTCCTTAATACCTGATGGTTGTAATATGGACTGTCTTCCGATTTGATAATCCCAGACCAACTCACCTCTGGTCTTGGAGGAGCGAACGACGCGAACCTTGTCCCTGCATTTGAAAACAAACCTAAATGGCCGTCATGAAACAAGCACGGGACTGCTACTGAAATTAATCGATGTAAAAGATAGAAATTGCAGCATTGTGCGATTAGTCAGTGATTTGAATATCCAGGAAGCTGCATTGTGCTCATGGGGCTACTGAAGAATGGTACCTCTGATATTTCATTTTCAAACATGATTCATGATTTAAATTCTAGTGAAGAAAACACGATGTAACTCAACATCATCCATATCTAATGGATCTGATAATATATATTATCAGAAAGGTAAGGGTATATATTGCCTGTGCCTGATCTAAGGGTGCAGGATATGTCATCACATAGAATCAGACACAGCAGTATATATGTATGGACGTTATGTCGAGTTTCATGCATTGGTATCATTTATAGGCAAAACATTGTGCTGTCTTAGCTCCATGTAAAATACAGGTAAAACTTATTATAAGTTCCACAGGAGAAAATAAGGTGAACATATGTAATATGTAAGTACCAAGTAAGTTACAAAACCTCAGTTTTACAAGCTAGATTTTATGAACAACTAGAGGCAAAATTTGCAGCAGCATTTTAGCGGGGGTTTAGATATGCATTAATGTCCTCTATAGTTGAAATTTCTGCTTCTAGCAAGAGAAGTTACGATATAATTTGCATATTTCATTTATGTCAGGGTAGTAATCGACAATCTGTAAAAAAAACCTTGTTGACTTGTCATAAAGCTCCCAGAATTCAAGTTATCTGGCTGTGGCTTCCTGCGGCGTCGGTTGTGCCCGTCAAGGCGCTTTCTACAACTACGCTTAGCCTCATCAAATTCCTCAAGTAAGTGAAACCTAAAGAAGCAAAAACTGATAAGAAACCCAAACGATAAGTGGAAAGGAGAAGTAATACAAACATATATGATAATATGAAGGAAGAACTACACTTTTAAGAATGTGTACTTATTACTATCATCTTTATTGACATACTGGAACTTTTAATGTAAAAAGGAACAACATCTGACGGCTATAGCAGGATGTGAAAAAAAATCAGAAGCACGATTGAAGACCATTGGATATAAAGCCTTGCATAACAGTCTTAGTTGACATAGCAAATAAAAGTTACTCTTGCTTGTTACTCTCATAATACAGGTAGTATTATAATGCCATGATATCGTGGAACAAGTCAACAAGGAACTAGGAAGTATGGCATTCACGGTAAGAGAATTTCCATGCTAGTGAGTAACCTTTATGCTTAAAATATGGTGTGAATTTCGATGAGAATGAAAGTAGATTAGCCTTTCAGGACCATCACCATAGATTTTGATGTACTTGTTTACTGAACAAATGTTATGCTCTAATATAATTAAGGCACATGAATAATTCATAGCTAAATGGGACTTCTAACATGCTACTCAACCAAAAATAATGTTCCACATATTTATTCGCTCAATATTCAATAATAGCACACAGCTTCCCTTAAAAATTATAGTACACAGCTGGACCACTCAGATTTCAATGTATCAGTTAACAAATTGAGTGCATGTAACTTCATTTTAGATGAAAGTTTTGTTGGACCTATCAAGCACAGAAAAATAGTGCAACTCCTGTTGGACATTTGGACCACAGTACCAGCCTGTTGGGACACTGAAGAGCACTTGATAAAGTCTCCAAGCAGTATGGTGACCTAATTTTGCTCCACTGGGTGTCCGGGAGAGGTAATCAATCATTGGAAATGTGTCCCCACTGGATATAAAATTTCCAGGAGAAAAGAGAACAAATGATTGAAGGATAATATTTATATTGTTTAAAGGCACACGACGCAGAGTAGTTGCTCACTATAGCTCAACAATATAAAATACACCGCCACAACTGGATTAGAGTTGAATCTAAGAAAAGATTTCAGCTTGTTTTGTATTATTGTAAAAATAAAAACATGTCAAATTGGAGGCACCACATTTGCTCCAGAGGGTATGAAGTCTCACATCAGTTGAATATATGGCCCTCTGGCTTCTACAGTAATTAGCTTTAAACGGAATGTCTTTTCAAAGCGGTGTCTACAAATCGATTGTAATACACATTGTAGTGACTTTATTTATATCAGCCAAAATCACACACGAGTGTCTATCTCTCCGTACTCTCTCGTGCGATCTCTCACGAACAGTTAAAAGCTATAAACCGCAACCCAAAAGAATAGACCCTATATGACTTATTTAGTGGACTCAAATTATAACAGAGTAGAGCATTTAGATGTAAGATAAGCATTATGATTTACGACTAGTTTAGAAAAAGCAGAATAAAATGTTTGTTATGAGCCAAAAAACCAAGAAAAACAAATCATTCAGCTGCAAAGGAAGGATCATACTCGGAACAACTGTTTTGTTTCAGTTCAATAATCGAACAGCAAGGTCTTTGTTACAGTTCTCTGATAGTTAAACAAAGCTTTTATTGAGGGCTTGTGTGCTTACCTTAAGTGCCAGCTACTCTGATAGTTTAGCTAATTGATGAATAGATAAACATTTAAAACTTGTACGGGTTATCTGGTCGGTTACTAAGACAAAATGGCTCCACCAAAATGCATTGTGCAGAATGCATTTACAACGGTCTTTCAAATAGCGACTTTCTAGGTCCTGTCATCTCATATAAAAAGCATTGCTAATAGCCTGAAGCAAGCAAGCAGATTGGTAGGCAGTTTCTGCCAAAATTAAATAAAGCAGGTTGTATGTTCAACAACATCTTTAAGTATCAATAGATCCACACACAACAAATACTGCTGCACACAAGAATGCACGAGAAAAGAGCAAGAACTCATATGGATCTGGTTACTAATTCAGCAAGGAAAGGTCCTCACCGAAAAAGGAGATAGGCAATCATATCAGAGATGGGGCTTATCATTCAGGGTATTGCTAAACGAGGGGTGCCTTCTACACCCCCTCAAAGCAAAAATTGCAGATCCTAAAGTACCTACAGTTAACAATGGGTTGGACAGATGAGCTTCTCAACTCCATATTTGCTTCAAATCTGTGCCTTTCTGTTTTCACTGTTGAGCACATAATCGCTTTTATTTGTAGGAACCATAACAAAGGAATTTGTTTGTCAATATTAAGGAAAAACACAAATTCCAGTTCATTCTTCGATTTTAAACCAAACAATGAAAAAATGGGTTATTCAGGATAAGGTGATGTAGCAGCTAATCATAAATAAAAAGGACTACTACACCTGATCTTTGGCACATGAAATGCAACTGTCACTTTTTACTGATAATAATTCTCATTGATGGGTTAGAAAGTTAGTAGTGTAAAAGTAGGAAAAGAGGAGGGTTATAATTCAGGTATACAGGTTGCCAAGATAAAGGGTAGCAGGGAAAAACTTGGGGTACATTCATATGAAAAGCCTGAAAAGGAGGTGCCAGAAAAGATAAAGCTGTGCATCCTTGAAACAAGACAGGAAGATATATGCTCATCTCACCCCTAATGATTCCACCAGCTGTGCTTGGAATGGGAACAATTGTGCCAAAGAAAGGGAAAGCCATGCCCAAAGAAAGAACTGATTTGGCCTATTCACTTTTAACAAACGGAATAATCGGCAGTAAAAAGAAAAGGACACAAAAGAACTGACTGAGGCCAATCAGTCAGTTTCTTGATGCCGCCAATTTTCCATCGCAACAATTCAAGCAGTGATCTTTTCACAAATCACAATCGAGTTGACGAGACTGCAGCGTCGATTCGCAAATTTAAAAGCGATGTCGTGAATGAGCTGAATTGAGTATGGTTAGAATTGGTATAAACTGAAAATTGCGAAATTCTGCTATTTTGCCGGGTTATATACCTGCTGCACTGCTGGCAGAAGCGCATCTCGCGGCCGGAGACGACGACGACGGGCGTCTTGGAGTGCGCCTCGCAGACCTTGTGCCGCCGGTGGTAGTCGCGGCACTTGCTCAGGTCGGCCTTGCAGCCGTCCACCGCGCACTGCCCCCCGGCGGCGCCGCCAGGCCCCGCGCGCGGCCGCTTCAGCGGGCTCGCCGATGGCACTACCGCCGCAGTTGACACCGACACCACCGGGCCCTTCGCCGCCGGCTCCTTCAGCGCGTCCGGCGCGCCGAAGTCGCCCAGCCCGCCGAGCTTGAGGTCGACCGAGCACTCCGGCCGGCTCGGCGGCCCCCGCGCCGCCGCCGCCGCCGCCGCGGCAGCAATGCCCGATGCAGCCGAGGCGGCGGCGATGGCGGGCACGGCGTCGTGCTCCAGCTCGACCAGGTCCCAACAAACCGGCATCTTGAGATCCCAATCCATGGAGTTCAGCAGCTCAAGAAGCTCTACAGCTCCCCGCGCTAGCTGCTTCTTGGCTACTACAGAGCTAGCTACTCGTCCGTGTCTGTGCTCGCGCTAGAGCTGGAGCTCTCTCTCCCCTCCTTTCTCTCTCACGGTCAGGTCACTGGCTTGGCCGGTTTGTTCTCTTCTCCCGTCCCTCTCGTTCTATAGGCGTGCCGCGAGGAGGGCGGCAACTAGCAACCAAGAATTATTGCATGGTCACCACAGCACGCACAAACGAACAAATCAAGCACAAGAACAGGGCAAATGCCACAGATCAGCAGGGAGCTCGAGCAGCGGGAGCTTATCCTGATAGGGAGGAGAGAGGAACTGCTCCTCTTTTCTCTCAGACGATGAACAAGTGGAATGGATGATGTGCTTGCTTGCTAGCAGTGGCTACAGGAACAAGAAAGAATACACACACTCTCACCCACACAGAAATACAACAGCAATAGCAAGGAGGCCAGGCCGGGAACCGGGGAGTAGTCAGTACTTGCTTGCAGAGTCAGACAAGTGCAGGTGTGTATGGAGTGGGGAGGCGAGGGCTCTCTCCCTAGGAGACGAGGGGGGAGACGGTATATATAGCTGCGGTGGTTTATAGCATTAGTTTATTATTTTTATCTACTAGTAGGAAGATTTATCATAATAAATTGAATATCGATAAATTATTTTAAAAGATTATTTTGATAAATTATTTTAAAACGATGACAGAGAAATTATTTTATTTATTTGTTTAAAACAAACTATAAACTATAAATTAGGAGTTGAAAGAAGTAAGCTATATATGTTAATATAATTTTCTCGGTTGGGTTTTGTTTTGTTGCGACGCATTGGCTGCAGCCATTCATCTCATCAATCCCTCCTGACAGGGATTCTAACGGAGGAACAATAAATGGGGAAGGGGCCCTCTGCACCGGCATGGATCCTTGTGCTGCCTGCAATTATTGGGGAGGGGTTGGTTTGGTTGGTCTTCGGGCACTCGGGGTAGTGAGAGGGAAGCATTGCTTTTCTTGGCTCCTTAGCAAGGTTCGTTGAGTGGAGTGGAGACTGTTGCTCCGTTTTTTTATTGGCCATGCTTAAATTGTTTTAAAATCAGTTTTTGTTTTTTGTTTCTAGTTTTTTACTATTTAGTAATTTTATTTTTCTAATTTTTTAGATTTTTAGGTTTTTTTTGCCTTTTTTCATATTTTTTTGTATTATCCGTGATGGACTAACATATTTTTTTCTATTTTTATATATTTTTTAAATTTAATTATATCAAATAAGTCAAGTCAACTACAGTAAAAAATCATAAATCAACGCTAAACTGAGTACATCTTTACAGCTGTTTTTTCTTTGATTTATTTTAATGATTATTATTTATTAAATTAATAAGTCATATATCAAAAAAAACAGACGGAGAAAGAGGCGGTATTAGTGTACGAGCAGCTCATCTAATTATTGGTGTCTTTGCTTAAACAAAGTTTTACTGTTCTTCTGTAAGGGTTTAAAGGTTTTACTGTTCTTCTAAGGGGGTTGTGATGTAGTACTAGTATATATTGTGATTATTGTCTGATTGAGAATGCAAATCTTTGTTAGATACTCTACTGTGGAGCATAATTATGGTTACCGAAATAATTATGGCTTCACTGTCCCTGAACAGTCCATAAGATTTGGATTTAAAAAGAAATGAAGCTGGTTTTTTTCCAGGGAATTGGTCACGTGTTCTTACGGATTGCGACTGAACTGAGTTTATGCCTAAGTTTTTCTTGCATGTCGAACTTTTGGACAGCTGGTTTAGATTCTGTTCAAAAGTATTTTGGTTTTAGCTGATTGCGAAAGGGATTGAAAGAGTAAAAGGTACTCATGTTAAGAAACCATTCTGTTCAACACGGCTCCAGCAGTAACTCCTATAAACGGTTTATAGAAATCACTTTTAAAAATTACTTTATTTAAAAGTTAATTTTTAAAAGATAAAAGTCAGAAGCTATTTAAAACATCATCTTACTAATTGCAAGCAAACAAATAACATGGGGCTTTGCCAGGTTTCAAACGGAATGGCATCTTTTTATTTTTCCAAAGAGATGGCGTCTTGCAAGCATACAGGAACATGTGAGAGGCCATGGCATCGGTCGTACAAGTTGATTTCTAAATTGGGTTTAATCACACTGAAATCGTGCAAGCTCTCCCAACCGTGCAGCATCTCCGCCAAAAGAAAACAAGCTACTAGCTGCCTTCGTAACAGCTTTGTAGATGTCAATTTCAGTCTAGCTAAAGCTTTACGCGCCATAGAGCAACTAGTTTCTGGCGTAAGCTTCTCTGACTTTTGATTCACAATTAAAATTATATTATAGAAAACATACATAAACTTATATCATTATAGATAATACAAAGAAATAACAAAAATATTAAAAAACCTAAAAAACAAAAAGCTAAAATAAATTAAAAACCAAGATAAATCAACAGCTAAAACCATTTAAAGCGGGACTTATTCGGTGCTTATTAGGTTAATCTTGTGATATAATAAATTACTATTTTGATGCCATTCATTTTAAGACAGAATTTTATGTCTAAACGGCATGATCTCATATACTCTTCTTGACAAACTCCTAAACTAATCGTGTTTATTTAATTCCAGGTCCTAAACTAATCTTGTTTATTTAATTCCAGGCGTGTAGAGTGTAGCCCACACATTCGCCCCTTTTTTTTGGCTTTTGAGGTTGTTTTCAGCTTCTTCTTCTTTTTTTTTGCTTTTGATGTTGTTTTTAGCTTCAGCTTTTCTAAAAACTAAAATAAATAAGATGACTTCTTTAAACCATTTCTTTAAACTGCTTCCTGAGTCCACCGTTGCGTGCCTCGTACGCGTCAGTGTCTTTATCGTCTGCTACCATCTTAAAAATTATGGTAAAAAACCATTAATCATAACATAAAAGAACATGATCATCCTATAAAAAATCTCTCTAAGCATTAAAAAATATCTCTGAACAAACTAGCACTTGCGCGCTTGTTTAATAATTTAGGGTCTATTCATATTGGTTTTGACCGATATAAATAAAATCATTACAGTATATACTATAATCTACTAATAAACTCTATTTTAAAAAGATATTTTATTTAAAAGTTAACTACTATAAACAAAATTATTTACTATAGAAAACATAGGAGCTGATACGAAAATGGCCGACTCAAGTATACGTTCCAACTGCGCCTCTCCAGGCCCCAGGTCCATTTGCTCAAAAACAGTAGATCCCTGGTCCATTTCTCCATCACAGGTACATTATTTATTAATTTTATATATCATTTGTTCGTACTCTGTCGCCACATGCAGCAGCACGCCAACTTGAATTTTTTTGGTGGTTTTATACACAAAAAGAATTTGTTTTTGGGTTGCTTGTTTGGAAGGGAGCCTGTGGAAACCTGACCTGTGGCTCTCAAGGACATGGGGCTGGTTCGTTTGTTTGCTCCGTTCCTTTCAGGTGCTCTGACATCTCGTAGGAGCTCTAGAAAAACAAAGAGATGATAGATGAAGGATTGCACTATCATGATAGGCCACCTTGCGTGTAGCCTTTATTTTGCAAAAAAAAAAAAATGGGGTGGAATGATTGGCTATATGATGTTTCCTCCTTTGCCCCTTTATCTTTTTATTTCAATAATTCACATCTACAGCATAGGATAGGAGTAATATTCAAAAATATAAATAATAAAATTCATGGGAGTTTCAAGGACAAACCAGGAGGGTAGATGTAGTGTGTTCTTGGAACTTTTGGTGGTAAATTACAATGGGTGGAAACGCTTCGGATTGATTTATAAGGTTGTTTGTGGAAACCCGTGGTATCTAGTTACTTACGATGGATGGGCGCTTCGAATTATTTTCAAAGGTTGTTTTCAAAACCATAGATTAACCGTGTTAAGACTTAAGACCTGAAACTTGAATTTCGCCAGGACGACAATGTGAATTATCAGTTTCCGACAATTCGAAAACGACGACATGTTTTGCACGAGTCTTTTGGCATTGACAAACCTCGCTTCCAAACGACCTGTGCTTCTGACTTTTCTCTTGAGTTTCTTTTGGATTTTGAAACATTTTGATGGATACGAGTGTTATTTTTACACCTTTTGACCCCCCAAATAAACGAGTAGCAGAAGTAAAAAGACGACGCAGATCGGCTGAATGCGAACAAGCATGTCACAAATGCATTGACACAGTCACAAACGTCCAGGACGGTACGGGCCGAATTTATGTCAGTTGTCAAGGCATGTGACTGTAAAGCTCCCGGAGTATCCAACGAACTTCATTTTTTTAATTTTGGCTGAAACAAGGAGTAACAAACTTATATTTTTTTTCTTGGGTTGAAGCATAACGTATTTCAAAAGTCAGAAGGGATAGTACTAGCCAAGAAGCAACAAAATTAGTACATACCTCAACACAACCTTAGTTTTTTTTTAATCATGCTAACACAACCTATGGCCTTTGGTGCCTATGGATATTGGGCAAGACACAGCCTAATTAACGGCATATAAATTCCGTTGGGCATGACGCATATGGCACAATCAACTAAACTTGCACGAAATGGAAATCTACATGTACTTCATGGTTGGTGCCTAAGCCGTAGGCATTACTCTGCAACATATATCCAATAGTAGTTGAGGGGTATAAGCGGGTGTTCGGAATAACGATGGTTTTGATTTTCTTGAAAAACATATTCAGAAAACATCAGAATGATGAAAAACATCAGAATCGAGTTAGCTTATTAAGCATAATTAAATTTAAAAAAAATGTAAAAATAAAAACGGCACGCTAATCTAGAGCGGACGATGCAAAGGAATACGGGAAAAAAATCAAAACACAAAAATACCAAACAAACAAAAAAATCACTAGAGGACGAAAGTGCTACAGTGTAAGCAAATGCTGCTACAGTAAAATGATCTCCAATCGCAACGTTCAGAAGCTATTTTGATCGGGACCTTATCCACGCACACAATTCACGCATATCACACTCACATGTACGTGTCTTTAACACATAATAAAAATTAATTGGAGATCATAAAGATCTCCGAAGCACAGAAAGGTATTGTTCCACTTAGCATATACACATGTGTACTCATGAAATTATTGGTAAACGTGCGGATCGACGGAGCTGAATCACGCACGCCGGCCAACCGAACCGAGCAACGCTCACTTGTCAATACCACCGGTCTCTTCCACTGAAGTTATTTTTCCCAATCTGCTTGAGAAAATAAAGGCATCGCCTTTCTTGTTTGGTAGCTCGGCAGGTAGATCCATCTGGGATCAGGCTCCAAATATGCACCTACGACTCATCGAATTTCAGAAATTGGTATTTCTATGCGGTTAATTTGCAGGCTCCTGCGGTCGTGAAAGGTTTTTTAAAATAATCTATTTTTATTAAATATTATATAAATATATCATCATTTAACAATTACATAAATAATCATCTATCGTTAGGCTCTATCTTCATTTGAAATGACGATAAAGACTCTGTCATTATTTCAATCTAGAACAGAGCTTTTGTCGCTATTTCAAATAGCGATGGAAGCTCGTCGTCGAACCAATACACGACAGAGTACCACATCAGCGCTACGGATTCTGTCGCCATTTCAATTAGAGACAGAGAGGCTAACCATTAATTGAAATGGTGGCAGAAGCCCCTGTAGCTTTAATCGCTAGATCAAATGGCGAATGAGGCCCTGCACCATATGTTGAATTGGCAAGAGAGTCTATTGAATTGGCGATAGAGAATTATTTTTGTAATTTTTTATTCGATGTATATTTATATAATATTAATAAAAAATCAATTATTTTAAAAATCGAAATGGAACCACATGCGTCCAGTAACATGGCGAGCAAGTGGGATGGGAACTCATCAATGGACGGTCGGGTTGCTTCCCACTGTGCGGGAGAGACGGCTTCCCCTCTTTATTGCGCCCATCGATGATGGAGGAGCGAACCACAAAAACTAGCTCCAGTACTGCAGCACACACACACGGGGGGAGAGAGAGATTACAACTTGACTCCAATGTTTCCCTACCCTTCTCCCTCTCTCTGTCTTCTACAAGAAATGAGAAAGGGGGAAATGTATGTGTTCACTGCAGTGAAGTATGAGATAGAGAGAGAGAGAGAGAATACAACTTGACTCCAATGTTTCGGTACCCTTCTCCCTCTCTCTGTCTTCTACAAGAAAATGAGAAAGGGGGGAAATGTATGTGTTCACTGCAGTGAAGTATGAGAGAGAGAGAGAGAGACATTACAACTTGACTCCAATGTTTCGCTACCTTTCTTCCTCTCTCTCTCTCTCTGTCTTCTACAAGAAACTGAGAAAGAGAGCAATGTATGTGTTCACTGTAGTGAAGTACTTCACATCGCGCTATCGACAATGATGCAGGTGGTTCCTATTCCACACTGGCTGGATCCTGCTGTCAGCCAAACTCTCACAAGTCAACACTTTTCTGTCAACCAAACTCTCACAAGCCACTGGCTAACCACCCTCGTTGGCGTGTGCTCCGGTGGGCTCGCAAACGTGTAGCAGCCCCCATTTTACCCTGCCGGTGATGGCGACCAAACTGACCACCGGTGAAGTCGCGGCATCTCGCGTAGCGTAGCGATCTCGGCGTCGCCGTCTTTTCACATTGGTGTAGCGAAGCGAATGCAACGCAGCGCAGACGCAGCCTCCGGTGCCGGCCATTCCCGAAGTAGTGGCCGGGGGAGCGACGGCTTTGCTCGGTCGCTTTCGGGGCACATGCGCGCTTGGAAACTGCGTGGGCGGCCGAAGACGACGCGATTCAATGCCCCGATAACTGTTTGCTACTTTTGGTTGTTTGAATTGGTTTTTACATATATCTATTAGCTAAAAATAAATAGTATTTATTGAAAAAAAGGTACCTTTTAGAAGGAGGAAATAGATGTGTAAAAAAGTAAGGAAGAGATGCGTGTCTGTGACAGAAGCGAGAGAAGTAGATAGATGATCCACCGACCACTTGTGAACCTCTGCCTTATCTCTAGAGCGGAGCGGAGAAGTTGTTTCGAGAAGTCGGATGGTTGTATTAGTTTTTAGCTTTTTTAAATAGGAGATAAAAATATAAGTCAATATAAACAATATCTTAGGCTGAGGGGCGACCTTGCTTGCTGGATTGCTGCTCTGCCTTGGCGATGGATTTTCTTCTTCTTTTTTTACCTTTTGGGTTTGAGAAGAAAAAGGTTTTGGAGGCAGCCTTGGTGATGGATTAAATGCCGGTGCCTGTCGGACGAGGAATTTTTATGGCCTGACGGCCCACTCGCCAACCTGCATTAGGGCCAGCTTGCTTGAAACGCGGCAATTTTGCCGTAATCACGTGGGAATGGTGCCGTTTGCGGCAGAGAAATGGCACCCATGCTATTTTGTCTTAATGAAATATGTATGAAGTGGGGTTTTGTAAACACTGTGTAGTACAAATTTGGTGTGCATGATTCATATTGGATGTGTTCTGTCTGTCTGTTTCTCTTATTTTCTAAGATAAAAAGAGTTTCTAGTTCTCCAGTGCTACTAGTGTATGTATTTCCTGTAGCGTTGTTTTAGGTCCCATTCTGCGCCAGAGATTTCAGGTTGAGTTCCTGTAGCAAAATGGACAGCACACGCAAAACGACAGTGTGTCGAATTTACCTTACCTTGCCGACAACCAGCCATCCCTCCCTGACATGGATTTCGTTTACAGCAATGTTACGCGACTCGGTGAATTTAGTAATTTTTCGATTTACGGTGGATGCTTCCTTCTTTTCCTACAAAATTCCGCTGGAATTTCCATGTTCCAAACAGTGTGTTAGCGATTCCTCACGTTTGGGTTACTTGCATTTGTTTCATTCGGTCTGTCAAAAACTAGAGGCCAATCGCAGCCACCGAACAGCGAAAACAGTTAAAACTGCGTGACAAATCAAGAGGCAAATTGGACGAGGCTATCAGTCAACCTCATCAACTAGGAGTATCACTTTCTTCCTCTGTTACCTGATCAGGAGCAAATGCACGTTGAGCCAAGGATTAGGTGTGAACGTTGCAGCAGCCGTTAGGTATGAATCCCCATCTCACAGTTGAACGCAGCAACCATCATGCCGCAAAGACTTTACAAGGCAACTCTTCTTGGATAGAAATACCTCCTTTTTTTTTCTATCAGCCTTGCTTGGCATTGCACATGCTGTCAACCTACAAATTATCTTCAGGCATGTGCCAAAAACATAAACCCTTTCGGCAACCACGGCGCAATTTAGAGTTTTGGAGACAAAAAAGCAACCTGCTGCACCCTAGCAGGACCTCTACAGCAAACTGTGACCACAATCTGCAAACGCCAAACAGTGAACGAAAGTCAGGAACAGTTCGTTGTTCTATTGCACTTGGAAAAAGAAGGCCCATCTAGTACCCAATATCACATTGATTGCAGAGAACAGTGAATTTCATGTGCGGAAGTTACTGTGACATTTCTGTTATTGGAAAGTATCAACCACAGAATGCCTTATGTTAATGCCATCAAACAAATCTAGTTCACGAACACAATTCAGAGACTCAGTAGTTACACATATTTTTTATTCTTGGATATACAACTCAAAAAGCTTTCAATTATCCTTTATTAAGTTTAATTAAATCCATACCATAAAGCATCGAGCCAGACAATGCACATCTGTTTCAGTGTTCTACAATGCTGTCAGGATGTTCATCTTTAGTAAGACCAACACGCTACAAGAGAAAAGACAAACAAGCATATGAGATAAACGTTCAAATGCATGCACCACCAAAGGCGAAGAATAAAGAAAAGTTAATAAGTATAGAATAAGTATCATCTAACACCATATTTTTGACATCCCTATAGTAGCAGGAAAAATACAAAGAGAACAATAATTCTGTCAGCGTCCATCTTGATTTCTCCACTAAGACTGCTACCTATTTCATCAATATAGAAACAGCTCCCTCCCTCCCTCCCTTTTACTTACAAAGGTAAAAATCAAACATGTTTTGAGAAATGGAGGAACAGTGGAACACAATGGGTCAAGGCAACAGATCAGAGGATAAATTGAATGGTCCATGTCTTCCTGCCATTGAGACTCAAGATACCCAAATGCTGCAAGCTCCTGCTTCGAACAACATTGACTAAGCCTACTTTTTCTTTGTGCAAACGGAAAACACTCTCTTTGCTATTATCAGTACTTCAAATTTCTTAGCGAAGAACCACAATAATGAAGAACAGACAAAATATTGTTTGCAATCTTTTTTACAGAATTAATGCATGCTTGTCACATGCACATGCACATGTGCACACGTGTGTTACATACCTACATGTACAGAACAAGCCAATGGGTTTGATCCATTTCCTAGGATAGTAGATTGAGCACCTGTAAAGTAAAGACAACCAAGCAACACAGTAATACAATTATGAAAGTCTAGAGAAATAAAGAAGTGAAACATCTTGGGAGAATTTTAACACTCATGCTCACCTTTCATTTGTGCATCAGCACTATGGAACATGTTTGTACCCAGCATACCCTGATGTTCATGTGTTGCGACCAATCTGCAGGGTGTGATGGGCAGTCCAAAAGTTCCAAATGGAGCAGAATAAGGAACACTTCCAGAAGCGGAAGATCCATAACACGCTGTACAAGAGGGGTGACACACCCCATTGGTAGGATTTTGTAAAGGCATAACAACATAAGATGCAGTATTACTAAAAGATGGGATATCAGTTTCTGCAAAATTATCCAAATTCTTAGATGTGGATTCATTTTGGATTCTTTCAGCGGCCCCAGAGATGGTCCAATCAGCCCTTCAGTCAATGTCTCTGCTTCTGTACTCGAGGACTCACAGCCCTTCTCCCACTGAAATTGCAAAAACATAATGGATCAACATATGTAGGAACCGTAATCGGCATCTTATTTCCAGGGCACAAATTCACCGCCAACATCATACCTGGGTACTAAATAGACCTTGTGATATAATTAGAGTGCTGTACAGCACATAATTCCTAGAACAGAAGATTGCAAGCATAAAACAGACTGCATCGCACCTTAGCAAGCTCATCCTCTGAAATCCTAAACGAATCCACCTGATCCATCCCGCCCCCATGCTTCCACAGGAAATCCTTCACGCCCTTCCGGTGCTCCTCATTTGCGAGATGGTAAAATGCATTGCTACTGCAATAGAATGAAATTGGGCTTATTTTTCATCGTAAACTCAGTATGTCTGCAGTATTTCGAAAAGCTTACTACAATTCCAACAACACCCTAATCCTAAAGTACTAAGATCCAACCCACTAGTGTTCAATATCATGTTCTATCAGGCTATCCAAACTGTAAATAGAACCAGCATATATCTAAATCCAAAAAACCCTAGGTGTATGGGGACGGGTAGTGAGTACCAAGCGAAGCGGCTGTCGATGTCGACGAGGTCGGAGGAGCAGAAGGGGCACCAGAGGCGGGAACGGTGGGGCGGGGGGAGCGGTGGAGGAGGGCGCAGCAGATTTCGGAGAGCTTGGAGCGGAAGTGGGGGAGCGCGGCGGCGAGAGCGGCGTGGTTGGCGGGGAAGTAGCGGTGGCGCCGGCCCTGGTCGTGGTTGCGGCGGCACAGCTCGCAGTACTCGAAGCCGGCGGCGGGTGGGCTCGCCCGCTTCAGCGGCATACCGCGGGTCGGCGCCGTTCGGTTGCCGCGGCGGCTCCCCGCGTTCGCGTGCGTGTTTCGGCCGCTTTAGTTTCAATTTTTTTTCACTATTAGTAATTTATCTTTTTCTAATTTTTTAGATTTTTTAAGCTTTTTACATTTTTTTCCCGTATTCATTTACATTACCTGTGATGGGCTAACATATTTTTTCTATTTTTACATTTTTTTTAAATTTAATTATGCCCAAAAAGCTAACTCAAATACAGTAAAAAAACTAGTTACAGTGAAATTTCAGCTAAAAACCAGAAGCTATCGCTAAAACGATCACCCCCATACTAACAAATTTGTGTTTAATTTGAAAAATCAATTTGTGTTGTTAGTTTAAAAAAATGAAATTGTGTTTTAGTCTTCAAAAGAAAATTCCATTTTGTGTTTTTTATTTGAGAACATATGAGTATGCAATGATGTATATTACTATATTGTATTTATAACAGACCAACACTTCAGAGTTTTTTTACACTTTCGGCGGTTTTTGGATCCGTATTTGCAAAAATGATTGCTATTGCGTGGAGTTTACAAAAATGATGCATCTACTACACGGTATCTGAGGGGCGATACGTGCACTCTGCTGCACAGCCACCGCTTGCGGTGGCCTTCTACTGCATGGACACCGTGTGGCAGACTCCTTTACCGCATGGCCACTGTGCTATGGCTGTTTAGTTAGGGTAATTAATGCTAATATAATTATAATTAGGGATTTCATTAGATGTACTATTCTTTGATTTTTTTATATATAAAGCAAATGAGCTCCAAAAATGACAAAACTTTTTTGTGGAGTCTTCCAACACATCATACTTGATTGTATATTTTTTTTGTAATTTTATCTATCCTGAATTTCACTTGAAAATTCATTGAATTATGTTATTTGTAGAAATTGTTACATATAGCAAACGAGTTCAAAATCTTATGAATTTTTTTATGGAGCCTCCCGACACAGTCAATCTAATTATGTAATTTTATTAAGAATTTAATGCGCTTTGAATTTATCATGTTAATTTAATTGTATTTAGCGACATACGGTGCTCATTTAATTCGTCTTTTAATTTGAAATCTGCACGGCCATCATGCGATAGCCATCTTTTTCAATGACTGGCCTCCCTCCTCCACACATATGTCGCTCGCTTGCTGCTATTCCCCTTTGCCCCCTCTCTCTTCCACACATATGTCATCCTGTCCCCCCTTGCCTGTGGTGCAGCACATCGACAACGACTCCAAAATTCTCGACGACAACGCAATGGGTTCCCTTTTCACTCAGCTATAAATACCAAGTTCTCGCAATCGCTCATCGCTCATCTCAACCATGTTCCGCTTCTCGTTCTCGCACTCGTCGCTGAGAATTAAGAGAGCGTAACACAATTAAGGTTTTTTGGAGAATAAATATTGAAGCATTCATCATGCTCATAGTAGTGATGATTGCTTCCCTAAAAGGCAGGTAAATTTTCTCGCATGCCTTCATCGTTATTCCCGTAGTCGTAGTGAATCAGTGTTAGTCAATTAGTTATCGTTAATGTAGTTTGTATTATGAAGTAAGTAGGTCATAGTAATTTAGCTGTAGTTTTGTACTGTTTATAATATTGACATAGGCACGGTATTCATAATTTAGTAGTGCATGGTACTTTTGTGGGGATTAATCGGTCATAATTAATTTAGTAGTAATTAATTAGTTGTAATTAGTATAGTGACAATTAGTTAGGGTAAAGTAATGAGTTAGTGGTAAGTAATTAAGTGGTAATGAAGCTGTGATTTAATAGTGGTAAGGATGACGGTAATGAATTACTTATAATTAATTTTTGGAGGAGTAATCAAATTATTGGTAATTAATGAACTAGCATGATGTTTGTTATTATTATTTGTTCTAACATGTGCCGTAGACGGGTTGTTGTGGTTTCAGGTAATGTCAAACATGCAGGACTTGTTAGTGTTTTATGATGATGGTCTCGTATTGGTAGGACTCAATGGGTTGAACCTACCAATACAAGGTGGTTCGGATGAAGGGGCTCGATGTGATGAATATTCATGAGCTTCGAAGCTGCATCTAGAGAGAGTTCGCCACGGAAGCAATGATGAAGAAACTTGCAATCGAGGGGATCATCTATATGATGGCATGTGAGAGCTTGTGAGGTGAACAGAATCATAGCATGGAGCCAGTACATGCAGATTGTATCCCAGCCCGAGACAACCATTTACGGGAGGCCGATAGCGTACCTCAATTTCATACATAGGGCATCGAAAAACCTTGATGAGCCCGGGCCCTCTACAACTGAGCAATCACAGGACAAGCTTGAAGACGATAGCATGGAATGTGCTATCTCAGAGGGAAGAGTTGCGCATAATTTTGTGTGAAAATGAGGGGGCGGAATTGTGGTGGTCGGTTCGCATTGACTGCCACGAGTATCTACCGGACGAGCTCTAGTTGGAGTCTGACAAGGACACCGATCCAAGCTTCGATGGTAGCGACAACGACACACACCAGACGAGTGGTCCAACCAGGGGAATTGTGTCATCAGAGGTGCCATATGTGGCCTCCAGACTCGATGTGGTGCATTCTCTTGTATTAGCGCAAGAAGAAGGGTCCCAGTGGGGGTTTCAAGCCAACACCCTTTTAGTTGAGCAGCGCTTACCTAGCAAGGTGATTGTGCAATAAGTTATAGCACGGTACACTTTGTCCATCAGCCATATGTACCTAGTGCACCGGTCCAACTCGGGACATTACGTATTATTAGATTGCCCTGGAAAGGTTAGCGATGGCCTAGCAAAATGTTTGCAGGATGATAGTTGTGATAGAATAAAAAAGAGAAGCAAATGCAAATGTTTTCCCTAAAAATTTCAATCAGATTTTGCAGCCTCAGATCTCCAGTCTAGATCTCTTCCACGCCTCCTGTATTTGTTGTTGCCCTAACCCTAACACCGCCCTGTTCCCACAATCTTGTGATCACCTCGACACACTACCGCCTTTGCCTCCGATTCTTCCCGATGAGCCTTTGCGGCCTCGCCCCATAGCTCCTCCCCCGCCTCCTTCTTCCCCACCGCCGACCTTCGTCCTTGTATCCAACAGTTTCATCTTTGGCTATCCTTATCATCATCTCTGACGATAAGCGGTAGCGTCTCTGACTCATCTCCTTAATATACGAAAAAAATAGAGGAGAGAGGAGGTATTAAGTAGTGACAACGCTTGTTATAGAAGTATGAATCTTCGAGCAAATCACAAGTTGAGAAAATCGATTGATTTAAAAAAATCATACGACATAATTTTAACCTTCCCAAAAATGCTTTCCAACTATTACGAAAACCACCAGTACAACAGAACAGGAAGAAGTTCGTCTCGTTTCCCTGACTCGCAGAGTAGCTCGACAGGTCTAGCGAACTGGCAAAGTAACCAAATCAACCAGACGTTTCTGTGCAACTGTAACGGCCGGCATCCCATGATTCGAAGTTGATTTCAGGGGGCGTGGCCAGCGCGCGCAATGGCTCGAGTGCCGACAAGGAGCGAACTGTATACCGATTCAACACGGCCATAACTCGAGTGGTTAGCACAGGTGTACCATAAACAAAGGCATGACCACCCCACGATGCAGAACTGTATCGGACCATTAATGCTCCTGCTTAGGACGGGGCTGGATGACAGTTGAAAACGCTGCTGACGTACCCGGTCCCCTCAGAAAACTTCTGTCATACGGCAGGCAACAATCGCTTGCCAGTGTACGATTAAAGAACAGTAGTTGCAGTAACAGTACACCCAAGAGGGGAAAAAGCTTCTGTCCTCACCGTTCAATAGAGAGAGTTATGGGGAGAGCTCAGATGCAGTGTGCTACGGCGTGGAAGTTAAAAGAGACCCAGCAAATCATAAGGTGAACCAAACAACAGAGATCGAACCAACGTATGGTACTGTCGCATTTCAAGTTTTCAACGGTACATGTTACCAGCAGTGTGTTGAGATCTCTGTTCTTGTTTTTGGCATAATACCGAGAGGGAGAGTGGGGATTAGGGGTACTGACCGTCCGTCACGTTGGATGAAGAGCCGGCCATCGCTGGTTCGTCGTTGACGGCGGCGGAGATCCGGTGACGGCGTGATGGTGCTTCCGTCATTGGAGCGCCTTCTCGGATCGGGTTAGGTTTGTCTTGGGGGGTTTGTGGCGCACGGTGAACCTTGTCGTACGTGTCGGCCCAGCCCCCCACCTCTATTTATATGGCGCTAGCGACAGGGGCCCACCAGCCTATTGGGCTAGGCGCTCCCGATCAGGGCGCGAACAAGGGGGCCCGTTTGGCCGTTGGGCCAAACGGTTGAGATCATTCCAACATTCTCCCCCTTGATCTCAATCTATGCTTTAACTTTAATTACTTTCGACTTTACTCATTCCATTACAGATTAGTGTATAGAACATATCTCATCATCACGATCAAACGCCGATAGATTCAACAGTTACAATGCGCCTCTCTGTTCTGAAATAGTTACTTTAAACTTTTGGACCATCTTTTAGTCCAGGAATCATAGGTTTTCCCTTAAACCCATGTCGGCTACATGTTCTCTGAACACGTTGGGTAGTAAGCCTTTAGTAAGCGGATCCGCTAACATCTTTGCGGTACTTATATGCTCAAGACTTATAATTTGATCCCGAACTTTATCTTTCACAACATAGTACTTTATGTCAATGTGTTTGGCAAACACCACTTGACTTATTGTTGTGGGCATACATTATGCGGGTTCATTGTCGCAAAGACAACTTAAGTGGTCTATTGATGTCGCAACCACTTTTAAACCGGTATGAACTTCTTTAGCCGATTCACCGCCCGTAGCCTCATAACATGCTACAAACTCGGCATACATTGTGGACGATGTAGTGACGGTTTGCTTTGAGCTTTTCCACGATATAGTTCCTCCAATGAGTGAATACATATCCGGATGTTGACTTTCTATCATCTCCCGCATAATCGTAATCAGATACCCCACTATATGGAGTAAACTGATCTTCTCAGTATGTCATCATGAGGCCTTTTGTGCCTTGCAAATAACGCAAGACTTTCTTTACCAATTTCCAATGCTCTATTCCGAGATTGCTCGAATCGCCAAGTAACCCAGAACAAACGCTAAGTCGTATGTGTACATACTTGAGCATACCGTAAGCTTCCGACACCAAGCATATAGAACCGATTTCATTTGATCGAGCTCGCATCGTTCCCGGGGCATTGAAAATCTCCATATCTCGTCGCCCTTGACTATAGGTGCAGTGAAGGACTACTTTTATGCATACCAAATTTCTTTAAGACTTTCTCTATGTATGCCTTTGTGATAGTCCCAATGTCCCTTTGTCTCTATCCCGGTGAATTTCGATCCCTAGAACGAACGAAGCTTCACCAAGATCTTTCATATCAAAGTTTGAGGACAAGAACTTGTTTGTCTCCAAGAGTGCATCGACATCACTACTAGCTAGTAGGATATCATCCACATACAGGATTAGGAAGATAAACTTCCCATCTTTAAACTTTGCATAAACACAGTTGTCCTCTACATTCTCTTTAAACCCAAATTGTCTTATTGTACAGTCAAACTTCAAGTACCATTGTCTTGAAGCTTACTTTAACCCATAGATTGATTTCTTTAGGTGGCATCCCATTCTTTCATTTCCTTCCACGACAAAACCTTTCGGTTGTGTCATGTAAACATTTTCCTCCAAATCCCCATTAAGAAATGCCGTCTTTACATCCATCTGATGTAACTCTAAATCATAATGTGCTACTCATGCCATTATGATTCTGAAGGAGTCTTTACATGAAACTGGAGAAAAGGTCTCATTGTAATCTCTTCTCTTTGCGTAAAGCCTTTTGCCACAAGTCGCGCTTTGTGTCTTTCTACATTCCCTTGGGAGTCAAGTTTTGTCTTGTAGACCCATTTACAGCCTACTGTTTTGGCTCCTTTAAGAATAATTTCCAAGTCCCAGACTTTATTAGTCTTCATAGACCTCATTTCCTCTTCCATGGCTTCAAGCCATTTTGAAGAGTTTTTGCTTCTCATGGCTTCTTCAAATGAGGTGGGATCATCCTCCATTTGAAATTCCTCTGATTATAAATCTGATAATCATCGAAATAGCCGATCTTCTTACTCTTTGAGACCTCCTGGGGCCTCCACATTTGGTACATCTTCTCGCTTGGGGCCGCTTGCTCTCCGTCATCCGTGGTAATGGGTTCTGAGGATCCTCAAGAACATGTTCCTCATTCTCATTTATTGTTGCCACAGAGGAACAATAACAAGTGCCGCACCACGTTGTCTTGCACCGTCGGTGAAGCGACAGTGTAATCGCAAGAATGGCTCTTGAATCATCTGAGTGGGTGCATACGCCGCTTCTCTTCAAGGTCAATCCTCGAGTTACCATGCTTCCTCATCATTTCATCCTCTAAGAAGACAGCGTGTCTCGTTTCTACAAATTTTGTATATCGGTCCGACAAGAGAAACGAAACCTTTTGACTTTTCGTAGCCAATGAAATGGCAACTTCATCGCTTTGGGATCAAACTTCCCAAGATTTGGGTTAAATACTTTAGCCTCAAGCAGACTCCCCACACACGTAAGTGGTGTAGTGAGGAACTCTTCCCGTCCACAACTCGCATTTGTCTTGGGCACCGACTTACTAGGTACTCTGTTGAGAATATGAATGGCGGTTTTCAACGCCCCATTCATAAACTCAATGGCGCGTGGAGTAGCTCATCATGCTTCGCACCATATCCATCGTGGTACGGCATTGCGTCTTTCACTACTCCATTTTGCCGAGGTTCGCCTTGCAGAATATCGCCACTATACCATTTTCCCGTGAGAAACCTTGCAAAAGGTCCAGAACTTGTCCATATGGGGTATGTCGACCGTAGTACTCCCCACGATCGATCGGACTATCTTAATCTTTAAATCATGTTGATTTTCAACTTCACTTTAAATATCTTGAATTTATCCAAGGCTTCATTTCTTTCTTTGATTGGATAAATATATCCATAACGGAGTAATCATCCGTGAATGTTATGAACGAGTCATATCCATCCACACTTTTCACAGGAAAAAGACCACAAATATCTGTGTGAATAATTTGTAGAACTCCTGTGCTTCTTTTGGCGTCTTTCTTAATTTTTTTTTACATATTTTCCTTTAATGCATTCTCTGCATTGGCCCAACGGCCAAACGGGCCCCCTTGTTCGCGCTCGATCGGGGCGCCACCAATAGGTCGGTGGGCCCTGTCGCTAGCGCCATATAAATAGAGGTGGGGGGCTGGGCCGACACGTACGACAAGGTTCACCGTGCCGCCACAAACCCCACCGACAAACCCTAACCCGATCTGAGAAGGGGGCGCTCCAGCGACGGGAAGCACCATCACGCCGTCACCGGATCTCCGCCGCCGTTAACGACAAACCAGCGATGGCCGGCTCTTCATCCAACGCGACGGACGGTCAGTACCCCTAATCCTCACTCTCCCTCTCGGTATTATGCCAAGAACAAGAACAGAGATCTCAACACAGTGCAGCACCAATCTCGACTGAAACAACAGCATAGACAGATCTCAAGGGACAACAGCTCTCTCTCTCGCGCGCGCGCGTTTTACGAAGCATACGGACAATAATCTACATCTGCCGTGAGTGCTCTCTCTACCTGCACAAGTTTAAGCACCTGAGCTGAACTAGGATATGTACTTCTTTCACCTGATCTACGAGCTGCACAAGTTTAAGCACCTGAGCTGAACTAGGATATGTACTTCTTTCACCTGAGCTTCGAGGTTAGTTACTCTGCTCCTTGCAGTTCCACCCCTCATTGCATTGAGACTTCTGGCGCTTGACGTATTGGAGGATCGGCTCCTTCACCTGCGGCATTTGTTGGAAACTACAGCTTATCATCCATGTGATACCAAACTATTACCGATGAACAAGTCGATACGCCAGATTTATGCATCCAGTAATTAATTTTAGTTCAGTTAAGAAACGTGAGGTTTTTACCATGCTAGCCTTCCTGGATCGCTTGTCCTGGGTGGACTGCGTCTCGTCAGCACCAGCCAAAGACTTTGTAATCCTCTGCCCAAGCACTCCACTCTCTAGGGAACAAACTGGCGCGGCCGGCTGTAAGAAAGCATCGCAGTTCATCACGTTCAACTCTTCGTTTGCGACTGCCTAGATTCTCAATTGTGGAAAGTTATATATTGACTACTTGGGGGTCGGGATCAGGCTTTGGTCATACCTCGCGCACACTGTTGGGAGTCCTGCTTGGGTCCTTATCCATCGCGGAAGCTCTTTGCTCGCTTTGCATGGACACATTCTGCTGCAGCTCTGGTAGCTCCCGAGTGCGGGTAAGATCAGATCCGATGGAGTGGAGGCAACCGATTGTCGAGCCGTCTCTAATTTCTTCGCCTGTGGAAAGACCCAAATCCATTGTAAAAGGGACATGGAGATGTGGATCACTGTTACCACTTACCACTCAGGAGGTCTTTGCGCTCAAACTCAGCAGCCTCTGCATTGGTATCAATGGCCTGCATTATGTAGCAGAGTTTGAGATTGATCGGGAATACACAACTGAGTGCCACGAGTAATAGATAAAGCTTGGTGCTAAAGTGCGGAGAGTCAGAGGACAACATTAGAGAGATTATACTATACCATTTGTTCGCCTACATTGACTTCCAGTATCTTTTTTATCTCAAGGAGTTTTCTGTTAGTGGCTTCAGAATGAATGATAACTTTGCCTGTAACACAGAGTGACACATATTTAGTAAAAATCAAACATTTGCGAATGCCATAAGCTGGTAAATTGCATATCAGAGATGGTGCATAGTAGTATGATCAGCTAATCGATTTTAAAAGATTAGTGTTAGTTTTATTACAATATACTGGGGACAACAATATGGCAGGATCAAGTATCCTAACTATCACTAATTTTCATCGAATCCAGACAAATTCTGAAGCATTCCAGCTGACGTCTATTTTTCAAGAAAGATCCACATGCAAGCATTACTGCTAAACAACATTTTTCATGATGCAACGATTATCCTTCTTCAAGGGAAGCTGTTCAACAATTCTTCAAATAATGTAGGTGACCGACATGCATAAAGAGATCACTGAGTCTCAGTAATAAATATTTCTAGAAAATAAGATCAGTGGGCTGGTTTATTCAGTTGTTCTCCTTCTCACTAATGTAGCAGAACTGATCAATAATCTAAGTCATTTCCAACTCCACTGGCTGGCCAACTTCAACAAAAAAAAGCATAATATAGATGAACCATCTAGAGAAAGAGAGGCTAGAATCTAAAAAGGCATTTCAGACATCTACAGATAAGTTCAAATAGTTACCTAATCTTCGGTTGGCAGAATTTGTAACGTATCCGTCTTGCACCATTTTGTCAATTAACTTTCGGACTGTGTTCTGGCTGGCTTCCCCATCTAGCTTGCCCTGAAGCTTGGCTACTGTCACATAATCCATGGGAAGTGCGTGGTACAATGCCTGTAACAACAAAATTATATCAGGGGAAATGACATGCATAATAAACAAGTCAAGGGTACAAGAGAGGTCACCTTCATATACATCAGATCACCATTATTGTGTTTGGTTTCTTCAGTAGGTGAGACATTTTGCATGATGACCTCTTTCTTTATGTGTGGCGTTTTGGGATCGGTAATCTGAAATCGTCCTATGATCATGTTAGTGAAGAACAGTACAGCACATGGTAAATAATAATTCTGCTTAGGTTGACCTTGTTAACAGCATAACCATCCTTGCTTGCCCTGGAAAGTAAGCCATCTTTAAGTAGCCTCTCCATAATATCTGAAAAGTGAGTCATTAGTCTAGTAATTCAAGACTTGAAATGAGAACAAAGAAAGAATGCCTGCAGCCTGCATTTTATTGGATCAATCTGATGAGCACACAAAAGTTTTTTCCTGCATTACCTTCAACCATTTCCTGCAAAACATTCAACAGGCAATTGTTAACAGCAGGCTATACAAGTCATATAATGTGTAACAAGGCAAGGATGTTATACATACACTGGGGCACTAAAACTTGTAAAAAGTTGTCACTTGCTTACAAGTCTAGCGACTAGTACATAACATTAATAAATCCTAAATAGCAGTAATCACTATAAAAAAGGAAATGACATCAAGAATTACCATTGATATGTCAGGGAAGTTAGAAAGGACATCTGAAACATTAACAGTTCCAATGTTTGTTGAGCATATCCACTCTCTTACTTGACCTGTTAGCTCTTCCTCATGAGCAGCATCTTGAGTATCATCTGCAAACATATAAATTCAGAGAAGAACAAATATGCACGAACACTTAGGAAAAACAAAACATATGCAATGCATTCAATGCAGCATTTCCCAACACATCTGAATAAATTAATGATTTGATATAGTCTGCATCTGTATGGAAAGAATAAATATATGCATGGGCAAATGAAGCTCTCCTGAACCAAATAAACGACCTTCTGAGATTGCACCACTTTGACCTTTGCATTTCCCATCTGTTTTAATAAATATATTAGCACCAAAAACAGTAAATATGACAAGGACATCATTGAAGAAATGTTACCATTAGGAGCAACAATGTAACGATCCACTTCAGATGGTCGAACCTAATAGAATTAGGGATTATGTCAGGCAATACTTTAGATAAACAGAAAATGAAATAAACATTTGCATCCAAAAAGGAGGTACCATAACACATGAGAGAGCGAATTAAGACCATGTTACTGAAACTGATTCTCAATTACATGATATTTTTGGTCTTTACCTCAGTGTCAGAAAAGTCATCATCCTGGTCAGACTCATTAACCAAGCTCATGTTATCATCTTCACTGTTAACATTGCTATCATCACATGGATCAAGGACACTCTTGACCTGCACAAAAAGAACAAAACATGAGAAGGGAGAGGATTTAATTGAAAAACATGGCAGAGTTCTGGCAAAAATGCCTGCAATCTCCACTACCTTCAAAGCTAACACAAGATGCTTGCTATTGACATTTCCCACTTCCATCTTCAAGGGGTTCTTGTTCCATATATTTATGGCCTCATTGTCAGCGCAACACTTAAAAAAAGGAGGCTCGTAATCCTCAGGCTGCCAACATGCAAAAAAATTGTGTTAGCTTCCACCAACAAAGTTGTATAGAACAAGAGAAGTTAAATCCTTATTTGCTGAAAGCAAAAGAATAGGTTATCTACAATGGCAGCTCCATGTTTCACTACGGTTAAATAAATAGCTAGGACAAAACGATGAACTCACTGTGACATCATCATAGTATAGCAGCTTCATTAGAATGGTTCGCTGAACACAAACAAACAATAGCATCAGCTCAGCACATTCCACTGTAACCAAACTGCAGAATGTCAAACATTACCTCCTCTGGCATTTGGTCCAACGTCCTCATAAGTGAAACCAATGTTCTGATCATCTTGCAAGCAGAGCTCCTGAAAGGAAACCATTGCCATGTCAGGGTATTACCACTGATTGGTTATAACTTACAATGGTTACTTTGACATTAACATGTACAATAAACAGCAATTCATGAGATGATCTGCAGGACATATGGCAGAACTACACTGAAAGTGTAACAACTTCCTCCCTTTAGCACTGGAATTTCGCATGTCATGCAAGAAAACTAAGAAAAACTTATCCCCAGTTTTGACAGAAAACTGAACTCATTAGTATTGGCCATACAATTTTTTCCTTAAAGACGTGTGCTTTTATAATAGCCCCCAGGTCAACAGTTACTAAAACCTATGTACCTAAAATTTTTCACCACATTCCTTACGTAGAGAAAAACAGAATACTGAACTCCTTTCAATGCTCAGTTTGTGCTGTCAACTTCTATAGAATTTGTAACAGTCTGCACGTCAACATTACTTTTGTATGAAGAATACAACTTCATGGAAAAACACCATCCACAACTTGCAATGCTAAGGAGCACAGAAAACTAACTAGAAAAATAATAACATCCCAAAGGGATTTGTAAGAGAGCACCTCATCTGATCGGGAGTGACTTCTGCTGCATTTGACTTGAATGTAGCACTATTTTTCTTGCTCCCTGTGCAGCTCAAGTTCATTGCAACTTCATCACCACTTGTGTTGGGGTAGCTAAACGAGACTGCAGGGGAATTTTGACACAGAATAAGCAAATGTATGACAGATAATACACAATCACCCATGTCAATACAACGTAATATGTTACATGTTAGCCAGATTCCATGCAGTGGTACTCACAGGCATACTCTTCAATCATCGGGCCTTCCTCCTTCTCACAGATACAGAAGAGAAGGGTCTTGAGATATTTCTTTTGTAATGCATCATAGACACCTAAATTTGATCACAAAGTTAATCAAATGAATAAAAAATAGAAAGGCACATTTAATACATAATCATAAAACAGTAAATTCGTTGAATGAGCTCAATGCAAGTTGTCCAGGACATATTTCACCTTTCTCCATCCAATCAATCAACCTCCTGGACTCAGCATCCATGGGCATCAGCTTCTTAATCTTCATCTCTGCAACATATAAAATGGTATTTGAGGGTTTGAGCTAATAAATTTCATATTGACTGCAGATTTTCGATATAGAAACTGGGTTTGGGATTATGTCCAATACTGACCTAGCGCTGGAACTGACTTATCATTGAAGTACTTCTCAGGGAATAGGCCTCTGATGTAGCTGATGTTGTATATAGCAATCCGGAGCAAATTCCTTGTCTGTTTGGTCAACATAGTACCAAGGTTATCCAAAAATCTATATGAATAAGGCAAAACAGCAGACTATGCTACGACTTTCACCAGACCACTTATATATTTAAAGAAGAAGCTCGATGCATGAGAAATTTAAGACCCACCAAATCATCACAAATCGGGTTACTGACAAACAAGCAGCAGGAACAAAAATCCATCAAATCCATGTGTAATAGCAAAACAGCCCATTTGAACAGGCCAATAGGCACGCATTGGAGAGACCGACGAGCGCTTCGCGGAGAAACCTAGGAACCAACTCCATTTGAGCGATCCAGAAGCTACTGATGCTTCGAACCGACTCAACTAACACCACTGGAGAATAAAACCCCATAAAACCCACCGCTAACCCCCCTGAGCACGCTCAAATCCGCACGCAAAATTGGTGAAATCCTCCAAGCGGAAACGAAATCCACCAAAAAAACTCGCAAAAGGGAACCAATCCGACGACCAAGGCTACCGACGTTTGAATCAACCCAAATCGAACCAGCAGTCGCAAGCGCTATAACCTAGCGATCAAATCCTCCGGAAAAAACGCTTCTCAGAAAGCTCAGGAGAAAGTCTCGATCGAGCGAAACCGATTCGATCAGCACGTACGGAACCACTGGAATCAACTCGAATGGCACGGAATCCAACCAGAGATGGGCGAGGAGACCTAGAAGCAGCGAATCCTGCTTCGTGATCTCCGCCTCCTTCGTCTTCTGAGCCATCACCTGCATCGATCAGAACAACGGACTCCGCTTAGCACACACGCACACCCACAAGCGCAACGCGAAATAGAGAAGAGAACTCACCATTTTGCCTCTGCGGCGCGCGCGCGTGTGTGAGGGAGAGAGGAGAGGGTGGTGACGTGCGGGATTTGGGGGGTACTTATAGAGTGGGTGCTAATGGCCGGAGGCGTGGACAAAGGGGAAATTCTTTTTTAATAAAAGAAAAAACGAATACTGGAGGCATTCGTTCGTTTCAGTTTTGAAAATTTGTGATGTTAGAAAAGAAACTTCCTATTTGGTTTTGATTCCGCGGCAACAGCACCATGCATGCAAAGAGCTTTGAACCTTGTTTAAAAGAGTTGCGTCTTTTAATTTAGGCTAAAATGATATTATAATGGCTATTAGTTTTTTTTCAAAATATTGAATTAAAAATAAAAATAGAAAAAAAACTCCATTATCTTTACTATTATAAAAGAAGGAGTTGGTGGTTGCCGAAGCTTCCATCCAATCTGAACCGTCGGATCTTCCCTCCCCCTCCCGCCACCCGCCAACCCTAAAACTCTCCAATCGCCCCTCCTCCCTCCTCCCGGCCTCCTCTTCCCTCTCCCCGCCGCCCCCTCCTCCTCCCCATCGCTCCTCCTCTACCCCTGCCCTCCTCCCCCCGGCCTTCGGTCATACTATCAAAGTGGTGCATACTATCAAAGTGCGTTGCACGAGCACATATTTGATAGTATACACTACTTTTATTTGGTTTTCCGTTGCAACGTACGGACACATAACTAGTATCTATATAATGCAAGTCATTCTCAAATTTGCTTTTGACATGGATGTTTCTTGGCAATCTTAAGCAAATGGTGCATAAGACAATTAGGCTTATAGTTAGGCTTTAGCTATCATTTCTACAGTAATTTGCTGTTGAATGATGTGTTTTTTAAGATAAGGTCTACAGATAAATTATAGTATAAACTGTACTAAGTTCAGTTGTATCGGATAAAATCGTATACAACTATTTTTCTATACATACTGCCTCTTACAAACAAGTCAAAATTTAAAAATCACAACCATAAACCATAAGCTTCAATGCAAAAGAACCAACCCTATATATTTGCTGTACCAAGTAAGAAGCTGCTACCTGGTAGTTTGGTACACTAGTGATTTGTTCTTAGCATGCACGCAGCGTTGCCTGCACATCTGCGGAAAATGTATCTGGCAATTGCGCCTGTGAGTATCCCAGTTCAGGTTTGCCCATGCATGGTTAAGGAATACTTGTAAACCTGATCAGTGCAGACAGAGCTACCTACCTGGATGCATCAGCACCCATTGATTCATGCATTGCAGGCTGCAGCAGCATGCAAACGCATTTCAACTGGGTCTCCCACACGCGAGGCTCCGGCTGGGCTAGGGCCAAGAGGCCGTGAATTTGAACTGGGTGACCCACATTTCAATGTGATGCCCCTGGCCCTTCCTTCGTTGATGAGATAGACGAATCGAGATACACAATAGATGGAGTTTTTTCCCGGGAACACCAAGCGCTTCCTTTTCTGCTTTTCTATTGCTTCTCCACACAAAAACTGATTACACATGTGCTCTTTCATTTAGAGCAAACAACTACTCCTATAGTCCTATTCGACAAAGACTCTATGTATCTAGAAGGGATTATATACCAACTCTAGTTTTCATTACAAATACTTCCTAAATACGAAACACAAACTATCCAAAAATAACAAAATCTACCTAAATAAGATTAATTCTATCAACCACAACACCCCAAGAAGGCTCGCGAACACATTAGGGTTACAGGCAAGCTTGAGGCCAACCGTCCACAACAACGGCGCCCAGAATGAGCACCTAGTTGTCTTCCATCCCTCTCCTGGCCCATCGACGTTGCTCGTCGGTGTTGCCTCAGCCTGACCACCTTCTTCACACGCACCTTAGGCCCGGTGGCGGTGCCACCATCTCCAGCCAGGCCTACCTCACCTCGAACACCACCAGCGTTAGCAAGAACCACAAGATGGTTTGCATCACCAACATCTTCATGACGATGCCGCGCGCCCACTTGTCGTACATGGCTTTCAATAGCATCACGCCCACGAGGAGCACGTTGTTGATCGCCGTGAGGGAGAAGCCGATGATGCACCAGGAGTAGGAGTAGGAGCCGCTTCCCCGGCATCGCGCGTCCTTGCGGCCTTGGACCAGCTGCAAGCGGCGACCCACCCTACAAATTTTCTATATTACCGAGAGTTCTACCAAAATATGCCGACCATTTTTATACTTACCGACGGTGCAGAAATTAACTGACAGTAGTTGCTAAAAATCACCGGCAACATAGCTATTTAGTCATCAACCAAATTCATAGGGAAAATTACCAACGGAAAGCTGTTGACCAACAGAATTTCTAACATAGGGAAAAATTTCTACCGAGAGTTCTAACATACGGAAAGCTGTTGGGAAAAAATTCATAGGGTGTAGTGCATGTTCGTGCTCATCTGCATAGCTGGCGGACAGGCTTCCGGTCGTCGCGCACTACAAGAACATCAAGAGGAGGGCACTGAAAGCGGAGTAAGACAGCGGCGCCGCGACGGTGTCCGGCTGGATATCGACCCTGTGGAGCATCGTGGCGGGGAGGGTGAAATGGTTCGGCCTAGGGAAAATTCTCACCTACATGGTCACCCTGTTCATATTCCCAGGGTACATCACCGAAGACGTCCACTCGGAGACGCTCAAGGACTGGTACCCCATCGTCCTAATCGCGGTGTACAAGGTATTCCATTTCGCCGGCAGGGCGCTGCCGGCTCTCTATCTTCTTCAGGACGTCGCCGTCGCCGGAGCGTTTGCGTGGCTCCTGTTCTACCCTCTCTTCCACACCGAGGTACCGGTCACCGTGCTGACGTGCCTTCTTGGGGTCAGCAACGGGTACTTGACCGCCGTGTTCATGATCCTCGCGCCCAGGCTCCCGGGATAGTCGTCGTGATCTTCTCCTCGGTCGGATTGGTGATCGGATCGCTGGTTGCTTGGCTCTGGGTCATCTGATATATGGCGCGCGTCGCGTGTGTCCATGACACAATTGTCCGTGCCTTGCATGTTCATCGTTCAAGCTTTCTTTGACAGGTTGTGCTCCATTTGACAAACAAAAAAGTCATTTACAGACTCAGACTCCAGGATTGGTGCTCCATTTAGGATTTGTGCCCGGGGATTCAATTCCAGATTAATGAGCTGATCGATTTTTATTTGAAAAAAGGTGGAAAAAAGGAAGAGAAAAATCTGCATATGTTTTGGACCGGACCGTATCCAGATCTAATACGCGAAGTCTTACCAAGGAAGCCAATCCACCTCGGCCCATGACCCGCAAATCCTTGTACGGTTATAACCAAGCTCAGTCTGGTGCGTTCAAATGACTCACTACTTATGATTCTTTACAGCAATTAATTTTTAAATAAGATCTACATATTGAATTTTACTATAGGGATTAAAATCATTTTTCTTGATAATCTCTTCTGAACGGCTAAAATTTTAAAAAATAATCCAAAATCCATAAAGGCATTTATAATATGTAATACTCGTATTGCCTCTAAAGTGAGACTCGTAGACATTCTCTAAATTTATCAATTTTTGTTGTAATATGTAATATTTGTATTTCCTCTAAGATATGTCTAGTAAACTAAAAAAATCTTCTTTCCTCATTGAAATTAATATCTAACTTTTAAAAGTTAAGCTTTGTAAGATATAGAGATAGCCTCTAAGGCTACTCTCTCCTTTGAGAGGCTATTTTGGCTGAAGGTGCTCTAAACCCCACCCAAAACGTAACGAGGCATCCACTGCTCCGCTACGCCTTCCAAACTCCGGCGACTCCACCCCCCGAACAGCCACCCACTCCGACCACCGCCATGTCGAGGCGCGGCGATTGGGTCTACGAGAACAACGGCGGGTAGGCGCCCTCTCCCCATATCCTTCGCCGCTGCCCCCCTTCCCGCCGCCATCTTCTTACATCTCTAACATCTCTAACGAGGCCCGGTTTGGTGGTGCAGCACCTGCGTGGCCATCGCCGGCGCTGACTACTGCGTTGTCGCCGCCGACACCCGCCTCTCCGTCGGATACAACATCCTCACGCGCGACCACTCCAAGATCTGCGAACTGTAAGTCCCCACCGAAATCGCGCGCCTCTATCTGCCCGCCTGGGGCTTGGAATTTGTTGATTGGGAGGCCGTGTGGGTTTGTAGTGTACCGGGGAATCAGATTGGTTGGTAGAGAGGTGGGATTTTAGTGCCGCGTTTGGTTGAATTAGCTAGGGTTTGGTGTTTGGAGGCTTGGGATTGAATTGGGGGAACACCTTACTTTTCATAAGATTTGTTGCCACAATTATTGGCTATCTCAGTGTGCTTCCTGTAAATCTGAGGTCCATCAGTTTCATGACCTTAAACAAGGCTGAACAGATGCACTATCTGTCCGATTCCTAGCGTAAGCTTGTTTCTCGTGTTAGGATATAGGATGATAGGACAGATTATCTTACCTTAGAATCTAATCTTTGGTATGGGTAGGTCCACAATTTTGTTTTTGTTTGATATGGCATACAGATCTGATTTATCTTGAGCTTGCTCCATATTGTTATCAATGTAAAAACAGAAAGTGAGCTTTTAGGAAATGGTAGTGTATAAATCAGTAGTTCAGTACATATAACTTACCATTGATGACTTTCATTTGGTTGAGATTTTTCTGTTTGCTCAGTTCTACTGTGAATCTGTTCCAATACTACTCTGCTGTGGTGATATCGAGCACTTGGTCAATTTTTTCCTCTAGTTTTTGTTTTAAAAGAACATGTTTTGCAAAGCTATTTAGTTGGTTGCTAATCTTCACATCTAAATACTTAATTAAGTTTAGTTGTGGTATGCACTGCAGTAATCTTTTGTTTTGCATTGTATGATTGTAAGCAGACATATTGAGGTATTGTAAGCACACATTATGAGGTCCAAGTTATTGTCATGCGGTTAAATTTCTTTCTTCTTGCGTTGAAGTTACTTGATGTTCTTTGATCACGTTCTGTGACAAAGACAGATATTTCTTAGCTGACAATTTTTACCATTATGCTTTTCAATATGTGGGTCATTATTAGTGTAAAAAATTATAACATTCTTTCTTTCTTTGTTTAGGGCGGAGAAATGTATACTAGCATCTTCCGGCTTCCAAGGTGATATTAAGGCTCTGCACAAGAACTTAGCCGCCAGAGAATTGGTAAAAGTTCACAACTCATAATTTCATTTATCTAAGTCTATATACTTTCATTCAGTCCTTTTGTGGTGATACCAAGCAATTCTTCGATGGTTGCACAATGCACAATAATGAAAATTTTATCTTAAACTTTGACTTGGACTTTTTCTGGGGGTATTACATCTTTACGGTGATTTAAGTTGTTTGAAAATTTCAAGATTTCATTATCTGTATGGTTATACACTTATTCTGATACAAGAAAGAAAACTCGCTTGTTGTTTGCATACTGTTGCTAGCTCAGTTTCGGAACAAAAGGCAGAGGAGCTTGTTCACCATTACTTGCAGCTTGCAACAGAAAGATATGGATTTCTGTTTCTTAACTGTAGCATTCTAGAACAAGTGCACTACTAGAAATATATTTGTATTTTCTCGCGTGCCACTATAGCACCCTTTTTCCATGGGATGATGGGAATGAGTCCAGACTTAAGACCTACCAATGTTTTGATTGCTGTGCCCTTTGCCTGGTAATAGCATGGCCGTTTAGGGATATCTCGATACTGTTATGCTCGGCAAAGATTTTAGCAACTCGTTTTTGTGCCTTCATTTCAGGGTCTAATCTCACCATATAGCAACTTATGTCCTTGTGTTCCTATCTATTGCTGCCCAAACAAGCTTCCCCTTGTCTTCCTTTGTTTGCTTGGTATGGAGTACTAACTCTGCCTGGCAATGCAACAGCTGTTTTGGCATTGTTTACTACAAATGATAGTTCATTGGTTGTAGTTTATACACTTGGAATGCACTGCAATGCCTCTTTGCATATATTCAGTGTTAAAGCTAATTCAAATTTGTTCTTCATCTGTTCATGATGTACCAAACTATTGCTATCTAAATTATTGATATTTTTTTGTTTGATTTGTTTCTGTAGCTATACCAGCACCAGCACAATAAAAGGATGAGCTGCCCTGCAATGGCACAATTGCTCTCCAATACCCTGTACTACAAGCGATTCTTCCCATATTATGCTTTCAATGTGCTTGGTGGACTTGACAGTGAAGGTGTGACTTTTGTATTTGGTTTCTTCATTTCCCGTTTTACATGTTCTTTGAAGAGAAGCACACTTTCTTTTCTCTAATAAGCTTGTGCCATACTTGTGCAGGGAAAGGATGTGTTTTCACCTATGATGCTGTTGGGTCCTATGAGAGAACCGGTTACAGTGCTCAGGGAACAGGATCTACCTTGATCATGCCTGTGCTGGACAACCAACTAAAATCACCTAGTCCACTATTACTCCCTGCAAGAGTAAGCCCTTCAAAATTTTGCATTTTTATTGTGTTGCTGCCCGATTTATGGATCTTTTTCAATGAGCATCTGTTTGACTAAGCAAGCAAGTTTGTGTTACAACGCAACTCCATCGCGATCTTGTTAATATGTGCAGGATGCTGTCACACCTTTGTCGGAGTCAGAGGCCGTCGACCTAGTTAAAGATGTGTTTGCATCCGCAACTGAGAGGGACATCTACACTGTATGTTACACTCGCTCGCTGTATAATTTCACCTTTCTTTTCTCTGTTATATTTGCCAGTGCCATTGTACAACCACTAAACTTGCAAACAATGCAGGGCGATAAGTTGGAGATCGTAGTCATCAACAAAGCTGGTACGAAGCGCGAGTACATCGACCTGAGGAAGGACTAAGTCGAGGCTTTAGTTGCGCTGCAGTTGCCATTTGCTTCAAAATATTCCCTAGATAGGGAATTATGCCTCAAGCTGTTCACAGAAACACTTATGTTTGCTTTGCTCCTGTGCTGTACCCGGATTCACCCAGTTTGCTTTGTAAATCTGATTCCTACATTCATGCACACGAGATTGTGAGTTATTTGTTGGCAGGCTCTTGATCTTAACAATTAAGCTTGTGAGTCATACTAATATGCTGAACCATGCACCATAGCAACCTCTTGATCTTAGACATGAAGCTTAATCGCTCTTACTAGTTCAGGGAATGCCTAACTAGGCCAGTCCGTCAGTGTAACATTCTTTCATCTTGCTATAATCAACACAGCGTATCGTAGTCGATTGAACAGTTTGAGGGTCTGTTCTTTTTTTTTGCGGTTGATGGTTTTTTGGTTGTTTGCAACAGAGATTACGGAAAGAGAGATACTCGTTTGCGATTTTTGATGATACAGATATTAAATTTTTAACGTGTACTATAATTAACTTGTAGACTCTATCTTAAAAAAATACTCCGTTTAAAAGTTAGTTACTGTAGTAAAAGTCAAAAGCGGCTTTTAAAAGCCGCAAAGAACAGGCCCTTAGAATGATGCTCTTTTCAACTGTGGTTTATGGCTTTTGGTTAGTGCTTAAGTGAATAAATTATAAGCTGATAAGTTAAAATGATTTTAAAAAGTTATGTTGATAAGCTGTTTTAGGGGGCGTTCGGAATAGCGATGACTTTTGATTTTTACTGAAATTTTACTGTAGCTGATTTATTTTTTACTGTAGCTGAGTTGGCTTATTGAATATAATTAAATCTAAAAAATGTAAAAATAAAAGTGACACGTTAATCTAGAGCGGATAATGCAAAGAAATACGGAAAAAAATAAAACTCAAAAAAACCGAAAAACAAAAAAAATAAAAAAAAAAGATAAAATACTACAGTAATTAGAATGCTAGCAACAGTGTTTCTGTCACTAGAAGCCGTCGCTCATATCTATTCTGAGCGTGGAGGTGTAGAAACTGTTTTGTTGTTTGAGAAACTGAAAATATTGGGTTAGCTTCTCGCAAAAACTAAAAAAAATAGTTCGACATGGCTTGCCTTGGGTTGGTGTTCACAGCCTGTAGGGCCATAGGCAAAGCTCACCTGCCTGTAAAAAAAAAAAGTTCTCGCGAGCTCGAGATTTTTTACACAGCCCTCTACTTTTAAGTTTTAACTCGAGCTCCCGTGACCCCGTCCGACCGTCCCCCGGTGCCCCCGCGTCCCCCTCCGCCCGTCCTCCCCAGCCGCCGCCCCCTCCTCGCCCCCTCCCGTCCATCCTCTCCCCCCCCGTCCCCCTCCTCCTCGCCCCACCCCCCCGCGTCCCCCTCCTCTCCGCCCCCGCCGCCCCTCCTCGCCCCCGCCGCCGCCCCTCCTCTCCGGCTCTCCCCCGCCGCCACAGGTACTCCCTCAGTCCCTCTCTAGTCTCTACTCCCTCGGCACCGAGCCTACACGAGCCGAGCTCGCGAGTTTTGTCCGAGCCGCTCGTTGTCAATCTCAAGCTCGCTCGAGCTCGGCTCGAGTTTCTAGTGAGCTCGAGCTTACCATGGCAAGCTCGGCTCGTTTACAGCCCTCGCTGCCTGCCAAAACGCAAACGTGAAACGAGCCACCGACCCGACCTGAACGGAACATGGTCACTTCACAGGTCAACAACTACCACAAACCAACGACGACCACCAATCGGAAGTACCAAGCCGCCGCACGGAGCAGGAGCAGGAGGCATGGCGGCGGTGGCGAAGATAGCGCCGTCGATGCTGTCGTCGGACTTCGCCAACCTTGCCGCGGAGGCCGAGCGTATGCTTCGCCTCGGCGCCGACTGGCTCCACATGGACATCATGGTACGATCCCCTCCCCTCCCCTCCCGTCCTGCCACATCCGTCTCATTGCCATGCTTAATCGTCGTGGGAAGCAGTAGCGCTAGCATGATACCAGCCTTTGATCCATCCAATCGTTTGTTTGGTGCGTAGGATTGAACCGCGCACTATGGTAGCTTCAATCATGTGCTGTGGTGAGGCCTTGAGGGTAGGATTGAACTGTAATTGCAGTAGTTTACTGTTGGATCAGAGGTTTGCTACGCTCTTTTGCTTCTGCATACAACTATGGCACGCCGAACGCCAGCAATTTGGTAGAATCTGATCAGAGTTGACCTATTTGGAGTAGTTTTTGCTGTGTCGGTCCTATCCTACATCTTACTGAAAGGTTGGTCTGAACATCGATGTTCAGAGCATAAGCATTATGTTTGCATTAGTTTCTGTTTCTGTGACGTACTATTCTGCAATTGTACTGGTATTTACACAAGACATCCTTTGTCCATGGTAACCTGCTTGTTATGTGCTTGTGATACCAATTCTGCTGTCCAATTCTATTGCTTTCAGCGATTATGTTTCATATCTGATACCAAATTCAGTAAATTATGTTGCTCTCAGCGATTGTGTTTCATTTCAGATACCAAATTCAATAAATTCTGTTGCTCTCAGCAACGGTGTTTCATTTCTTTTTTCCGTTCGACAGGGATTGCATGTATTAATAATGAAATATTCAAAATTGAAAATTCATTTTGTCTTATCCTGTTCTTTCCCTTTTCCACCTTGCAGGATGGGTGAGTTGGTCTCTACTTTCCACTGTGACGATAGATCAATTTTGGCATGGTACTGAAGTGTCTGCCTCTGATGGTGCAAAAGAACTATTCTCAGATAGCTTTCCCCATTTTTAGCTGCTAGCATGGCAGACTGGCAGTGGATATGTATACATGCCTACAGGCTACATCTCCTACCCAGATGACCATTGTTTTTCACCAACAGACAACCTTCCTGTTCAATTTTTGTCTGGTTTGTGATTATATCAGACACTTGCTTATTACAACATCCCATTCATACATGGAAAACTTTAGTGAAATCTAACAAAGGAGCTCCTGCTCTTAGAAAGAAGCATGTTTCTGAGCTTCCAATAAAGATATAGAAAAGAAAACAATAAGTCTGATAGCCATGTGTACCAACCTGACAAAGAAACAGCTGAAATTTTTGTAACAATACATACAAAGAAAATTAGTTTTGCATTGGCCAGGTTTTAGGAATGTAGTCCCTTTGTTTTGAAAAAAAGCATTAGGGGAATTTGCAAGTTGCAAATGGTGAAAAAGAGAGGTATCTGTAAGCATCAAGTGCCAAACTGCCAATCAATATGGCGTTCGCTCTATTTGAATTGGCATCAACACTCCTTGAGCATAAAATAGAGCAAATAGGCACCTTTTCCAAGATGGTGAAATGCTTGCTAACAGAGTCTGTTTTATGAACCGGACAACATCACAGCAATTTATCAACATGCAAGTATCACAATTGCACTAATAGCAGTCTCTCTTCACTTGGGAACCATGTCATTTTTTATTGTCAAAAGGATCATACAGATTTTCTTATGTATGCATGTTCTTTTGAATATCTTTCTAAAACTCTCAGATTGAGAATATCATTGTATGTTGATATCTGTCAAAAAGGATGAACTTCCTCTTTATGATGAAATTTGAAGGATGACACATTCATTTTGTTGGAAAATTTGATGATAGATCGTTGGTGGCAAACCAAAGTAAGCTATTTTGTCAGAATTTTGGTATAACTTTGCTGGTTGTTTGCATATGCAGGCACTTTGTTCCTAATCTAACTATTGGAGCTCCAGTGATTCAGAGCTTGAGGAAGCACACCAAGTATGATCACCTTCCTTGCCTTATGTTTATATTGATGGCTTCTGTTCCTATATGCACCTAATAATGCTAACCATTTTCAATTTTCTAGGGCATACTTGGACTGCCATCTCATGGTCACAAATCCTTTGGATTATGTAGAACCATTAGGAAAGGCTGGTGCCTCAGGATTCACATTCCATATAGAAGTAACCAGAGGTAAATACACAACTGTTGGCAAACGGTTCATGGTTTTCGTTGTCTTATGAAAATGCTTGGTGCAGACAACTGGCAAGAGCTCATCCAAAGCATTAATGCAAAGGGTATGCGGCCTGGTGTTTCATTGAGGCCAGGTACTCCTGTGGAGGAAATTTTTCCCTTGGTAAGTTCATGCACTCAGTACAACTTCTCTAGTTATCATGTTGTACAATTAAAAAAAATTCGTACTCAGTTCATGAATCATGACTAAGAAAGATTTTTCCCCCACATGTCATTATCGATAACTTCTAGCATGAGAAGTAAGCTTACATTTATTTACTTTCAACTTGTACAGTTAGTTTTGTTAAGGGTATTAGAGATATAATAGGATTGCTTCAGTTGTTTCCTTATATGCCTCAGTTTCCTTATTCGTATATGGCATATTCCCTTATAATATCTCCTTGTACTCTCTATATATATTGCCCATTGAGATTCTTCAATATACACAATATTCATAACATGGTATCAGAGTTTAAGTTAAAACCTTAACCTCTACTCCTCCTTCTACTGCCGTTGCCCCCGGGAGGATCGATCTCCGCTCCCGGGGGCGGCCACTTCTTCAGCCACCAGTTCCACTTGACGCCGCCGCTCGTCGGTCGTCGCCCTTGCCTGCCGGCCGTCGCGCCCAGGTCGTCGTGCTGACGACGCCCGACTTCCTCCCAGCGTGCAGCCCAGGTCGCCATCACCGACGCCTCCTCCCGGCAGCGGCCACTTCTTCGCCTATAGGATCCGTCTGGCCATCGCACTTGCCTTCGACCCAACGCCGTTGCCCACGTCCGTCCAGGGCACGCCACTGCTGGCCACGCTAGGAGCCGCCGCTACGCCTCTTCTTGGACTGCTGCCGCCGCTACGCCAGCTTGTCACACGCCACGCTGCCACTGCTCCTCTTGGCTAGTTCCGGCCGTCGCCACATGGCCGGTGGACTCTCCACCGATCGGACATTGCCGCCGTTTCCTGGCCGCCGCGCCACATACGCATCACCGCCTCCCGGTCGCCGCGCCGTGTTCGCATCCACGCCTCCGGTCAAAGCCGCCCCGGCCAACCTCCTCCCACTCCACACTCCAGGATCTAGCTGTCCCTGGCTGGATCCGTCACCGCCGCTCTTGGATCCCGCCAGATCCGGCTTGACGCCGATGCCTCCTGGCCACTGCATCGCGCCCCTGAGCCCCTGCGCAAGCGCCGCCACCCCTGGGTCACCGTGCCGCGTAGCTCTATGCTGTCGCCCTTGGGCTGTCACCGGATCCCGTCTCCAGTGCAGGTGCGACCGTGCGAGTGGGGGAGGAGAAAAGTGGAGTGTGGAGCGAGAGGAGAATGTCTACAGACCTTGTGCTTCTGTTCATAAGGACCTCGGGTTGGGTTCCCCAAAAGCTATTTCAAGGCCGTGAACGAGAAGGGTAGGGAGAGAGAGAATGTCTATGGAGTTACGGTTGTTTGGTTTTTGAGTTTTTTTTTCTTTTCTAGTTTTTCGTTACGTTTATTTGTCTGTAGCCTCTCTCTGTCAGTTTGTCAACGTCGTGCGAGTCGACAAAATTTATTGTCAGTCATAAAAGTCTATGAATTTTTACATGATAGCAGCCACCGCTCTTCTCTCTGAGCCGCGTTTAGATCGTAGAAGTCGTTATGACGCCGCCGCTTCTCCAGCCGTCGCCCCGAACTTCTAAGGCCGCTGTGCTTCTTTTGCACCTTGTGCATTGCGCCGCCGCCGTCTTAGACTTTGATCTGCGTTGTCATGCTACTATCTATTTCTGTTCGACTTGATTTGATAGTATTTTTCAAGAGCTGCACACTACGACGACATTATCAAGACTCGGACTTCAGATTTTTACTATTTTAATGACAATTGTTTTCAAATACAATGCTATTGCATACGTTTTGCATTTGAAGGGGGGTGTTAAGGGTATTAGAAATATAATAGGATTGCTTCAGTTGTTTCCTTATATGGCTGGGTTTTCTTATTCGTTTATAGTATATTCCCCTGTAATATCCTTTTGTACTATATATATATATTGCCTATTGAGGCTCTTCAATGTACACACAATATTCATAACAAGTTTTATTTCTAGTTGTCATCTGGGTTTCATAATATCCAGGGTTTATTTCCTCTGGGGTTTAGAATGAAAACCCCATTGATAGTTGATTTGTGTACTAATGTTTGTTGCTGTATGTATACCATACAAGCAGTAATATGCTTCATTAATTTCTAATATGTTCGTTGATCAAATGACTGTTAAGCAAGCACCTCCTGTTTCCCTTGTTCAGGCGTAATTCACTTCCCATTTATTATGATCAGCACTGAATATATTGTGCTGCGCAGTTCATCCTTCAATGCAGATCAATGGTCTTTCCTTTGAATATGCGATGAGCTGCTCAAACTGTTATTGTTGAATTTCTTTTATCATTGTTAGTGTTATGGTGTGGTACTGTAGTGGCGTGTAAACAGTACCACGTGGGGGTACTGTAGCCATGCGTGAACAGTGCCCTCGCGGTGCTATGGCATGTTCTATATTTTGGCAGTTTGATAGCATTGGTAGCATATCACGGATTAGAAATATAATAATTAGTTTCTTTATTATATGTGTTTATTTCATTTTAGATTCATTTCATGTATTAGGGATAAATTTTTTATTATTAGAATTAGTTTCTTTAATATAGAGATGGGTTTCTTAGGAGTCAAGTCTAGTCATCATCCCTATAAAAGGGATAATATTGTATGTTATTGTTAAGCAATGAAACAAAGTTCTTAGTCTCTCCCTCTTCTTTTTCAACTAAGTCTCAGAGCCTTGGCAGCGGCATGGCCGGCTGTTCAAGGGTTAACGTCTTACCCTTAGTTCTCGGATCCGTATCCAACCACCGACCACAACATTTATATTGACTTGTAATTACAGTTCCATCAGTTATCTGAGTCTTTCTGTATGATCTTATAACCTATGGATACTTCTCACGGTGGGATTTTGTGAAGCCATCAGCAGCTCTACTAATATCCGATTTTACAGGTGGAAGCAGAAAACCCTGTAGAATTGGTTCTTGTGATGACAGTTGAGCCTGGCTTTGGTGGCCAGAAGTTCATGCCAGAAATGATGGACAAGGTAATTCTATCTCAGTGCATTTAGTTTTCCCGGTTCTATGTTCTATATTTCTGATTTAGCTTCTCACCACTTTCTGAAATCTGGATATGTTAGGTGCGTACACTGAGAAAGAAGTACCCTTCCCTTGACATAGAGGTACAGGATGGTCCACGTTCTTTGTACTCTTTGTTTTGCATGTGCAGACGCCCATGGGCAAATTTATCACCATGTTTCGTTTCCTGAAAAATGCTTTCTGATTTGATCTTTTAGGTCGATGGTGGCTTGGGTCCTTCCACCATTGATGTGGCCGCATCCGCTGGGGCCAACTGCATTGTCGCCGGGAGCTCTATATTTGGAGCTGCTGACCCGGGAGAGGTCATATCGGCGCTACGAAAGAGCGTTGAAGAGTCCCAGAAGAAAAGCTGATTTGTAGTTTTGTACCCTCGGCTCGGCTGTTTGTTTCTGCTGTAAACCAGAACCACTCTGCACGTCATTCATACAAAGCCCCTGGTTGCACTGAATACCGTTCAGCGAGAATAAATTTATGCCGGTGCTATTTTGTACCTGGCGCATGCCGTGTTTAAAAGAACACGTAAAGCTGAATATGTGGACTCCCTTTCTTTTTTTTTTTGGTCGTAGAACATCGCGGTGCTGTCAAGAAAGGCCAAAAGTTCTTGCACAAACAAATAAGATAGGATGACATGTGCTTTGTGGTCATTGTCATTGTGTATTCATTGCAATTTGGATCTGATTCCTTTTATCACTAACAGATATGAGATGATGAATGACATGTCGTGCATGTAATCAACAACAAAAATCAACAAATAAAGCCTTTTGTTTTAAACAAGTTAAGATATACTAAGAGTGAAACCTTCTTCAAGGTCTAAGAGATAAGAGTCTTGAAGATCTACATACTAAAATTATAAACCGTATAACCTGCCAACTATGTTGAGAGTTTAAAACATTATCTTTACACTTCACATGTCGTGCATAGGGAATAAAAAATTGATGCCCTTTCTAACATGAACTCTATGTATATACATACTTCCACTTTTAATATATCACTTACACAAATATACTATACTTATTTATCACTTTCGCTATACTTAAATACTAATTATAAGATATTTCAATACGATTTGGTTGAAAATTTTAACTTTTTATTTTTACTATATACACTTTTTATATATATAAAAATATAAATTATGCTATAAAGAGTGGGTTTGGATGAAAGTTTTTATAGAACTCATCTGAAGTATCTTATAATCACTATTAAAATATATTTACAAGGATAAAAAATATAATAATATTATTTAACTTATTTAAATGATATATAACAAGTGGAAGCTTCGTGTGATCATAGATAGTCACAACAATTCTTGCAGCACACGAGTGAATTTTTTGTTTTTGGTTTTTGCGCATTTTTCTCATATTCCTTTGCATTGTCCGCACTAGACTAGCCACTTTTATTTTTACATTTTAAAATTTAATTATGCCTAACATGCATATCCATCGCTATTTCACCCCTAAAAAATTGGTGCAGTGTCATGTATGCATATATGCTGTCAACTCCTTGCAACACAGGCGTTCCAGACTACATGTTTGTTCTTTTTAGCTGTGGCTGATAGTTTTTTAGCTGTTTGCAATAGAGATTGTAGAAAGAGAGATACTCACTTACGATTTTTGATGGTACATATATTAGATTTTTAATATATATTATAATTAATTTATAGATTTTATCTTAAAAAAATATTCTATTTAAAAGTTAGATACTACAGCAGTAGCAAAAATTAAAAGACAAAAGCTGAAAAGGCCGAGCCCCGTCCACTGAAGCGTACACATGCCCACCTCAACCCCTAAGCGCAGCCTTTCTACACCATCACTCGTCCTCACATCTGACCCCACCTGTCACCCTCCAGTCCACAAACACCGGGTTTACTCCGCCCGGTCACCCTTCCGCCCCGTCTCAGCCAACCCCGTCTCCCCAAAAGCGAATACAACACACCCGTTTCCACTTTTTTCTTCGTCTGTTTAAAGTCGATCGCGAGCGAATTCGGGTCCCGACCAAAACCCGCGAAGCGAGCGAGCGAATCCCGATCGATCGGCGAGCGGCGGCGCGGGGAGGCCATGCCGGAGAAGGCGGTGGACGACGTCATGGACTCGGCGGTGGGGGCCCACTTCAGCGGCCTCCGCCTCGAGGCGCTCCGCCTCTCCTCCCCCTCCGCCCCCTCCTCCCCTTCCTCCGCCGCCGCCGCCGCCTCCGCCGCAGCCCAGTCCAACGGCGCCGTGTACGCCAACGGCACCGCCGCCGAGCTCGCCTCCCCCTCCGCCGCCAGGCAGCCCTTCGTCATCGGTAATTGCAGCACCCCTCGACGCGTGGCGCGGGTGGCCCCAGCCCCCTTCTCCTCATCAGTTGCTCGTTTTGGTTCTATTTTGAGACTTTTTTTGTGTGTGATTTGATCTCTCAAGGGGTTTCGGGAGGGACGGCGTCGGGGAAGACGACGGTGTGCGACATGATCATCCAGCAGCTGCACGACCACCGCGTTGTGCTCGTCAACCAGGTGTGCTCATCGTTGCTTCGGTGCTTCTACGATTGAAATGTTTTTCTGTTACTAGCTTACCAGAGCATCACCTGCTGCTAGCTCCTGCTGTAAAATTTGGCTTTGTGTAGTGTGTCCGAGTAATGCAGTTGATCGAATTTTAAGGTTTGTGATTGTAGCCTAGTGATTACAGCAAGAGACAGTATTCCATGAGTTGGTTACAGCAGATAATTTTGCACGTAGTCTCAATTTCATTAACTATACAATAAATTGCTTTTGAGGAGCCATTAGAATTCATTTGGGCTTGTAATTTTGCAGGATTCGTTCTACCGAGGCCTAACTGCTGAAGAATCTGCACGTGCCCAAGACTACAATTTTGATCACCCTGGTACTTGATTTGCCATTTTGATGGAAGTGTTCTACCTTTGTTAGTGACTAGAGCTTGAATTAACTATTGTTTTGTTAGAATGTGAGACAAATGTTTTCTTTGTTTGCAGATGCATTTGATACAGAACAACTTCTGGAATGCATCGGTCAGCTAAAACGTGCACAGCCTGTAAATGTTCCTATATATGATTTTAAGAATCACCGACGGTGCTCTGAAAGCTTTAGAAAGGTAGTACTTAATTATGAACTTGTTGACATGAAGTGGTTTCCTGTGTTTGCAATTTTCAGTTCAGGTCATTTGCCTTTTGAATAATTTTAGATATGAAGTTTTTTTGTATCTCCGTGCAGCAATATAACCATTTGGTATATTGTATAGAGGGCATGTCTGTGCTTCTATGGGAAATATTGAAAAATGCTAGTTTGAGTTATGAAAATTGTCATCATTGCATGCTTTGTGATTTCTATTGATTTAGTCACTGAAGGTTTGATTTTTGTACGGATGCATTACTTCTAAAATTATGCACTCTGTATTCTTAATTGTGAATTAAACTGGATTAACTGAGCTGGTTATAGAATAAAACTCTTGAATTTTACTACCAAATGATCATCCTATATATTTATTTAGATTTTTTTTAGAACTGTCATATGTTAGTGTTTTGTTTGTTGGCTATTTTCAGTACCTGTAAACCTCAACCAAGATGGGATTATAGTCAAAGTGATGGATAAGTACGAAAACTGGTGTAACCTAATGAACTCTCTAACTTTTTTGGTAACTAAATGACCAAATATCATTTTGCTAGGTCAATGCATCAGATGTCATCATTTTGGAGGGCATTTTAGTCTTCCATGATCAAAGAGTTCGCAATCTGATGGACATGAAAATTTTTGTGGACACAGGTTTGTCTTGATTCTCATTGTTACTTTAGGCAGAACAATTATGGATTGCCTCTTCATGGTATTAGCTGAAATTTTGTTCACTTCTTTTTTGGGGTTCCTGATGCATCCAATCAGATGCTGATATTAGGCTTGCCCGACGAATAAGGCGTGATACAGTTGAAAGAGGTAGAGATGTTAGTTCGGTGCTTGATCAGGTAGTTTAACTATTGTGTATTTTGTGGTTTTGTTTTAGATTTTATTCTTGTGGATTGCAAACAGATTCTGTCTTTAGTTTATGCCTTCTTCTTGTTACTGAACTTTTTCATATGTAAATGCACATGTTTTAATATAAACTTTTTGTTGGCATATGTAGTATGGGAGGTTTGTGAAGCCAGCATTTGATGATTTTGTTCTGCCTTCAAAGAAATATGCTGATGTGATCATACCACGAGGAGGTGATAACCATGTTGCAATTGATCTGATCGTTCAACATATTCGTACAAAGCTTGGTCAGCATGACCTGTGCAAAATCTATCCAAAAGTCTATGTAGTTCAAACAACTTTCCAGGTAAAGTTAATCATTTTTATTAATCTGTAAGCTTTATACTTTTTTCGCTGTATTTGCAAATTATTTATGCCTCTTATGATGAGTTTGCCAGATCCGAGGAATGCATACTCTGATTCGTGATAGGGACATCACTACACCTGACTTTGTCTTTTATTCAGATCGGTTGATCCGTTTGGTACCTCTCTTGATCATTAACTTCACGGCTGAGTTAATTCATCAACTTATAAATTGATTTAAGTGTTTTGCTATTTCATATGAAAAATGTCATGTTAGGTAGTTGAGCATGGCCTGGGGAATTTGCCATTTACAGAAAAGCAGGTTATTACGCCAACAGGTATTTTGCAAATGCACAGCATATCTTGCTTTCACTTAGTTGTTCACCATTTGATTTAGCATTTCGTGTATTGTAACTATTGTTCCATCGGTTAAGGCTTCCTAGGGATAACTGCTGTGACTGACTAGAATAATTTAATCTGATTGGTGTAGAACTTATAGCTTTGATTGGTTTAAAATCATGAGAGGGAAGGATTATTTGTCCATCCTTAAGATAAGATAACTGATTGGTGTAAAATTTGACTGTTGTGCCACATAGTATTTTGGCTAAAAATGTTAGCTTGTCCCACTACAGTTCTTTTTGGTAAAATTTATAGCCTTGATGTTACACAATGCTAGGTAGCAGCTGAAGCTCGGTGAGATGAAGAGCCATACTTATTAATTCTGCTGCTGCTGAACCTTGGAATTAGCTACCTGATTTTATGTGCTGATAAATTAAGTATATCTTCAAAGTGCCTTTTTTTTTCTTTTGACAGAGGACAAAGTGGCAATTTTTTTTTGCACTGCAAACATGTGATTTTGAAGGGTCTGGTAATCTGGTTTAATATGTGTAGGAAATTTGTATCTTTTGGAAACCTATAACTTTTAGAGATTTAACTTTAAGGGTGATTATGCATGATCATCTCCATTTCATGGAACTGTCGTTTCTGCAAAAAAATCACTAGGTGCATACATAATTTTAGAGATTTTTTTGTTATTTTATTTATTTTATTTGCTGAACATCATTTCATGTCCTATTTGTTTGGGTCCAGGATCCGTTTATATGGGAGTTGACTTTTGCAAGAAGCTCTGTGGGGTGTCTATTGTCCGTAGGTAAGCTTTGAAACAATGTTATTGTCAAACCCAACACACAAGCACAAAAAGTTGATAGAATTAATGTATTTGAAGGATGTACATACACTCTGAATTAACTATGGCATATAAGCTCTTTTTTTTGGGTCATATGTTGGAGATGCTACTTAAGAATGCAAAAGAGTATTTATAATGAATATAATTATGTATTATGTTTATGTCTTGGCATGTAGAACCTTTTGCTTTCTGTACGTGACATGTACTTGGAACATAGTTTTGTTAAGTCCAGAGAGTCCAGACTAAAATCTTGAACCTGTGTCCCATTGTATCTGGATACTCATACTCTATTCTTGTACTAATACTTCAGTCCTTATAGTACTGATACTTCAACATGATGAATCGGTATGTCTTTGTAGATTACACTTTACAGTACTCAATGCTCATACTTTACTCCTTGCATAACAGGCAAGCTACATGTATGAAAGTTTATGATACATTGCATCATATCCCTCCCTTCAGATGTATTTTGTGCAGTTATTCTTTTGAACATTTCTTGAAATAATAGTGCTATTGTGTAAATTGTCATCATTGTTTCCTAACATGTATGAGTTAATTGCAGTGGTGAAAGTATGGAGAATGCATTGCGTGCTTGCTGTAAAGGAATAAAAATTGGCAAAATTCTAATACATCGTGTTGGAGACAATGGACAGCAAGTAAGCATTTAGATCTTGTGATTAATAATTTTCTTTGAGGATATCGTTAAAATGACTGAATTTTTCATGGTTTGAGTAACTATAATCCGCTTTCTTCATCGAGCTCATATACCATGACTGAATTTTTCATGGTTTGAGTAACTATAATCCGCTTTCTTCATCTAGCTCATATACCATAAACTGCCCATGGATATAGCTGAACGGCATGTTCTACTTTTGGATCCGGTGCTTGGCACAGGTCAGTTTTGCCTGCTCATTATATTTCTGTTCATTTATTTGTTGGAGCTAAAGTTAGTTGATTACTTGATTTAGGTTGTGAACTTGTGCTAGGAAAAAAATCCCTTGACGCCGCATGCACTTATATTTCTTCTATTTGTAAAGATGCCTACATAGTTAGAGCCTTGTTATATATTAAAAAGGAAAAAGATGAGTTCTTATTATTTGATATGGTTCTACATGTGATATGTTTGTCTACAAACTTATCTGGATTTCATATGAGATATCCTGACACCAAATCTCACTCAACTACTCAAGGATAATTAATTTTCTTCTGATGTATAATTAAAGATGTATTAAGAAGCTTGTTTTGTTGGTTATGTTGGAAAATGCTTTGAATTTTGTAAATGATGAACTAACATTTTGTAAATGATGAATTAACTGTCCGCTTTATGTGCTCAATGAATAATGAAAGCTTGGTGCTAAATTGTTTTTGCATTAGAAGAAATGCTGCAATCCATATCTAGTAGATTCTTCTTGTGCTTCATAATCATGTGTTCACATTGCATCAGGCCATCTGCAATTGAATGGTTATAGCACCAGTTGTCTCACACTTTGCTCGTGACTGAAGTTTTCTACCTCATTATTTTGTAGGTAACTCAGCAAATCAAGCTATAGAACTTCTTATAAGAAAAGGTGTTCCTGAGGAGCGGATCATATTCCTCAATCTTATCTCGGTAACTCTCTAAGCATACTGAACGGTTTTGTTGTTCCTCAATCTTTTTGTTACTTCAGTATTTACAGTTTTTATTATAACAGGCTCCTGAAGGGATTCAATGTGTTTGCAAGCGATTTCCGAGGTTGAAGATTGTAACATCAGAGATCGATTCTGGGTTGAGCGAGGAATTCAGGGTCATCCCAGGATTGGGGGAGTATGGCGATCGCTACTTCGGCACAGACAACTGATGGCTCATACTGCTGCTGATGTCTGCAAAAGCCCGCTTCATCCCTGGAGAGGGATGATACATTGGAAGTTAACGTTTACCGTGGAAGCCTATAGTTGTGTTTGGTTGTTTATGGGCACAAGACCGTGCAACATCGGGCGTCGATGAGACCGAGGAGGGGCATGTCGACAAGTTGATGTGAACTGAGAAAATACGGTGATCTTTAGCCTCCAGAGCCAGCTATGGTCTTACGGGGGTTGTAGAAGCGCGTGCAATGCCGTGATGGTTTTAAGCGTTTTTCGTTTCAAGTGTTTCTGCTGCTGTGCTCCTATTGAAGTAGTACAGATATGAGATTCAAATGTACAAGTGCCCATACCTTGCTGTTCTTCGTCGCCATCTCCAATAAAGTAACCATATTTGCATTGCATCTACACTTGTTCAGCGATATTCGACGATACCATGTTTGCGAACATTGAAATAGTACTCGCAAGCTGCAAATCAGCAAGTTCTAGCCCGGCCGGCGCCCCTGTCCTGTATGAGAGATCTCCCGGGCTCTCTTCTCGGAGCAGCCATCTCCGCTGCCTGCATCGCGTTGTTACCCCCGTCTCCATGCCCGTGCGGCGGCGGCGGCGGCGTCAGGCCAGCACCAGAACCGGCCTTGAGCAATGACAGTGGTCAAGCAGATCACGGCGTACAGAAGCTTCACATGGAACATGGTGACCATGCAAACATCTCTTCCCCTTTCTCACTTTTTTTCCAAGAACCGGTAGGAGATCTGCGTGTCATTGTATTAAAAAAAAAGTAAGAAGAGACGGACCAAATACAACCGTAAACAACTCTCATTACAACGATCGAGACCTGCTTAAATGAAGATTCGACAACAAACAATCAACACCTAAAAGGAACTAAACAACTTATCTTTGCAACTAGCACCCGCTGCTCTCCACAAGTTACACTCTTCCTTAATCTCTTTAACAAACAGCGACAGCTCCTTGGAGGAGTTTCTAAAAACTCTTGTATTACGTTCTAGCCAAATGTGCCAGATGAAAAGAATGATGATAACATTGCGACCTTTCTTCTGAAGTTTACTTAGCCTAGGACCCGAGGACGACCACCAATCACACATAATGTCAGTAGCACCAGTAGTGAGTCCTTGTGATCTAAACCAGAGTAAACACTTGGTACCAGACTTGTCTGGAGTAACAGCAACTGATTAGCAGATGATCAATTGTTTCCCCCTCTTGTTGACAGAGAACACAAAAGAGAGTGATGAGGTAGGCCACGTTTACGCGATCTTTCAGCTGTCCAAAAGCGATTATTGAGCGCTAACCAACCGAAAAATGTATATTTCAGGGGAGCCCAAGTTTTCCAAACCTGCAAGGAAATGTAATTGCGCATTGAAAGAAAGCCAAATAAGCTGACCGAGATGAGTAGATTTTAGTACAAGTCCATTTCCAAACAAGACTATCCTCCACGTCTGCCATAAAATGAGTATTTTCAATCTTCCTCCGCACAAGTATTCGAGCAAAGCCGCAATAGATGTTGAATAATCCAGCGCATTTGTCCATCCCGTCCACGACATCACCGCGTCGCCAAACACTTTTCAAATGGCATCTCCTAGTTCGGTATGTCTTCCGCACTAAGGTTTATGCTTGTGTTCATGAATGTTCTAGGGTTAATATTTTACGATTCATGATTAGCCTTAGATTATATCAATATAGAGTAGCATGGCCAAGATTTTTACGTTGTGTGTGTCTGTATGACCAATCGTAGCGGCCGTGGTCAAAGAATTAGTGTAGCAGTCATGGCGGCTGTGGTTGAAGTAGTTGTAGCGATCGTGGTCGAAGAGTTACTGTAGCAGTAAAAAATACTCGTCGCATGCTCAGCCCACGCGAGAGCATGTTTTTCATTTTGTTAGCGTCGTGTGTGGCATGACCTGGGTCCGTGAATCGTGCGGGTGGCGGTGCATAATAAGGGTGGTTTAACCAACAAATTTAAGCTAGGATTTCCTTTAAATAGCAGGCTAATACAGCAGAAAAGCTGCCCAGTTTTTCAGCAGCGTAAAACTCTTGTGTTGTTGCTCTGTTTTTCAAATTTGTGTGTGTTCGTGTGTGTGCTCAGGCGTGTTGATCGGCTGAAGTTCCTGACAATAGAAAGAGTACGTTTGATGTGTAGAGCTTCACACACCGAAGTTTGATGAATGGCCTTCTTATCAAATACAACGCACCAAATTCGGCGCCATCCTTTCGAAGCTAGCACCATCAATCCAATTATCAACCCAGAATAAAATGTTGCGGCCACTCCCCACAAGAGAGCTAGTAGAAGCCTTGAACATGGCTAAAACTTCTTCATTGCTCTCAAGAGCCATACCGGACCAAGGTTTTTAGGTTCTGTTTCCTTGAAGCCAAGGCCACCTGGAATTGCTGTCATAGAGCCAAGGCCACATGAGTAGATTTAGGGGTGTCCAACGCGATCATACGGTAGATATATAGGAATTGCTGTCATTACGGTTTAATTTCACCAGAATAATACGGCCCTCAGGAGATAAGAGTGATGTCTTCCATGTAGGAGCCGCCTGGCCACTTTATCGATGAGTGCCTGGAGGCAAGCCAAGATAGTTACAGGGAAAAATGAACCAAATTACAAGGTAATTCTGCACTCGCTTGTTGTATGACGCTTTCATCGCATCTGACTGCCGCAGTGGAGCTTCTCGAAAAATTGGTGTTGCAGACCAGATGCTTGCCCAAAGCATTCCAAAATAATTTTCTTGCCATGTAATTCATCTTCCTTTGAAAGGATAAACATGATCACATCATCCGCAGATAAAGAAAGCCTATAACATCCATGCATTCTCATTTTGGAAGGGCAGACCTTATGCTTTCTCGTTTTTACGAGATCTTCCTTTTGGCTGTCTATAACATGCATGCATTCTCATTTTCGAAGGATAGACCTGATGCTTTCTCATTTTTACGAGATCTTCTTTTTGGCTGTACTTAATTAGCTTCGCATATAACATGCATGTATGAACTGTACGCACTGGCAGGCTGCTGCTCCTTCTGAAGACGGCCTTCCTGTGTTGCTGAGAAGAGCAGCCATGGAGGACAAGACCATCATATTGACCTTCACGAACGAGGCATGGACGACGCCGGACTCGCTCCTCGACCTCTTCCTGGAGAGCTTCCGCGTAGGCGAGAAAACGGAGCTCCGGCTCGAGCATCTCGTCGTCGCCGCCGTCAACGCCAAGGCGTTCGAGCGGTGCCAGCAGGTGCACCAGTTCTGCTACTCGCTCGCCGTCTGCGGCGGCGTCAACTTCGCGGAGAAGTCGTACATGAACAAGGACTACCTAGAGATGGTGTGGATCAGGAACAAGTCCCAGACTCGTCTTTGCGATCTATGGTTTATAATTTTTCTAAATAAATAAAAGATACAGTTTCTTTGTCATATTTTTAAAACGGTTTACCAGAATAGTCTTTTTTAAAACAACTTATTAACATTTGATTCATTCACATACTCTTATTCTAGAAGCAAAAACTATTAAGAGGGATTGGTGTTATTAGTAGAACATTTGTTCCTCTTTATGTGTGAGTTATTTCCACCATCAACAGGGATTGGTGTTATTCCTGAGTTGCTATTTCATTGTTCTTACGAATATTTGAGGATTGCTTGAACGTGTCTACTCCACGATAGCGAGTAGATGAAGGTCGTAGCGTGTGGTTGAGTAATTTGAGTGCTACAGGTTGCCGTATAGAGACGGTGGTTGGCCGCATCAATTGCTAGGTTGCATAGACTAGTTATCCATAATCTTATATCGTGAAGATCGGACCACCCCTCCCCGCATCAGCTTCTGCAGTAGTACTCATGAGGAGCTACATTAATGGTCATGGCGAAAACACCAGCATCATTGTCTGGTGATAAATCCTTCGGTTCTTGAGTCAATATTAGAAATACATCGCCATTTTGGGGAACATGAGTGACACCAGCTTCAAACGATGTATCGATATCCAGAAAGTACATAGAGTTGTTTGCTTTAGAGATGTTTAACAACCTGTAATATTAAGATCTACATATGGATCTCAAAGATGACATCAGCTCTGATCGTGTTTCTTTAATGAGTGGCTTCTAATAACTCTCCAAATATTCTTTAGTCGAACTGAATGATCTAGGTATTTTCTTGACCTTCATATGTCAAGGTATTAGTTCAAGAATTTATCCTTTCTTTTACTAAAAAATATAAGCCTTATCCTTTCTTAGTTTCTTAACTTAGCAAGTCCAAGGCATAAACAAAACAAGAAACGATCATAACATAAAAAGTGCATAACATAGTTCTTGGACTACCACAACGGGCCACAACGAGTCCAGAACAGTCACTACAACACAAAACATTTCAGTAAAATGTGTTGTTATCGTTTTTTCATGCTGTGGGAGCCAAAGCAAATTGACCATAAAGCTGAGTATGCAATAGAAATTTATAGTAATTAGAACAAATTTCATGTTTTTGAGGTCTTTGTATCTTTACCGGTTGTTCATTTGTGTGGTTGAAATCGTCCAGGACAGGACCATTTTCCCCAGATCATTGCATGCATCTCCATTATCACTCAAAGATAGATCCATAGCCAACAAATTAAAGTAATGTTCTGCTGGATACATAAACATCGCATGCAGGAATTAGCATGACTTATTAAAAAAGAAATTAAAAAACAAGAAATGGATGAAAGGGAGATGCACGTAGGTGAAAGAGAGTTTGCAAACATGCAGAGGGCCAAACATGATCAGAGGGAGGCGAGGATGGAAACAAGAGAGGCAAGGTGACCAAAGCTCGTCTTCTCAAGAAAGAAAGAAAGAAAGAAAGAAAGAAAGAAGGGTGATCAAAGCTTGCTCCACGCGCACTCTTGTCTCTCGGCCGCCAGGTCCGACATATGCATGGATGTGGATGGAATCAATCACCAAGCTAAGGAACAAGTTAGCTAGCCATGAAGAACAACATCTAAAGCAACAGCAAGCATATTAAAAGACCTTGAATGGCTTGAGGAGTGCAGATGCGTGATCTTAATTACCTCGAGTAGTTCTACCTTCTACACGATGCACACCGATCTGGGGCTCGATCAGCTACCTTATTGAGCTCCAAGAACTGCAGAAATTAACTAGAGATTGAAGGTTCGGGGGTTGATCGATGAGCACAAGTCCTATGCCTTTTCTTCTTCTTTAGTGGGTTTTGGGCGAGGCCATTCGTGTGTTTGGGGTTTGGACTCTTCCTCCCCCTCCCCTCGCTTTTTGGACAACGCGCTGAGGGGTTCAATGAAAGTGGCGGATTTTGTTGATCCTAATCCAAAAAACACTCGAGTACACTCGAGTGTTATTTAGCACTTCTCATAATTGATTGGATAAAAATTATGTCCTTCTTTTGCACCCCTATACAAAACATTGAACAATATGAGTGCAAGTAAAATGAACACGAAAAGACTAATCGCTGAGATATTGAAGGAAGAACATTCATTATTCATCGCTGTTTAAATACAATAATTCGGCTATCTGTTATCTTGTTCATAAGTGAAGTTATAATAGACCTACTTATATCACTTGACTTACGGATATATATGGACAAATATCACTTATCCCGTATTATATTTTGGATTTTTTTAAAGTTGAAATCAGACAAATTTAGTGTCATATATTTATTTACCTATTTTGTATTCGGTTCATAAAATTTTTATTAGTCGGAATGATGAAAATTATCCGTACTATTTACACATCTAACTGTGAATGTGTGAGACACTAATTGCCGTACTACTACTACTACTACTACTTGGGAGTGGGAGAGGTGAAGAGCCCAACCAAAGTAACCAGATGTAGCGGCGGGCACGGCAGGGGAGAAGGGCCGGAGAGCGTTGCGAGAGGCTGCGCCCGTGTCGGACAGTGCCTGGCCAGGCGCGGAGCCAGAAAAGAAGGAAGCCTGCAATGCATTGCGCCGCAATAAGGATGCAGCACGTATTTGCAGAAGTTAAATTTAACTGATCATACACACTACTTCATGCAGCGCCGTACGTTGCCTTCCCGTTCTAAATATATATAATTGAGGATGCACATGTCTATATATATTTCATGTGGTAATGTGTTGCAGCACCTAATTTGTAGCAAACCAGATATCCATGAAGCGAACAATTAATCTGTAAAAATTGAAGTATACATGGAGTAGTTGAACGATCGATCCTCTCGTTGGGCAGGTTGTATACTGGACCGGATTAGGCTAGCTTTGCGATCAATACATATATGATCGATTAAGAAAACGAATCACCCATCGCAGAGCTAGCTAGCTTTCAATCAATCGTTGAAGTGTCAGTGCGTGCCAACCAACAACTAAACGTGAAATCCTCTCTCCCCCCGAGCTAGTGTGGCTAGCTGCAACACAATACATGATCATTAGAAAATATTAAGACCCACATATCATTAGAAAATAATAAGTTTGGCTACCCACATCTCTTTCACAATTCAAGACTCACATATCATTATAAAATAATAAGTTTGGCTCTCATCTTTTCCCTATCTCTCTATGTTTAATTTCTTTGGTTGCTTTTCTTGCCACCTAGATGATTTCATCTCTTAGCAACCGACAAGCATATCTAGGAATACATGATCATACATATCATGCAATCATCTAACTAGTAATCTTTTGTAACTTCGCACTTTAAGCATGAAGTAAATGATATGTCATACATAGCTTCGCCAAAGCCCATCATACCGATCGAGATAATCTTTGATGTCTTCAAATTAGTTCTTAGTTTTTATCACCAATCCGTACATGATACATTAAAAATGTCTACTTTTTTCTTTTCTGCTGGGATTTGGAATCCCACGGCTTTTAAACTATACTCTACATTTAAGTTTAAAGGAATTTCTTTATTGATTTTATATACAAATCAAATAGGTCGATACGTTGACGTGTAGAATATTTGCATTAGATATAAAATTTCTTCCATTATATTTCCCTTGGCTCTCCTTATGCCTAATTTATGGCTCCACCCTTAAGGGTTTGTACGTTCACAAAATTGATCTGCAACTTGGCGGTAAACACAAAATGTTGCACCTCGCTTTCGAAGATGTAACAATCAACGCCAGCGTTGCCACGTTCTAGGGAACAGATTTTTGCGCCACATTGAGCCCGACCATCCTCACCAACGGCAAAAACAACCATCTTGTCTCGTAGTCTCGCCACTGCCCGTGCGCCGCCTCCGTCTCGACCTTGCCACTCGTGCCTTCAATCGACCGATGCTGGGCTCGGCTCCTGTAGCATCTTGACCTATGATGGTTTATGTGTGTGTACATATGAGGAGGAGGATTAGTCCCACACTGCTAGCTTAACATGAGAAGCACTAATATATAAACACATATGCACCATTGATAATAACCTCCGGTTAACGTAAGCGAGTTATTACATGTGTGTGTCTTATCTATAATGAGATTAGGTCTAACTTTGTTTGGATCCTAAGGCATTACAAATGGTATCAGAGCTGACTCTCATGGTTACACGCGTGTACGGGTCATGGGCGTGGGCATATGACGTATGGCACGTGTGGGTCCGGAGTGGTCACACAGCATGGTATATGTACCACCACTGGACACATAGACGTATGCCAAGATGGGAAGATCTTAATCATTTGCTCCAGTGTGGGTATGTTGAACCAACGAGGACGTCGGGTTCTTTAAAGGGGGTGTATGTAGCACATCACCCATGATGGCCCATATGTGTGTGCACATGAGGAGGAGGATTAGTCCCACACTGCTAGCTTAACATGAGAAGCACTAACATATAAACCCATAGGCACTATGGTAATAACCTCCGGTTAACCGTTTTACGCGAAGCGATGACGAAAGCACAAGCAAGTTATTATGTGTGCGTGGCTTATCTATAATGAGGTTAGACTTAAGTTGATTTGAATCCTAGGATGTTACAGCTCCCCATTGCGGATGCCGGCGGTGGCTTCTTCTCCAGCAAGGCTTGCCTCAAGGCCCTCACTTTGAACGCCGCCAGCAGCAGCGGTGCACGGATGCCATACGATAGCCTGCACACCACGCAATGATCGAGAGTTGGAGATTGCACGACCATGTCCGGCGCCCACTTGCTGTACATGGAGTCCAGCCGACGTACGAGGAGCGCGCTATTGAGCGTGGCCAGGGTCAGGAGAAGATAATGATGCACCAGGAGTAGCCGCCGCCGCCGCACTCCCCATGGCACGGCGGCAAATCACAGCCCACGCGGCCAGGGCTAGCGCGACGGTTAATCACACATTTACACTACCAGCAGCCGACCGAAAACACCTAAACAATCACACACATTCAATCTAGCCATTTGGAACAAAGAATTGAGCTCATACAAAGGTGCCACCAGCCCTTTTCTTTTACTGTGACTATCAGTTGACTGTTTTTGTTTTGTGATATAGCCTTCTCCCCCCTCTAATCTTGCTTTTGAACCTTTCTTTATTCAGGGGGACAATTTGAGTAGTTTACAATCACTTATTTCTTAATGTTATTGTTTTCTTTCTTGATGGAAATTATCATCCTTGTTGATTTGTGAGTTGCAAACTATCACTCTTGACTATAGAAGAGACTGCCAGCATGATGACATAGGTCTTGTTCTTTTGCGGTTTCTAGAAGTAGCTTTTAGCTTTTGCTACAGTAACTAACTTTTAAACGGAGTATTTTTTAAAATAAGATCTACAAGTTAATTATAGTTGATTCACTTACTTGTATAGAGGAAGGAGGGGAGAAAAGTATGAACGGATCGAATTTGCGTTTGCAGCACCGCACCCAGAAGAACAGCGTCAGTTCTTGCACTGCTTGAGGTTTGCTGGGACTGGGGATGAGATCAACCGTGGCCGCACTGCGTGGAGGAAGCTAGCTAGATAAAAGATCATTTGTTCTGCTCAAACTTATTCTGCTCTTCCATTTGTTTCACCATTAATTTTGCTCTTTGCGGCTGGCTTGGCATCTTCAGAGAATCGATTGTACCACAAATTTTGTGATGAATTGTCACCTTTGCGACCTGTGTAACAATGCCAATTTGTGACATTCGTTGGACCTCAGCTGGGGTTGTGCCGTGCGTGGTTAACATGCCATTTTGGACTAGTGGACAATGTTATGCAACCTGTCCGCAGCTCCTTTGTGTCCAGTGGAGATTCCGTTGACATGCAATATTATGCAAACCTCTCCCTACGAAAATATTGAATTCTAATTTTTCTCCATTTCATGGTTACGGCAAGCAAATCTCGGAACCCGAGAAAAATTCACCTAGCGGCTGGTAACGGTAACCGGCTAGTAATCTGATGAATTTTGAATATTGAAATTTGAATTTGGCTGGTTCAAAACCGGTAACCAGAACGGTTATGGCGAAAAAACCGGTAGAAAACCGAAAAACCACTACCAAAACCGGAAAAAAATAAGAGAAAACCGGTTATGGGTAATTAGCAATTGTACTAATGTAAATATTAATTAAAAATGTTTAATAAAGTAACAAGCCTAAGACATAAGGATGTATTGCTTATGTTGTTCAAGGTCCTTTTCAAGATTCCAGTTAGCATGTACTAGCTAGGGTAGTTTGTCTAAAAATGTTGATACTTAGGAGTATAATAATTAAAATATATTTAGCTCATATAATATGTAATCTAGCATAAAAAAGTTTAAATTAATCTAGAAAATACGTTATGCAATCATAAATTTTAATTTTAATTTAAAAAATTTTGGATGAATTTTTTCTTCCAGTTCCTACCAGTTTTTCCAGCAACCGCCCAGCAAGTATATCACAATATTAAAGGTCCATCTCGCGGTCATGTTGCCAAGTGCTGCCCTTTTTCTGGTTGTCTTGGGATAACTGATGAAGAACGGAGCACATCGAGGTTGGTCTCATAATTTGCAACTGCATGTCTTCATCATGGGGCGGTTCACTCGATCCGTATGTATTTGATTATGCGGTCGCTTTAAGGTTTCAACTCGTGTGAGTTACCCCTATGATAGGTTGGAATAAACGAACACATCAAACAAGTTTCAAAAACCGACGGTAACCAGAAATCCCAATGATAATCCAAATAGAAAATCTGTTAAAAATCTTAGTGGTTATAATACACTTTTTAAGTTGGTTTAGAACATTTTTATGCTAGATTACATATTGTCTAAACTAAATATGCACAAATATGCTAGTTTCAATATTTTGTGCTAAGTTTTTTTTTGGCTTTTTTGGTTTTAGCAGATTTTTTGGTTTTTTTGGGCAGATTTTTTTGGTAACCGGTTTCAAACCGTTCAAATTTAAAATTTGAAATATAAATTTTATCTGGGTTTTCCTCGGAATTTATGGTAACCAACCGGTTACCGTTACCGGTCGCCGGCCGAAAAAAAACCCGAGATTTAGAACCTTGCACCAAACTAAACATATCCGCAACAAACCATCTTCATCAAACTTTGATGGTGTAACACCCCGCCCATCCTCTAGGCCTAAAGTGCTTACTTTACCCAAAAAGCAGAGTTCTACACCGTTTTTAAGCAACTATTCTAGCTTACGAGTGGAATTAACCCTACTACAAAAGTTGAAAATGTGAAGTGCTGCCAGTTCATGGAGTTAATCATATGCTACACCCGCTCATGCATGGCGTCCTCAACGATCACCTAGAAACAAATCAACAAAGTAAGAGTGAGTCTAAAGACTCAGCAAGTACGCAATAGTACGATAAACACTACCAAAACAAGAAAAGCCAATGAACCAACTGTAACATACTCTGCATGCATTGTCATGCACATATCATCATCCTCATGGTTCCACATTGATCATACATATTTCACATGTATTTTTCATGTTCCAACATTATCACATCCTCAATACAATGCAACACTGCTCTATATGCATATTTTCTCATCACATTGCAAATACCGGTATTGCCGAGTGAACACCCGTCGATGTTCACCCAAAATTTTGGGCCCGTCTATATCGGCACGGGGGTCTCTCCACTCCCGTGGAGACCTACTGAAGTAGAACTTACTCAAGAGCATTCCGATTAGTCCGCTAGCTTTGCTCGTAGCTAAGGACTTTCTCACCGCCCTCACTCTTGAGTGCACATAATGCAAATGCATATGCTCATTGTCATTATCATTGTCATCCATAAGTAAGCGTCATCATGTCATGTAATCATCGCATTTTCACATAAACACCATCACATTATGTAAACATTACATATTCATAAACTCTACGGCCTACCGTTCTACTATGTACTTGCCTGTCAACCAAACGGAGCGAAGCGACGTGCAGATGACGTCGGCTCAGGACCTCCACCTGAACAAGCACTTAATCCGATTTTAACAAATCATAACGAAACCAGAGATTAAATGGACGATGACGATACTACATGCATATCCTGGTTCTGGTGTAAAATGCCCGGGGTTAAGGATCCGTCAAGCAGATACCAAACCTCCTTTTTTCTCCTCTTTTCTTTTTTCCTTTTTCTCTCTCTTTTCTTTCTCTCCTTACCCGGTGCCTCTCTCTCTCTTCTCATTTTCTTTCACCACTGCCTCTTCCCTTCTCCCCTCTCCTCTCTTGCGCCGCTGCCGCCTTCTCCCCTCTCTCCCGCTCTCCCTTCCTCTCCCTCGCCGCCGCCTCTCCCCCTCGCTCTCTTCCTCTCTCTCCCTCCCTCTCTCTTTCCATCCTCCTCCCCTTTCCTCTCTATGCCGCCACCTGCCTTTTGTGGCCGCGCCGCCTCTTCTTCTCCCTCTCTACCACCTGCGCCGCCGCCTCTCCCCTCTCTCACCTCACCGCCGCCCCTCCTCCTCCCTCTACCGCCTGCACCATCGCCTCTCCCCTCTCTCGCCTCACTGCCCCTCCTCCTCTGTCTACCGCCTACGCCGCCACCTCTCCCCTCTCTCGCCTCACCGCCGCCCCTCCTCTCTCTACCGCCTGCGCCGCCGCCTCTCCCCTCTCTCTCGCCCTCTCTCTCCGCCCACTGCGCCGCGCGCCTCCTACTAGCCGGCCCATGGTGCCGCGCGCCGCCTACCTTGCATGCGCCGACTGCTCTAGGTGGTGGCCTCCTCTGGATGCTGTCGACGGCGTCGTCTGAGCTCTGTTGGGATCTCCTCTCCTTCTTGCTCCCTCTACTTCCTCTCTTCCTCTCGGCTGAGGGAGGCAAATGAAATGGTGCGGCTTGGTTCTGGCTAAGGCAGACGTGAAGAAATAGGGAGTGGCTGGAATAGTGAGTAGGTGAAATAGCTTGTCTACTTAAGAGGCATTGCCATCACTCTTTGTGAAATGCCACTTTTGCCCTTCCCTTTTAGCCTTGGCTGGTTACGAACATCATAGGTTTTTTGGTCCTTCCTTCAATCTCTTTTTTGAACTTAGTGGTATTACAGATGGTGACTTCAGTTCAGTGTTCCATGACCCGTAGTCAAACCGTCGAGCTATTTAGTGGCCTTTCGCAGAACCAAAATACATGGAAAACATAGCAGAGAATTTCCCCTTAACATACCAAAGCCTTCTATTCGGCAAGCAACTGAACCCTTACTCCAGTATTTCACGAAACGAGCTATCAGAACTCAGAAGCACTCCTGTAAATTTGCAAACATCCAACGATGTAATTTTGCTCACTGCATCTTAACTCATGGAACAAATAGAAATAACAACTCAGGAAATGCACCAACAATTAGTCCCAAATCCAGTTTTTTTTAAATAGCAAACAGTACCATAGAAGTACAGAGTTAAAGCAAAGATACCCACAAAGGAGTACAGGTTCACGACATAGCATGATCGCTCCTACTACAGCAGCTGGGGATGCAAGGCGACCAGCGAAACAAACTCTGACGTTACTTTGCCTCTAGTTATTGCATTGATGACAAAGTGTTCTGGGTACTTCTTGAGCAGATCTAACAGTTTGAACCACGGCCTGCCTTTTGCTTCAATTGACGAGCCATCCTCTAGTGTAAAGTACATTTGGACTTTGCTCTGAGGCCATATCTTACTGAAGTGTTTAATAAGCTGCGAATAATCAAGAGTAAGTTTGCATGCCCAACAAATTATCAGCATGTGCGCAAGCCACAGCATGCTCAAAAGTGTAGCAGTACTGCAATACTATGCTAAACAAATATATGATCAAAATGCTGTAACAGTAGTTTGTTAAGGTTGCTATGGATAAATGCTAAGATATCTAACTCATTAAGAAAATAACTCGAAACAATGAGGCGACGAGGTACTATGTGACTTGAAATCTGTTGAAGGGACGCTACAAGAAAAAGGCAAGTCTTGAATTTAGTAAATCGTTTATGAAAAAATGATCGATAGTCAATAACAGTGAGTTAAAGCTGACAAATTAAAGACATACTATCGAAAGGGAAGATTCAGACATTTCCAAAAGGTCGCAAGCTTATGTCATGACTTCTGCGACATGTTACTGTAAGGATAATAGGATTCTAAGGGCATACCAGGTAAATAAACATTTCATTGCTGAATGGGCACCACATGCCAAACACGAACGAAACAATAGTGAGTATAGGGCAGGGTTGTCCACATGCATGCTAACAGTTGAAGCTGACATATTATTTACTGTGATTACAATAAAGGCTTAGGGTTTATGGCTTTCTGCCTTTAGGGAGTTTATAAATACCTGTAAGCTTATTACAGAATTTCTAGCACAAGGTTGCTGCAGGATCATGGGATTTTTAATGACATCACATATTCATTTCACCACTAAAATCTTCTGCATGAATGCAGTTCCCCGGTAAACCCACATATTTTCTACAAACTTCGATGCAAAACTAATGCAAATGCATCTAAACAAATTCTTATAGCATCTCCATGGTATACAGTGCAAAGCCTCCCTGATGACGAGCAGATCACATCTTGAAATGAAAGTACTTGCTTTTCTGTTTAAGGAGGCTAGGGAATTGCTCTATTAATTAACAGGCTGTAATTTCTCAATATTGCTCATAACGCAACATGTAATAATGTAAGATTAAAGTGTTAGCCATTGTATAGCCCAACCCCTATGCCTTCCGGCCCTTCCCTAAACCATATTGGTATTAAGCAAGGTCGTTAGATTAATTTCTTCAATTCCAGAAACTGGATAGAAATGAGTACTCTTACATAACAAACCTCTGAATGAAGTTTTGCCACAGGCATCCATTCTCCAGGACCACAGCTGTCAGACACCAGGGTTGCAACATATGATATTAAATCTTTCTCTTCTTTTAGAAGGAGCTGTTTATTGTCTGTATCCTTGCCCGCCCTTCTGATTTGTAATTTATTGACTGCATAAATATAATAAGCTAGTTAGGAATGTATGAATAAAAAGTTGAGATATGAGAAAATTTGAATTTTACTCTTCTGAAGAGCGTAATGCTAACAAATAATACAGGAAAAACCGTTAACATTGTATTTAGTTTAGAAACTTGTTTCAGTACATACACAATTTGCAGCAATAAGGATGTCTCGCCTTTTATTTATCCATTAGTACTTCTTGAGCAGTTTATATCTAGTAGTGACAATTTTAATTTGTTACAAGAGACCAGAATCAAGAGTAAATTTTTTGATAACAATGCGTAAGAAGGGTTCACATGATATGACAATTGAAACATCAGGGATGCACCAATACAGCATCTAGAAGGTTGTCTTAGGCCGTTCATCGGTTCATGTATAAACAATGTTATTTTTGGTTATCTTTGGCCATTAGGTTCTGTATTAATGTGTCCTAAATACTAATAGTCATCCTGTATTGCAGTGGCAAAATATTTGCAGCGTACAAATCGGTCTAGGGGAAAGGAGTGATAGTATTATTACCAAGTAATATGTTATCTACTTTATGTTAGTATTTAAAAGAGAAAGAATACAGGAGAGAAATGGATCTAGAATTAAGTATGTAGCAAATATAACGTACCATGTTCACCAAGTGCTCCCACTGGCCCAACAATGATAGAGTAACTGCTATAGATGCCCAATTCACCAGAAGACCTCTTGCTTTGCTTCATGAACTTTCCTTGCGCTTCAGTGCCAACTCTAATCCCATTGTCACCATTGTCCCGGCCATAATCATTACCATAGTCACAAACATCCGATGAATGAGGGTGGGCAGACCTCATAAATGATGAAGAAAGGGGTTGCGATGGAATATGAATGTGCCGAGCAGCAGCAGTGGCCTCAATAGAGCGAATTGGTAGGAGAAAGTAGAATTTTATCTGTCCTATCTGCAGGAGGTCCTGCGAGTTCAGTTTAACAGGGCCATCACCTGGGAGGTAAAGGATCCCCTGAACCATGCATCCATTACTGCCCAGGATTTCAAGGGCAAACTGGCGGCATTGAAAATCATAGAATATGCGTGCATGACGGCGGGAAATATCCATGCCTCCACCAAGGACAGACATATCTAAATCTACCTTTTCTTGCTTACTACTGCGTCCCAAGATGATTGAATGAGCTTGCATGAAGTAATCAAAATGTTCACCTTGAAGCTTTGCATATCCTGCCTCCTCCTTAATATCTTCACCAGCAGATGTCATACCAGCATTCAGGGCTGCCATCTCCAGTACTCCTGGTAGTAGTAGAACACAGAATGCCGCTGCCTTTCAGTTTCTTCTACAAAGTAAGCAGAGGAAATTAGTCAAAATACAGCCTAGTTTTATCATTACTAGCACAATTGCAAAAATAAACTACACAATCCCATGCCAGACAGTGTAGACAATGATGTAACAGGAACAAAAGTACAAAAGACACTCATGCTATAAAAAGAAAAGGGTTCAGAGGACAAATATTTGCTAGTAGACAAGACAATGGGTGCTACATTAGTTCCTCTTTTATTATCTTCAGATCAGATTCATGCCAGAAAAGACATATAGGATAAGAGATTGCACATAAAAGAAGCTAAGTAACTTGCTTGATCACTTTCGAAGTCTACAGACAGAACATAAGTTCATTTATTATTGTATTTTATTGGTGATATTGATGAAGGAGTATAGATACAATTTGACCAGTGCTTCTTAGCCAGCCAGATTATGTTGCTTGTAGCTCCAGGGATCTGATCACACGCCAGCATGTTGCATTTTGGAGGGTGGCTATACTGCTTTTGTCAATCACGATGTTGTGCTTAGACCACTATAATGGGAAATGATGAATGCGTTTGAAAACCGGGCATGCATCTTAAGGTCATATGCTGATCTCACCCACCTCTCATGGCAAAGATAAGAAAGCCCACTTTGAGCAAAGGAAATGCTGATGTTATATCCGTGAAGCTCACCACTTAGCATGTGGTTTTAACTATACCTACTCGTGGTACTATATTGATACAGAGCGAACTTAATTGATATGAATAAACGAATGACTCCACATCAAGATGGCCATGGATTCATGGAGTAAAAGAAAGTTATCATACTGCAACATTTTCATAGGATAGGCTTAGTAAACCCAGGAATTACAATGGATGTTGTTTTTTTATTATTTATTTCTTCACCAAACCGCCATAGCCATGATGGTAAAGCTCTAAATAGGCCATATCACGAGTCGGTCCAAGTACCACTAAAAAAGCTTTGATGTGCAGTCAACTATAAATGGTTACCAAAACAGTCCAACATCCACCGATGGACAAAATTGGCATAGATCAAGTTTATCAATATTCAAACAACTTTGATCAAGACACAGCAAATATACCCTATGGTCCCTATCAGAGACATAGATGCCTTACAACAAACTAGTGTGATAAAAGAACATGTATAGCTGTGCCATTATTCTTCTAGATCACTTCTTGCTCTTCCTAGTGAAGAGGACGCCCATTTACCACAACATTTCGAACTAATCCAAAAAATCTTCCTCATCCAAACACTACAATACATGCAATTCTAAGTTGAGCGCTTACATTAGGATCAAATCAACACGCCAGTAAGTTGTAACAAAGCAAAATATGCTCATTCAATATTGAGTGCTTGCAAGGAGGAACAAATGAGAATATGCACTGTCCTTGTTGCTCTCCATAGTCTATCCTATTCTGGTTACACCAATCCTCCAGACTTCGAATCACAACAGATCTATTTCCATTTGGAAGTAATCACAACTGATATATTTCTATTTAGAACTCTAGTTCCCAAATCCCCCATCATCCATGCAGATACATACACTCCAACACGGCAAAACACCATTTCGCCTAGATATAGAAAACCAAAAGGAACAAGACATCAAGCAACAGCTAAAGGAAGAGCAAAGAAACGAACTTCGGCAAGCAAAGGAAGCAACCGAGCTCGCCGATCCCAGCAGAGAACACCAACAGCACGAAGACCGGTCGGGATGAGCCCGCGGCGGCGGCCAGAACGAAGCGAGGTGGGACGAGGAGGAGGGAGGCTTTCCCCAGATCTGTCTCGAACCCTAGATCAATTCCCCACTCCCCTCCGCTCCTCCCCATTAAATCCAAAATTTCTTGCCTTTTTTCCGTTGCTTATCTTGGTTCCTTTTTTGATTGTCGCCCACAGGAAAAAGAACCTAATGCCAAAAACCACCGGAATCAGAAGCTTCGTCTCTTTCCTAATTAATAGAGCTGCGCGCTCGTGGCGCACGCGGTGGCGATGAACGCTGCGGCCGCGCTCCTAACGCCGCCCACTCCCTCGTCTCCCTCCGCCCGCGCCGCTGCTCTTCCGAGCCCGAGGCCGAGCCCTCCATGCGCGAGCGCTCGAACCATCTGCTCGGAGCTCGCGCGCGTCGGAGGCCGCCGCTTTTCCGAGTGCGCGCAAGGTGTTCGACGAAACGAAACCCCGTGAAGGGGCACGCGAGTCGTTCGCGGGCTGCGCGCAGAGGAGTTTTGTTTCAAAGGGAGGTTGGGTTGGATACTTGGATTGGCCGAGAGAGACTGCTCAGTGGGGCCGTGGAGTCAGTGAGAGAAGGGGTGTTTAAAGGGGATTGGCATCCAACAGATGAGCCGAAATCGAAATTTCCCCCTTTTTTGACAAGTAAAACCCCCCATATTCCTATCTTCTTCTTACTGGCTGCTGCGTTTTGAGAATTCGATATAGTCACTCGTGACTAGTATCGGTTTCACCATTTCAAGACTGCTAGATGTTCTTGCGTGGATTTCAAAAATGTAGGATGTAGTGCATTCACATGTTCTGCTAGTAGAGATTTGGTTGTACAATGGCTTTGTGGATAATATTTGCTAATATAAAGGGAGAGTTTATCTATTCTCCACCCCTCCACTCCCTTCCCCTCCTCGCGCACAATATGTTCCTCCTTTCTGCCGATCACACGATCCACGGCAAAGCCAGACCTCAAGAAAACCAGAGAAAACCGGTGTGTGATGAAAGGTGGACCCGTATCGTCAGCCCCTCCTCTGGTTCGCTCGCCCTTAACCAATGCATCGAACCCAACCGCATATCGTCCGTTCCTCCCTTTTCCCACCTCCAGCTGCCACCACAATACCATCACCCCTACCCCATCCACAATGCTGCCACTAGAGCCACAGATGTTGCATGCCGTGCACCCCTCTCCTTCCCCACCTCCAACCGCAACTCCGATCACGTCGCCCCTTCTCCATCCATAACACTACCATTGGAGCTGCAGCCACCATGCTCCGTCTGTCCCTTCCCTCCCCCACCTCTAGCTGCCACATGCCGTCATCGGCCCCACATCCTCCCCTTCCTCCATGTCACATCGACTCCCCTCCTCCCCATCCTCTACATCACACACGCCGCCACGCCATCCGAAATCACATCGCTATCACCATGCTCTTGGTATCATCCACCCACCTCCTAACCGTGATCCCATCACCCCTTCCCCATTCGCAACGCCATAGCCGCAGCCGTAGCCGTAGCAGACACACACCATCTACCCCTACTCTTCCCTACCTACAGTCATTGCCCCTCATCCTCCCCTTCCTCCATGTCACGCCCCCTCCCTTCATGCATCGACATCCTCGATTACTCGACCCCCCTCCTCCACACGACATCCTCTACATCGTGCCGCTGCTGCGCTATGCAGAATCACACCACTGCCATGTCCACTTTAGTTTCGCAGCCGATGCTAAAGCATATGTCTAGATTGTCCACCTCCACGATGCCACATGCTCACCAATTGTCTCAGCTTCTTGGACAACTGCCCAGCTCAACTGCATGTCACTTTCCCTACAAAACGACCAGCTTGACTGCATGGCGGTTGGAAGAAACGAACGAGTGTGCGCGCCCAGTAGTTGCCTCATTTGACACTACATAAGCAACCACTCTTCTTCCACTACTCCAACTCCTCAACAATAAAAGGATAGGGTAAATACTTCCCTCCCCTCTCTCTTTCCCTATTTTTCATGAAACATTTTTCTAAGATTAACTTTGATTTCTTGCTCTTAGCTTGATTAGTTTCCTTCTTTCTATGATTTGGTTGGAAATCGAGGTTAGGAGGTCAAGCCACAAAAGGGCTACGACCAATAATATTTTGGTTGTACCATGGAGGGACTATCTCTGTGAGGAGAAGTATGCAGTAGCAAGATGAGTCCTATTGTCTACTGATCATGGTTGGGTCGATCTATTTTTCCACATAGTTTACCATATTACTGTTCAAAATTGTTAATATTGTTGAAACTGCTAGGCTGAAAGGGAGGGACTGAATCATGTCTGATAATTGATAATGTGTTAGGCATTGTAAAAATGTGTGACAATTGATAAATTATGCTCGTGTGTTGCAACGGAATCGAGGTTCTCAATTGTTGGTAGTAAGGTTTAAATTAATTGATATTAAGGTTTAGGTTAATTGCCTCAGTGACATATGTAGAATGTGTGACAATTAATAAATTAGGCTCTAATCATAGTGTTAATGAGCATTTCATGTTAGTGTAAAAAGGTCCGGTAACTATCATTTAAACTGTTAGGTCAATCAGAAATTCACTCCATCATGTCTGTTATTTAGGTAAGAGAGTTTCTAAGCGTATCTAGCAAGTCATCAAGGTCTACGTTTTAGAGAAGAAATTTGCCTTTAGGGTGTCATGAAATGAATGTCAGGCCCTCTTTTACTTGAAAGAAGAATAGTGAGCAAGTATGTCCAGTAGTTACAAAATCCACATGGAGTCATGGTGCCAAATGGAATAACCAATCACAAAGTATTTGCTATCTCCACGCTTTGACTTGTTCTATTACTTTCATCCCTTCTTTGCCTCCTCTTCTATTTTGTCACTTCCAAGGCAACTCACCATTTTGCCATCGAAAGGTAATTTTATTAGTGCCTTGGAGCGTTAAATAGATTTTATATGTTGTATTATCGGATTGGTAATTATAGGATTGCATATAGTCTTCTATGCCTCCTAAGTGCCATAGCATCTTTTCTTCTCCATTAACTTATTCTTTGGATACTGATGAGAATATGCCATTGTTCTAGATATATGTCCATGTACTTTTAACATAATTGAGCTTAGACAGAATTGGTTCTCTATCGACTACAACTTTGGATGCTTTGAGCCCTATAGTATAACTCAAGTTCTACTTATTTCACAATGTTTATTTACCCTAACTTCTACTCTCTTATTTTTTGTGTTTTGACTATAATACTTGGAATAGCATTGATGAAATGTACGATAAATGAATGTTAATGTAATGATCTATTGAAATGTTGCATGCCTTAAATGCATACCTGTATGTGTAACAAATCTGATGTGCGCATAATTGAATGTAAAACATACGTGCACCTGCCACCATTTTTAGATAATGAATTTTTAATATCTGGTTGTTTATGTCAGCTTAAGGGCATCAATTAATCGAACGTGAAAGAGAACATATGTGCTCTTTTCGAGATAACAGAAACAACATCGCGTAAGTCTTACCTGTGGGATTGCATGTGGCAGCTGAAGCTTGTTTGTAACATGATGGCTCAATCTAATCCATGGTTTTCTGACCACCTACTCTGTTTTGGGAATGGCACTGAGGAATCCATCGAAAATGATTATGTGTTGCTTCTAGACGAGATATGTGTGGCATACACCGGTGTGTACTCTAACATTGATGACCTTGTAGATAGTTTCTTTCCAATGTTAGTGGCAAACATCTTTGATCCAAGCTATAGTACTTCTCGATCTATTCTATTGACGCGGATTGAGTATGTTAGTATAAATATGAAGTTGATCAAACGCTTTTCCGGGAAGGTGATGGTCTATCACAGTTTTGATTGTGCGGAAGATGACCCTAACAACTACTAGCCCTCTGATTCTTGAATTCTCTCACACATAATAAATTGTCTTTGCACATCCTCAATCTAAAGGTCAATTGCCTTGTGATTTTTCTAAGGAACCTAGGTTGTGTAACGGGACTAGGTTGGTAGTTCGTGCCTTCCAAATTAATACTATAGATGACGAAATTATGTTGGGACAACATGCTGAAACGAGGGTTTTTGATGCCTCACATACTTTTGTGGTCGTTTGATGATGAAATGTTTCCATTTAGGTTCAAGAAAAAGTAGTTTCCTATCAAACTAAGCTTTGTAATGATCATCGGCAGGAGGACATAGAATCCCAAATGTAGGTATCTACCTCCCTAATCCGGTTTTCTCACATGGGTAACTATACGTTGCCCTCTTGCAAGCTACTGCTAGGAACAATCTTAGAATACTTGCTATGCCGGAAAAAGATGGTTGCTTTAATTATGTTGACACATTTACCAAAAATATCATCTGTAAAGATGTTATTATGTTCTAGATGTCTTATGTATTTTATTTATGCCCATATTGGATAAGAAAGAATGTCAACTACTAAATATGAACATCAGTTTTCGATTTGATTTCATTACGAGTTTGTACATGTATACTTTGGGTGGAGAAGCAGAAGCAGCAAGTAACCAGTGCCGATGTCGAATGTCAGCTGGGGGAGCGGCTGGGCCCTCATCAGTCCCGGTGCCTGGCCTGCCGCAGGGTGTACAGGGGCACCGTCTACAACCTCCGCTGCCACATAACTACCTGCAAAGCCGCCACAAAAAGCATCAAAGGTCGTCTGATCCGGCCGCTGCCCGACAAGGAGGAGGAAGCGAGGCGGCGACGACAAGGATGGCCCAGGGCCCAGCTCCTCCCACGTCCACGGACGCGGCGGAGGCAGCGCCGGAGCAGCTGCAGGCGCCACCGTCGCAGAAGCCTGATCGAGCACGCGCGCGATCCACCATTATTCAATCGATATCATCCATCACTAGCTACCTCATATGATCTCTAGCTACGTAGCTAGGTACCTTCCGAATTCAGATCGGTCAGAGTTTACCCTGGTACGTGCTGCATGCAGCTAATTGAAAGGGGTGATCAGAATAGCGATAGCTTTTGGTTAAAAAAATATTATAGCTAGTTGAAAAAACAATGTAACTGAGTTAGTGGATAGTGTAGTAAATAGTAAAAAAGAAGCTGAAGCCGAAAAAAAGCCAAACCGATCACCCCCGAAATATCGGGGTGTGGTAAGTAAGTACTGTAGCTTGCGCACGTACAGAAAGCGATGCATAAATTGCTCGCATAATTTCATGCTGCATAAATAGCAGTTACAATCTATGCTATGCATGCTTGATGCGTCCATCTTGCATTGCATAAATTGCTCGCATAATTTCATCCGATCGATATACATACTCGGATCAATCAGTAGTCAATATTATCACTTGATCAATCCATCCATCTTATTTGATTTCCCACACCTGTCAACTTTAATTCTATTTTTGTTTGTGAATGATTGATGCTAGCTTGCTTCTCATGTACTAGTATAGAGTTTACTACTAGTCTAGCTAATCTCAAACCCCTGTTCTGTGGAGTTTTTTCCAGGAGAAATTTGATTATATATGGTCCTACTTATTTCGATTTCAGCTTCTGGCTATTAATTCATTGTTCCTTAATTGTCTTTTTTTGGCTTTTTAGAGGCTTTTTCCTTTTCTTTTTTCATGTGTTCTTTTGTATTTTCCGTAACAGGATAACATGTTTTTTGTATTTTTAATTTTTTTTAAATTTAATTATATTAAAAAAAATTACCAGCTGGTACAGTATAAAATAAATCAGCTATAATAAAAAAAACACAAAAAAAACCCAACTAAATATACCCTAAATCTCTTCTTCATGATTCTAATTTTTTTATATAATATGCTCCTTCTTTATAATATGCCATCGGATTCTCTCTTTTTTTTACAATATACCATCGTAGTCACCTTGCAATCCAAGACCATCTGCTACCCTTGTCAGTTTTTCTAAAATGGCAAAAATACCCCTACCTTCTCTGTTCCCCATCTTCTCTCTTGCTTGGCTGAAGTTCGTGCGTGCGCTGGAGGTGCTCGACTTCTCGCTTCCTTGTTGACCTCCGCTGCAGAGCCATAGCTGCAGCTGTTCCTCACCATCGCCTTTCTCGACTACCGCATTGCGCGTGAATACCGCCTGCCCGCTGCCTACGACGACATCGTTGTGGCCCTGCTGTGGTTCCGGGATGACACCCTCAGTGGATCACCATGCACAGCCTGCTCTCCCAGTGTGGCCCCACTCATTTCAGCTTTTTTTAACTTTAGCTTCTAGTTTCAGTTTTTTTTTTTTCACTATTCAGTAATTCATCTTTTTCTAATTTTTTTTATATTTTTGGACTTTTTTACATTTTTTCCCATGTTCCTTTGTATTGTCCGTGATAAGCTAACATATTTTTTCTATTTTTACATTTTTTTATTTAATTGTACCTAGAAAGCCAAATAAGCTACAATAAAAAAACCAGCTATAATGAAATTTCAGCTAAAAGTCAGAATCCATCGTTAAAACGAACGCCCCCCACTCATGGACAGAAGCTTCTTCATGGGCAGCAGCTCATGCTGCCGATGGAGGCCAACAACAAGCTCGTGTCCGGTGAAGCTCGCACCGTTGTGTTGATATCCCAATCCAGTGAAGTATTCTCAAATCCGTTCGTGTCAAAATGTGTTCCACATTATTCTCATCCAATGCCCCCAAGTTAATTTTATTTCTTTCCTCGCAGCGTGCTGAATCAACCATTCTCCTTCTCCGCGTTCAGTCGGGTTATGCACTGCTGCTCGCCGTCATTGGTGGGCCTCCGTGAGGAGAGAGGTCATTGGAGTGGGCATTGCACGACTGTTGTAGTCGAGTCTGATTTGGCTACCTAGCTGCAGTCTGATTCTTGAAGAAACAAGGAAAGAGGACAGGGGGAAGAGCAGGAGAGGAAGGAAGAAGATAGATCTGACTGATGGGTCCCACATGCATAGATAGATAATGATGAGAGAACGGACGTGGTTGTTACATATTTCCGAGAGAAATAGTCTTTGCACACCCATTAGAACTCGATGGCATATTGTGAATAGACATCATGGGCAGCCTGGCTCGACCTGAGCCTGATTCGATTTTTCAGACCTAGGTCTAGAATTTTGGCCTATAGGTTCAGCAGGAAACCTATAAAAAGCCCGATGACATTAAAGTTAGTAATAATTATTTTTTTCTAGAAAATGAATTAGATAATATTATTTCATTCCAAAAAGAAATTAAGCAATAATATTTTATTCCAAAAAAGGGAGTTTCTGACTTTTTTATCGGGTTTTGGGCCTAGCCAATGCCGGGCTCGATCTCCCCGTTGAAGGCCATGCTTTTCTAGGCCTAGCTTGAAGCTCGGCCCTACCTGTTGAACAGGTCTAATTGTGAATGAATGGCATACAATCCATTTTCTCTCTATTTGTCTAAGCAAACTGCATGCGGGCAGGCAGGTCTGTTCTGGCACGGTGGCACCTGCTCTGTTCTTGTTGATTTACTGCGCATAATTTAGCTAGCCCGTATATATTTCTGTATGATTCGTTCTCTTTATACTTCGGTTTGATACCTTCATGCGTAAGCTTGGTTCTTTGATAACTACTTAACCCGCTTATTTCGTTTTTTTTCACTATTCAGTAATTCGTCTTTTTCTAAAATTTTTTAAATTTTTTGGACTTTTTTGTATTTTTCTTTTTTTTCCGTGTTTCTTTGCATTGTCCGTAATAGGCTAACATATTTTTTCTATTTTTATATTTTTTTAAATTTAATTATACCCAAAAAGCTAAATCAGCTACAGTAAAAAAAATCAGCTACAGTAAAATTTCAGCAAAAAAAATCAGAGCCATCGCTAAAACGAACGCCCTCTTAAAATTTTCAGAATATATACTGCTCGGTACAAATGCATGCAAGTTGCAGCCTAACCTTCACCGGCTGCCCGGCTCACCTCCCTCTATATAAGCACCAAGAAACGGCGGCACCAAAGCGGCCAAACATCGCATCTGGGACGCAAGAACAGCGTGCGTCGCATTCACTATTTACGGCAAGAACGCAGCACAGCTAGCGTAGCAGCCATCAGCGGAGGAGATGATAGGGTGGGGCGACGTGTACAAGGTGGTGGCCGCCATGGCGCCGCTCTACTTCGCCCTGGTGCTCGGCTACGGCTCCGTGCGGTGGTGGAAGCTCTTCACGCCCGACCAGTGCGACGCCATCAACCGCCTCGTGGCCTACTTCGCCGTGCCCTTCTTCGCCTTCGACTTCGCCGCGCGCATCGACCCCTTCGCGCTCAGCTACCGCATCCTGGCCGCCGACGCGCTCTCCAAGCTCGCCGTCGCGCTGGCCCTCGCCGCCTGGGCCGCGTCCACTCGCTGCTCTTGCTGCTGCGGCGTCGGCGGCGGCGACGCCTTCTCCTGGTGCATCACCAGCTTCTCGCTGGCGACGCTCAACAACACGCTCGTCGTGGGCGTGCCGCTGCTGGACGCCATGTACGGCAAGTGGGCGCGCGACCTCATCGTGCAGATATCGGTGGTGCAGATCATCGTCTACTTTCCGCTGCTGCTGCTGGCGTTCGAGGTGAGGCGGGCCTGGGGCGCCAGGAAGCCGGCCACGGCGGGAGATGGCCGCTCGGCGCCGCCGGCGAGCGACGTGGAGGGCGGCGTCGAGACGAGGAGGCATGAGTCGCTCTGGCCGTTGGTTCGGCCGGTTTGGCTCAAGGTCGCGCGCAATCCTAACGTCTACGCTGGCGTTTTCGGGGTGGCCTGGTCTTGCGTCACAAACAGGTGTGCAATACGTACGTAGGCACCATGATCGATCGCTTACTCCGTCATTTGCATTTTTCGCAATTCTAATCCAGGAATTTCATCTAAATTCTGCAGTAGCAACTAATCACCAAATTTGTTAAGTTCCTAAAAAATCTCAAGAAAAAAAGCCTAAAACACTGCAAATGCAAGAAGTCCGAGAGCTACCAATAAACTGTGGGGACATGTTTGTAACACAATAATTTTTTCAAATTCGTGTGATGGGAAGTCCTCATGCTCCAAACAGGGCAGGGCTTTAGTTCTAGGAATGCATGTTCCTGTTAAGCTTTCTGTGGTGGTTCACAGCAAAATTTATCAAACTGGAACAAACACCTCTTGTTAGTGGAACGGACGAACAGATAGATCAATTTTGAGCTAAAGTAGATTGATTTGACTAATAGCATCCCCTTACTTTGCACACCAAAAATTAATCAAAGTGGAACAAATACCTCTTGTTACTAGAACGAACGAACAAATAAATCACTGTTGAGCTAAAGTAGATTGATTTGACTAATAGCATCCCCTTACTATGCGCACCAAAAGTTAATCAAAGTGGAACAAATACCTCTTGTTAGTAGAACGGACGAACAAATAAATCACTGTTGAGCTAAAGTAGATTGATTTGACTAATAGCATCCACTTTTCACACGTAATAATAAGACAACTTAGACGGAACTAGAACAAAAAATAGTCTGAGTTCACCACTTGACTATACATATAATAATACATATATAATTTTCAAGCAATATAGTACTAATAGTAATGTGTCTATCAATTTTTAGCATCAATAATTAGACATAACTGATGGTAATATACAATAATAAAGAAGTAGCAATCAAAATGCTTACCAAAATACATTGACACTAGTCATCTATTTGGTTTTCCCAAATCTATATTGAAACCCTAACACACAATTTGACAAAAAAAACAACCACGAACAAAATTGAATCCCTAACTCACAAATTTAGTCCTTGTGTTTGAAACAAATGAGAAGAATTGAAAGAAATTTAGAGCAAAACAAATACCATATACTGATTTCCTGACTCGGGTGGTCGAGTTCGGGTCTACGCGTCCTTCCTTCTTCATTGTCCTGGTTAGGCGCCAACAAGGCAACGGGATCAGATGGCACCATGGCGAGATAGCAGGTAAGGGAGTCGGTCAATTTCTTCAGCAACCAGTGGTCGAGCGTGGCATGTGTCTCAACAATAGGTAGCACGGGACGAACAAAAATGAGGCGATTGGTGGGGCAGCACTTTGGTTGCGCATCGATCCAAGAGAGTGACTGAGTGGGGGCAAGGAGCGTTGATCTGAGCTGGTTTTGTGGCTTAGTCTCCTAATGGTCCAGCTTGGTCTCCTGTCTTAGGGCCATATGCTCTAAGCGACTGCCAATTAGGCCACGCGACAAGCAATAGGCAGAAGGTGCGAGGCTATGAGGCTTGGTCGTGGGCTGGTCTGGGGTGCACACATTTTAGTTTGGGGTGTACACATGATACATATACATATAGGCTCATACCTACTAAAATTTTTTTAGACTCAGTGTCTTGTGTATGGGTGGCAATTCCCCATAGGGGCGGGGCCCTGTGGGGAATATCCCCATGGGAGAGCCTGGGGAGGGGCAAGGGCGATCTCCCCCCCATGGGGGGAACCGGGGGTCGTCCTCATCCTACAAGGTTCTATGAGGACCCTGTAAATATAAAAAATCTTTTTAAATAATATATTATAGTTTTTAAATATGGGAGAGTATATTCTTTTTATATATTTAACTAAAACTTGAATCTATATATGAAAAAAAGTATACCTAAATAATTATAAATAAATAAATAAATTCATATTATTATTTTTTTAAAAAAATTAACCCATTTTTTAACCAAGGATCCCCATAGAGGTTGGGTCCCCGCAGGGACCGGGGACAGAGGGCATCTCCCCCTGTAGCCTTAACGGCAAGGGTAGATCCAGGAAAAAATGTCATCAGGTTCATTATGAACTTATAACACTAACTTATAGCTTGTAATAAAGGTGTCACATGCTTATACTACTAAAGGGTTATGTGGGCTAGACTGAAGGGCGTCGGTGTCAATTGACCCTAGCCAATACATGTAGATCCACCCTGCTTAACAAGGCAGGGTGGGTCGGGGCCGCGGGGGCCTCTCCCGGGACCCCCACCGCGTTGCTATTCCTAATCCTGTGACACCTGTTGGGTCTATTGGGCTAGTCCAATCAGGCATATATATAGTTGGTTGATTCAAGACGGGAGTACAAAAGAGAGATCCTACTGGAGACATGCATGCAACAACACACATCCACAGAAGTAGAATACCACAGTACAATGTTTTTGCCACTGATCATTTTTTTAAACTTAGTTGTTCCTTTCGTGCATAGGTGGCACATCGAGACGCCAAGCATCATAGAGGGCTCGGTGCTGATCATGTCCAGGACCGGGGTTGGACTCGCCATGTTCTGCATGGGTAATCAACCACCTCATAGTGTACTCTTTCTTTCCTTTTCTTTTCTTTTTGCTAGTGTGTGTATATATCTGTGCACTCGTTGGTCGCAGGCTTGTTCATGGCGCTGCAGGAAAAGATCATCGTGTGCGGGGCCGGCCCGACAATGCTCGGCATGGTGCTGCGGTTCGTCGCCGGGCCGGCGGCCACGGCCGTCGGAGCCGTCGCTCTCGGACTCCGCGGCGACGTCCTACGTCTCGCTGTCATACAGGTATGTATGGCTGATGCATGCATGCTGTATATACGATGACATGGTTTCAATTTACAAGTTGATCTCTGAATGATTACTACATGAGTAAATTGTTTATTCATTCGATCTGTTCTTGTTTTGCCTGTGATAGGCTGCACTTCCTCAATCGATCACCACGTTTGTGTTTGCCAGGGAGTACGGTCTGCACGCTGATGTACTCAGCACCGCGTAAGTAGTTTATGGTTAAGTGATTTTACTGAACATTTTAACTTCAGTAACTGAAAGTGCACACTGTTGATCTCTGAATCATGCAGGGTTATATTTGGGACATTGGTGTCGTTGCCCGTGTTAATCGTATATTACATTGCTCTAGGCTTCATACGATAAGTAGTCATAACTTCTGTATGATCAGTCATCAGAATGTGATACTGATCATTAAACTACGTACAACAGACTTGTACTTTTGCTCTTCTGTAAACAATGATACTGTGGCTTCGATGAGGAAACCTACGTATATACGTACCTCATCTCTCGAACCAACGATCTGAATGGAGCATTACGCATACTGAGTGACTAAGACCACACTTAATTTCCATTTCCACCGGATTAGCATCATTTGGGGCAAAAAGTTGTTCTGCATTTTGTAATATGATTCTCGTTGTCGGGGAACAGCTTCCAGTATTATTAGGGCAACCCAGAAGAATGTAGAATGGAACCAGTGTCCGGCATCGATCCTTGAGTTCGTGGATGAAAAGAGGCTTCCTGATAAATGCATAATGGCCGCACACACTAGTATTCTCATTGCATTCACATATAAATAGTACATCGGTGGATAAGCACATGTAAACGTTAGCAACAGAAACAAGATAAGAAAGTGGATCGGCAGCTACATGCCGAGCCCATGACGCGCATGTATTGCTGGAGCATGCGTAAGACTTGGTAAGTGAGAGCAGTGTCCGTGCAGGCGTGTGTAGCCTACTAACACCCCCCGGCACTCTTAGCCGTTGGTGCACCAACGCTCAGATTGGATCGAAACTCACTGAAGATCGCCATCGAAGGTCCATTTGTGAAGATATCGGTAAAATGCGAACTCATCAGTACATACATAACTCTTACTTGTCCCAAAGCAACCTTCTCACGTACAAAATGGATGTCAATTTCAATGTGTTTCATGCGAAATCCCATTAGGCATTGTTTGGGAACTCAAATCTTGGCGAAATCCCAGGAAAACATGCCATGTGGAAGATTTCCTCCTCATCCCAAGTGGCCGTTTGGGTCAGATGGAGGAGAGGTCGAACCTGGCCCAATCCCCAGGGAAGCAAAACCCACCTCCTGAGGTCAGGATATTTTCTCCTCATGTGAACGTGATGCAACCTTCATCTTCTCTCGACGCAACTCTTGCGCAGCGTCTCCACCTCCATCGAACTAGCACACAGTGCCACTGGCGAAGCCTCCATCGTCGCGTCGCAGAGCCCGTGCATGGCTCCTCTGTCTCCTGGCTTAGTGCTGCCGCCTCCTTGGAGGCTATGCAGATGGTGCCGCCGCACCCGTCGAGCCCGTGCACTGGCTCCTCTACCTTTGCCTCGCGGAGCCCGCGCACGCACTCCTCCTCCTCCTCCTGGCTCGTCACCGCCCGTCGCCTTCGTTGAGTTCACGCATGCTCTGTCACCTCGTAGATCCCGTGCACTGAGCCTCTACCTCCATCAAGCCACTGCATGGTGCTGCCGCCTCCGACAGGCCTGTGAACTTGTCCCCGCCTTGGCTGAAACTGCAGCGCGTCGGCACACCGCCACCCGGTCGGCTGACGACTACCCCTACTGCTTTATTTTTCTGAAACTTTCCCCATTTTTCCTTTTTTGCTGGGTGGAATTTCTATAGTGGGAGGGATTTTACCCACCTCTCCCAAATAACAATCGAGATTAGTCCCCCTAGGGGTCATATTCCATGGGGTTCCTATGTGACAAAGAAAACCCCACCTGGGATTTTTGTCCCGAAAATATTTTCTCTAACACCCAAACAAAGCCTTAGTGAAAGCTAGCTACGTGCATATATGAGCACTAATGCATGTATATAAAACAAGTTAATTAGTATTTGTCATCATTGTTTGACCAATAAAACTCCACCGTAGGGCTTGTTTGGCAGTTAGGGAAACAAGCCAGAAGAACTTAACCTCCACTTGGATTGGGTTGATCCACCTTGGGATCAAATCCAAACAAGAATGACCGATATGGGGAGGTAATGGTTTGCGGATCGAGGTCGTCGTGTCAGTGTCACCATATCTCCTCTCTTCTTCCACCTCTACTACTCCGCCGCCGAAAAAACTCCACCTTATTGGGTTAAGGGCTCCTATCATTTACATCTCAAGTGGTTTCTTCATAAACAATCAATCAAGATGGAAATGGATGAAACATTTCCGTGACAACAAAAGATGCAAACCACTTCTGGTAAAAGAATGATGTTTTCCACATGGTGCGCCTACGTACCAAGCTAAGCAACGCTTCGAGTGGTCTTAGAGGCCATTTGAAATAGTTTCTACTTTTGGCTTCGGACTTCTCGGAAGCCGAATAAAACACTTAGCTTTTTAGAAACAGCTTTTGCAACGTCTTGAATATAATTTCAGATATTCCTATTTGTTTTTCCATGTAGCCCATGTAGATCTAGTTTTTTTGGTCATTTTCCTTATTTTCCTCTTTTTTTGATATAGACTAATTACTAGTGTAATAATAAAATTAATTAGTCATGTAATCATATGATACGATGATTCATTGATTGTTTTAAAGATGTACTAGTGTAATTATTGACATCAAATAAGCCATCATTTGCCTTAGGAGCAATTTAGACATTTGCCAATTCAGCTCAGCCAAAAGTTTAAACCAAATAAAACATCTCCTATTTTTAGTCATTTCTGTTTCCAGTCACTATTTCAAAACCAAAATCTTTAACCAAAAACCAAAAGCTCCAATCATTTCAAAAGCACCTTTAAATCCCTTGGATCACCTGAGCACATGCGGCCACAGAAGTGTGTGCGGGCCTTATTTAGCTTGCGTTGTAGGGCAGGCCCAAACATGCTTGAGCTTTTGTATTCCGCATGGCGCTGCCCACATGGTTCATCATTGAGGCGGTGTCCACCGCCGTCCGAGTTGTGGGTTGGTGCTAATTTAGGTTGTAGAATTACGTTAGCATCCTTGTTTGTCTATGTGTTTAATTGCTTGCTATGTCATTCGTGGCTAGTGGGATTATAAGAGAGAGGATAATAACTTAGTCTTTTATGAATTGTTTTACCATCTTTAAAAAGTACCATAGCCGTACAAAATGCTCAGATCGAAAAGCAAAATCGCCTGATACCTGGTGGTTTTGCTCTATCTATCGCCACAGAGGGCTGAGGTACTAATGCTTAAAGGGTAAAATAGTAATTTCACCATATCCTGAGGCATGGTTCGGAGAGGGCTGAGGTACTAATGCTTGAAGGGTAAAATAGTAATTTCACCATATCCTGGTGGCATGGTTCGAACTTGGCGAGTCCACAACACATAGTTGGGCAAATCACTCCCCTTCCATGAATCCCCCCCCCCCCCCAATCAAACCCTAGTTCTTCGATCAGCGGTGGTGCAACCTGCGTCGTCGGAGGGCTTCCCTTCTGTCGCTGACACGCGGCCACCGCCATCGGCATCCAGGAACTGCCCAACGAACTCCATAAACCATCCCCCTCGCCCCTCTCCAAACGGTGTGCGGCGACAGCTTGCAATGGCACGGGTGTGCTCCGTCGGAGTGAATTTGTGGACCGTGCAGGTTTTCCACTGGATGCAGGCGGAGCGAGCGTGGGGCACGGGGCTATGCGGGCAGCATGGGTTTGCATCCAGCGGCCGCGCGGCATCCAGTCGAGCTCCGGCATTCCCCTTGGGCTTTAGCAGTTCGTCGTCCAAATTCAAGCATCCGCAGCTGGGTGTGGGGTTTGTCTTGGCAACTCACGATGATTCATTACGCAAGCTAAGTGAATGGCTGGCGTCTTGCGGGCATCTCAGTTGATTTTCCACACTTGCAATGAGTTCCAACACTAATTCTCTTCATTTATTGCTGAGTATATTAAGCAATTAGAAGCATGGTAGAAAAATTGATTACAGCTGCATGATAGCAATAGCTGTGACAATCCAGCTTCATGAGTCTGAGTGTGACGCAGCATCCTTTCTACCTGCTTCTACTTCTAATTGGGATTTCAAGAATCGGGGCCAGGTTGCTTAGAAATGTCGAGTATGTGATTAATAATGAAGTGCTATTACTTTTAATTGCATTCTCTGTGAAATTTGATGCACGTGATGGAGTCGACTTGAACAATCCAGTTTAATATGTGCCACTAGTCCCTTGATTAGCACGTGGATGTAGACACAATTCATGATTTTATCACTACTACCAGTGCACGCGATGGGGAAGCAGTGCCCCTGCAAAACTGAAGGCCATGTTTGATATGTTGCTCAAATGCTCTCTGCCTCAATCTTTTTGCTTAATCTAGTGCAAATCAATCTTAAAACGATAATACTATCTATCACTTTTCCTTACAAGTATTTAAATGATTTCTAGAGAAGTATTTTCGTAGTATCATCATATGTCATTCAGTACAATACCTCTTAATCCATGTATTTTGGAGCTCCTATCTAAGGAGCACTACGTGCATGAAAATGAAAGTTCATTGTCAATTGGTCTTGTGCAACTTGAATCTCCAGCACTGCACATTCCAATTTTCAATACAACCATTGCAATGTTGGTATGTGGAGATTTTAATTCAACCCCTCGAAGGTTTGTTATATATCACTAGCACTTCTTTTGTTTGGGATCTAGCCGTCGTCTTTTAATTGTGAAGTTTTAATGCACTAAAAGCTCACTTTCTTCATGTAGCATTCCACGAGCGGATGAGGACAAGGAGTTTATGGGAAGGCGTTTAAATGTTGTATATTAGAAGACAAAAGGAGAAGAAGAATATTTGAAGGAATAATGATAGAAGAAATAAAAATTTACACATTTTGACTAGACTTTGTACTTTTCTTCTCATGACTGTATATGATAAAAATATTAGTAGTTATGGATTATTGACAATTTGGTTGTGAGTCTTTTATTCAAGCACTGGATTTGATTTTGTACCTTATTCTAATGACTATCAAATATCAAGTGGCAACCACTATATATGCTTTGACCTTTATATTCATAAATTTTGTATCAACCACTCTTTCCTGGTGAGATGCAGTATGCTGGTTAATTTCTATGCATTTGGATTTTCTCTGCTGCATGTTGCAAGGTTTCAAAAGAAACAAAAAGAGATGCTATGGACCCCAGCAAGTCGTACATTTCAAGGCTAGAAATGCTAAATAGAATGTGTGATTGTCTTTTTACATGAATAATTATACCCAGATTGTAAATGATGCCGTTGCTATTCGTACGTGCTAATGCTACAGTATCAGGCGATGTTCCTGGTAGCAAAATGCAATTGATGCTTCTGATTACTAGCTAGCATCTGCTGCTACTTAAGGTTGCTGATTGCTATACAACAGTAGTTCTGAATTCTGATCAACTGGAGAAAACCCCCAAAAAAAATCAAGCTTTAAAATCGCTATGGTAACAGGCCTGACCTAGCCATGGAATGATGGAAAAAGATCATGCAAAATTGCACCATGTACTTCACTGCTCTGCAAAAAAAGTTTTATATATACATCACGATCTTGGAATAACTGAATTAATACAATGTAGAAAGTACCAATGCAAAAGAGCAATCGACAAATATTACTCTGCTCTACTCCATCTGACAAATAACTCATCATTCCATATATCTACGGGCCTGCTTTCCCAATCCTGTATAATGCTTATTGCTTTGTTTTCTTCACCATCATAGTGCATATCGCTTCTTAGTTCTTAATTACTGCCAACACTGCATTTGTAAATTCTGATTGCAGTGAATGTCGTGTGAATTCTGTGTGAGAAAACACGACCAAATCACTCTGTCGCTCGAGATGACAAGTGCATATACCGCCCCTATTTCCCGTACGGCGGGCATGCTTACGTAATGCTCGAATTACACCGGGATGCTGTCCAGCCCAATGCGTCAGCCCACAAATACCGCCCCGTACGGTTCAATTACACCGGGATGCTGTCCAGCCCAATGCGTTAGCCCACAAAAGGTTCAAGGGGTATTTGTCGAATTACCGTATTCGACCATTGAAGTGTCCTCCTCCTAGACTCGAACGATGAATTTAATCATGATCAACGCGTTGATTTAGAAGCTGAGACGGATAAAACCGTCTTATAACCAAGTGCTTGAACGACTGCCCTGGTAAAACCGTATAATATCTAATTGATCTTTTCAATTAATTGATGATAATTTCATGAATGATATATTTATTTGCCATTTAAAGAAACATGAATTGAAAAAATTTATCAATAGTATTATGGTTCGTCGCTTTATGAATTTAAAATAATATAAATACTAAAGGATAACACTTTTACTTACATCTAACTTTTCTTTTTTTTACTCGAAAATTTTAAGTAATTTTATTATCTTTTATAGACCATTGAGGCCGGATAATGCATTTTAACGAAAACAACAACGGTTCCAAGCTTTCACTTCATTGTGTGTGTGTGTATATATATAGCAGTATATATAATTTTTAGATACACACATGTATGTACGTTCAGTGAGACATCATGTTTCTATACTCCAAAGGTCTCTGAGTCTCCATTTAATTTTCTAGGGTGTGTAAAGGACGCACATGCATGTGCGCGGGGATATGGTGTGTGTGGATTGTCTCTGAACCTCCATTTAATTTTTTAGGGTGTGTAAAGGACGGACATATATGTGTGTGCGTGGATGTGGTGTGTGTGGGTTATGTTTGCATCCACTTTATACCTATAAATATATAAATATATATAATACAATTTTTAACTGATATTAAATAAATAGAAATGTGTCTGGTAAATTTTTAGTATCAATACTTCAACATAACCGATGTTAGTTTATGATGATAAAGAAGTAATGATTAAAATGCTTACTAAAATAAAGAAATTAATTATGATTTTAGTTAGTCACAGCAAAATGAAGAAACGAAAGAAGATGAAATCACGTATAACAGTTGGTTTATGTTGATTCAATAGTTCCGCCCACGCGCACCCGACCTGAACATGCGGAGTACCCTAACCCAACCCAACCCGACCAACCCCAACCAGAGCCGAAGCCCGCCCGCCCAACCCAACCCAACCCGACCAACCACAACCAGAGCCGAGCCCCTTTCGTGCTGTGCCCTTCGCATCTCATGGCCGAGGGTCCTGGATAAAAACCCTTCCTTTCTCCCCCCATTTCCACACACTCCGACCCCTCTCCTTCCCCTTCGACATCTCGTCCTCGCCGCAACACCTTCCTATAAGCCGCCGCCGTCGCAAAATCATTCTCCAAATTTAAACCCCTCGCCGAGACGCCCACCGGTGCCCATCTAGTCCCCGGCCTCTCTCTTCAGGTAAAGCTCGCACACTTGTTCTTCCCTTCCTTTGCTAGTTTTCTTGTCCTTAGCTCTTTCGCTTGGTTGCTTGCTAGCTTTGATCTCCGAATCCGCAGGTATTTTTCTTGTACCAGGACGAATCTTTGACTCGCCGGGGAATCTTGTGTAGTTCTCGGTTTCTTTAGCTTTCTTGATTTGGCCGTGCAGTTCTTGATTAGTTTGTTGTTTAGGTTTTTCTTGGATCCATGTGATCGTTTTTCATCCCCTATTCTTGTGTTTCAGAAGTGATGGGGAAGAAGGTGAAGGCGAATGCCAAGAACCTGCGAAAAGCGCAGCAACGGGAGCCGCCGGCTGCCTCCTCGGATGCTGGATCCAGCGATGCGGCGTCGCAGGACGCGGCCAATTCGACGGAGGAAGCGGCTGTGTCAGCCAGGGGCAGGGAGCAGTGTGGCCACTACAGCTGTGGCAATACCCACTTGGACAAGGTCCTCTTGGAGATCATGTCTTCCAAGCATATTGCGTCGTGTGAGCATTGCCGGGAGGACGCCCCGAGGAAGAAAGATGGCGGTAAGCAGCAGAAGAAGAAAGGAGGTGGAGGTGGCCCGAAAGGTGCTGCTGCCAAGGCGAAGGTGGAGAAGAGTGATTTGTGGGTCTGCCTGGACTGCGGTCGGCATTTTTGTGGTGGTGCGGTCACTGAGACCAAGCCATACGGCCATGCCCGAAGGCATGCCAAGCAGGATCGGCATTGGTGGGCTGCACGGTATGATGATCCGACTGTTGCGTATTGTTTGTCATGTGAAAACGAGGTGTCGGTCGAGATGCCCAGAGTAGAGAAAGTTGTGGCAGTGGCAGTGGATGATAAGGTGGTTGGTGCAGTGGATAGTAATGCGTTAGTTTCGGCTATTTGCCATGGTAATGTGATTAGAGGGCTGCCAAATCTTGGAAACACATGCTTCTTCAATGCAGTGCTGCAGAGCCTCCTCGCGCTTGATAGGTTGCGCAAGAAGATGTTAGGGTCATATGTTCCAACAGGGGCCCTTGCTATGCCACTGAAGAAGCTCTTTGTGGAGACGAGCACTTCGAATGATGCAGGAGGTGCACTGAGCCCAAAGAACCTCTTCTCAAGTATTTGCTCAAAGTACCCGCAGTTCAGGGGCTACCAGATGCAGGACAGCCATGAGTTACTCCGCTGTTTTCTTGATGGTTTACGTACTGAGGAAACCGAAGCACGGAAGCTAGAGGATGCTTCCAATGCAGGGGTTCCCACAATTGTCGATTCCATCTTTGGGGGTCAGCTGTCTAGTACTGTGTCCAGCACAGAATGCACACATAGTTCTGTTAAACATGACCAATTCCTTGATCTCTCTCTACCAGTTCCATCAAGGAGGCCTCCAGCCAAGAGTGTTTCATCCGCACCAGCAAAGAGGACTAAGCAGTCCGTAAGAGATAGGAACAAAAGTCGCAGATATGGGAAATTTGCTACCCGGGTATCTCCTACAATAGAGGAGAGTAGCAAAGAAAATATTCAAACAGTTGCTGAATGCAATGATTCCCAGATTCTGGGTTCAGAATTGGGACAGGTTGTCAGTGAGAAAGAGCCTGAGCCCTTTGAATGCAGTGAGTCATGTGCTTCTGCGCCTAACCAAGAACTAAAGGCTGTTTCAAATGTGGAGGATAGCATGTCCTGGTTGGATTATATTGCTGATGCAGATGAAACAAAGTCCGAGATTGTTGATTCTGCTGATTCTACTGAAGCAGGACAAATCTGGGAAAGCAAGGATGCCATACATGGTTCATTTCAAACTCGGAATGATTCCTTACCCAAAGAGCAGATCTTGAGTTCCGAGCACTCGGGCGAAAACATTGTTGATGATGCAGCTTCTTTACAGCCTGTTATCTTGCTTCCTTACAAAGAATTTAGTACCACTGCCGAGGAAATGGATGGAACCGCAGAAAATTCACAGAATCCAGAAGATGCAGCTCCTCCTCCAGTTGTCTCTCCAGTAACAGAAAATAATGCAAAGCCTGCATCTGGCAGATATGGAGAGCAAGATGACTATGTTGGTCTTGGTGATATGTTCAACGAGCCGGAAGTTACTTCTGAAACCAAGAAAGAAACAGGTACAGCTGAAGATATTGATGTGATGGCTTGGAGTAGCAATAGTGCTGATGATGAGGTGGATGATGGTAATGCTCCCGTATCAGTTGAGGGCTGCTTGGCTTTGTATACTGAGCCGGAGCTACTATTTGAACCATGGCACTGTGAGCACTGTTCTAACGCTGTTGCATGCCCAAACACCAATGAAGGAAAAAATGGTGAGGAGATGGTGGCTAGTGCCAATGAAAGAAAGGAAGATGAGGAGATGATGGCAAATGTTGATGAAAGACAAGATGGTGATAAGTTTATCATGAGCTGTAGCAAAAAGGAGGACATTGATCAGATTATGGCAACTGATGGTTCCTCTGACAATTTAAATACTGACATGCGCTGTAAGGAAGCGGGGTGCGCAAATCCTTCTTTGGCTGATGCTGAAAACACCTCTGATGGCAATTTTCCAGACACTGGAAATACTACTTTACTGAAAACAGGTGCAATGCTTACTATTGCCAATACTGAACGTTCAGACAGTAAAACATACCGCCGGGAGTGTAGAGATTTGAACAGCTCAGCAGTGGAATGTACGTCTTCGAGTAAGCAACCGCATGACTCTGCCCACCATAATGATGAACATAATGTAGACGTAGCCGTTGAAGAAACAAGTGTGCCACTGCGTTGTGGTGATAGTGACTCTGCCTCTTGTAGCACTACTAATGACAAAAAGGCTGAATGTGGTGCTGGTGCTGAAGAAGTTGTGACTGGTAGCCTTCCATCTGAGACACAAAGAATCTTGCCGAGTCCCAAAGATAATGAAGATGCCATCACAAGGAATCATGGCAGGAGGAAGCGAATGAAGATGGTTGGCAAGGCACATCAAGGGCAAGATAACCAAAACAAACAGAAAGAGAATGACACAAAGGTTTTCAGAGCTGCAATGAGAAGAATCCTTATCAGCAAGGCACCACCTGTATTGACGATTAATTTGAACAGATTCAGCCAGGATTCCCATGGTCGGTTCAAGAAATTGAAAGGTCATGTGCGTTTTAAGGAGATGCTTGATGTTCGGCCATTCATTGACCCAAGGTACCGAATTCTTGACTCAAGTTGAAAGTATCAATAATTTTTTAAGAACCCAACAGTTTTCTGCTTAGCTGCAGCCATTTGTTACTAGCTTATTCCTAGTAGCAACAAGGAGAAACCACCATCTGATTCTATCTATAGTTTGCTTGTTCACCATGTAGCATGCCACAGTGATCTTAGAAGATAAAGAACTACACTATTCCTCCACTTGTTAGTTTGACGGATCTTTCTTTAAAGAATGGATTTAATAGAATGCAAGGTATTTTTGGTTGTCACAGGATTTTCTTATGTTGGGAAGTGTCAGAAAACTCAAGAACTACAACGATAAATATTATATAATGTCAATTCATGGGCTGTAGTATTCTAGGATTTGCTCTATAAACGGATCTTTGCAAATTGTATGCAACATTATTCTCTGATTTAATCATGTCGACTTGGGCATTGGCTCTGAAAAGTTCCACCAACTTCATCGTTTTGCAACCATGTCTAAAATATAGTGCTGCTATGTCCAAATCATCTACTTCATATACTATGCAAGTATACAAACTCCAGCACATCTCCAGTACTGCTAGTGATTTTCAGAGAAGAAAGGACTTGTAGTCAGTCGAAGGATGGCATTATACATGATGTGGTCTGCATTGCCAGTTTCTTCTGTTTTTAGGGGCAAGAAGAGATCAAGCTTCCCTTTATAGTCTCTTCTGTGAATTAATTTGATGGTCAGATGTCGTGAGGCTTAGAGGAGTAACAGAATGAAAAATAGTTGATAACTGATTTAGGATTGAATTTTGGCACTTCTCTGGATTGGTCACTCAATGAGAAACCTTAGACAGACTAGATTGGCAGAATAGATTAGGTTTTCCTGTCCTTTTCCCCTATTTTGTGTTTGTGGGTTTGTCACACAAAATTAAGTAGAAGGAAAGTTTGGTCCAATCTTCCAGCTGTGCTTTATGATGTACTGTGCAACATATATTTACTGGACATGAGAAATTTAATCAAGTTTGGACTAGTAAGATAACCCAAAGAAAAGTTATACTGTGAATGTCTTGTACCATTGACGCATGAAGCCTTCTCAAGTGTGCATAAGAAAGAGAAAAGGAAACCAGGTCGTAGTCCAGCTTCCGATGTTGAAATACTAAAACAAGTGTGTGCACGAGCATATAGTTTTGGGTTAGTCATTTGGATCAGAATTCTGTGCTGACTGCCTACCACAATTTGATTTGTTACTAGGAACTCAAAACTTGAATTCTATTGTTGTTGTTCTAAGCATCCCACAATTTATTATTAGTTCAGTTAAACAACCTAAATTGGTGACCCTTTTGTTGTTAAGTGAGGGATATGTTCTGTAGAATTTTGGTTGCAATATTCTGATGTCAAGTGGATCTAATTGAAAAGCATTTTCAATGGTTTCGGACTCTCAGTTAAAATGGCTGTATAGCAGTTAAAAACGATTGTTTAGTCCGTTTGATTTGCATGTGAGCTGTTAGTATTTTGGGTTCATGTTATTTACCTCTTATCTTATGAGGCCTTAATTTATCGTTGCATATCTTATTGCCAGTCGCTTCTTCTAGATCCCCCTGATTCATCGTGCATGTGATAGAAGTGGATGGCCTTAAATTTGGAATCCTCGTATTTGTGATTTATGAGTAGAAAAGGGTCTTTTTCAGCCTTACAATTGGTCTGGTCATCACTGTTTTCTGTGCTATGCAGATCTAAGGAGAATGACAACACCGCTTATCGTCTAGTTGCTGTTGTCGAGCACTTGGGAACCATGGCAGCGGGGCATTATGTTGCATATGTGAGAGCTGGCAAGATTGGGGGTCGGCAGCAGCGGAACAGTGACTCCGAGTCTTGGTTTTATGCGAGTGATGCACAAGTCAGAGAAACCTCTCTGGAGGAAGTTCTGAACTGTGAGGCTTACATACTTTTTTACGAAAGGGTGGGAGACTAAGATAATATGTCTGGTGGCATATTTCATCGATCAGGCAGTAATCAGGGCAAGATCAAATTGAACGCATGAGGTGAGAAACAACATTTTTTGGATAGCCAGAGGCTCAGTGAGTCTACATACTAATATGACTATCGATCAAGTCCATTTTCTTTCTTTGATTGAGTCACTTCATGGCTCCAGTTGGCGTCAATATCGTTTGTCTTCTCAGTTGAAGAGATTTTCGCAAGTGGACTTGAACAGCTAATCTGTTCATACTGCCCTACAGCCATTTTTTATCTTTTGAGAACATAGTTGGAGGTGTGGAAAATGTTCAAAATCGGCGAATAGTTCATAACTTCATACAGACCTTGGCAAGAGCTTTGTTGAACGCCTACAGTTGTTTTTACTTCACAACCAGTCATGAACATCTTAGTACATTTTTTTGACATGTTGAGTCGGCGCCCCTAAATTTTGAGTGATGGGGGCGTATATTGTAACGTTCTTTGGGTCCATCTTGAAGTATTAATTACACATGTTTTGCCCTTGTTACATGGGATTAAAAAAAATGCGCCTCTTCGTTGAGGGGTCTTCTGTTCCAAATTATTTTCCCCCGTCGATTCGGTGCAAGTTGTGTTTCAGCCTTTGAGAATGTGGTGTCCATATTGGTATCAGCCTGGGAGCTTGTTCTGTTGAAAAATTGGCGTGCCTTTTTACCCTTCTTGATATTGATGGTCTCTCACGGTAGCAATACCAATACGGCAATATGATGCAAATCCAGTTTATATTTGTTAATACTTTCATTTCTAACGTACCTTTTTCCATTCAACTTTTTTTCTTGTCTGTACCCAAGTGCTATTGCCGCTGCTACGTTGGAAACTAGGGATGGCAATGCCCCTATTCCCCGTTTCCGGCGGGGAACTCTCCTATTAGATGGTAGAAATAGGGAGATTATTTTTCTTTTATGGGAATAAGTAGCAAGTAAATTCATTCCTGTTGGAGATATCGAGCACAAGGACGTTCCTTTATCCCCATACTCGTTCCCCATTAGGGACATAAATCATTATATAACATACCATGTATCTTATATGATACCTTTTAATACCTTATAAAATCCTAAATCGAGAAATAAATACTTATTTAAATTATATGTTACATCTATTATATATTTATTATGGTAAATTCATATAATTGTTACCGCCACTCCCCGGCGGAAATGTGTGCCATCCCTATTGAAAACCAACTAGCGTAAGCAACTACGACTACAGACGGTGTACAGCTTGATTGTCTCGCAACTGTGCCAAGCAAAGTGGATTTGCGCAGATAACGTAAAGGTAGATAGTGATTTGCTGCTGGCTGCTGATCCTGTTGCTTGCTGATTCAGCACATCTCTTACCGCCAGCCCAGACCCGTAAAAACTACGGCAGAATGCGGCAAGCCAAAGTCACTGCAACGAACGAGCCTACGTGGGAAAAAGCAAATGTCCATTTGACAAATACGATCTACGTGGCAAAGCAGATTAGCTTGTACATAAGCCTTGCACTTCCAGAATCAAGACGACGAGGCTTCGAGGTAGGTGTCCATTTGACAAACGCATCCAGCCGGCAACCACTCGCTCGGTCGTCGTAGCGCCGCGCCAGCCACCCATCCGGCCACTAAGATTTCGTCAGAAACGGCCTCAAGAACCCGGCCGCGCGGACCGCAGCTCGTAGTCGGTCGTTCGGTCACCGCTGCGCCCGTCCAGACCCGGAAAAAAGGTCCGCACCGGACGCTGGAAAATGGATGGGCATCGTCAGCCGTCGACAGCTAAACGCACGTACAATAATTTATCTTTAATAGTTTGTTTTATAAACTTATCTTTAAGACTTTTATCTTATCTAAAAATAGCATTAAAGATAATATCTCTTACGTCTACTCTTTTTATATGAAATTTTATTTGTTTCATATGGTTAAAGAAAGCTGAGATAACTATCGGAGGTAACCTAACGCGACCGGCCGAGCCCCGCGCGCGCAGCCGCCATGTGGTGGCCAACCGAAAACCGCGCCGCGCTTGCTCGCGCCAACTGTGTCAACCATCGCCACGCCACCACAAAGCAACGCATGCTTTCTAACGGAAAGAAAAGTAGAAGCACTACACGACTACGACGAGTCGAGTCCAAGCCAATCTGGAGAGGGTAACTGGATACTACTAGTAGTGTTTAGGAGGCGCTTGTGTATGCATGCGTCCGAGTCCACACGGGCGTAGGCTCTCTCCTCAAGGGTTTGCGCAGGAAATGGAGGGGCCGAGGGTGCTGCCGCTGCGGCGCGGCGTCACGCTCGCCGAGCAGCTCGCCGCCTCCTCCAACCTCCGCGACCTCCTCAAGCTCCGCGACGACGGCGACGGCGACGGCGACGGGAGACGGCTCGCTGCGGCGGGGAGGCGCCGCACGCTCCTCGACGTCATCCGCGACGTCGACGACAGCCCGCCTACCCTCTCCTCTTCCGGCCCCACGCGCCGTGGTCCGTCCACGACGGCGCCCGTCGCAGGCGGTGCGGCGACCATCGCGTCGGCGTCGGCCGCGCAGGGGGAGGGTGTCGCTGATGGCGCTGCTGGAGCAGGCGGAGCGGCGGTGGACGACAGCCGGCGGCGGCGGCGAGTCGAAGCGCGTGGAGGAGGACGCGGCGTCGGAGGAGGGGAGGAAGGGCGGCGTCGGAGGGCGGTGCTGCGTGTGCATGGCGCGCGGCAAGGGCGCGGCCTTCATCCCCTGCGGCCACACCTTCTGCCGCGCCTGCGCCCGCGAGCTCCGCTCCGGCCGCGGCAGCTGCCCGCTTTGCAACGCTGCCATCCACGAGGTCCTCAACCTCTTCTGATCACCTCCCCCGCTCACCTTGCTCCCTTCACCACCGCGGCCGGTGACGGCGACTCTTTGTGCAAGAACCGATCTTTTTCACCTTTCTAGCATCGGCTGGTGGTAAAATTGCTCGCAAGCTTGAATCCAGCCATTTCTGCCGATTCGAGGTAGCATTCGGTGTAGATAAATATCTGCCTTCTTTCTGTCCTGTTTCTTGTTTCTTGTTCTTGGAAAACTAAAAGGATTCAACAGAACAGAGCATGTTACTGGATCAAATACCATGTTGAATTCCAACTCCTTGGACCAAATTCTCTGTTCCTCCAGGCTACTAGTAATTCAGTAAATTAAGATCCTTACAGTCTGGTGTAAATGCTGGGCATTAATCGGGCAGAATATTTCGGTGTTCTAGATTGCAGGACACGTACGCGCGCTACAGTGCGTGGGATCTGGATGCTCGTGCATTGCCAGTGCATGGCGTTCATTAAAAACTCCACCCGTTTCCTCGGTTCAACGCATCGGAAAATTCTAATTGCAGGGGTGATGTCATGGCCGGAGAAGACAGATAGGGATGAGTTAATTGCAGGCCATCTGTGCGACCTGATACGTTTCTGATGATGTTGACTCGGCCGAACAGTGTATCGTCGTTGCGGCCTTTTAGGGGCTCCTGATTTTCAGTTATTATTTTTTAACTAAAATTATACTTTTAATTTTTTCTAAATCATTTAATAAAAATAAATAAAATAAAATCAGAAAAAAAGAAAAATATTACTATACCTCTACAGACAATATAAAAGAAGAAGAGGAGTAAAAACTAAAAACTAAAATTAAAAAATAGAAGTTAAAATCGAAATGACCAGCCGCACAGCCATAAGGTTGGCCATAGTTCTAACTTCTAAACTAAGTGGACGAATGAAAATTTTTGCAGGTAATATATTTAGCAAATCTTGTTTGTAGGTTATTTTTTAAATAAAATTGTAGATAATATCGGTTAGTCTATTTGTGATTTTCGTAGATTCTGAATGGTACGAAATCTATTAGACTCACAATAAAATTTTGTGATCGTCGTATGTTGTTGTAGTGCGATAAATTTCTGAAGAATTTTGTGACAATGATTGAGATAGCAACGATTCATAAATAGGAAGGTAAGTGATATTGTGATGCTACATAGAATTCATAGACAGCTGGAAGATAAAGCAAAATACATACACAACAAAAAAGTATACAAAGCAGGAGAAAGACCCACCACTTGCCACCAGCTACACCACCCATAGCACCTCCTCCATCGTCGCCACATCCCACCCCCCAATTGATAAGGGTATATATGCCATATACGCGCGTATGGCCCCGCTTGGCCTTCCTCTCTAGGATACACTCGGTGGGTAAAGTGTACCCGCGTATGCCCAACAGTATACACCCGCATACCCGGCGGTAGAGTCTCATTAGCGACCCATGCTCCCAACGCCTAAAATCTATCGTACTGGGTTTGGTGCACCGCCATCGACTCCACCTGTGGTATGGCCTCGCTGTGGGAATTAGGACCTATGCTCCCAACGCCTCAGGGGTCGACTCCACCTGTGGCTACGTGGGAACTAGGGCACTGCTGAGCTGCGACCTGAAAAGGACCTCTGCCGAGTCGTCCACAAAGAATTTGCTCACGTCCACTGGGAAATCCTCGTGCGGGGGATAGATGAACTCCTAGTTAGGGTGCCGAACCTACAAGATAGGTATTGTTTATTCCTACAATATATCGACGTGAAAAAATCCTCAAGAGACGAAACATACCATCCATGTGGGCCATGGCCTGTAGCCAATTGTCGTACCCGCCGCACTCGCCCTGGTCGAACAACGTATGCTGCCCTGACGCTACTAGGTAGGGGTCCATGAACGACGGTGGTGTTGGTGTGTACGGATGTACCCACCCTGACCTTCTGGCCTAGCCCGGCGGCGGCGACGAGGCACGTGCACATGGCCCTCGAAGCTTCTACCTGAGCTGCAGGATGTGGCTACCTCGATGTACACATCGACGTGGCCACCTCCAAGAGTGTCTTGCACGACGAGAGGGTGGCGGCATGCCTCGACGCAGTGTACACTTGATGGACAATGTGCAGCAGCTCCTCGTGTGTCACCTGCAAACAATAGACGACCCAATCCACGATAAACTCGGTGTCCCTCGCAATCCCAACGGCGATGTCCATCTGCAAGAAGTATATGAAAGTGTCAAACTAGTAATTGTGGTAAACGTGCTCAGACACCTCGAAACTTGAGAGTACCTCTACGAGGAAGAAGTTCTATGCTAAGTGCACGAGGTACATGTCTATCAGTGCTAGTATAAGAGCGATGTGAGAGTCAACGACACGCACCAGCCTAGTGCGTGTCTGTGGAGCATACCAGTGCAGGTACTCATCATACGTGCTGGTGTCATACACGGTGCTCTCCCACACGAAGTTCTCGAGTGCCTCTGCCTACTCTGCCACCCATGGCGCCATCTTCACGGCCTAGCTCATCCCGCTACCACACCTCCTATTGTGTCTGCAAAATGTACAACTGCAATTTGAAGGCATCGTGACAGAACTACAAAAATATAAGGACATATGTTGTGTGTAACTCACGTGTGGATCAAGTCAGACACCTGACGCGTGACAGGGACTAGAATAACCTGGTGGAGACCAAACTAGCACATCACCCTATGCACCACATAGTCCTCGACGAACACGTTGAAAACAAACTTCTTCCACGTGAGTACGCCTGGTCACGCAGGCATAGCAACGAGAGCTCGGTGGGGGCGCAGTTCACCATCTCCTGACTAGAGTACACACAGTGGGGCGGTTGAGGTGCTCGACGAAGTTTTTGTACACATGGGTGACTTGCAGGTGTGCAAACTTTGCCTGCTAATCAGAATAGTGGTTACAAAGGATGACCCATAGTACACGTATAGTAAAAATTCAAGAGAGTACGTACCCATCTACAACACCAAAAGGACCCCACGGTCCGCCAGTAAACGGCGCCCCGTGGTACATGTTTGCGCAGTACGGACCACTGTAGAGAAGCATCGGCGTTCGAGATAGAAGCGCTTGAACGACCACAACTACAGCAGGAGGGGGCAACCTATGAGGATAGAGGTCGTCCTCGTCTTGCGACAAGCGTCACATATGTTGCGGTACATCGCGACAAGTACAGCTAATCCCCAGCTAACGTGTACCTCGTCCCCATCGATGATGGCCCTCACATACCGCATGAGGTCAGTGTCAATAGAGTCACCGTGGCTACTGGTAAATACTATACAGCCGAACAACCACAACAAATATGCCTTGAGGTGTTGTGACACCTGGTACTCGTTGGTGTTCGGCCCATCTGTCCAACCTGTGCATAAATAAAAAATTAATAAGCCGGTCATATAGCAAGTATAGTGGATCGCTAAACAGAGAAAATGAATAGCATGCGTACCTAGAGCTACAAAAGCCACCGCATGGGCGAGCCATGCTTCTATCACACAGGGAAGACATGGTATGCTGCTACGACCTCGGCCGAAGAACACCATCAAACCTGTCCAACAAGTCATCGCGCTAGTTGGCAGGCACATCCTGCGGGGAGGAAGCTTGTCCCGTGATAGACAGGCCGAGTAGCATCATGACATCCTACAAAGTGGGGGTCATCTCCCCGAATGGGAGGTGAAATGTGTGCATCTCGGGCCACTACCGGTCTAGCAGAGCTATCAGCAATGACAAGTCGAATGGGAACCGTCATGACCGCTTCGGATTGGTCTGGACCTCCCATCCTCCTCGACCGGAGGGCCATCCTCATCGGTGGCCTCCACCATCCGCACGAGGGGTAGAAGGCCGGCATCACTCAGCTTGCAAAGTATGAAGAAGTAAGTACATACCGAAAATATCGTAAAAAGACGTGTCATAGTTTGTATACAAACCTATCTCTCTAGCGTAGATCTAGTTTCTAAGCCCATCGGGCTATCCGCGAAGGACCACCCCTAACTAGGTCACCTCATCTCTACCCTCAAGATGCAGGACACGACGGCTCGTGTGGCGCTACTGTCGATGTGCCAGTCCAGCAGGCCGAAAGGCTAGTCTGAACCACCAAGGTCGCGAGCCATACCTGCAAATCAAATTAAAGTTAGCAATTATGACGCAGTTACTAATTTAATTATTAATAGCGTAGTTCTAAAAATTCTTCAAATCATTTCTTGCCAATTTCACATATGCAATTATATCTATTTAGTTTATCGTAAGTGCATACGTATTTATCTACCTCTCTAAATAATTTTAGGTCTCGGGGTCACTCGACTAAATTCCTCCCTCTTTATACCAGTTTTTTCTCGTAATTAGTACACGCGTGATGATTTACTTACATATATAACAGAAAGTAAATCTTAAATAATAATTAAATAAATTATACTAAGGCATCCCTATCGGATCCCTAAATTTTATTTTAGTCATTTACGAATTTTTACGACTCAAATGATGTTTAAATTGTTGCATAAAATTTTAATCGCTATGCATAATGTTAAATCACCGCATACTATTTTAAATCGACGCGTGCTATTTTAATCGTTACGAATAGTTCTAAATCTTTTGATAGCTATTAGTTATCATTAAGAATATTTTTAGAGGGTTTGTATAATTTATAATCGAGTAACAAAATTAATTGGGCTTTTAAATGCGCGACAGAGTGATCTAAACAGTAATGCAACTATTAACAATTAAATTAGCATTAATTCTACAACTACACTATTTAAAATATTAACAATATATGACATACCAAACATAAGTACATATCTAATAATTTTAGTTGCTACCCTACCATGTTTCAAAAGTATATCTACAAAAAAACGAAGAACTTATCATCATCGATGTGTAGATCTCTCCTCCTCTCTTCCCCTCCCTCTCGTCTCCTCCACCTCCTCTCCTCTCCTCTCCTCCCTTTTCCTTTCCTCTCCTCCTCTCATCTCTTTCTCTTCTCCCTTCCTCTTCTTCTATTTGCTCTCATTTGCTCTCGGCTGAATGAGCGCATGATGCGTCACCCGACGCGCATGTGTGGGGATATATCCCCTAGTCGCCCAACTGTTAGGTGACTAGGACTAATCGTTCAACCGTTGGACGACTTAGCCACGTGTTGTCCAACGGTTAAGCGATGTATAGTTAAAATTGTAAAAAAATCATAGATATAATACTGTAATTTAGAATAAAAATTACATTATTAAAAAAATTCCAACATTAGCCTGTAGTGCAACCAATTTTATCACTTGTACTACCTTTCGAAGTTTAGAATGCTTACTAGAGTTGAGCAACAGACACTGGCACGATAAAAAGCCAAGTAGTCTTAACACTATAGGACATAACACCCATGCATGCAATGTGCGTGCTTCGATTGGATCTTGTTGGGTAAGTAATCATGCATTTTAATCATGCCCGTTCACCACTCGTGCGCTACCTTATCATACAAAATGGTCACACACATGGACGCAATTATGCATTTTAAGTTCCTTCTTTTGTTTATGACTTACAGTTTCTTTGAACAAATAAACAGAACGATTTCTTCATCATCTTTTCAAAATAGTTTATCAAAATAGTTTTTCTGAAACGACTTATACATATTCGATTTATTTATATAAATATTTACGCTTAGACTAAAAGTTATCAATTACAACAATAGACCATAAGCTGCAGCGGGAAAAAAACCACACTCTTGCTGACGCCCAGAGTCCACAGGGCATGCGACCCCCGGACAGACAAACAAACTTATCTCTGCGTCGCTTGTCTTTGTGAACAACGACAGTACGCACGATGGCGACGGCCTGCGACAAGCGACCAAAAGAGGGCTGGATCCAGGAGCTTAAAATTGGCAGGCTGCAGCAGCGGAGAAGTGGAGTTTTGGAGAGTTGCTGGGGCGCTGACAAACACATAGCAAGAACACAGGGTCCATGACCTGTAGTGACGAAGGGACAACTTACAGGAAAGGATACCAGTGTACTGCGCTCATATGTGCATAATGGAGAGAATAATTGTACACACAAACCTTGTCTTTTTAGGGGCTTAGAGAAGGGTTTTTGTTGGAGTTTTTAGGATCGGCAAGCATTTATTTTCTTCGAAACGACAACCTACACGTATTATTCTGGTCCACAATGGTGGCATGCCGCCCCAGTATTACGGTAACTGGGCAATGCTCTTATTATTGGCACCTTCAAGGCCCAGGGCATCTCAAATCCTGAGCTTTGTAGCATGGCCTAAAAGGGGTAGCTTGATTGCCAAATATTAATCCTAAATAAAAGGGCTATGTTCTGCTGAAGATTAGGAAAGTAAATAGATGATAATCCTAAATCTTGGTAGTTGAGCTGCATTGTCCATCTGCATGGACACCAAAACCCCATGGGCCATCACAGGTGTTGAGTGGACGGCCTTCCACTCAGGCCTAATTGGTCCATTGCATTAAAAAGACCCAGGAAACATACAACTACACGTCTGGCTCAAAAGGGCCGTCTCAAGGAAAATAAGGTGATTGCTCCTACAACAATAGACCCAAATAGATGTGTTTATATAAGTAACCTCCTCATAGCTATAAGTATATGCCTCAGGACACTATGAAAAGGGAGGTCTAATTTTTTTAACGAGACAAGCTTATGTAATACAGGCTTCTATCCCCTCGTCTTCACGATTTCTAAGGCTCCAAGTAGCCCCTTTACATTCTCCCTATAGCCCCATTGTTCACTATTTGGTGTGTAACCACAACAGTTGGCGCCATCCGTAGATAGCGACGTAGATACTGCAAGCCGAAGAAAGAGCGTTTGAACACAACGACACCAAAGAAGGTAACAACGTCGACTACTAAGCGGAAGAGCAGCACCGCCACTGAGACCGCCGCTGCGAGGGCAAGGGAGCCGGTCCACGAAGGATCCCCGCCCCCATGGCAACGATACACTGACGCAGCAGCATCGTGACCGATGACAGGTAACGAAGATGGCGCTTCGGCAGCTGTGCCAACAATGAAGTGAGAAGCATCACAAACGGAGAGCTCGACAGTGGCGGCCAACCGAAACATCGATGTTCGTACCACCCAAGCAGTGGTCTCCGCTAGAATCGACACTGTCATCGACATCACGCAGGGAGCGGTGGGCGTCCTCCCTCTAGCAACGAGTGCGGGCAGAGGCCCCCTTGAGGCGATCCTCGGAATGCTGCAGTGAGAGTTAGTGGACCTACGAAGAGCCATGCGTGAGATGGAGAAGAGTCGAAGTCAGTTGACGCCAGCCGCAACAGGGGCAGAGGGGCCGCAGAAGGGACAAAAAGCCACGAAGTCGATGTTGGAGCCCGCAATGCCTCTTGGTGAGTGGACCCCAAATCCCCCCTTTGCACAAGCTTGCAGCTAAGCGCTTGGTCGAAAACTTCAAGATGCCCACGGTGGAGCCATACCAAGGCAACACGAACCCCCACAAGTTCTTGCACATCTATGAAATAGCCATCGAGGTAGCAGGAGGAGACCACTCAACGAAGGCGAAAGGGTTGTCACTCGCTCTTCACGGGGTGGCGTTTTTCTAGTTTTTCACCTTCTACCCTAGCTTGGTGTACACATGGGAGCAAATGTAGGATCTTATATACAACAACTTTTAAGGCAACTATGTAGAACAAATCGACATCGACCAGCTTTTCACGGTGAGACAAGCGTCAGGGAGAAGCTATGGGCCTACTTCAGACACTTTACGAAGGTTTGCTGCCAAGTGAAAGATGTTAACGATACGATCGTCATCAATGTGGCCATTTGCAACCTCTAAAAGGGCCTACTCATGAAGTACAACACACAGAAGTCCATAAAAACATTGGTAAGCTCTTCGACAAAATAGAGGAGTATGCCAGGACAGAAACAGGACGCGATGTGGCAAGAGGTGGAGGTTGTGCCACCCACCCCTGAGTCCAAACCCGCTCTTGCCACCACAAAGGAGGGCTCCAACCTCAAGCAGCAAAGGGGCCTTGGCTTAGATATGTCCTCGACATCAAAGGAGCCTTGGAGGTCGTGGCAGCGGTTGAAGGGGCCATGGCTGCGGAAAGGGACACGATCAGGAGGACTCCTGATAGCAAGGGCCATGGTGCGAAATGCACGGTCAAGGAGACCACCTCACCCGCGATTGCCGTATTTTTGCGGCACTTTGTGAAAGCGTAGCCAGAGAACACGCTCAAAACATGAGAGTGACGGTAGTGGCGCACATACAATAGCCCCTAGAGGTACTGCCCATCCAACCCTTCTTGCCCGTTCTACAAATCCATAGCCTCGAGGCCGGCTCCTGCAGGGTGATCAACGTCATCACAAGCGGGTCGTTCCTTGAGTTCCCCTTCAAGAGACAACAAAGGCCCCATTCACGTTGGATCCACCACATTACTACATACCTCACACAGGTGGTCTCGGAATAGACCTGGGCCAACATCACCTTCAAGGCAGAGGACGTGGTGGGGGTGGACTTTCCCCACTAAGACCCCTTGGTAATCGAAACTAGCATCATGGGTTGTGATGTGAGGCAAGTCCTAGTGGACGGAGGTGGCTCCATGGACCTACTATTCATTGATGCTTTTGATCAGATGGGCATTCCCTAAAATAGGCTTGAGCCACCAGGTATAATCCTACAAGGTTTCGGTGGGCATCGGTCCGCGCGTTGGGGCAGATAGCACTCAAGGTAGCCTTCAAGCAAGGAGAATAAAGTAGGCGGGAAGTTATCAACTTCGACGTGGTAGACCTCTAGTATCCTTACAATGTCATCTTAGGGGAAGCTACATTAACACCTTTGGCGCACCACAATTACTTGTGCATGAAGCTCTGGGCCCTGTGGGGATCATCACAGTGTTCGGCAACCAGGAGTCCAGGACCTAATGCACCAGATTGAGGTCATCACTCGGAGCACACACCAAAGGATACACGCTGTAAGCGAAAACACCCACACCAACGCCCGCCACACCACCTCTCTTAGCCCTAGGGGTGAACACCAAAGCCAGGGCCTGATGGTGAAGTGAAGAATGTGCCACTTAGTCCAAACGACCCATCGAAAGTGTTGATGGGGGGCGACCTTACCCCAGAGTCCGAGTGAAGTTTACTAAAGGTGCTTCGCAAGAACGCAGATGTCTTTGCGTGGTCACCCGACGATATCACCGGAGTGGAGCACTTCACCATCGAACACAAGCTGGCAGTACACCCCAATGGGAAGCCAATCAAACGTCGCATGAGGCAAATGTCTCTCAATAGGCAAGAGGCTGCCAAGGCAGAGGTGGCCAAACTACTCGCCTCCGGCATCATCAGAGAGGTGGTCCACTCTGAGTGGCTCGCTAACCCAGTGCTGGTAAATAAAACAAATGATATTTGGCGTATGTGTATAAACTTCACCACCCTCAATAAGACGTGCCTCAAGGACAACCATCCATTGCTGCGTATAGACCAACTAGTGGAAGCAACAGCAGCCGGTTTTCTCCCCTGGTTGTATGTATTAGGCTATTTAGCCGTGCACCATTTCTCCATAGTTGGTCAATGTAACTTGGATTAGCTTGAAGCTGAGATGATACATTGATACTAGGGCATTGCATGTTGAGTGTTTCTGTATTATCTGTTTATTGCTGTCTGTTGCTTTAAGTTCCTTCCCTGGCATATCTCACGATTTTAACCAGCTAGCCAGCAACCACACGGCTGACAATGCGTTCTGGGGCTGAGTGGCTGACCGTAACAACGACCGGAGGCGGCCTGGCTGAACAGGCAAACTCGTCCTCTTGCGTGACGTCGCCGGCTCCGGCGTCCTCTTCACTGCCGGGCGCCGAGCTGCAGCCACTCGTCCTCTGGCATGATGTCGCCGGCTGATGACTGAACGGCCGGTGTCGCGTGGTGCTGACTTGCTGGGTGCCAGCAACGGCCACCTCCGCCGTGCTTCTGCGTCTCCACGCCTCTGCTGTCTTGGGCTCCCGGCAGGCGCACGCCGCTGATGCTGCAAAATGCAGAGTTACAGGCATGCAGCCACGGTCTGCGAGAGCATATCTGTACCCACATCTGTGACATTGGATGGGCTCAAAGACGGATTGCATCGAGCAACAAACGAGTAGTAAAGTTAAAAATGCTGAAGGATGCAGGTTTAACTGACATGAAATTCACTTCAACCAGCAGGGATACACTGAAATAATTCCGTTGGAGTTTTCAACGATACAAAGACTACCATTGTGTATCTTGCCAAATTTCTGGAGCCTTCGGATATCTGCCACTACTGTAGTCATTTTATTTCAAATTTGCTGCTGGGTGTCCGCTTTTACAAAGCTAGCTCTCTTCCTAAACTTGACAGCCACGATAGACAATACATATCGTCTGCCGTACTACCGTGGCTCAGCAAAAGGGCGCAACCGTGGGTGGACAGACGAGCTTGACAAGACAGCAACGGGCACAACGGGCCCCACGGTCCTGCCGTGCTTGGGGTGCTCGGCAGCACATGCCGAGGTGCTGCAGCTCGTCAGGTCACCCATCTGTTTCTTCTTCTGGCCAACTAGTCGTCTTGCCCTTTCAGAAGCTAACCGCGTAGGAAAGCGATCGTTTTTGTGGCACCATGCTTGCAGAAAACATATTTCATATGACAGCATCCAGAAAATCAATGGTTCACACATGGGACCAGTTCAGCTCGAGACGCAACATCTCATGTACCAAGGACAAGTGGGTAATTTTAACATATTATCAGGCATTGGCAACCATTAGTCCAATACATGCAGAACATAACTTATATTATGCTTCAGTCGAGGAAAAAAATACATCCTGATACAGACTGACCTAATAGCTTGCAAGATCAGCGACAACAAGCGAAAACTAGCAAAATATTCCTGCTGCCATCCATCAAGGCAAACTAGGAAGAGTAACTATGTCGAAGGAAAGAAAGCTGACCCGTCCATTATTAACATGACAAAATTTTAGAGGAATGCCCTCAAACTTATTTTCCACGGTTTCCAATTCATCCCTTGAGGGCGGCTTATCCCTGCACCAAATTGAAAAAACAATAAGTTACGATAGAAGAAATAAATGTCAATCAATAGAGTATGTGAAGCCAACACTAAACGGCTAAACCCTATATCGTTGTGAATTTTATCCATATACTGTGACCTTTTGTGTATCTCCTTACCTACTTTTATGACTTCTATTATAGTTTTGCTCTCTGCAATTTATGATTTCACGAGTCTGTACCTACTATGCTCACAATCAGCTCTCTCTTGCTTTGAAAAAAAGTTGAAGAAAATGAAAAGAACTTGTGATAAGTCGCAACCAAGGGAGACATGATGAGCATATAGATATAAGAAATCATTATTACTGTACAATTTGGTGCCCAGACAGAGTCCAACTAACTATAAATCCATTTAGAAACCACAAATTTCCCATCAGCTTTGATACTAAGCTTGTATTGACTTCATTCAAACATGGATAACCACTGTGAATGGATATACCACAGAAATAAAGAAATATATGTGAACACAAAGGCAAATAACAACACGTTATAAATATGCACACATCCTGCATGCCTAAATATACAAAAGTTTCAGACCATACATGTGCCAGGGGCACTCATGCATTTTCAAACAAGATGTTACTAAAATCATATAAAACAAACCACCAAAAAAATGATGCATTCACATCAACAGATAAATAATTCGGTAATTCAAGCTCTTTTGAATGAAGTTGAACCTTGTGATCCAACATTAAAATATTAAAAATCCTGCAGGACGTGAACTATTGTAAGACGAAACTGCACTAGTTTATAAGCGTGAATGCGTGATCTTTAAGTGGCTTAAAATGTAACATTACCTTAACAGGCATATGAGGAAACTAGGGATTCCTGGGGATGACTTTTTAAATTTGCTGTTTGGTAGATACACTTCAAAGGATGGATATATCCCATCTATATGCATTTCTTTGAGCAGTTTAGTTATGTCATTGAAAGCACCATCGGCTCTATTGAAGCTTTGATCAACGTCAAGCATACTCGTGGGGGAATCAGTGATGCCACAAGTACGACTATGCTTAATTGTCCAGGGAACACCATATCGTCCAATAATATATCCAAGCAACTTCAAATGCTTATAAGCTTGAAAGGCATCCCAGGAGCACCCATAATTTCCCCCAGCAATCTTTTCATAGATATCCTCCATTCCTATTGTTTCATCCTCATCGTCGAGAAGAACTAATGCCCCTCTTTCTACCAGGAACCTGCACGGTTTGATCATCCAACCAGCCTCAACTTGCAGACCGAAGCATTTGAGAAGAAAAGCCATGCCATTTGATTCATGCATAATCCATAAGCAATGAGTTCAGAACTTCATGAGTGGCATTGTGAACCTGATGCAAACTATGGCTAAAAGAAAGGTGCAATAAAATAATATGAGGCATCTGGGAGATGCTGGATGGTTACGGCATTTAATCGAACAGGTGGCGTACCCGATCTCCTCGATATTGTAGTACAGCTTGCCGCCCCGGGTGACACCGGTGGTCAACCAGAGCTTTCCCTTGTTATCCACCACCTCCGCCGCGCCGACCTCCTCCACCCACCGGGCGCGCGACGCCACCTTCCTGTGCCCACGCCACACAACCCGATGAGCTAGCCAGAGGCGCACCAAGAACACAAGACAACCAACTGCAAGAGAAGCGCGCACCTGAACTGGACTCTCGAAGAGGAGGGCGGCGCGGCGTTGAGGAAGGGGTTGAGGTGGTGCTCCTCTCCGTCGTCGTCCGCCGCGGTAGCGGTGACCGCGGGAGCGCGGCTCCTTCGCCGCCAGTCGCGCGCAGCCGCCATGGTTGTTCTCTACCTCTTTCGCACCAAAATTTTCACTTCAATCTTTAACCCTTCGCACTTTCGTCTGAACTCCGCGCGGACTCACACTGAAAACGAGCCCCCACAACGTAGAGGACCCACCTACCAGCGTCCGAGATCGCATGAGCCTCTGACAAACGGGGCCCAGAGATAGGAAGAAACGCATGCTTTTGTTCCCCATTTGCTTCCTTTTAAACAGGGAGAGGAGTAGAGTAAATTGGATAATTGAGTTGGTGGGTTGGTCGCGGCTGCCTCCTCAGGTCGTCTCGATCGAGTTGGGCTCGAGTGAGTGCAAATTCTCCTCTCTCTAGATGCGTATCTTCTCTCGGATTGTCTTCGCTGTAGGTATTGATCTAGCGGACTAATCACGCATGAGTTCTTCCGTTCGGTTGCGGTGCCGGTTCCCCGATTCTTAGGTCGAATTCGCGCATTTCTAGGCGAAGTTCCCACCGATCTCTTGTGGGAATTTGGGATTTAGGAGTATTTGTTCGTGCTTAGTTTTCTTCTTCGATTCCACCCCCCCCCCCGATTATTCTGCGTATAATTCTCGAGCTTCACGCCTTCCACGATTGTTATGGGCATCTTGCTTGGTCGTTTCGTGGTGATCCGGCTGTTGGATTCGGCAAGTCGCTAGGTTGATGTCCCAATTTCATGACTGTTTGTGATTTCGCTCGCTAAGTTGATGTCCCAATTTCATGACTGTTTGTGATTTCACTTCCCCAAATGCTATTTTTCTTTCAAAAATTCCTCATAAACCAGCTTTTTTGAAGTTCTGGAGAAGGGTTCTTTTCTTCTCTTCTTGTTTTCTTTATATTTGGTCCTCTTTGCGGTGTTGCCAAGATGGTCGAAAGTTTCGATCGAAGTGGTGGTGTCTTGATCTATTACACTGTTTTAAGATGGTCGCATGTTTTAATCTCTGCTGATAGTTGACAAATAATTGTATGACAGTAGGTAAGAGTTGCATCATATCCCCTTAAATTTCAGGTTGATTGCGTAGTTGAAGGGAATTAAAAGTGAGTACCAGCATCAACGATAGCATGAGTACTGTCAGCGGCGCACGGCGTGCCCCAAGGAGGCAATCACAAGATGGATCTACTGATAAAGTTGTTGTGAATTTGGATGTGAGCTCCCCAGTGGTGGGGAGCCGTCGTGGGGTATCAACCTCCGCCGGTGCACGCACCTCACCCATTGATGTGGAAGCTCTCGAAGATGAAGTCCAGGCAGTATCGCCTTCGCAAGTGCCTCAGGTGTATTGCTTTTTGTTATCTTGAATTGAAATAGCTAGTACTTCACTTTTCAAGAATAATGTGTACATGTTAATGTGATCATTGGGTCCAGAATGATATTTAAGGAGCACAATGTATAACTATTTATATGTACCTTTTTTAAAGAATTATAGGAGAGAATTGAGGCACCCAGAGCTCGATCTAGGATCGAACTCTGGTGGGTGGCATGCACATCCGCATGACGCTCGATCCAGGATCGAACCCTGGTGGGTAGCATTGACATCCGCATGACCAGCCAACCGAGCTGAGCTCGGTCCTCATATATATATGCACCTTTTACTAGGGTTTATTGTACTCTTATGCTACTTAGGCACACTACCTTTTCTTCTTAAGGAAGAATTTTATAACTTGGGTCATCTATGCTAAATATGATGCATCATTTGCTGGCATATATACTGAGGTATCTCGCATTTTGCAGAGGAACCGGAGAACTAGGAGGCAGCCTGTGGCAGTAGTTGATCTGGAGGCAGATTCTAGCCGGGAAGGTTAGTTCATTGCGTACTGCTTTCCTTTTAATTGATTTGGCTTCTAACATTACACAAATTGAGAGGGAAATTATTCATCAGTCTAATATAAACCCTCTTAATAGATGTGTAGTTTTGTGAAAACCTTCCTTAAGGGTGTAGTTTTGTGACAATTTGGTCAAAGTATGTGTAGCACTGTAGCTACATGAAATTTATCCATTTCATAAACAACACAGACATTTTTGGTTATTACTTATATTGTGCCTCTAAGATGACTGCAAGTGCTGATTATACCACGAGGACATCAGTTTTTTTCATAGTGGCAGCAGATACATAGGCTATGCTGAAACTGGACTTATGGTTTTCATTGTTTATAATTTCCCGTTCAAATTTCTTGTTGTAAGGTTCTGCATGTAAATCAACATTGAATCTGGAAATCATACATGAAAAATGTTAAAATTTTCATCAATATGCTATCTGATTCCCTATCCCCACACCATTCAATGCCTTATCTGCTTAATTATTTATTCAATTATGATTTAGGAGTGTTTCGTGATGTTAATACAACTTTCTCATAACACAGGGAACAAACGTCAAAGGGTTGCACCTGTAATACATTGCCTCTCTCCAGAAAGGGGAGAAGGGTCCAGCTTGCAGGTATTTAACTTTATAATTTTGATGGGAGTAAAGTTTCTCAGCTTTAAGGCCCAATTTGTTTACTCATTAGTTGTTATCCACTTTTTCCTCTATGTAAAATAGAATCTGGTATCTGGTGCATGCTCAATCTTAACTTATGCCTTTGGCCTTCCTATAGAGTTGAAAATGTGTTGTCTTTTTAGTGGACTAAGATAATGATAGCATTTTCCTTGGTCTGTTCAAGTCGTAGAGAACACTCATACCTGCAGTTTTATGATGATTTCAGTTAAGATTCTTTGTTGGCACTAACAGTTTGGCCATTCCTAAATTTCAAGGATCATCTTAACTTCTGTAACGCAAGTGCCATGCCTGTCATGCTTATTCCATATGCTAGAAGATATTTCCAGCTGAAAAGGCTACCCCATACATTTGATCCTTGTATCCAATTGTTATTGGCTTATTGCCTTGTGTTTTGCGTTGAACTCTCACTACATGATCCCATCTTGGCAGTCAAACGATGTTGTGAAAACTAGCAAAGAGCCTGCTAAGTTGGCTCCAAAGGAACCAACTTTTAACTGCCCAGTGTGTTGGAACAAGTTGGAGGAGCCCTCCACAACAATTTGTGGCCATATCTTCTGCACGAAGTGCATCAAGAAAGCCATCCAGGCTCAGAAGAAATGTCCAACTTGCCGGAGGAGCCTGAGGATGAACAATTTCCATCGTATTTATCTTCCAAACTCTGATGGTTAAGGTGAGTCCTCTTTACCTAGTTCCATCACATTTACCGTCCAAACAATTTCCATCGTATTTACCATCCAAATTCTGATAGAGCTTCTCTGTTTTCTGGGCAATCTGGTTAACTTCAGTCTCATCAAATACAGGTTCGTTGGATGTGCCAAAGGAACTTCTGGCAACATCTTCCTGTGAAATGTATTTTTAGGATCAGAAGTCGTCTCAGAATGAAAAACGGGTCATTTTGCTGAGGAACAGTGCGCCATCCCCTAGATGTATGTATGCAAATGCATCACCAGGAGCTCATCAGTTGCTCGTGACAAACTATCTGATGAAGGAAGTGGATGTTCTACCTCTAATGGATTAAAATTGACTATAGCCTCTTATTGTCACCGACAAGTTAATAATGTTCTTGTATACTGTTGTATGTATTAGGCTATTTAGCCGTGCACCATTTCTCCATAGTTGGTCAACGTAACTTGGATTAGCTTGAAGCTGAGAGGATACATTGATACTAGCGCATTGCATGTTGAGTGTTTCTGTATTATCTGTTTATTGCTGTCTGTTGTTTTAAGCTCCTTGCATGGGATGTCTCACGATTTTAATCAGCTAGCCAGCAACCACACGGCTTCTGGGGCTGACCGTAGCAACCACTGAGTATTGCAAATGAACGTCAGTGGATGAATATGACGAGAGAACTAATCAATGGGGAAAAGATCAACAATACAAAAGCTCTTACAATGTTCATGTCAACACGGAGCTCTTCAAACCACGAAGTTGTGTCCTTATCTTTAAGAAAGCTTGCAATGTATATGCAGGCCAATGCAATCATATAGGGAGGGTATATGAGAATAAGGTCCATCTTGTAAGTATCATTGACAAGGCCCCTACAAGTAACAGTGGCTAATCAGCATACACATAGGTCTAGTTGAAGATTGCGCATACAATACATAAATCATAATTAAGACATTTCAATTATATTTGTTTTTCCATGTGATCCCAGATAAAAGCTATCTATAGCCTGTTTTTTTTTTTTTTTGCGGCTTTTGGCTGCGGCTGATAGCTTTTTGGCTGTTTGCGATAGAGATTACGGAAAGAAAGATACTCGTTTGCGATTTTTGATGGTACAGATATTAGTTTTTTAATGTGTATTACAATTAACTTGTAGACCTCATCTTAAAAAAATATTCCATTTAAAAGTTAGTTACTGTAGTAAAAACCAAAAGCGACTTTTAGAAACTGCAAAGAATAGGTCTTATATAATCGTACTATACCACTAGAATGAGAAGGAAAACTCAGCAGAGGTATTTGACTATTTCTATGTTCGTACAATACCACGGTCCTACGAAGGATATTCAATATGGCGATGCCAAATATAAATACTCTTATTCCAATCGAAATACATATATGTTGATAAATCATGAAAGGGCAGTCTGCTTGCTCCAAGACTAACATTGGTAGTGTCATAAAATGTTTCAAAAACAGGTCTAGACTTTTAACCACCAAATGTCACTAAAAGCATCTAAAACAACTTTTCTTACATAGAAAGCTCAAAACAACTTTCACACACTGTGTGACTGAAATAATATAAGCATTCACTCCTCAATTTGACATTGCATTGCATTCATGGAACAGTGCTTACCAGGCGAATTGTGTCAGATCTGTTATGCCAGCGTCCTGCAATAACCTGCAAACCAAAGCAGCGGTCAATACAACTGCAGACTGTGAAGAGGATTTAGTTTCAAAGTTAAGAGAACAGGAAAATATACAGGGCTCATTCCACTAACTCCAGTGGAAAATGCCATTGTTATGTCACATGATACGGGAAACAGAATCTTACTGCAAAAGAGGACGATATGGATGGTAAACAACCAAATAATAGTCAAATGCTTCCAGGAGCTTCATTTCCATTTCAAGAATATCCTTAATGTCAAATCGGTACTTCTCATCAGAACCTACAATTTGGGGGAAAATGTTTAGTGCAGCTCTTCCAGGTAAATATGTGTCCATCTATATGATCATGAGTGTAACACCCCCGTTTCCAGGGGCGGTACTTACTATTCATCTCGCAATGCCAGACTGCTCAATCATGAGGCAATCAGTAATTGAGTGTACATCATAGCCAACATTTGCTCAAGAAAGTCAATTTTATTACAATATAGTAACTTGGCAGCCGAAACTTACAGCGGGACAGCTGCTCTTACAATACAGAAAACCAAAGGCACCACAGGCAGGCCTGAGTGCAGAACAACCCTAAAATCAAGCGTCATACTCGTAAGCGCCTTCGTCTTCGACTTCGTGGACTCCTTGATCTTGCGACGCACCTTCTGCTAAATTTTTGTTTGCAAGTGTAAGTACAACCACCGTACTCAACAAGTCACATGTGGAAACGCTAAATAATTACATGCAAGAAATTTCAATAAACTGGGTATAGTGGTTCTATTATTTTATGTGGATGCAGTTTTGTTTCATAATCATTTAGGGTTTAAAGCCAACATCATATACTATTTAGTAAATTGGGGGGTTTTCTTTACTTGATCTTTCATAACTTGACTATTATCAAAACCATTAAACCTTTTTATCCCTACTTATGCATCAATAACGGAATCACCCATTGAACATAGCTTCGTATACCGGAAGCACGGCGTATCAAAGATACGTATGTGATTTACTCCGAAGAGTTTGCTCAGCTTTACCCACAAGATTTCATAACTCCCGCGACAGAGTTAAGAAAACAAGATTGTTCACTGCTCACTTCTTTGTTTAACCTCCGCTCGGTAGACCTCCAGTACGGACCCGGGCATCCACTAGCTAAGTCGAATGTTTTTCTCCCGTCCCGAGTGGATCCTACCGGATTTGTATGATTTTACCCCCTCTCATACCAAATCCTTCCTTCTATACATGCCTGGAGTGTTAAACCGATTTGAGCAGATACTAAACCAGGATTGACGAGTCAAACTTGCGGTTGAGCGATCACTATGTCCTTACTGAGCATAAGACTTCAGTCTATCGGGCCCATCTACTTCAAACCATTTTCCTTTTCTTTTTTACACAATTCCCACTGTCCACTGACAGTGTAACCATCACATAAAGTATCATTTTCTTTACTTTATGGATCTTACTTTCACTTTACTAAATTCATTCTTACAATAATTACTGGCAAAATGCCCTTGCTTAACAGTATAAGATAAGTGAATTGCATATACTACCATGATTAAGTTAAATAGTAAAGATAATAATTCTAGGTCTTGTCGAGGCGTATGTGGCTATTAAAATAAATCAAGCTTTTCTGTCGGTGGTAGGACATATAACTAATGCCATGATCATTAAGTCTTTATTTGTACATAAAATAACAATGCATAAATTACTTAATGAACATACGGGTAAATAAATAAATAATGGAAAGTAGGCTCAACATGATCAAAAACATGCGACTTGCCTTGCGGATTAATGACTTCGACAAATTCGTATTCGTCGAAACCTTGGACTTGAGCCGAGTCTTCTCCTCCTTGAATCGGCGGACTTGCGGCGTCGGTAGCTAACCGAAAACAATTAAACAAAATAAGTCCGCATTCCAAGGGTTGAATTTGGACTAAAAAGAAAATAAAATAAAATCGAACAAAAATCCAAATAAAAGGGGTTTTAGGAATTGAGATGGCGATGGTTAAAATGGTCGGGACGGTTGTACGAGTAATGTTTAGGTTTCGACAAACGGGAAAGAATCTAGGTTGCATCGGTTTTTGAGTCTAAAAGGGTTCTTTGGTGGTTTTGGATTTTTAGAAGTCCGGTATGGAGAAACGGACCCTGGGAATGGGTTCACGGGCTCGAGACGATCGAAACGGGTATCTTTTACATTTTTGTGTTCGGTGAGCGATGAACAGGCGAGGTTACTATTCATTACGGTCCGCACACTCGCTCATTCCGGGTCAAAGTACTGTTCATGTGCGACCGTTTGCTCTGATGCCGCGTGGGCATCGCTCACCTTCTTCTTCCTGCGCGCTTGCATCAGTAGCAACCGAGCACGGGGGATTTTGCGGCGCTCTGGCGACACTATAGGAGTTTGCGACGCAATCCGAGGGCATGGATGGGTAGCGGGGGACTAGAGAACCTATTTTGGGGTCGGCAACAGCTAGAGCTCCGGCGATCACCGACGGCCCTCGCAAGACTTTCGATTTTTGGATGACTCAGAGGATTGGCTGTGAATGGGAGCAATTGCTTTGGCATTTGAGCATCACAGGGGATAGGGGAACCTCAGAGAGGCGGTGGTTTGATCGGGGAAAGCCGGTGATGGGCTGCCCGCGGCGGCCTCCATGGCTAGGCGGGGGCGCTCGGGGTTAGGGCTATAGAGGCGATGGGAGGCTAGGGGAAGGCTTGGGATGGCTTCGTGAGGTCCTGAGAATGCTCCACGTGAAAGAAATTGGACTTTAGTTGGCTAAAACATCGGATTGAAAATCGGAGCTCACCTCGGACTTCCTCGCGGTTCTCGGCGGTGGAGGGCTCTCTGGGCAATTGGACGCATCAGAAGCTTCACAGGAGTGCGTGGAGGTTGGAGGGGTCTTCGGCTTTTAAAGGAGGCTGGAGGTGTTTCGGCACCATGAGGGCCAACGGTGGTTCTGGCCGGCAGGTGGCGCACGGCAAGGGAAGGGGCTAGGGTGGCCATGCTAGGGTAGTACGACACTTTGACTTGGTTGAGGCAGTGGCAGGAGCTGGAAGGCACGGGAGAGGTCGGATGGCTTGGAGGCGAAGAAAGCAATGGCGGCGCAAACTACCGAGCGGCAACGGGATATTTGCCGAGCACTGGACAGTGGATGAGAGAACGATTGAGGTTTACCGGGGCTTGCTAGAAGCTTGTCAAAGGTTCACGATCCACGGCTTTACTGACAAAGGCGGCAAGGAAGAAGCTAGGCACGGCGGCGACCAAAGACAAAGCGGCGGCGATATTTTCGGTTAGAACAATGGATCGCAAGAGTAGCGAATTGGGGGCGGTTTCGGCCATGGGATGGGTCGGGCTGGGTTGGATTTCATGCGGGATTGGTTGGGCTTGGGTTGGGAGGAAGATTCAAGCAAGAAACCAAAGAATTTCAAATTTTGGCAATTTTCGGTTTTGTTTCAACCTACCCCCCTTAAAAAGAATCTCGACCTCGAGATTCACAGGGCTCAAAAATAGGTTGGAAAATCATTGCTGCAGGTTTAATTCTTTTTCCCACGTCACTCCATTCGCCGTATAGAACTTTGAGAAATCTGACGTCTGTACTTTTCAACTGTCTTTGTGATTTCCAAAATCAATCTTAGTGTCTCATATGTTAGGTCATCTTGTGACTTTATGGTTTCTGTTGGAACTTGGTCTGTATGTCGATGTAGATACTTCTGTAATCTGTGACACTTAAAATACATTGCACTCTGACTAGGTCTGATATCAGTTGTAGCTCGTTGGTCACTTCTTTCATCCTTTTAATGGTTTTGTCTCATGAGGTGGCTTCCTTTTCACTTGAATTCGCTGAAAAGTGTGATTTTAAAATATATGTAACCTCCAATGTTAATGCTGATATCCTTTCTGTGGTTGTCCATATAATTCCTTTGTCCATCCGATGCTGTTTTCACTTATCTCTTATTATCTTGACATGAGTCTTTGGGTCCTGAACAATCTGTAGTCTGAGATATTATAATTCTCTATTTGCAAGTGGCGTGCTGCACTGAAAGCTAGATTCATCCTCGTAGTATCATATAATTTCTTCCAAAGCGTAAATTGTGCTCCTTTATCTGATTTTTTTTTTTTGAAAACCTTGTAACATTACAATCTTAGTCCGGTATAACTTCACCGATCTGTTCTTGTAGTAAGACTGTCCGTTTGGTATAAGTATGTTGTCTTTGCCGACTCGGTTGTAATTATCCAAATTGTGTCATATTCATCTTTGAATTGTAAATAAATCCGTGTCCATTTCTTTCCACTTTCTTTCTGATACTGGTATGAGTTGTAACATTCTTGAGGGTCTCCAATAGTCTGTCTTGGCCTTATGACATAAATCTTAATATGCAATGCACTCGGCTTTCTGACTTTTCTTGACTTCCCAACTATTGTATTTCCTTTATCCTTTTCTTGTGCTGTTCTGACTTGATTCCTCGAATTCTTATATCCATGTCATTACTTCCAAAGTGGTATTCTACTTTATATCCAGTGGTTTGAAAGGTATAGGATTCTTGCCGAGTTGTAAACAATACTTGATTTTCACAATAAAATCCAATGAAGAAATGAATATACAGCTCCAAAGTAAAAGCAATGAGAGTTCTAAAAGTATTAGAAACATACCAACGATGACGTTGTTGGCTCCAATTGTTTCTTCTGTTGAAATGTAATTCACTCCTCCTTGAACTGGCTTTAGTATCCATTTTCTTTTCTTTACTATTGGTGTCACTTTTGCTGACGTTTCTGTTGTAGTCCCGGTAGGTCTTGTAATGATACGTCGCACTTGATTTCCTTCTTGTCTCGGTAGCGTGATAATCTGACGGGAAGCTTTGGCTTGTGTTTCTGTCAATCTTTTTGCCGCATCAGAAGGCAATCGTTTCTTCGGGCACTGATCCCTTAAGTGTCCAAGTTGACCACAATGGTAACATGCACTGGATTTTAGTGGACAATTTCTCTGATAATGGTTTTCTCCACAAGTATAACACCATATGGCCGAATATGGTGTAATGATAAACTGAGGTGTCAAAGTGGTATAATTATCATTAGATTGTGGCCTTGACTTGAAGACAAATTTCTTTCCTTGCTGTCCTTTGGACTGCGGGGCTATAAACATCCGTTTTCGGAGTGTCTCCTGTGATGACGACACATGTATTATTTTCCTTTTCTGTGCTTCTTCCAACTGTTTTTGAGTCTCTTCTGACATGATAAGCTTGTTTACCATCGAAGGTAAATCTTTAAAATCCATAGCTGAAATATGGTGCTTCAGAGCTATCTGCAATCCTTCCTTGAATCGTTCCATCTTCTTTTCCTCAGTTCTTACGTCATCAGGGGCATAACGAGCCAATGTATTGAACTGATGGAGATACTCTGTGATCGTACGGGTTTCTTGCTTTAGCGCGAGAAACTCTCGACGCTTAGCTTCCATCATACCAGTAGGTACATGTGTTTGACGAAAAGAATCTTCAAATTCTTTCCAAGTTATACCTCGATCTTCGAGCATAGTTTGGTAATTCATCCACCAGGCTGCTGCTGGGCCTTGTAACTGATGAGATGCATAAAGTACTTTCTCCTTTTCATTGCACTGGACTGTATTCAGCTTTCTCTCGACATCCCTGAATCAATCTTCTGCCACCATAGGATCAGGTGAGGCCGAAAAGACTGGGGGTCGAGTCTTCTGAAAATCTATCCATTTGGATTGGACAGGTGCTGCTGACTGATTATTTCCTCCACTTCTCACTGCAATTTGTTCCATTAACTTTGCATGTTGTTCCATCATACGAGCTTGATTTAACTCTGCCTGATATCTGTTTTCTTCCATTTTTGCTAACACATCTGCTATATCAGGCTGTCTCATTTCTTCTGTACGAGGGCTCGCTTGTCCTTGGGATCTGGTTTCAGCCATCTTGTCTGAAGTTCAGTGGAATTCAAAATTAGTTCTGCAGCAGTTTTGGAAAGGTCAGATGGATAAGTAAGATTTGGAGTTTAGATAAGAACGGATAGAGCAAGGTAAGAAGCTAGAGTGAATAAGGTAGATAGCAATTTTTGCAGAGGTAAGGTAAAGATATTTAATGACAATCAAATTATTTACTTACGCAAACATAATTTTTATTCTTTAAACATGTCGAACATATACCATACGTACGAGGTATATATTACAACATGTGTTACACAATCAAAAGATTCTATTGCTGAGGGGGTTTACTACTCCTATATTATCGTAATCTATAATGTACACAGCTTCATCCGCAGGTTACTTGCCGTGTACCATCTACATACATCGACATTTTGATATTTAGACGAGAGGGAGATTAATTATTTTTCAAATCAAAACTGGGAACTAGGTAAGGTAGACAAGAGAAAGATTAATACAAGAGTAATACTGATATTTTACGTAATTCCTTTTTACTTTTAAAATGGTCTTTGTAAACAATCTAACATACTTAGGGTCGCCCTACGGTCAAGCAAGCGTGCTCGATACCACTCAGAACACCCCGCTTCTGTGGGCGGTACTTATTATTCATCTCGCACTGCCCAGATCTGCTCAATCATGCGAGGCAATCAGAATTGAGTGTACATCATAGCCAACATTTGCTCAAGAAAGTCAATTTTATTACAATATAGTAACTTGGCAACGAAACTTACAAATGGACAACTGCTCTACAATACAGAAACCAAAGGCACCACAGCAGCTCGAGTGCGAACAACCCTAAAATCAAGCGCCATACTCGAAGCGCTTCGTCTTCGACTGTGGACTCCTTGATCTTGCGACGCACCTTCGCTAAATTTTTGTTTGCAAGTGTAAGTACAACCACCGTACTCAACAAGTCACATGTGGAAACGCTAAATAATTACATGCAAGAAATTTCAATAAACTGGTATAGTGGTTCTATTATTTTATGTGGATGCGTTTTGTTTCATAATCATTTAGGGTTTAAAGCCAACATCATATACTATTTAGTAAATTGGGGTTTTCTTTACTTGATCTTTCATAACTTGACTATTATCAAAACCATTAAACCTTTTTATCCCTACTTATGCATCAATAACGGAATCACCCATTGAACATAGCTTCAGATATCGGAAGCACGGCGTATCAAAGATACGTATGTGATTTACTCGAAGAGTTTGCTCACTTTACCCACAAGATTTCATAACTCCCGCGACGAGTTAAGAAAACAAGATTGTTCATCGCTCACTTCTTTGTTTAACCTCCGCTCAGAGACTTCAAAGATGGACCGGGCATCCACTAGCTAAGTCGAATGTTTTTCTCCGTCCCGAGTGGATCCTACCGGATTTGTATGATTTTACCCTCTCATACCAAATCCTTCCTTCTATACATGCCCGAGTGTTAAACCGATTTGAGCAGATACTAAACCAGATTGACGAGTCAAACTTGCGGTTGAGCGATCACTATGTCCTCATCGAGCATAAGACTTCATCTATCTAGCCCATCTACTTCAAACCATTTTCCTTTTCTTTTTACACAATTCCCATCGTCCATCGACATTGTAACCATCACATAAAGTATCATTTTCTTTACTTTATGGATCTTACTTTCACTTTACTAAATTCATTCTTACAATAATTACTGGCAAAATGCCCTTGCTTAACAAAGATAAGATAAGTGAATTGCATATACTACCATGATTAAGTTAAATAGTAAAGATAATAATTCTAGGTCTTGTCGAGGCGTATGTGGCTATTAAAATAAATCAAGCTTTTCTCGTCGGTGGTAGGACATATAACTAATGCCATGATCATTAAGTCTTTATTTGTACATAAAATAACAATGCATAAATTACTTAATGAACATACGGGTAAATAAATAAATAATGGAAAGTAGGCTCAACATGATCAAAAACATGCGACTTGCCTTATGGATTAATGACTTCGACAAATTCGTATTCGTGAAACCTTGACTTGAGCCAGTCTTCTCCTCCTTGAATCGGCGGACTTGCGGCGTCGGTAGCTAACCGAAAACAATTAAACAAAATAAGTCCGCATTCCAAGGGTTGAATTTGGACTAAAAAGAAAATAAAATAAAATCGAACAAAAATCCAAATAAAAGGGGTTTTAGGAATTGAGATGGCGATGGTTAAAATGGTCGGGACGGTTGTAATGAGTAATGTTTAGGTTTCACAAACGGAAAGAATCTAGGTTGCATCGGTTTTTGAGTCTAAAAGGGTTCTTTGGTGGTTTTGGATTTTTAGAAGTCCGGTATGGAGAAACGGACCCTGGGAATGGGTTCACGGGCTCGAGACGATCGAAACGGGTATCTTTTACATTTTTGTGTTCCGGTGAACAGTAACGGGCGAGGTTACTATTCATTACGGGTCTGCACACTGTTCATTCCGGGTCAAAGTACTGTTCATGTGCGACCCGTTTGCTACAGTGCCGCGTGGGCACTGTTCACCTTCTTCTTCCCTGCGCGGTTACTGTAGCAACCGAGCACAGGGGATTTTTGCGGCGGCTACTGGCGACACTATAGGAGTTTGCGACGCAATCCGAGGGCATGGATGGGTAGCAGGGGGACTAGAGAACCTATTTTGGGGGTCGGCAACAGCTAGAGCTCCGGCGATCACCGACGGCGGCCCTCGCAAGACTTTCGATTTTTGGATGACTCCGAGAGGATTGGCTGTGAATGGGAGCAATTGCTTTGGCATTTGAGCATCACAGGGGATAGGGGAACCTCAGAGAGGCGGTGGTTTGATCGGGGAAAGCCGGTGATGGGCTGCCCGCGGCGGCCTCCATGGCTAGGCGGGGGCGCTCGGGGTTAGGGCTATAGAGGCGATGGGAGGCTAGGGGAAGGCTTGGGATGGCTTCGTGAGGTCCTGAGAATGCTCCACGTGAAAGAAATTGGACTTTAGTTGGCTAAAACATCGGATTGAAAATCGGAGCTCACCTCGGACTTCCTCGCGGTTCTCGCGGTGGAGGGCTCTGGGCAATTGGACGCATCGAAGCTTCACGGAGTGCGGAGGTTGGAGGGTCTTCGGCTTTAAAGGAGGTCGAGGTGTTTCGCACCATGAGGGCCAACGGTGGTTCCGCCGGCAGTGGCGACGGCAAGGGAAGGGGCTAGGTGGCCATGCTAGGGTAGTACGACACTTTGACTTGGTTGAGGCAAGGCGTGAGCCGGAAGGCACGGAGAGGTCGGATGGCTTGAGGCGAAGAAAGCAATGCGCAATGCAAACTACCGACGGCAACGGGATATTTGCCGAGCACCGGACAGTGGATGAGAGAACGATTGAGGTTTACCGTGGGCTTGCTAGAAGCTTGTCAAAGGTTCACGATCCACGCTTTACAAAGACAAAGAATGCAAGGAAGAAGCTAGGCACGAGCGCGCGACCAAAGACAAAGCATGCGATATTTTCGGCTTGTGAACAAAGGATCGCAAAGAGTAGCGAATTGGGGCGGTTTCGCCATGGATGGGTCGGGCTGGGTTGGATTTCATGCGATTGGTTGGGCTTGGGTTGGGAGGAAGATTCAAGCAAGAAACCAAAGAATTTCAAATTTTGGCAATTTTCGGTTTTGTTTCAATGAGGCTTACCACACATCTTTTTTATGTAAAAGACATGAAGCCTTGCTTGCACTGTGATCTCCTCCACCTTTGATGCCAAATACAAACAAGTTGGTGCTACCAAACGAGGATCATACTCAGTCATGCTCTTTCTGTAAAAAGATTCAGCATTAGGACAAAGTTCTGACTGCTTGAAGTTCCATTTGAACAAAGAATTAAATGTTCTACAATGAAATACGTAGAAATAAGCAATAAAATATGAACATTCATGTCCAACTTTTGCTCACAGAAAGTATAGAAACACCGAGTTTGGTGCTCGAAGTTTAGAATTTTGCAAGGTGAAACTTATAGAGTTCTGGTAGAAGCAACGTCATACTAATTCTGATTGAAGCAACTCAAGAAATACCTCAACATCTACAATTATGTAGAAGCAATGGTATTTATGCTCAAATAACCATATAAGCATTCATTTGTTGTCTTTATCATTATATTGCATTTACTGGTGTAACTTGCGGAGTATAAGTTTGTACCCACCTTTGTTATCATCATCTCAGAAGAGGACGATTTCGACTACGGTGAGGACCAGAACAAGTAGACCGTGTCTTACTATCGTATGCCTGTGGGTAGGTTTAGGCTTCGCTTTTATCAGTTTGTTTTCATAGTTTTTCCCTTATTATTGTTGCCAATGGGCATTGATGTAAATCTTGGTCATAAAACTATACTTTTTTTAATAAAGTTTGTTATTTGTGCTTGATATTTATTCCTGTTACCACTATGTGCACTAGTTAATCATGAACTAGTGCAAATTATATAGAAGATCCAGAGTCGCAACTCCAGGGTCCAACAGAGGAGAGGGAGGACGGCTCACTAAGAGAATGTCCAAAAGGAGAAGATGATGACACTTCACTTATATCAGTGAGAAAAGCCACTAAGTTGCTAGAATCAAGTTTTCAAGCTCTAAATTAAAGATTGGAGAAGTCTACGTTTCAAAAACTCGATTGTATCTCGTTTTCAATTCTAAGTTTGTTTGAGTTTTTGGCTAAATTCCATATGCTATGAGCTGGGTGTATCTATAATAAAACCTATTATGTGTGATTTGGGCTTTAGTATTCATTCTGGTTCAGCTTTGAGATGATAGTGATGCCGAAACTTCAAAAGAACTGAAATGGGGTACTTGGACCGCAAAGAAAGTTGGGCTATTATCAATCAAGTTGTGTGCCACCTTCATGTGTCAGCAAGCGTGTGGGGCCCACCTCATGGGTGCACATACCAAGGCAATCAGCCAGCCACTTCTTATTACTTTTAGTTTAACTTAGACAAGAGTTATCTAAATTAGAAAAATAAAAGTAGAATCAAATTTAAGTTGTTTTCCTTTTGTGAGTCCAGCCAGGCTAGTACGATGCTATAAAACCTTAACCACTGTCCCCTATAACCCTCGAACGTTAATTTTGAATCTAAGTAATTTCTTACTCTTTGTTTCATGTTGTACGCTGCCATAAGAGTTGGGAAGCCAACTATTTATCGTTCCACCAAATTATCGGTTATTGGTGTTTTTATTGTTCCACACGGACTAGCAAAGTTATTTTTCTTAGTATGGTGAGAAGGCGAAGATCCAGATTATATTGCTAGCTCAATTTCGATATATAAGAGTCTGTAATCGAGACAAACAATCATATATTTTCAATCATCAAAATTCACAGAATTTTAAGTTAATTGCGTATTTAACCTTCAAAAGATATCCTACGTGTGAAGAACGGGGTAACCCCGTGTCAGTCACCTAATTCCATCGCCACGGTCAGCATCTTCAACTTGGCTGTCATGTCTTCTGTCCCACAGTCCAACCTGGTTCCTCTAGAAGCCTGATAAGATTGCATGTGTGTTTTGTGCACGGGGGATGAGTTAGGGTGCCTTCTTTCCGATTCTTTTGCTCTGGAGCTGTTGGGACTTAGGCGTTGCGCTGGGATAATTTGCACGAAGATACATTGCCTTCTGCAGCGGCTGAGCTACCTGGAGGTTTTGGAATGCCACATGCTGCAAGTGATACAGAGCAAAGCTTCAAATCTCTCTGGTTTCACTTTTCAGAAGACCTGGTAACGCTCTCACTTGGAGAATCATTGGAAGTGAAGAAAATAAAAATGTGCTGCCAACCTCGTCTGCATGCTCGTTCCAAGCTCCCGTCCAGTATGCCAAATCTTGCAAGTTCTACCATATGTTCGCTCTGTGAGGTATAGTGTAAAACGTTAGTTGATTATAGATTAGGGATATGCGTACAACAGTAGCCGTACCTTGAAATATAATTAATATGAGACATCTTTATGCAGGTGGTCAATGTACCGATGCTACCTACAAAATTCCTCTACCTCAAGTACTTGAGCATTTGACTAGCTGGATGCTACCTACAAAATTATTTTTTTCTGGTTTCTTTGTTTGATGCTTGACATTCACCTTGAATGCAAGTCACTGCTCATCCTGCAAAGATAATCTAGTCACTATGGTGGAACCATTAATTCAAGTATCTTGATTTTTCATCTTCAGGTATCTCGGTTATGCATGATGGGGCATTAATCGAATTTTGGAGATTCCTCACATTTGAGGCAGATGCCCGAACACCGCCATGACAACCTCGAGAGCGTGAAGATCCTCGAGGTGCTTTAGGTGCTCTAACGGCAAACCTCGCAGATGCTTTTCCATGGGCAAGGGTATTCTCACGAAAGCCCCTAAAGCGCTCTTGGCTATATGAAACTACAACTAGGTAACTTATTTTTTATTTTTTTAATTTAATTATGCTAATTTTATAATCCTTTTTCTCGTATTCCTTTACATTGTCCGTGATAGGTAACTTATTTTTTATTTTTTTAATTTAATTATGCTAAATAATCCACCTCAGCTACAGTGAAAAATAAGTCAGCTACAGTGAAAAACGATAAGCCATCACCATTTTGAGCACTACCTAATGTTCTTGAGCCTTGCAGCCGGTGCCACACGACCAACTGCTGATCGATGTTAACTGCTACTCCATCTGACCCACTGATCGATGTTAATTGCTACTCCATCCGACCCATAATATAAGTCTAAAATCTACTATACACATAGAACAACAAAACATTAAATTTAAGAAAAAAATAATAGCATTGGACCATTTACACACCTATTAAATGGTATATTACAACTACTTACTTATTTTTTAGCATTAAAGTATAAGTATATGGTGAAAATATTATAGTAACTACACCTTTGGTTACCACAATAGACTTATATCGTGAGACAACGTTTTCCAAGAATGAGATTTTATATTATAAGATGGAGGGAATATGATATGTTTATTGAAATCGTGAGGTTTTCTTAATTTATGAGATTATTTTTAGCATTTTTGTAGAGTGGTGGCCACGGGCGAATCCATTTAGACGTAAGGGGGTGCACAGCATGTGGAGTGCACTTGGAAGTATAGATTAAGTCTTGAATCTATATAAAGTATGCTAAATTTTTCTTGATTCTTTTGAGTTCTTTAAGCAAATGGAGTGAATTTATGAGTTAATTGATTTTTACTTTTGATTGTTAGTTGATTTGTTGTCAAATTGTAGGGTTCAAAATTAGAGTTTCAATTTGGATTTTTGGAAATTGGAATATTCATCTACTTGTTGCAAATCAGAAGCAAAATTATACATATAATTATGAGGATGTTCTTTTTGGTCGCGGTTGATGGCTTTTGTCTGCGTTTTTCGATGGTAGCGTTTGAAAAACCGTCCTATTTGATGTTGGTTTTATGTTTCCAAAGAAAAAAAGTTTGGAGAATCCGTTATATGAAAATGAAACGGAGAATTTCAACCATGGATTTTTGATTTTCAAAGAAATCAAAAGACAAAAAGAACATACTTTATATGCATGATGAAACGGAGAACCTCAACCATTTTTATTCTGGTCGCCCCTAACTGTGGCTATGGGTTCATCACCCGATTAGCCGCATGTTCTTGGTCTTGGTAAGTTGTTTTGATCGTAGCAAATCTAAGCAGGGGCAAAGCCAAGATTTAGGAACAAAGGAGACAAAAAAAAACTATACAATGTAGTTATATTAATGAGAAGAACTAAATAGCACTAAGGAAAACAAAATTCATAAAAATATAGGGTTATCAAGTACGAGGGCCCTTTCCCTCCACAGCTGAATGAATAGAACTTACTACTAGCCATTACTCTGTCGCTCTCCTGTTTACTACTAAGTACCATTTTTGCTGCGCCTGATGAGTGCAAGACCGGCCGACGCGGCTCGGGTTCCCTCGCGCGCGAGCGTCACGTCGGTCGGTGGTGCTCGCTTCTGCGGTCTCCCCTGCCAAACTGACGTGTGCCCATTCCCATAGGAGAATGGTTGATGTGGACGAACCAAAAAAAAAAAAAGGAGATTAGTAGCATTGCTCACTTTCTTTAGAGGCTGCTTGATTATGTTAAAATTTAGTTATTTATAATTAAAATTATATTATAGTTGATGGTGATTTATTTAGCGTAATTAATTTTAAAAAAAAATCTAAAAATAAAAAATATGTTAGCCCATTACATATAATACAAATGAATATGAAAAAAAGGTAAAAACTTAAAAGATATTAAAAAGTTAAAAAGACAAAAATTATAAAAATAAAAAAATCAGAAATCAGAAACTTAAACCCCAAATGAATAAGGTCTTAGCCGAATCATACTGTTTCCTACTACTAGCAAAAGCGAAAAGAGAAAGAATAAAGGGGAAAGGTGATGGAAACTTCGTGCACAAAATATCAGGCATCGTCTAGGAAGGACACCAGAGGCCGTAGCCTTGTTCTCTCTTTACCAGGAACAACCGAACAAGGCCAAAGCAGTATTGTTTTGATCGGTAGTAGTATAAATAAATACAATATCCGTGGTCATTTTCCCTTCAGTTAACTATTATCTATAACATCTTTTATATTATCTATAAATAATACTAAAAGTAGTTTTTATAATATATTATCGTTTATATATTTTTATAGACAACTTATCTATATATAATATTGTTTCTCATATTACAATTAACTACTGTACGAGAGATGACTAAATTATTTATGCTACAAGGTTTACACGTAGTTTATGTCATATCATTGTACGTACTCTTAGCACTCACAACAAGGAAAGTGTTTTTACAGCAAGGAAAGTTAGCGGCTGTAATTGCACAGCTTTATCACTCGCAAAATCACAATTTACAAACCCCAAAATCTGACCTAGCGAAAAGAAAGTGAAAAACACACTCGTAAAGCCAGCTTCACCCAAGCTCCTCTCCAAAGAGAGGATCCAATGCACAAAAGCGAAGAAGAAGAAGGCGAGCAATCAGCAGGGGCACAAGTAAATGCCCGGGCGGCTTTACCTGTAATTTTCTTCCTTGCTTTTCTCCCAGCTTTGTCGCACAAAAACTCTACACATTTTTTAAGGGCATTCTACCAGATTCAATATTTTGTCATTGGATAATTTGGTCCTGCTCCACTGGGCTTAAATTTATAGTTTCTTAATTTCATCTTTTTCTAGTTTTTTTAGGCATTTTGTTTTTGCTTTTTTTTTTGCATTGTTCGTGGTAATGTAAGATTTTTTTCTTCTTTTTTGGTTTTTAAATTTAATTACATTAAAAAGTTCACATCATCTATAGCCAAAATTAGCCTGTTACAGTGCCGTATAATACCAACAGTGCAAAAGCTTGCAGCTCAGTTGAGCGTAATCTTTGTGCCCCAGCAATGTCTTGTACAAGACACTACTTTTCCATCTTTTCTTTAATTTCTCTCTATCTTATTATAATCCTAATTGACATGATAATTAATACTATGGACATTACTGACTAAGATCTATTGGAAATGCCATAAGCATATACAATAGTTTGTTTCTTAAAATTATCTTTAAGGCTTTCACCTTATCTAAAAACAGCACTAGAGTCAACATATTCAACAGTAAATTATTGCTCTAACTATTTTACACTATAACTTTGTGCCTCACACTCTTTCACCATTTGTGTTAGTTTGTGGGTTTAAGTTATCTTTTCTATAAGAGATATTATATTATCTCTCTTCTAGTGCTTTTTTATATAGGATTTAATTTATTTAATATAGCTAAAAAACAGTTATAAAACAAAACTATTAGATGTGCCCATATGATCTCCCACCTAAAAGCCGCATCCTGCATGCGTAGACCAGTGCATCCTACTATACCGTTGTCAAACTTTAATTTAAAACGGTAAAACCCTACATAAACCCGTAGAGGAGACTCCCCAGCTTCCACATTCCAATTTCCAAGGCACCCACAAAGCACAGCTCAAGAAGCAGAGCAGCCACGGCATCCATGGCCATCTCCCCTGCTTGGGCTCTCCTCCTCCTCCTCCTCGCCTCCTCTTGTCATGGTAAGCGTAAGCCACCTCCCTCGAGTCGTTTTGTGAACTGGCCGAAGCCTAACGTGAGGTGGGATGAACTAGTGGCTGATGTGTTGGTGTGTCTTTCAGGGACGCACGGGAGGAGCCCCCACGGCCTCGGCGTCAACTACGGCAGGGTCGCCGACGACATCCCACCGCCGCAGCGCTCGGTCGAGCTGCTGCGCGCGGCGGGCGCGGGGGCGGTCAAGATTTATGACGCCAACCCGGGCGTCCTCCGCGCGCTGGCCGGGACGCACATGCGGGTCTCCATCATGGTGCCCAACGAGATCATCCCGGACCTCGCCGCCTCCGCGGCCGCCGCGGACAGGTGGGTGGCCGAGAACCTCGTCCCATACTACCCGGAGACGCGGGTCAAGTACCTCCTCGTTGGCAACGAGGTGCTCTCCGACTACTCCGTCGCCAACTCCACCTGGCCGGGCATCGTGCCGGCGATGGAGAACCTCCACCGGAGCCTCCGCGCGCACTGCATTAGCAGCGTGAAGATTGGCACCACGCTCGCCATGGACGCGCTCGCCTCCTCCTCCCCGCGCCCGCCGTCCGCGGGTGCGTTCCGCCCCGACATCGCCGCCGCCGTCGTGCGCCCGCTGCTCCGGTTCTTGAACGGGACCAACTCGTACTACTTCGTCGACGCGTACCCTTACTTCGTCTGGGCCAGCAACAACAAGACCGTACCGGAGATCCCACTCGACTACGCGCTCTTCCAGGGAGGCGGCCGCTACGTCGACCCGGGCACGGGGTTGGTATACACGAACCTGCTCGACGAGATGCTCGACTCCGTGGCCGCCGCGATGGCGAAGCTCGGGTACGGGGGCGTGAAGCTGGCCATCGCGGAGACCGGGTGGCCGAACGGCTGCGACTACGACCAAATCGGCGGTAACGTCCATAACGCCGCCATCTACAACAGGAAGCTCGCGGCGCGGATGGCCAATAACCCCGGCACGCCGGCGCGGCCTGGCGCGAAGATGCCGGTGTTCGTCTTCTCCCTCTACAACGAGGACCTCAAGCCCGGGCCGGGCACCGAGCGGCGTTGGGGACTGTACTATCCCAACGGTACAGCAGTGTACCAGATCGACCTCTCCGGGCGGCGGCCGCTGTGGTCGTACCCGCCGCTGCCGGCGCCGGAGAACAACACGCCGTACAATGGGCCGATATGGTGCGTGCTGGCCACCCGCGGCAAGAAGCTGAACGAGACGGCGGTGGGGAACGCGCTGGCCTACGCGTGCGGGCAGGGGAACGGGACGTGCAACGCCATCCAGCCCTGCGGGGAGTGCTACCTGCCGAACACGACGGCGGCGCACGCCAGCTACGCATTCAACTCGTACTGGCAGCAGTTCAGGCAGACCGGAGCGACGTGCTATTTCAATAATCTCTCAGAGCAGACTATTGAAGACCCAAGTAAGTGTGCTCAAACTCCGTACTCCTCCATACATTCTGGAATTAGTAGTACTTTCTAAGTGGTTTATGGCTGAAATTGTATTGTAACTGATTGAAATTACAATGTAACTGACGGTGGTTTATTTGGTGTAATTAATTTTAAAAAATCTATAAAAAAGGTTAGCAATCACGTATAATGCAAATGAATACGGAAAAAAGAACAAGTAAAAAAACTCAAAAAATACCGAAAAGTCATAAAAAGACGAAAATTATGAATAATAAAAAATAAGATAAAAGCTCAAGTCCAAATGGGCGAGGCCTTGTTTCATGTGATTAATACCACATGAGCAGCGCAATTAGTATCCGTGGTTTAGTGCGTTAGATTAATTTAACTGTTTACATTTGATGTAGGTTAGTACCTAGTGAATAGAATAGAAAGTACATTTTGCTAATGAGCAAAAAAAGTGATGTCTATGGCTGCCCGGATGAACTTTGTGAAAGCTGGCCAAGGTTACAGTTTTGGTTTTGGAAGCAGTACAGGACCAGGTCGTCCCTAGGTGTCTTTTTGATGATTGGAGATGATTAAAGTAGATTGTCTTGCGTCTCTCCTGGGATTATATTGGATTATCCAAATGACCAAATCTGAAGTTGTTGCAGTGATGCTATTTGCCAACTTAGGAGATGAGACAAATAACAGAGAACTGTAAGTCCTTGTGAATTGTGATCCATCCGGTGTAGTACTTAACTCTTATGTAGGTTAATCTCTAGAAAAAAAATACAGTATGGAGATCTTTGAAATTGCTTACCACTTCCAAGAAAATGCTTACCGTGTTTCACACAGCTGCTTTATTCCTTGGATTATTTATGCTAGTATATGAGGGTTACGATTGAGATGTGCTGTCAATAAGAAGCTCTATTCATCTGTCAGGAGAGTTCACCCCACTTGAATCAATAATTATAATAGGTATTGATCATTATAAGATGTGGATTAGGCTATGTTGCCAATATTTAATCAGCAGAATTGCGATTGACCCAACACATGTAGATCTTGGTTGGTTTTGAATATTGTTTTTAAGCATGAGTAGAAAGGCTATTGTTTTCTGATAAGTTCATCTTTTGAAATGGTACTATGGAACTAGTGTTGGTTTAGAGTATGAACTCCCGAATTTGAGAACCCTGGGCATGTTTAGGATTTAGGAACATTTCGTGCTTAGAGGTTTTGGTTTTACAGACTAAAACGGCTCCTAAAGTGGACCAAATTCTGAACCATGTTGAGTCATGTTGTACAACTGGTCATACCAACTTATCATGTAAACCTGAAGGGGGTGTTGAAGTGGTAACAACTAATGTACTTGTTCGAGCTAATAAGGTATCCCTAACTCCCCATTAGCCTATACAGTAGAAGGCATCTTTATTAGGATAACAACTAATGTACTTTTTCAAGCTAATAAGTTATCCCTAACTCCCCATTAGCCTAGTGCATATAACGGAGAATCCTGTCATGGCACTATCTAAGGGTGTGTCAATGTTTGTCTGTCACTGACTCGCTTCCCAAAGATGTTCTGAAATGATCAGGTTGCACACTTGTACTGAAAGATTCATTCAGATTTTCAGACAGCGGAGCTGGCTACTTGGTTGCCATTGCTCCGTAGGAACTGTTGCTTTCCATCCAGTGCTATACTAGACTAGATGCATGTATACTTGTGTGCTGTGTGGTCCGTTCATTGGTTGGGTCAAAGTCCAACTGCACATTTCATATAGCCTTGGATTGTTGTAGTAAGGCCAGCTGCAAGCCTGCAGCCTGCAAAGCATGCAGGCATCTGCAAAGGCATGGCTATGAGAATTGGTACTAGTTCTCGGTGCATTTGGCCATTTGCTAGTAGGATGAATACAGAAGCACAATTTCTGTACAATTGAGTCTTAGCTTGAAGTTACTTTAAGTATCTTAAAACTTTTTTTAGAACAATATGTTTTTTTTTGAAGAATTTGTTGTAGTGTCAACTTTCAAACATGGTAGTAGACCTCGGGAACATTGCTACATTGGCTAGTTGGTTATACGTGTTGCAATTTATTACACTGATTTGGTTGCTCGTGAAACTCTTGCTTCTGTGCATTAGTATGATCTGAATAAATAGAAGAGGGTGGTTTCTGACAGTTTTAGGTGAAACGTCTGTGTAAGGTTTCCTCTCAGGGCTAAAGCCCATCCTTGTACACTTGCTTGCGCATCTTCCTATTCTTCACTACTTTACCTTCTCATTTAGCTTGATGTTGATTTGGTCTCAAAAGAAATGTCCTTCAGCTATTGCTTATTGGAGAAATCAGAATCTCCTGCTGCAATTTCATGCTATATTAGTGATTCTGGAGCACTTACATTACCATTTGTGAAAAGTAAAATCGATCAGATAATATTTCTAGAAACTTTATTCGATTAGTTGTTAACCTGCCGCGCTGATTAGTCCGTATCACTGAGTTTCTGTGCTTTTTGCAGGCTATGGATCCTGCAAGTTCCACAGTTCTTTGGGCTGATTGATGTAAGCTAGAAAGGACAAGAGGGAAAAATGTATGATTCTTGATTTCGTCAAACCTGATTAGCTAGGAACGTGCTTGTCGCCGTTGATGTTCTTAAACTTCTCATGTAACAGTGAAAGCTAGCCTTCTATTTTGTTGCGGCTTAGTCTGAGTTTGAAAAGCTTAGTCCGACTACATTTCCGAAAGAGAAAATTGTACTATAGCTCTCTAAGCTTATAAGGTTCTGCCACTTCAGTCTTAAAACTTGCATTTTACTTTCTCAACTCCCTAAACTTGTTTCCGTTTACACCGCATGTCGTTTCGTTCGTTTGGTAACAGAATTGGCTGATGTTGGCGCATGTGGCTGCTTCGATGGCACGGTTTTTGCCCACAAGCTCACGCCCAGCACGTTTGTTGCCATCGAGAGCTACTCGGACCCGGCCCTCCCGCTTTCCTTCACCATGCTCAACGTCTAGGACTCCACCCGCTTCCATGTGCGTGGTGCACCGGCGCTGCTCCATGCTTCCTCGTTCCTCTCTGGGGGATCGACTGGAGGGTGTCAGGGATGCGCGTCCCCTCCATCCCGGACATCTTCCGCCCCTTCGTCATCTACCTCCAATACGGCCTTCGAATGTCTGGGTCAAAGGGCCTAGCCCTGCTCCACTTGCTCTGCCACCACGCGCACAAGAACCCGACTTGCACCATCGTGGCTGCCACCGTCGTGCCCAACCACCCGGCCACCGCCGTCGTCCTGCGCTAGCGCCGCTTCTCTTTTGACCAGTGTTGGTATTAGCTGCTCCCAGTTGGTCTTTAGAAAACACTCCAATTTCCTCTCAGTATTGGCTTCTCTGAAGATTTTCGGGAGATGAACAGTGGTTACGAAAAAAGAGAAAGGAGAAAGCAGAGCGACACTAATTTCAGAGAGAACTCAATCCAATTAGTCTCACTATCTCCCAAATTACAATCTAACTGAAGACTAAATAATAGCTTCAATGAAATTCGAATCGCACCATCCCACGATCCATAAGACTCAGACTTTTAACTAACTCAACACACCCCGTGCCAGACTTTATGCACGCACGACTGCTATTAAGCCTACAGACCTGGACACTCGTGACCACAACTGCTCTTAACGACCACAACTGCTACTTCGACCATACCACTTCGACCACGCCACTCCGACCACGATGCTTCGATTACAACTAGATTATTGACTCACATACTTCCCCCTAATCTAGGTGTGGCTCAAGCTTCCGCACACCAAGCAACTCCTTTATCTTGATGAACTTAACTCTTAGCAGTGCCTTGGTGAGTATGTCGGCACGTTGCTCTGCCGAACACACATACTCCACCATGATCTATCCCACCTTGACGCATTCACGAATGAAGTGGAACCTCGTATCAATATGCTTGCTCCGGCCGTGAAAAACTGGATTCTTCATTAAAGCAATTGCAGAATTGTTGTCCATGAACAGTGTCACCGGCCTTGCTTTCTTCTCTGTCACTTCGCCAATGAAGTTCTTCAGCCACAATGCCTGACACGTCGCTGCAATTGCCGCCATGTACTTGGCCTCACATGATGAGAGGGTTACTGTTTTCTGTTTTTGTGACCACGACTGCGGCCCCGTGGCTTGTCGCTCCTACGGTTGTCAGCGTTGCTACCCTGGGTGCCTTTCCCTTTTGGTGAATGGGATAACTCCCTGCCGCCCTTCTTCATCGCGCTACCCACTCTGTGTGAGTGAGCAGCAGCTGGTCTTCAGTTCCTTCTCCATACTTCCGTGTACACTTCTCGTATGCCTTGAGTCTTCATACTGCCTCCTCAACAAGCATGCCATCTATGTCGCTGAATTGTTCAATGGAAGCTACCATCTGCAAAAATTTGTTCTGAACAGAGGCCAACAACTTCCTAATGATAGTGGCATTCTCCATCTTCTCGACAAGTTGCTGCATCATGTTGACCAACCTGGTCAGCTTCCTTACAAATTCATCAATGGACTCATTATCCTTCATTTGTAGCGCCTTGAATTTGCTCTTCATGGTTTGTAGCCGCGCCTTCTTCACTCGTTCAACACCAAGGAACAATCTTCAGGCAGTCTCATACCTCCTTCGCTATTTTCTTTTTCACGAGCTGCTGCAAGATGGCATCTGGGATAGACCGAAGAAGGTATGCCATTACCATATTGTCTTTTCTTTTCTCCACGGCCATGCCGACCGCAGGTTCAATCACCTCCCACACATCCTGCGCCTCCAGACACGTCTCCATCTTGATCGTCCAGGTGGAGCAGTTCGAGGAGGTGAGCATCAGGTAATGGAGTGACGCTCCGCCCTCCTTGGCCGATCGCGCTCTACATCTACTCTGCAATGGACATGTTGTTGAAGCGGAGAATTTTGGACATTAACCAACTCTGATACCAGATGTTGGTATTTTCCTGTGCCCTACATCAACTGCTCCCAGTTGGTCTTCAGAAAACACTCCAATTTCCTCTCAGTATTGGCTTCTCTGAAGATTTTTGGGACATGAACAATGGTTATGAAAAACAGAGAAAGGAGAAAGTAGAGCAGACACTAATTTCAGAGAGAACTCAATCCAATTATTCTCATTATCTCCCAAATTACAATCTAACTGAAGACTAAATAACAGCTTCAATGAAATCTAGATCTTACCATCCCACGATCCATAAGACTCAGACTTTTAACTAACTTGGCACACCCCGTGTCGGACTTTACGCATGCACAACTGCTATTAAGCCTACAGACCTGGACACTCATGACCATTGCAAACTTAATGACCACAACTGCTGCTTCGATCATGCCACTCCAACCATAGCGCTTCGACCTTAACACTTCGAACACATCTAGATTATTGACTCACAACGAGAATATCTGGTGCATCAAGGACCTCCACAATGTTGGCGCCGCCACCCCCGGGTAGCCTCCTATTCGTCAACCCCCGCAAGTTTTGACGTAGCCATTACATACAGCCATGCCATGAAAAGCAATAGTAGGCAGAGGCTAACCACGTTAGCTCAGCCCAATTTTGACAGACATGTACATACTGTTAGAATGATCTCCACCGCCGATTAGCCCAACGGCTAATCGGGCCTTGACTCGCGCCCTGATCGGGGGCGCCCAGCCCAACACTTGGCTGGTGGGCCCCTGTCGCGCTGCGCTATATAAAGAGGGGTGGGGGCCGGCGGCAAAGGGACACGAGGTTGTACGGCGCCGCAACTCCACCCCACAAATCCCAAAACCGATCTGGAGGGAGCGCAGTGAGCGACGGGAAGCACCACCGCCGTCTCCGTCGCCGGACCGCCGCCGCCGTCACCGACCTTCTTCCCCGACCGTCGCTGCCCGTGCGCAGATCTCACCGACGAACCCGTGATGGCCGCCTCGTCCTCCTCTACATCGGACGGTACCCTTCCTCCCTCTTCCTCTCTCTCTCAGATCTAAATCCCAGAACAAGAACGAGAAGAAGAAGTACAGCCAACAATGGTATCAGAGCGGGAATAGAGAGGGCAAAGAAAATCCTCAAGACTCAGATCAGATCGGGGAAAAAGCAAACAAAAAAAAAGGAATCTTGCTGCACTGCGCCGCCGCCGTCGGCCCACCGCTTAGCCGCCCGCCGCCACCCGCTCGGCGCGCCCTTCTGCTGCGCGTGCGTGCCAAGCCGCGCGTGCGCCTGAGCCCCAGCCGCTGCCGGCCTCTGGCGCCTTGCGCCGCGCCGCTTAACCTCTGCTGCCGCCGCGCGCGCGCTGGCGGAACATGCACGCCGCTCGCGACCCCTGCCGCCGCTTTGCCGCCGCATTCTGCATGCTGCGCGCCGCCAAAGCCGCTGCGGGCTCCACGAACGCGCGAGCCTGCGCCGCGCCTCGGCGTGCCGCCGCCCTTGCGCGCGCGCGCGCAGCGGTAGTAGCCGGCGCCCCCCTGCTGCGCAAGCCCACCACTCGCCCACTGCCAGATCCGAAAATCACGGGTGTGATTTTGCAGTGAAAGGTGGAGAGTTTTTTTTAGGAACTGAGGGGCAGTCGTGGCTGATATTTTGGGGAAGAAGGATGTGTGGTCCAGCTTGCTTCTTTGACCAGGATTTGTTTGCACAGTGGAGTAAGAAAATATGTTATTTGACTGGTCAAAAAGATGTCTTAATGCTTTCATTCTTTTAAGTGTATATATATATATATTGCTTCATGGTATGCGTACTTTTAGATATATATATATATATATATATATATATCTAAAAGAAAAGATTTAATTTTCATTATTAAATTCGAACCAACGGGAGAATTTAATTTTGGAAAAACAGATATAATTTTTAATTGATGTTTCCGCTGCAAAAGTTAAATGGTGATTGGTGTTTAAATTAAATTCGAACCAACGGGAGAATTTAATTTTTTAAGTATTGTTGTGCATTATAATATTGTTATTTTCTGACCAACGTTGATAATAACAGTATTATAATCTAATTGATGTTTTTTATGCATTATTTCTATTTCTGCCCAACGGTGATATAGATTTAATGTATAGATAAATTGATTTAATTGTATGTCATATTTTTGACCAACGTTGGAAATAAGGCATATAATTTTCCTGTTATGTTCTCACTTTATTTGAAATATTTTCAGGCGGATACAACTTGATGAGTTGTATCAGAGAGATCCCCACTCTTAAAGGAGATAATTATGGAGAGTGGAAGAAAAAGATAGACTTAGCGTTTATCTTGGCTGAGGTGGACTGGGTCCTCACTACAGCACGTCCCACTGAGCCTATGGCACCAGTGAGGGATCCAAATGAGGATGATACTGCTTGGCAGAAAAGACAGAGGGATCATGCTCCCTTACAGATGTCTTATGATCTTGATCATAAGAAATGGACCACAGCCAACAAGAAATGTATGGCTGTGATAAAGAACACGATTGAGCCTGCTATTGTGGGCTCAATCGCAGAGTGTGACACTGTCACAGAGTACCTTGAGAGAATAAAGAGTCAGTTTACTGGCTCTTCAAAGACTTATGCTACACAGCTGATTAAACAGCTTGTGACAGAGAGGTACTCTGGTGGTGGCAGTGGCATAAGAGAGCACATACTGAGGATGAGTAACATGGCATCCAAGCTTAAACCAATGGATTTGGCTCTCAAGGATGAGTTCCTTATTCACTTAGTTTTTGCTTCCTTGCCAAAAGAGTTTGACACTTTTGTTGTCAACTACAATATGCAGCCCGAGAAATGGGACTTGGAAAAGTGCATAGCTATGTGTGTGCAAGAGAAGGAAAGAATTAAATCCTCACATGGTGGTTCTATCAACTATGTGAAGGATAACAAGAAAAGGAACTTCAACAATCACTCCTTCTCAAAGAACAAGGGAAAAACCTCTGTCCATCACCTCAACGAGAATAAGTTTGTCAGAGACAAAGATCGTTGTCTTCATCAGCAAGAAGACAGACACTACAAGAAGAACTGTCCTGATTATTTAAAGATGATAATGGCAAAGAAAGGTGAGAACATTATTACCTTTATAAATGAATGCATGTATGTGCAATATTCGAAATCCACTTGGTGGATTGACTCAGGAGCAACTGTTCATGTTGCTAATTCCTTACAGGGATTCCTTTCGACGAGGACTACGCAAAGAAACGAAAGATGCATTAAAGTTGCAAATGGAGTCCAAGCTGAAGTTGAAGCCGTTGGCGATCTTTCATTAGATTTAGCTAATGGTTCAAAGCTTTTACTTAGAGATGTCCTTTTTGTACCCTCTTTACAGAGGAATTTGATTAGTGTTTCAAATTTGGACAATGATGGTTATGATTGTCATTTTGGAAATGGCAATTGTGAAATAATGTTTAATAATAAATGCATTGGTCTTGCCATCAAACAAGACAAGCTTTATTTATTGTCACTTCGTGAAAATGTGAATTCGTATGTGATGATGTGAATGTCGATGCGATAATGGGAACGTCGCGTGCGAAAGTAAATGAATTCGTCTCACGAATGCAAACGAAAACGAAAGAGAACTCTAGATGCGTCGTGGAAATTATGGCACTGTCGTTTAGGCCATATTTCGAGGGGGAGAATAGAAAGACTAGTTAAGAATGATATTCTTCCTCCATTAGAGTTCTCAGACTTAGAACAATGCAGAGAATGCATTAAAGGAAAATATGTAAAGAAAATTAAGAAAGACGCTAAAAGAAGCACAGAGTTCTACAAATTATTCACACAGATATTTGTGGTCCCTTTCCTGTGAAAAGTGTGGATGGATATGACTCGTTCATAACATTCACGGATGATTACTCCCGTTACGGATATATTTATCCAATCAAAGAAAGAAATGAAGCATTGGATAAATTCAAGATATTTAAGGCTGAAGTTGAAAACCAACATGATTTAAAGATTAAGATAGTCCGATCTGATCGTGGGGGGGAGTACTACGGTCGACATACCCCATATGGACAAGTTCCTGGACCTTTTGCAAGGTTTCTACAGGAAAATGGTATAGTAGCCCAGTATTCTACACCGGGCGAACCTCAAAGAAAATGGAGTAGCTGAAAGACGCAACCGTACCCTGATGGATATGGTGCGAAGTATGATGAGCTACTCCACACTGCCATTGAGTTTATGGATGGAGGCGTTAAAAACCGCCATTCATATTCTCAACAGAGTACCTAGTAAATCGGTGCCCAAAACACCGTACGAGTTGTGGACAGGAAGAGTTCCCTCACTACACCACTTACGTGTGTGGGGAGTCCAGCTGAGGCTAAAGTATTTAACCCAAATCTTGGGAAGCTTGATCCCAAAATGAAGTCGCCATTTCATTGGCTACCCCGAAAAGTCAAAAGGTTTCGCTTTCTCCGCCCGGATCGATATACAAAGTTTGTAGAAACGAGACACGCTGTCTTCTTAGAGGATGAAATGATTAGGGGAAGCACGGTAACTCGAGGGATTGACCTTGAAGAGAAGTGGGCGTATGCGCCCACTCCGATGATTCAAGAGCCATTCTTCGCAGTACCTGCTGTCGCTGCACCGACGGTGCAAGACACTGTGGTGCCAGCACCTGTTATTGTTCCTCCTGTGGTAACAATAAATGAGAATGAGGAACCTGTTCTTCAGGATCCTACAGAATCCATTGCCACAGATGAGGGGGAGCAACAGCAGCCCCAAACAGAAGATGTACCAAATGTGGAGGCCCCGAGGAGGTCTCAAAGAGTAAGAAGATCAGCTATTTCTGATGATTATCAGATTTATCATACAGAGGAATTTCAAATGGAGAATGATCCCACCTCATTTGAAGAAGCCATGAGAATTCAAAATGGCTCGAAGCCATGGAAGAGGAAATGAGGTCCATGAAGACTAATAAAGTCTGGGATTTGGAAATTATTCCTAAAGGAGCCAAAACAGTAGGCTGTAAATGGGTCTACAAGACAAAACTTGACTCCCAAGGGAATATAGAAAGATACAAAGCGCGACTTGTGACAAAAGGCTTTACGCAAAGAGAAGGAATTGATTACAATGAGACTTTTTCTCCAGTCTCATGTAAAGGCTCCTTCAGAATTATAATGGCATTAGTAGCACATTATGATTTAGAGTTACATCAGATGGATGTAAAGACGGCATTTCTTAATGGGGATTTGGAGGAAAATGTTTACATGGCACAACCGAAAGGTTTTGTCGTGGAAGGAAATGAAAGAATGGGATGCCGCCTAAAGAAATCGATCTATGGGTTAAAGCAAGCTTCAAGACAATAGTACTTGAAGTTTGACAGTACAATAAGAAAATTTGGGTTTAAAGAGAATGTAGAGGACAACTGTGTTTATGCAAAGTTTAAAGATGGGAAGTTTATCTTCCTAATCACAGATGTGGATGATATCCTACTAGCTAGTAGTGATATCAGTCTGCTACTGGAGACAAAGAAGTTTTTGTCCTCAAACTTTGATATGAAAGATCTTGGTGAAGCTTCGTTCGTTCTAGGGATCGAAATTCACCGGGATAGAGACAATGGAATATTGGGACTATCACAAAAGGCATACATAGAGAAAGTCTTAAAGAAATTTGGTATGCATAAAAGTAGTCCTTCACCTGCACCTATAGTCAAGGGCGACAGATATGGGGATTTTCAATGCCCCAGGAACCAGTACGAGCTCGATCAAATAAAATCGGGTCCATATGCTTCAGCTGTCGGAAGCTTACAGTATGCTCAAGTGTGTACGCGCCCTGACTTAGCGTTTGTTACCGGGTTACTTGGCAGATTCCAGTGCAATCCTGGAATAGAGCATTGGAAATTGGTAAAGAAAGTTTTGCGTTTTTTGCAAAGAACAAAAGGCCTCATGATGACATACAGAAGATCAGATTTACTCCATATAGTGGGGTATCTGATTCGATTTTGCGGAGATGATAGAAAGTCTACATCCGGATATGTATTCACTCTCGCAGAGGAGCTATATCGTGGAAAAGCTCAAAGCAAACCGTCACTACATCGTCCACAATGTATGCCGAGTTTGTAGCATGTTATGAGGCTACGGGCGGTGAACGGCTTAAGATGTTCATACCGGTTTAAAAGTGGTTGACGACATCAATAGACCACTTAAGTTGTATCGCGATAATGAACCCGCAGAACGTATGCCCACAACAATAAGTCAAGTGGTGCTGCCAAACACATTGACATAAAGTACTATGTTGTGAAAGATAAAGTTCGGGATCAAATTATAAGTCTTGAGCACATAAGTACTGCAAAGATGTTAGCGGATCCGCTTACTAAAGGCTTACCACCCAACGTGTTCGAGAGAACATGTAGCGGCATGGGTTTAAGGGAAAGCCTATGATTCTGGACTAAAAGATGGCCCAAAAGATTAAAGTAATCTGTTTGAGCAGAGAGTGTATTGTAGTCATTAAATCTATCGGCGTTTGACCGTGACGATAAGACATGTTCTATGCACTAATCTGTGATGGAATGAGTAAAGTCAAAAGTAATTAAAGTTAAAGCATAGATGAGATCAAGGGGGAGAATGTTAGAATGATCTCCACCGCCGATTAGCCCAACGGCTAATCGGGCCTTGACTCGCGCCCTGATCGGGGGCGCCCAGCCCAACACTTGGCTGGTGGGCCCCTGTCGCGCTGCGCTATATAAAGAGGGGTGGAGGCCGGCGGCAAAGGGACACGAGGTTGTACGGCGCCGCAACTCCACCCCACAAATCCCAAAACCGATCTGGAGGGAGCGCAGTGAGCGACGGGAAGCACCACCGCCGTCTCCGTCGCCGGACCGCCGCCGCCGTCACCGACCTTCTTCCCCGACCGTCGCTGCCCGTGCGCAGATCTCACCGACGAACCCGTGATGGCCGCCTCGTCCTCCTCTACATCGGACGGTACCCTTCCTCCCTCTTCCTCTCTCTCTCAGATCTAAATCCCAGAACAAGAACGAGAAGAAGAAGTACAGCCAACACATACACCTAGTGCTGCAATGGCAACTTGCCTTGCCACTTGTGGTATCAACTCCCCAAGCTAAAAAGTGTGAGCATATGTGGAGGTCACTCTGTTCTTGTGATGAGTAATTGACTTTTGGGAGAGTTTGCAGAGTTTGAGTTTGGTTTTTAGCAGGTTAAAAATTTAAGTTTACAAATTGTTGTTTTTGGAGCGATCAGCAATCAGGCCGATTTGACCGACCAATGGGTTGGCGATCAGACCGGATGCCCTTAGCAGTCTGACCGGTATGGGGTCCAGTCAGACCAAGAGGATGTTGAGTAGTTTCGGTTGAGGACCTTCCAGCTCGGGTGGTTTTGAGCTTTGGGATTTTTTTGAGCCTCACGACGAGTTTGAGTGATCTAGATCATTGCATGCGTGCACAAGGGTTAATGTTTGGTCCTAGTCTTAAGATCAATGACTTGGTTGCATACTTTATGTATGATGTATTGTATAGATGAATAGTATCAATTGATGACTTTGTGTTTTGTGCGGTGGTATATAACGGTTGCTTATTTGTGTTGATTACAGGACTCTGAAGCTACGTCATGATGAGGCGGACGGAACCAGGACTAAACTAGGGGAGCTTAGATTCGAAGCGGTCAAGAGATCAGGACTACGCTCAAAAGGAGCTGAGGCTCCACAAGAAAATTTTTAATTTTTAGAGCCCATTTGATATATTTAAAAATTCTAATAAAAATTATATATAATTAAAAATTCCTAAAAAAACTTACTATAGTGCGTTGCAGTGCTCCTACGGCAACATAGCCGTACAATAGAAACATCATTTTTATCATTTCCACACGACAACTACTATTCTTACAAGTAGAAACGCAAAAAATCGCCAAAGCTGCCGATAGCTCCCCAAAACGAGCCAACGTATGGATGGAAGACCGTACATTCCTCGTTTCTTGTCACTCACCGGCCACTACAACTGTTCGGGGAGGACAGACCAACAGAAGCAGGCCACAAAGTCACCGAGAGAAGACACCTCACAATGTGGCCAATTGCACGATGCAAGTGGCTATCCCTTGGCAACACCAAACAAACGCCCGTAGAGAGTTTCTGAAAACCACACGCATGCTGTCCACGGACCGCAGGAAATGGCATGTTTACTGCCTGAAGACTTTGCTCGCTCCCGTCGCTCGCGTTTGTACCTCATCGATCTCACGGCAGCGTCCGTTCGGGTGGAAGAAAAATAGCCAACCAGAAGCAACTTTTCCGTTGCAGAGAGATAACTACTGACTAATGGTGACGATATGGTTACGGTGGCTTTGCTTGACGTGGATGTCAAGCATATCGAGATTCCTCCGCCCAAAGTGGCCGGTATGATGAGCAGAGGGAAGCGAGGAGTTATCCACTTCACCACGGACTAGCTGGCATTACCATATCACAAACAAACGGCTCCTCAAGAGGCAGGAAACAAATGGCACAATTCCTTTGGATTTTAGTTTTTTTTAGAAGTTAAAATGAGTGGAACGATTTTTTAAAATGGATTTTATAAATGGATTCTCGAATTTAAAATTGTGTGAGCCGTCTACGTCTGTGTTTTGTTCATCCACTGTTATCTCGAAAAAACATAGATAAAAATCATTCATTACAGCTAAAAATCATCCACTGGAGAGGGGGGGAAAAAGAGCCAACCACCGCTGATTTATCCACTGCATGCAGAAGTCATGGGCAACCACACCCACTTCAACTGCTAGCTTAACCACCACTCCTATATCCAACACGAAACAGCGAAATTACTTGCAAATAAATTAGAGGTCAGTAGCTAGATAGATATATCAACATACATTCCCGGTGTAGTGTGGTATCAGTTGGCGAGTACCTTTCACATGAACGGCAATGTATCATCTACCGGTAATCCCATGGCACTGAACAGGCAGTAGTGCGTCTTAAGATGGCTGGTTAATACTCCATCTCCTCTATGTTGAAAAGAATTTGCCATTGACGTGGCTTAGACTGTTGTTCCAACCTTCTAATACTGCTAAGTCGCAAATTAACCCACGTATACATTGTACGGCCGCGGTCGGTTGATAAGAAGTTTCTTAGACCTATTGTTTGGTTACCATCGCACTCATCCATCTTCTTTTCCTTGAAAAAATATAATAGAGCTCTCTATTTTCCTCTCCAACCAATTTCGAAAGAGAAAAGCCGTGGAAGAAGCTGCAAACACATTTCACCTCTCCGAATTCAAAAGCGGAGGGCTAGCATATGGTATATTGTTAGAAAGGTTTTTAACGGTATAAGTAAATTTTATCCAGTTTTATCTAAGTTTTATGAGTTTCATAATATTTCATAGAATTTCAAATAAGTTTTTTGGCTGCAGCTCAGTGGTTCAAGAACTGCAACCGATCCGAGTTTCCTATGCAGTCCAATACCCTAGGGACGGCTACGACTTATTAGTTTACTGAACAGCGATTGCCGAAAGAATTCGAAGCCAAAAAACTGGCTGAAAGCCCAAAAGAAAGGGACCTTTTATATATATAAAAAAATCGTAGTACTTAATACACATGGCCACACTGATTGTGCTCTGAAAACTCCTACCTGGCTATCCCTGCCCCGATCCAATCAGAGCGATGATTAAAACAGGATCGAAACGGGCGACTTTTCCAGCAAGAACAGCCGTGCAGACAGCACGAACGCACGAGTGTACGTAGCTAGACAAGCTAAGCACACCCCCAGTCGGACATGATATCGAAGGCCATTTCCTCCGAAAAAGATGCCGAGAGAAAGGGAGATGCCATGAGCCAGTTCGCGATGGTCCAGCGGCAGGGAGAGAGAGTTGTCCCCGGTAACATGGAGCACTCCTCCGAAAAAGGCGCCGGGCCAGAGGTGCCATTTGTCAAAGAGTGCGTTGAAGCTTGTCGGACGTTTGGTTTCGGGCAGAACATTAGCGTATTTGGACCTGAAATGAGCGGCGTGAGGTGTGTGCACTGCACATCGACTGCTACGAGCTCTTTCTGTTATCCAGGCATGCAGAAATCAAACGAAAATGTAGAGTTCCAAATACGCAAGGAACGTCGTCGTCTGAAGCATCAAGCCATCTTTAGAGCGAGAACAGCCTCCAAATAGCTCCAGATTTTGACACCAGATCAAAACAGCCCCGGAACTAGGCCGTTAAAATCCACGAGTAGTAGTAGCATATGTAACTGGAGACCCTACCCAGAATCCCTGCACCATTGTTTCACATTTTATGCGAGGCTGGATATTTTTTGTTTGTACATATTGATGATCGAAACTAATCATATATTTTTATTTCAAGAAAACCTGCGTGTTGTGATGGAGAGCATCTACAACTACCTACATAAAAAAGGTAATAAGTAGGGTATGAGTACATGCAGTGGCGATCTATGCATACATCACATCCCAGACTGAATTTACTAAAGGAAGACTGGGTACTAAAAATAACATAGGCTAAATATGATTTATACCTCAGACTGAGCTAGAATTACCTGGACTATATACTAGTAATTTTTTTACATCCTAAGTTGAAACCCATATTGACATGGGCTTAGATCCATCTCTGAGTGCATAATAAACTCCCCAACAAAATCATAGAGACACATAAAATTACAGGGGTTACGTGCATGCACATTTGTACTCCTACATGACCTCGCCAGTCCACAAAATAGTAATACTACTCCTACACTCAACAAAGAGTTGCTTTTTTAGATGGCCCTATCCAGAGCTAAAAATGGATTAAATAGTTTTCGATTGATCCAGACAGTTTTTAAATATAGATATTGTTGGCTCGGATATTTATCGGATCAGAAATAAATATAATTTTTTTGTCAGATACGAATACGATTTGATAGCTCACTGTCCATCGAATATGGATACAGATTGAAATTATCTGGATATTCAACATATATCCTTTATTTGAGCCCAACCTATTTACATGATACTTTACTAGTCCATTATACATTAACATACATCAATGCATAGAGTTAGGGAAAAAAACCTTAGCTTATATAAAGATTTCATAAATATTTGGATCAAATAAATTGTTTATATTTTTTGCTTATTTTATGCATACAATTTGAAGGGGTTTCACGTTCTGAGAGATTTTCGTGACTATATTAGGTTTAATCCATATTCGCTCTATATTTGTATTCGACATTATACTTATTCATATCAGAGTATCTGTATTTATACCTGCATATAGAAAAAATATAAAAATAAATATAACAATACCATTATCCATTCGTATTCAATCGTTTTCAAGCTCTAACCACCGATTAACCTCCTAATTAAGGTATCCAAACTCCATTGGAAAGTGTGTAAAGCACAACCACCTTTTTAACGCATTGAACAAAAAGGAGCAAGGCAAAGATCATTACAGTCTCCACTCTGCACGCCCACTCTCCAGTGGGCCCCACCCCAAACATTGGCAGGAACCTTCACGGGCTCGCTACCTGTTTACCGCACCACGGGCCGTCCATCACCAAACCTACGGTCAGATGTCTCGCCACGCGGACCAGCCACGAGACGACCCCGCTTACAGGTGGGCCCCACCACCAACCTCTCGCGTCCCTCCACCAATGCCCTAAAAACCGAGCGAAATCTCCCTCCCCGCCGCGCACATGGCCCGCATTGATGGCGCCACCGCGACGCACTCCCTCACTGACACCTGGCCCTTCCATACTTGGACCCACATGTCATTGGCTCACTCGCGGGTTTAGTTAAGGCTCCCACGCTGCAACAGCCGGTGAACCCCGCCGTTGTCTCGTCTAAAAAAGAGCAGCAGTAGTAGCCTTCCTTTATCGTCTCCGCCCTTACCTTCGTCGTCGTCGCGGCGCCATTGCCGAGCAGCAGCAGAGGAGTTCAGGAGAGCGCCGGCGATGGAGGGCGACGAGATGCGGCGGGGGAAGGAGGCGCTCAGCGGGGGCCACCTCTGCCACGTGTGCGGGTACCAGTACCCCAACGCCAACCCCAGCGCCAAGCTGCGCCGCTCCCACCGCAAGAACTGCCGCAAGATGCCGGCGGCGGCGGAGGAGGGCGGTTTCCTGGGGGTGGATGAGCGGGAGGAGGCCGCCGGGGAGCGCAATGCGGGCGAGGGGCTCCTGCTAGGTACGGGGCCGTACGGCGCTTCGCTTGGTTCTGTTTGGGTTTTGGTGGTTTTGGGTTCTTGATTTTTCGATGACTGTGCCTGCGTGTGCGCTGTAGGTGGGGGAGGAGGAGAGGGGGAGGGTAATGGCTCGAGCGAGGCGAATGGAGGCTCTGCTTTGCGCGGATCTGCGAAAGAAGATGGCGATTTGGTGGAGGACAAGGAGGGTGCAGGTGTGCTCTCTGATCTTTTCATGGTTATTTTTCTCCTGCTTACTTTGTCCACTGCTCTATCTTGTGTTTGTCTCAAAGTTTTTATGTGGGCTCGCTGCCATTTTGTTGATTTGCTTGCTGCCTTCTGGGCTGTGAGGAATCGAAATTAGATCACGATGATTTATGTAAACTAATTTGCAATTTTGCGTAGCTTGCTTCTGTTGTGTGTCATGTTGTGCTTTTTTTTTTTTTGCTAGAGATTGAAAAGGCAAAAAGTTTGGTTGCCTTTCTCTCAGTCCCCACATGGAGAGGAACACAAAACGCACATGGCAGAGTGAGATGGTACTGTTGTGGGGGCCTGGAATAAATGTCTGCGTGGTTCTTGGTTAGCATTAAACCTGAAAGCGTAGGCGCTTTCTTGTTTCTCTTGGAGTTAGGGCGATATTTTTGTGATAACATGTAGAACACTTGGATGGCTTGTTTTGTAACTGTAGATCTGAACTTTGCTTAAGTTACTTATGTTAAATGTTGAATAAAGTAGTGAATCGCTGAGATCCAGGTACACGATCCCACCGTCTCTTACCTACATTATCTCTCCGTGTCTTGTGGCAAGTTGGTAGGTTGATGTTGGTAGTCAGCAATAAGAAGCTTTCACTTGTCTTTACTCCAGGTATACATGCATTGGATTCTTGGTAATCCAGCTTTCATCCTAGAAATCCGACATATCTGTCATTACTCGTGCTGTTTGGTAGGATATCGTAGAACCTGTCTTTGTACCATTGATTTTCTTCGGTTAGATTGCTCTTTTAGTCACGTGTGCGTTCTGTTTGCTGTGCAAAATAGTTTAGCCTCATTAGGTCTGTGCATGTCTGATGTCTCTCAAAATTTTGGATGTATCCCCCTTTTATATATATTGTCACCTACTTGGACAGATCCATGCATTATCCGTCAATTGTTAAGTCACTGTGAGCATCGAGCTACTATTTGTGTGTCTTTCAGCTTGCTCGTCAAAATGTTATTAAAGCCTGGCTTTTAGGTTTAGTCCTCAATATTATCAACGTTATATATCAGGCAAACTAACGGCTGATTCAGACTGTTTTATTAATCGCATGACATGCACTTGTACTATACTCTTTTGCACTGCATATACCTATCTTTCAATGTCTTTTGTCAATCGTGAAACCTTTGTTAACAATTTGCTCTTGGATGTAACATTTGCCTTTGTTCTCACCGATGCAAATTTCAATATGGGAAAACAGACATAAATGGAACAATTTTTTAGGGTACCACCGTATTAGTGCTGTCGTTCATTTGTATGATTTATTGGCACTCTCCAATATTCATGTATTGGTGCAGTTTGTTCCTTTGTTTACCATCTGAACCACACAATACTAGCTTCTTTGATGGTCTCAATATTGCTACCTTCTCCATAGTTGCACTTATTAGTATGACTACAATTCTTATAGCCTTTTTTCCACTGATAATGTAACATGCTACCAGATTCACGTGTACCTGATTTTTCTGTTTCTCGAAATCCCTCTAGTCTTTTGTACTCGTTCCTCGCATTTTGTCAAAAATGCCTTGAATATTTCCTTTGGGAGGGAAAAATGCCTTGAATGTTTACTGCTTTTTATAGTGAAGCTCTGATAGTAGAAATGTTAGTTTGCCTTCTTTTTAATTGCTTCCTTGCTATTCCTATGTATCACTATTCTTTTCCAGAATATTGAATCATTTTGCTGGTTTATTCAAATTACAGTGTGTGTGTTGATTTGTTTTTTCTTATGTTCGTTTGATGTGTTCATAGAACATGATTCTCCTAACGGTACTGGAGTTCAAGTCATCAGCAGTGATTGTGGTGATACTGGCCTGATTAATTGCACCAGTGGTTCTTTGGAAATTCCAAGTGAAGGCAATGGAACTATTACTAATTTACTATCTGCTTGCACCAATGGGAGTCAAAATAAAGTGGCCAAACATTGCTCTGAAATCACACCGCTTGCAGCTGGACATCTGGTCGAACGAGAAGATAGTTTGGATGAGTACCAGGACACATATTCTTTTCTTCATCAATCAGATTCTGAAGATGGCGCAGCAGTGGTACACAACTCAGAATTTTCTACAGAAGAAATCAAGAATTTGAATAATGTTTCATTGCAACCAAGTGTTGCTGCAAATGAAATTCCTGTGGAAACGAATGTGTTATACAAAGATCTTTTTTCAAGAGAACCCAGTATGACTGATTTATCTGCTGACTCCAAAGTTGGAAAAGAAGTTGAATGTTATTTGGATAATAGAACTCCTGGATTGGCTGAGCCTGAAGTTAATCTGAAGCTTGAGAGTCCAGATGAATGCTCAGTAAATGTTGAGAGCAATGATACAGATATGGTTGACAGCAAATCTGACAAAACATCCAGCAATTACCAGTTGATTGGTGGTTTGAATGCTTCATCTCTTCAGAAATGCTCTCCATTTATGTCAGACCCAGAATCCCAATCTACATGTTCCAGAAAGGTGGAAGGCTTCATGGAAGATAGTATGGATGTTCTGCATATCATGTCTGAAGTATCATCAAGACAAGAAGTAGTAGGATCAGATAATGTTGAATCAGAAACAGTAATAAATTCTAGCACTAAATTCGTGCCGACTGGAAATGCATTGAAGCTCAGTTACAATGAAAATACTACCAAAGAGTGCACCTCACAGAACTGGCCTGTTGAAGACACTTCAGATGTTCAGCTGTGTGTTGAGAATTCTTGCCAGGGAACTTCAGTATGTTCTGTAGTTGATTATCAGAATGATCTTGCTGTTGCTAATGTGGATGGCATGCTCAACTCCATTGCTGAAGACAATTTTAGTAAAGGCATTTTAGTAAAGGGCAGTGAGTTGGATTCCTCGTGTGAGGAGAGACCACAATCAGATGTTGAGCAGATTGTTGATATAACAGAAGAAAATCATTCCATAGAGAAGCCTAATGGATTCTCTAACGAGAAAGTCTGCAACAAAGAGAATAACCCTGAGGTTCCTACAAAAGATCAAGTTTCCACAAGTCAGGAGTACGCCGCTTTACTAATGGATCAAGTGTCTTGTACCAAGAACCCATTCAATCTAGACGATACCAGGAGCGATGATTTATTTGAGCTTGATACTGACATTTACCATTTAGAGGCATCCAAATTTACTGAATCCAAGCAGCAAGTTGACGCTAAATCTCTGATGGTGGATCAACCGACAGTTTCCAACCAAATTAGCATTGCTGAAGGGCAACAATGTCTTATCTCAGGTGAGAGCATTCTGAGTTTTTAATTGTGTATTGTTGGTATAAGATAGCGATGATTAATTAAGAACAACAGTAAAATGCTAAGCTGTGGAGGAAGTTTATCTAAGTTATCTAGTCTAGTTTGGCGATTGAAGTATTAGAACACTCATATGGTCTAAGCTGTTTGTACAAATATGGTCTAAGCTTTAAATCCTAATTTGGTTCAGTAATATTTTCATGGGGATGACTATTGTACAAATAACTTTTAGCTGCAAAATTTTTCAACTCTTTTCTCCTTGTACATTCCACTTCTCCCCCACTTCCCACTGGTAGGATGAACAGTGGATGGTGGTAAAATGTGTATGTGAAGTGCACAAAATTACAATTACATGTGCCATAGTCACTCCTTATTTTCATATGTTAAATTATTCAAGTCTCACTGTCCCAGTGTTACTTTATGATTTTCCCTATCAGATCTTACAAGTTTTGATTGCATGGGGTGTGTTATGCTCTGAACTTTAGTGAACATTTCTGGCAGATGATCGCATACAAGCTGTAACAAGTACTAGTGAAAATGGGCCTGCAGTTGGTGCAGAAGACATGTCTGTCATTAGTAGTATTGACCTTACGAAGAACATTTTCTTTCCGGATGCCTCAGTGAACCATAGCATGCAGCAAGACATAGCACATACAAATGGTATCATATTTGCGCCATCTCAAGTATTTCCAGCTGAGTTTAGCACAAGTCCTTCTCAGGAGATCAATGCACTCAGCATAGATGTTGAAGACACTTGTACAAAGGAGATGACTGCAGTACACTGCATAGATAATGTTAAAGAAAAGCAGACAGAAGACACTAGTGCGAAGGAGATGAATGACGCAGGTAGTGTTGAAGAAGAGAAGCTGACTGAAGATACTAGTGCAGAGATGAATGCTGTACAACACACAGATGGTGTTGAAGAACAAAAACAGGCTGAAGAGACTGGTGCAAAGGGAGTGAGTGCAGTACGAAGTAATGAAAATGTTGAGGAAAAGAATCAGGCTGAAGACAATAGTGCAAGCGGAGTGAGTGCAGTACGAAGCATGGAAAATGTCGAAGAAAAGAATCAGACTGAAGACACTAGTGCAAGGAAGATGAATGCAGAATTTAATGCAGATAATGTTGAAGACAGGAAGCAGACAGATGACACTAGCGCAGAGGAGATGAATGCTGTACAGCGCACAGATAGCGTTGAACAGAAGCAGGCTCAAGACACTAGCACCAAGGAGATGAATGCTGTACAAAGCACAGATAATGTTGAAGAAAAGAAGCTGAATGAAGACACGGTTGGTCGGGAGGGAAATAAGCAGAATGAAGAGATTGATGCGACCGGCGTGAGGTTGAATGCAGGAAGGGTTCATGTGCCTTTGAAGGTCCTGCTCGCTGAGGCGAATGCGGAGACCAAAGAAAAGAAAACCAGTACCAAAGAGCGGGTGCTGTCATTTCGGCGCCGAGTATCGAAGGACGATGCTCCATCGGTGAAGTCAGGGTCTCCCAAAGCTGGTTCTGATGACCAATACTGGAACTCTCCTGCCAGACTGCCTCACAACAGTGTTGACAAGAGATCCAAAGTAAGGAAACAGCCATGGGCTCCGTTTATTTGCTGCCACTCCGTACATTAGGCCACCTTCTTCAGCTCACGAGCTCCAAGCTTCTATACGCCATGTGCATCTTGTTGTATCCACGGCACTATTAGTAGTTGCGCGAGGAGACTGGCTACGCTTTTGTATTGCATTGGTCTACATATGCCACTGTAACTAACGTTGTCCATCGCTGTGTAGATAGTCCATGCAATTAAGGAGGTTTGATATCACCTGATACTGCAGAGGGCAGAACAGCTTTGCTGTTCAGACATTTGGAATAAATGCATTACCCAATTTTGATGTATCGCCAGCCGACCAGGTGTCTGTCGACTGGCTTCGGCTTCTGTTTTATGCTTGGAGAAGTTTAAAATTAATATGAACATTTGTTGTCAGTTCATATTAGTTTTTAATTTCTGTTTAAAAAAGTTAGAACTGAATATCTAGTTATTCAAAGCGGCTTCCTTACTCTTTTCGTTCATCTTGTAGAGGTCATGAATGTATTATGTATCTCATTTTTTTCGCTTCTGTTTTGTACATCTTTTTCTTTTTTTACTTTCTCCACCTCTTGTGTCCTTTTAAAATCTGTATCTTTTAGTTGTTACTATATATTTTTGATTAAAAATCGTTAGCTACAGTCAATAGATCCTTGTGTCGGTAGCCATTCGCTCATGCATGTGTCTTTCGACCTTGCACGGTTGCTGATCAGATTCAGCTAGTATTTGTGCTGGCACTCTCAAACAAAGCGAAGTGAAGCCACTGATAAATGGGGTTGTTCTTTTTGCCTTGTGGCTGATGATTTATGGCTGTAACGGATTGTTTTTGCCTCTAAACCGTGTGTTTGTACAAACAAACCAAAGTCAGCACTAGTACGACGCCGTCGACGCGTGCAAGACAGCAAAAGGCAACCAAGTCGCCCGGAAACTGCTGCCAAATGCCGACCCAAGTCCAGAAACCGGCCATCCCAGGGACGTAACACCCACGAACGTCGGGCCCAGGTACGCAACACCCGCGAACATCCGGCCCATATACGTAACACCCACGAACGACCGCCCAGGAACGTAATGCCGATGGCGTACGTCGGGCCCAGGGCGCAATGCCTGCGAACGTCCGGCCCAGTTACAGCCTTCCGACTGGTGCTCCGCGCGCACCGACAAGAAAACCACCAGCACGGACGGCGCGGGCGTCGACAGCCACAAGGGGAACGCCTCGCGCGCTGGCTGCCGCCGCAGCCCCCAATGGCGTGAATACCACGGTGCACAACAAGCAAACCACTAACTTTTACCCTTCACGTCCTTAGCTTCTTTGCAAGCAAAATACACATTTTTCAATGTATAACTTATAATTTTTTTAAACAAAAAATACGGTGATTTTTCTATAGTTTTATCACAGCGGTTTATTAGGATAACTAATGGGTTCTTTTCAGATACGACCTATAGCTTTTAAATTCTAACTATTTGCGTAAGAAAGAGTACAAAAAGAGAGACAGTTGCATACGATTTTGATCGGTATAACTGAAGTCGGTACAGTGTTTATTACAATTGACTTATAAAAACACGCCGTTTGAAAGCTAATTACTGTATCAAAAGTTATTAGCATAAAACCAAAAAAGTGTAAAATAAACTGTAAGCTCTAAGTTATAAGCCACTTAGACCCCCCCATTAACCTATCCTCTTCCCTTCCTCAAAAAAAAAAAGTTGCGCCAACAAGTAGACCTAGCCCAAGCCAGCTTCCGCTTTCCTTTTCGCGTCTCTAATCGTCGTTGCTTGCCCTGCACTGCCTTCTACTTGCGTTAGATCAAAAGTTATCAGTTACAGTAAAAAAATCTACTTATTTTTTTACAAAATAAGTTATAGTTTAGAGTAGATCATGGTGTAGTTTGCAAAGTACACTAACCTTCCCCCCGTTCGTGTGTCGCAAAGTTCTACTCAGTTTCAGCAACAGCCGAACACGTGTATAGCAAGTCTTGCTCTCGATTTTCCAACTCTTCAACTTAGTAGTAACGTGTAACCAAGACAAGAGCTCAACATTTGGAAGTTGGCCTCAATTGCCGGCTCTTTGTTTCAGACAGAGAATATGCACCTTGGGCCGGCCAAAACCAAGTCCTCAACCCAAGAGGAAATACTCTCAAAGAAATAAGGGAGAGGAAATACTATGAGGCAGTCTTCTCGCTTGAGATCCTGATCCACCATGGCACCAAACCTTTTGCTGTTAGTTCAGATCCAACAACCACTAAACCAACGACAGTGACAAAGTTACAGAGAGCATGCCTGATGAAGAAACAGTACAGATTTTCATATCGCCAAATTGATAGGAATATACTTCCGATACGATACTAAAACCATTTGTTAAATCAGAACTTGTTTTGTTCTACTACAACTTGGTACCCCAAAAAAATTTGCACTTGCAATACCCGCAGCAAATGGAAATTAACCATTTATGATCCTTCCCTGACTGCCGAAATTATTCAGCAGGAGGAGTGATTAATCAACTGAACCCCATCTTTTTCAAGGCATTTGGCTGTATCCTAGTAATATGATCTGATTAAACAAGTACAGCTAGTGTACTAAAGAGAACCCAGAAGAGGCACTTAATTCTGGTACTATATTCCTTGATAGCAGTTGGGTGATCTTGCAGTACCTACGCGATCTGTTCTTCCGCAGTATCATCACGTCTAGGTAGTTGTCCCAGCGAATGATCAAGTAAGGATACTGGCGGTCTAGTACCCGTGCCAATTCATGAACACTGCGGTGGTACAGCGCTTCAGCTTTCAATTCCACCTACTAGCTAGCCCGATTGGCAGTGCAGCTGAGCTGGTGGATTACGGACACCTACTGCTGCATGCTAGCGCCGGCTGCCACACTGCACGGCGTCGCCGCCGCCGATCGACGAGGAGCCGTGCCAGCGCCGTGTCGCGCTCGCCGCGACGCCAAACTCCTCGAGCTCGGCGGCGCGCCGCGCGCAGGGTGCCCCGCCGCGATCGAGCTCGTCAGTACCCAGTAGCACTCTCATGAATCCATCTATCTAACTCCATGCAATACAATACAGCGTAGCTACGTAGTACGCGTGCGTTGAGGGATTGAACTGCTCCTGCTCCTATCAAGCTGGTCTAGACGTACCCTAGAATCCGGAGTTGGTTTGCGAGATCTTTCCTGCTTAATTAACGCCACAGCTCATGTGACTCGCAGCAAAATCGAGGTTAATTTGACTGGAGCGCGTGGGATGCATGCGACTAACTGAACATACTGCCACAAAGTCTTTCCTTAGCAACTGGCCAAAACTCTCGTATAGCTGTTTAGTCTGCCCTGTACATGTCTTTGTTTTACCTGGCAGTGCTTCTGTGCCCTTCTTGTCTTCTGGTAAGAGGGAGGGAGATTACATATTTGAGAAGGATTATATTAATGCTTGTACTACATAATGCCCCGAAGGATTTTTTTTTTAAAAAAAATGCTAGCAGAAGCGTAGGACAGTAACGTGTACCGCAATGCAGATCCAGCTAGCCGTCTTGTACTCGATGATCCATAATTTGCATATGTCCAGGAAGGAAGCACTAAATGTTGCAAGCACACTAGTTTGACGATCGCAGGATGGCCATATATGGCCTCATTTAGCTTATGTGCGTGCACCCGGCATGGATGGCAAACGTGATCAAGTTTTGGCTTTGCTTTCGTATTGCAATGTATATTGCGAACGCATGAGTGATCACTGGCTCGATCCAGTTAATTAGCTACTGGTACCCTTCAGATAGCAACTGTGTGTGGGAGCTGGGGTGATCATCCCTGGACTTGGGGAGAAATAATGTTCATCCAGTAGAGTTTGAATTCTGTCGTTGGTCTCCAATTCAACATGTAGAGGTCGTGCAAGGATTTCGGACAAAAAAGTTTGGTTACTTGGAGCTAATTCAGAGTGTCGAACCAGAAAAAAAATGTTAAAGATTGTGCAACATAAAGATAGTTAAAGCGAACTACCGAGCTCATGCCGGCTACCTTGCATGAATCAACAAAGCAATGGGGTGTAGCTCACACAGCAGGCTCGTGAGCTAGCTTTAATTTTGCATCCAAATGCTGCTTCTAGTGAAGCAATTAGGCGGATGGCGTTCAGATCCATGTCCTTCCTGTTTCAGCCAACCGGTTGCTAGCCTGCTACTACAACAATTAGAAACTCTTCTCTTGTTTTTTTTTTTGCGAGGGAGAAACTCAAATAATTTGACGCCACAATGGTTAATAGTTAGGCCCCGTTTGGCCGGACTAGGCTTCAGTTTTTTAGACTTTGAAGCCATTTTCCGGCTAAATGGTCCGTTTGGCCGTACTCGGTTTTTCTCTTTTTGGCTCAAAGCCAGACTTCAAGATAAGTTATGAAATTTAGACTTCAAATTCGTAGTTTATTTTAAACTTAGTTTCAAATTCTTAGTTACGTTTGATAGAAAAATGGTTTGAAGTCTAAAAAACAGAAACCGAGCCCGGCCTAACGGGACCTTACTAGGCACCTTACAGCGCCGGAAACGCCGAGGCATGGCTCCAGAAACGTCTTCCATCCGCGAGTGGGCTGAGAGGGTTTCGTAAAAGACAAGATACAAATGCTATATATCATGCAATTACGAGCACACCTATTTCTCTGCAAAATCACGAGGATACATATCCGCTAAACTCTCATAAAAAATCCATCAAACTCTACGGTGTAAAAACTGCACAACAACTAATTATTCCATCGTACAACAATTTTTTTTATCAAATAGCCTCTGATTCTTTCGTGCTCTGGTGTAAAGTGTAAACACACCTGCAGCTGATCCTTATCCTTTTATCGTGCTATCGGCAGTGAGAGGTAAAAAACTAAAATGAATTAAGGTCTCGTTAGTTTCAACTTTTTTTCAGTTTCAGCTTCTAGCTTCAGTTTTTTTTTCACTATTCAGTAATTTGTCTTTTTCTGAATTTTTTTACATTTTTTGAGCTTTTTTGTATTTTTCTTTTTTTTCCCGTATTCCTTTGCATTATCCATGATGGACTAACATATTTTTTCTATTTTTACATTTTTTTTAAATTTAATTATGTCCAAAAAGCTAACTCAGTTACAGTAAAAAAAGCTAATTATAGTAAAATTTCAGACAAAAATAAAAAACCATCTAAAACGATCACCCCTAAGACAGTGCTCTCAAAATACTTTCATGATACTTGGCTGTCTTTACTAGAGCGCGTGTATTTAGGCAATCATTCTTTAAAGTGAATTATGACAGAAATGCCCCTTATATCTACCCTTGGATTGCACGAGCAAGATGGAGCATGATCACTAAGGTCAAAATTGGAAAAATGTGCGTTGGTTTTCATAAAGTGCATTACAATCGGCTGGCTTCTTTGAAACCAATAGGGTTGGCATGATCAGTGGTAGCCGGCTCGAACACCTCTAGAAAGAACTAATACCCACGTTTAAAAAAGGATCAAATCAAACTAAATTAGTAAAGCTAATATTACCGTCAGAATTCTTTTTAAGAAAATAATCACTAGGCAATTAACTCATTGAGATACAAGATCCTTCAGAATCAGTCGGTATCTCTCGTAGCAGTAGGGTATTTTAGCAAATCTGATACTATTTTGAAATGTGTTTTTATATTTTTCTCAACAGTGATTTACATAATTTTTAAAGCACGATGAATAATAGATAGATATTATTTATCTCTTTAACTCTTTTTCAACTCTTATTAGAAAGCAAATCATAGAATATTATTTTAGAAAGAAAATTTTAATCAAGAGTACCGATTACTGTGAAAAGGACGGGGTATTAAAAAAACATCGCCATCTCGGCAGCAAAAAACCCGGAGCAGTGCCCCCCGTTGAATAACACATAAAACCGTTCTTTCTTGCAGTTGCTTACGCCACACAGCTCCCCGTTTTTCTTTGACCTTCGCTCCGCTCCAGCCAGGCAGAAGAGGCAGCAGTTACCCACCGCCGCAAGCATCCATCCCCCCTACCAGGCTACCACACCACCGCTCCGCGCTGCCCTCCACCGCCGCCACCACCACCCGAACCCTCCTCTATAAATCAATCCGCGAGTCCCCCACCTCGGCCTGCCTGCCTCGCCCACTTTTCCCAAATCCACTTCTTGACCTGCTTTGCTTTGCTTCCTGCGCAATCCTTGCGGTTTCTTGGCGCCGGGAACGATGGACAGCGACTTCGTTGCCAGCCTGCTGATGGGCTCGTCCTCCAGCGCTCCCGGGCTCGACTTCAGCGCGCCGTTGCTGGACGGTGGGTTCTTGGCGACGCTATGCGGCGGCGGCGGCGCGGCGTTCGCTGAGCGCGCGGCGAGGGTGGCTGGCGGCGGTCTCTACGGGGTGCCGGCGGGGAACGGCGAGCTCGGCGGCTCCCGGGAGGGGTCCTCGGTGTCCGACCCGGCCTGGGCTCACGCGAGGGACGCCAATGCCAGGAAGAGGAAGGCGCCCACGGGGGCTGGTACTGCGAAGGGCAAGGAGGCCTTTTTGAGCAGCAGCCCTTGCAAGGTGGGGAGCTACAGCTTCGAGAGGGAATTCTGCCATGGACTGGTTCGCTAGTTATTGACGCTGAAGATGACGTCGATTTTGGTTTGCAGGTGGGAGAGGCGAAGGGGCCGGACTCTAAGAAATGCAAAATGGAGGAGGGGCCGGTGAAGCCCAAGGTGGAGGAGACAGCGAGCGATAGCTCGGCCGGGGACAGAAGGCAGAAGCAGGGCAAGGGGAAGAACCCCAAGCCGGCGGTTGAGCCGCCCAAGGACTACGTCCATGTCCGGGCAAGGAGAGGGCAGGCAACTGATAGCCACAGCCTTGCAGAGAGGGTAATATACTGAAATTTACTCTTGATTCTGTCATTTCAATTATATGGCAAACTTGTAAAAAAAATTGGCTTGAGTGCAAAATTACTCAGTGTCCTTTGTGGTTTAATAGGTTAGAAGAGAGAGGATTAGCCAGAGGATGAAAGTGCTTCAGGACCTAGTTCCAGCATGTAACAAGGTATCATAAGGTTTTCAGAATGGGACACTGTTGTTTCAAAGTGCCAGTTGTTACCCATAAGTTGGCTAATTTGAACAAATCCCCTACTGTAGGTAGTTGGCAAAGCTCTCATGCTTGATGAGATCATAAACTATGTACAATCGCTGCAGCAGCAAGTCGAGGTTAGATGCTGCATACAGAAAGCTGTGTCACACAAACAGAGTTCGTAATTCTCATCTAATTCTAATTCTATCACTGTTTTACGCTTTCAGTTCTTGTCCATGAAGCTTGCGACCGTGAATCCACAACTTGACATCAGCAACTTGTCTACCCTCTTACACAAAGATGTAAACTTGACTTATCTCACTTCATCTGCTTCGAGTCCATGAAACAATCTGCTCCTAACATGTTATTTCCTCTGTATATTCAGATGTACCAAGCCTGTGGCCCTTCAGTGAGCTCGATGTTTCCACTGGAAGGTGCTGGCGCAGCTTTTCCATTTTGTGACCAAGCAGATCTTTTCCAGTCCTTTGGTTCGGGTACTATGGAGAACCAATGCTCCCTACGTCTGTTAGACACGGCTCTACCCCACACAGCCAACGCACAGTATGCTTTTCAGAAGCAGGTGATTGTTGCCTGAAGATTTTCAATCTACCTAATTAATGAGAGTTAATATGCATCTTATCGTAATACTGCTTACCTCTTATTTCAGCAAAGGGATTCGTGGGAGGAGGATCTCCAAAATGCTTTGCATATCGACAATGAGCAAAGCCAGGAGAATGGGGTTTCAGCACCGAATTTTGATGGTTCGTATAATGGATGATAGTTCACTTGTATTGCACACCTTGGCAAAGTCTAATAGCCTGCATGGATAAATTGACACAGGTCAGTTACAAGCAGCAGATCATACAAAGGTCGAGTTCTAGACGATCACTGATGATCACCAAGGTCCATATTTTTGTACATAGGAAGAATGAAAACTATGCCAAGTGAAGCTCCTAAGCTAACAGTATTTAGACTTCAGGCCTGAGAGCTGATTAATTTTATCATATGCTGAATGTACGGCAACTTGATTCTTCCCATATTTATGAGATTATATGATCTCATAAATAGTAGATTATGTACTAGATATGGTGCAAATATTACAAGCACCATCTCTCTTCTGGTATGTAAGAGCTGGCAGGTATTGGGATGATCCATGTACTGTTGCGTTTTGTCTTGAAACGGAAAGTATGAGATATTTATCCTCACTTCCTCATCATGTCACAAATGTTTCCCTCCATCTTGTTGCAACTGAGTTGCCACGTTATTACTGAAGTAATTTTATTTGAAACAAGATCGGTACTGAAGTAATTCCAGTGATACAAATTGAAGGCTCATCACAATGAAACAGTGCTCCATCGTCAATTCTTATGAGATTTATAACCTGCAAGCTTTCAGCTGTTAAAAACTCTAACCTGCAAGCCAAGTTTAATTTCACCATCACCATGGATAGCCAACAGCTTTCCTTTTCAGCCAGCTCACATCACAATTCATCCAAATAGGCAAAAGGTTCTACTTGTTAGATTCTTCGTTTACGTACAAACAGACGGGCGTCATTGTCTCCCAAGTTTGGTAGGTTAGCCATCGCTTTTTTTCACTGCCTGCTGGATCTCATTTCGTGGTACTGAACAATGCTGCCGTCATCCGTGCCGCAACTGAATCTTGTCCAGTTTTGACAAAATGTCACTGTACGTTTTCTACTTACTCCAGTCGTACAGCAGCAAAATGGTAATACCAGATTATCATTTCCCCCCAACCCATTCCATCTTTGTAGTTTCCTTTTTACTGGCGCATGGAGGCATTTTTCTACATATTTTTTTTTGAAACGGACATTTTTTTCTACATAATAATCCAAGGTTACTTGCACCAAAGTCTTCTAGTGTCAGCATCAGGTTCAGGCTTCGCTGTCTCCCAATTCTTGTGCCTATTTTCTACAGGTATCTTCAAAAGACTCATGTCTTTTATACTAATTTCTGCAGTTAGGTTCCATGTCACGCCCGGCTCCGTTTCTTACTCCCTGGAGAAAGCCATTTAATTGTACAACTATTGTAAGTTTGTCCTCTCTGAAGAGTGGACAGGCTGTTGCCAATTGTTGGCTGCATGGTATACAGCTCATGACAAGATCCTATGCATTTTTCAGTACTCCAAACACATAAGCCAACACTGTATCAAAGAATTCAAGATTGAAGTCCTTTCTTACAAGAATACTTTGCTCTGATGCTTGAAAGTGCCACTATTTGAAAATGGAAAGATATCTTCTACCAATAAACTAATACTTGCATAAGCAATATGTCAATGAGATTCTTGACTTTAAAAAGCAGTTCACTGAAACTCTGCTGTAATTTCAGTCAATTTCTTATTCATAAGCCCATATACTTCAATATAGTTCCATTATAGTTCCGCTTAATATCATCTCTTTTTACCATATTTGAGGATGTTAGACCCGCCTACTTAAACCGGGTCATTTTCCAGTTAACACATGTCTTCATTTACCATATTTGATCCTACTTAAACCAGCTAGCTTCAGCAGAGTTTGCATTGTGCACTGTAAAATGTTGGTCCACTGGAAAACTGCTCAAGGAGCCTCATGCCCTGATCAATTACATTTGCAATTGATCACCAAGACAGTCCCATACCCCCATTAATTGGTGAAGCATCACAGCCTCAGGATGCAAGGCAGGCTGCACTGGACATCACCATCATCTGCCATATTTGCTGATCTTGTGATGCACTCCATATATATCCTTTGGCCTTTGATGCCTTATAACTTCAAAGCCAAACAATCATGGCAATGGTACGATCGGTGTTTGGTCTCCTCACACTCCATTGCCGCTCATCCCCTCATGCCATGCGTTCCACTGATGGTGGTCTTCCCTTTTTTCATGGAGCAAACCTGACAACGTGCCGAGGAATGGATGTGTCAACGTCGGTCTCGGATCTCTCTAAATGCGGTTGCGGATGAGTTGGACCGGAAACGACGATAATCGGGTAGCAATAACATATGATCCAAGCATATATGATCCATGATGGAACTGTAGCAAACTGATCATCAGTGATCACTGTGCGCTAGATCTGAAGCTCTGAACAGATTGAATGGATGGCCCTTGTTTCGATCCAATCACTCATCAAGGACCTATAGACCACGATGGCATCAATGACATGAATGAACGCATGATAGATGAACTGTTGTTCCAAGGTGAAACAAGAAATTGAAAGAGGATGAAATTAGCATCTCTATCAGGCAATATGTACTCTGATGTGTGATGTGTCCACTGTTGAGATACGAGGTAGGCTATACTCGTAAATTAAAATTTCTATTATGTAAATCAGGAAGTCATATGAGTAAAAGATTATGAATCTTTACTATTAGATGTACAATGCAACGGAAAGAAAAATTAAAATAGCTTGATTCAACGTAGCGTGTGACGGTGTAGTAGAAATAGTCAATCTCCATGAGTCAACCGTCTCCTCCTTGTGATCTTCCCGATCAGTGGCGTAGTTGTAGCTACATCTCTACTAAAGTCCACACATCTAGGGAGGAACGCTGTGAGTCGGTATGTTACCACCAGCGTGCACAATAAGACATATGAGAGGTGACGGCTAGGGTTTCGGCGAGATACCTCATGCCTCTCATAATATAGCCCCTCGTGGTACCTTACGTTAGGGACCCAACAAGGTGCTAAGTCCATTTGACCAATTAGTAATGGATCCAATCCGAACTAATGTGTGATCCTATAGATTTATGTATATTTGATCGTAGCCCGAAAACTTCTTTTCAGTCCACAAGTCAGTAGCAGTCCTTAGTAGAACATATCGACTCCTAAACATATATAAAGATTATATTGAACGAACTTATATAATACTCATGTATCGATCTCTTTACCTCACGACAACAGATCGAATTTAAGACGAGAAGTGTGCCATTATATGATAGCTCGATTTTTTCACTCGAAACTGTAGTGGATTTCTCAATTGTGATTGACTCCTCAACCACAATCGTTATGATCATGTACTTTTTTAATCTAACCATATTGAGTGGTCTAGAGGTATCTCGCCTATTATATGGAGGGGTAAATTCTATTTTGATTGCTCGTATTCTTCCATATTCTTCATAGTAAATCCAAAAGCTATATATATGATCATCCAGTTACAAAGCAGTGTTTGGTAATCCCTAAACAAACTATTATATATATATATAACTATGATGATTTTATATCTAAGGATCCTACATACGTTATATGTGAGACCAATTGATGATACTTAAGGATATAACAATTTCCATTGTATCTCATGTTAGGTCAATCCAACATCATATTCTCTAATATATGTCTATATTATTGATTTGATATCCTTACATACATGATCTGTAAAATATGGTCATCAATTAATACATGTGTTGATCTGTAAATCATAATTATTCCACATAATGTTATAATATCAAGAAAAATTTAAAATAACGTCAAAACATAAATAAATAGTTTTACGAATAAATCGCATATTTATTGATTAATATGAAAAATATTTATTTAAAGGATAAAATAACATATTATTGAAAAGATTATAGATATTGAAGTGATATAACTATATCTCTATGATTATCTCTAAAATATATCTATAATATCTTTCCATGGGAAAGAAGTAAAGAAGAACACATCAAAGAGGATAAGGGTAATGATTATAAATCGAATGAAATCAATACGGACTTAGACGACTGGTTGGCCGTCTCTGTCGAAGCGAGTCCGGGTCTCCATGACTGTAACTTGAAGTTTCCTGTGCAATGCCGATGTGCATCGTATCTAGCCATCTTTAGCTCTTTACTACGCCTTAGACGCCAGCTTATTCCCATTAGCCGGAGATAAACCAAGCTAAAGCTTGTGAGCTCTGGTCCACAAGAGCATTCATTGATGGATGCCATGCGGTATAGTACAAGACTGTAGTGTCACGGCCTATCGATGGTACACGATACATGGCCTAGCTAGGCTACGTATCATGTACCATCAATGGCTGCAATGGAAGCAATTGACTGCATGTCGAGTGACCCGGGCTTATCTCACGCATGTGGATCTGTCGAGTCGAGGTCAATTCCTTCGTTGTCCAAGCCGGTGGCCTTCTCTGCAACGGCCATACTTGGATGAAGCCGAATTTGTCTTCTTGGGACGCATGTGTGGTACATGTGAATGTGATTGGGGTGGACGCTAGGTTGCCGATCTTTTCTAGGCCAATTAGGAACTTTCGCCAGTAGCAGAGATGGGCGTGTCCTGGTCGGCCTGCTGCTCGCGTCCTTCCAAGTCCCAGCATGGTCCCGGAGACGATGGCAATGGCCGCTGCGGCGCTCGGTGGTCAGTAGCCCGCCGCTATGATTCCGTGAACTGTTCACTCAAATATCACTGTATCTATTTAATTAGTGCTAATTAGATTTAATTGATGTTAATTGTATTTAATTAGTACTAATCATAACATTTAATGGGCGCTGTGGGAGGCTGTCGAGCTCTGGTGGCGTGGGGCGGCCTAATCGTGCGGCCCATTTCGGCGTACGCCCCCCCCACCCATCTCGGCGTGTCCTCGCGGGTCGCGGCCCATCAGGACTCGAAAGCAGCACGAAATTGGCATGAAAAATCTGCTTGGAAATTACCAAGATTGACGAAACACTTTAGGTACAAAATCCATCCTCACAATCCTGAAGCAAGCAAAGTACATCGTTGCACACTTCTATTAGAAGATAGAAGGTGCAGATAGGTTTACAAGTATATCAAGGAGATTATGTATAAAGATAGAAGTACTATCTGTGTATAGAGATAAGAGAGTGAGAATCAAATCTGTTGTGACGATTCGGTTCCAGTAGCATATCCGAAACATTGGCTATATAACAGAGTTGCGGCTGCGCCCGATGATTGCGCAAGCTCTGAACAAATCAATTCTTCCTCTCTCTGTTTCTCACATGGTATCAGAGCTATCTCTTCCATAAGCACGTGTCTACCAAAAGTTCCGCCTCCTCATCGTCATTGGTGCCAGTGATGACCTCTGCGATGAACCTGTCCACCGGCTCCAGCGGTGGAATCCTCCCCACGCCTGCGTTCAGCCACCTCATCAACGTGAAGCTGACAAGCGACAACTATCTGCTATGGAAGGCGCAGATCGTTCCCTACCTCCGAGGGCTGCAGATGCTCGGCTATGTTGATGGCACCAACAAGCCTCTTGAAGCTTTCATTCCCAGATGACGGATGGGAACACCGTTCAAGTTCAGAATCCAGCATATCAGATCTGGGCTCAGTCTGAACAATTGGTACTCAGTTCTTTGCTTTCATCTCTATCTCCCGAGGTGCTATCGTAGGTCCTCTTCCTGCCCACTGCAGCTGAAGTTTGGAAGGTGCTGGAACGTATGTTTTCATAGCAATCCTGGGCGAGGATCCTGCAAGTGCGGATGCTCTTGTCCAACACCAAGAAGAAGGAGCAGATGGTTACTGAATGCTTCAGCAAGATGAATTCTCTAGCAGACACGATGGCATCTGCTGGAAAACCCTTGGAGGAAGAGGAATTTGTCTCTTATGTTTTTGCAGGTCTCGAGTCTGATTACAACCCACTGGTTACTTCAATCACTACGCGAACAGATCCGATTAACATCAATGATTTATATGCTCACCTCTTGAACTTTGAGATGAGATTGGAGCACTAGCAAGTAGATGTCACCTTCTTCGGCTCCTCTAAAAACATTGCTTCACGTGGAGGAAGCGGGCTCGATTTGGCGACGAGGGAGGCCGTAATGCTCGATTTCTGCAGTTGAAGCCCAAGAGAAGATGTATTGAAGATACGACTGCCACAACGGAGATGAGATGGAAATATTTTTGGGCATGGCAATCAAGCATATTAATACCTATTTTAATATATTCTACCAGTAGGGCTCTCCCCTACTGTTTTTCTTTCAAAGAGAAAAACAGAGCTGGATACACAACCGAATGGACTTGAATTATGATTATGAAATAACTTGACCACAACCCATGTAGTATTACACATCAAGGTTCCAAACATTAGACAGTTGTCATAATTTAAGAAACAAAGCACAGCCCATGTAATATTATAAGACCTAAACAATGGACAGTTTTGATAACTTAAGAAACAGAAATAACACATGCAACATTACATAATTAGATATTGGATAATTACAAGAATTGGACATCTAAAGTTCAACAGCATGGCACCTGCTGCAAGGCTCTAGAACATTTAACTGTAGAGGGAACTTTTCCCTTGATGTATCTTCTAATGGCCAAGAGCGCCTTATGGGCTTCCATGATCATATGCCTGTGTGTGCGGCTGCATTCACCAATTTTGTGGACAGAATACCTATCAATATCTTCATCAAAAGCATCCTCATATATGGTGTCCCATGTAAGGCACTCAAGTGATTTTGCATTCTCAAGAATATGACATGTTAGCTCAACTGTGCTCCTTGCAGAGCAGAAGCCAATGATCTTCACATTCTTGAGGTTGTCAAGGAGGTGTTCTGGCATCTGCCTCAGATTAGAGGAATCTCCAAAAAACCAAGCATGCTTCATACGAGCCTGCGATACCTGCATAGGGTGAAGATTAATGTCGCTGTTCTCTAATAATAACAGAGAAAATCCAAGATACTTGAATTAATGGTTCGACCATACAAACTAGATATCTTCGCAAGATGAAAAGTGACTCACACCCAAGATGAAAGTCTCCAAGACAGGAGAAGCATCCAGAAAAGAAACCAGAGATAAATAATCAAAGGCTGGGGAAAAGGCCCCACGTCCAGCAAGACAAACTTGCAAGCACTTGAGGTGGAGGAATTTGAGAGGCACCATTGGTGTATCGACAACCTGCATAAATATTTCTCAGAATAACGATATTGCAAGATATGACTACAGCTATATGCATAAAGCTGGCATCTAGTAATGCGAAGTTTCCCACACGAGCCGAACATATGCTAAGAGTTTCAAGATTTGGCACAATGGATGGAAGCTTGGCACGAGCATAATAAATGATATTAGACTGAACGAAACACGACGTTTCTAGGTTCTTCACATGAAATGAATCCCCAAATGAGAGTTGAAATAGCGCACCATCAATGTCAACAGTGGTGAGATTTGGAGCTTTGCTCTCTATCACTTGCAGCGATACGCAATCAAACACCATCAGGTAGTTGAGCCGCTGCAGCAGGCAAGGTATCTTCAGGCAAACGATCTCACCACAATCGAGGAGTTCCAACTGCTCCAGAGCAAAAGAATTGGAAAGAAGTCACCCTAACTCATCCCCCGTAATACACACCTGAGACAGCAGCAGCCTTCTCAAGCAACCAAGTCCGGCCGTGGGATGAAAGGCACAGCAGCTGAGATGAAGATAGTGAATCGAGTTTCCACTCCCATCAAATTAAAATGAGCATGGGAAGTTGTGCTTTGCCTGACAGTTTGAAGGCAGCCAAAGGGTGAGTTCTTCAATCCCCGGTGTAACAGCAACCTGAAGCCAATTATTGAGATCACAGGCGTTGATATTGTCGAAATCGCACATTACAAGCTTGAGTGTCTTCACGCCAATGCCTGAGTGTTTTTTTCATAATGCTGCCAACTTTGCTGGAGAAATCCCTTGCTATTTCATCCTTTGCACATACATTTCCAATCAGGCTCAGAGTTTTCTCACTGAAGGTGAGGTTGGGATGGCATCTCCAGGAACGTAGAAATGCGTGAGATACACAGGCAGCACATGCAGCATCTCGCAGAGGCATTAGGGAATGTATGTGACGCCAGATGTCCTGCGTACACAATCATGAGAGAAAAGTTCAGCATTGGAATTGTATAGGCAAGTGGCTACTTCAATTTGGGGGTGGGGTGGGGGGAATAGGACAGTATGTAGTAACATTGTACCCCACATGCTCTGTGCATGATTGCACAAAGTGCGCTACATTACAGAGGTAGTTAGTGCATTCAAATGGAATTGTGGAATGTAAATTAAGCACCGCATAGATAAATTTCCCCCAACAGTGTTGTTAGTGGTTTTGTACTGTATAATCTATTTATACTTGAATTAGGCAAAGTGTAGTCAACAATGTTGGTTTCTGTGCATTTGTGTCATCCAAGATGCATGGCATGCGAAACATAAGTCAATGTAGCAAAAGAACATAAATAAATATGTAACTTTGCATAGGTACAAATAATACATCTGAATATTTGGACAGCTAGAACCCATGTAATAGAATCGAAATTCCAACAGCTTGGGCAGCTACAGTGTAAGAGACATGACATAAACATGGTAACTGAGATAGAAAAGACCAGATAAAAAATGGCATCTTACAAGAATGTGTACTGGAATTAGTAAGCGAAATTGATGCTTTAGTGTGAATAGTGAAGCCAGTGAAAATGCACAGGAAGCACAGCAACAAATTTTTCCCCCTTGTAGAAACTTGGTTACAGCACAGCACTTTGACAATGTAGTGAATTGTCCCACTTATGCTCCGGTTATAAAAACTGATCATTTTCCCAATTATTCTAGTCTGAATATGCATATTTGTCATGGTTCTAAGCTTGCTAGTACTCCTGGTCTAATCATGTTACTTGGGGACAGTCTTACAGTAGATCTGTTGTCCCGCATTTCAAGTTTTTTATTCTCATAGAAGAAGATTATGCTCGCAGAAAGTACCAGAGGCACAGATAAAGGGGTATTTTGGTTTTAGTCAGGGTTATGGCACAGGGGAATCATGATATCACCTGCAATTACTGTGGTTGAACAGAACACACTGGGTAGTACTATTACGAGCTCAGAAATCTGCAAGGTGGAAGAGGAAGAATGATACTGGTCACCTTGCTGGCAGAGGATCATTCTACTCTTGGGAGTTGGGACTTTGGATACCAGGGTGGACCTCATAACTTCCAAGTTGCAGGGAGTTAACTCCAGGATGAGAGGATATAGCCCAGGTAATCATGCAGTACTAAATATGGATGAGCACAGGATGAATGCCCAGGGAAAAAGAAGATTCTTGCAGGAAATGAGCAGCTGGCCTAAAATAGAAGGATTTTGATGGAGCTACTGGGGGTCAAGATCATCCACTGGTCAGGGGCTCGTTATCTACTGGCCAAGGGACTGAAATATATTGCTCGTAATGGTGATTACAAACTAAACTGTTGAACTGTGAGGAAAATGGAAATAATGGTGCCTGCCAGGTCTTGTGGCCAACCTTCTAATGAAGCTAGAGGCTGTAAGTTTTATGGCAAGTGAAGGTGACTAATAGTAATTTCACAACTTCTCGGCTTAAAAGAAATGCTTACTGAGCATCGGAGGTGCGAAGATGATTGAGGTCTTATTATGTTTAAGAACAAACACTATATGATTGCTTTTATTCTGGAGAAAGATTTTGAAGGAGCCGTTACTGTTCCACAAAGGTTAGTGAACATGACATTCACATCTCCAGAAATTACTGAGCATCGGTTGTGCTCAGGAAGAGCATTCAGACTAAAAGAAAATCTCAGAACATTTCAATGTAGTAATGAGAACTATATTGAGTATCTATTCTGCTCTTCTAGAGACAAGGCCATCTTCACCTATGCAGTATCTATTACAACCTCAGAACATTTCAGTGTAGTAATGAGAAAACTATATGCAGTATCTATTCTGCTCTTCTAGAGACAAGGCCATCTTCGCCTGTGCAGTATCTATTCCAACCTCAGAACATTTCAATGTAGTAATGAAAATTATATGCAGTATGCAACAGCAGCAGAACTGAAGAACCAAACTAACAGAACGAAGGTCGTGCTCTTTGCTCGCAGCGACGGTCAGCCCTCGCGGTCGATTCCGACCCGCGTGGACCATACCCGATGTAAGTTCTTCTTCACCACCAGGAGGTCGTCGCGGATGTTGGGGAGCGGGTTCGGTGCCTCGGCTGGCGGCATGCTCACCACCTCGACGAGAGCCATCCCCAGCATCTCGATCTGTCCCCCCAGAGGCTGGACCAGCTCTCGGACGGAGGCGTTGCCGAGCTGCTGCTCGCGGAGCCTCGTGCCGGCGACTCGGAGCTGAGTGGCGAGGTCGAGAGGGATGACGCGGGCGAGGCGGACAAAGGGAGGCACGTCGGTGCGGGCGAGGCGGAGAAGCTCATCGATTACCTTTCTCGTTTCCTCCATTGCATCATGGATCTCAACGAGCTGATCAAGCTGCTCGATCCGCTCCACGCGCCAGCCCTGAAACTTCACCTTCTTCGTCAGAAGCTTCTGGATTGCCTTGGCCTCTATGATCCCGCGTACCGCCTTGAGATGGAGAACGACGTCACGCTTGGCGCCGTGCATCCTCACCCATGCTTTGGCATCCTTCAGCGACCGGACGCAACGGAGACCTCGCTTCATCGCGGCAGTGGCGGTGCTTCGCGCTGATTTTTGAAATTTTGATATGGGGAATGGGGAATTTAGGAGAAGGGAGGAGGCGTATTTATAGGGCCGAGAACCCGAAATCTTTTGTGGGCCTTTTTCATGGGTTGATCCGCATCGCAGCTTTTTCTCATGGCCGAAGCTTCTCGTGCAAGCTTTGGCATCGCAGTTTTGACATGGCCCGAATCTTCTCGTGTAAGCTTTAGTATGCAGTTTTCTCGTGGCCCGAATCTTCTCGTGCAAGTCTCCTCATTGGCTTCCTCCTCTTCGTCAGATTCAGTGAGTCCAGTGGGCTAAGGATGCAGGCCTTCACCTCGTCAAACCGTTCCTCCGACAGGGAGACCTGGCACATCACAGGCTGTGTTTGCCCTGCAAGGTGCCAGCCCAACAAACCCAACAAAATAGCCTGCGGAGTCCGGTTTCCTCGTACTGTGTTTGACCTGCGGAGTCCGGTTTCCTCTCCCAGTATGTTGCCTCGCCGGGCGCCACCGACGCGATTTCCTTCGCTCGCGCCTTGTTGGCTTCAAATCGAATCTGAGAGGGAGCGTGGGATCTCCTGCCCTTGACCTTATTCGGTTCAAATAAATAATGGACAAAGAGAGATGATAGACAGATAGTAGGAAGAGGAACAGAGGAAGGTGAAACCAGAGGTGGACCGCCTCGATTTCAAATAAATAATGGACAAAGAGAGATGATATACATTGGGCTTGTACCACTATGTTATGCGAATAAACCAAATATCGATAAACTACTTCGAAAAAACTTTCTCGATAAGCCGCTTCAAAACGGCAACAAAGAAGCCGTCCTGTTTATTTGTTCGGAGGAATCCATAAGCAATCGGAGTGGATATGTACAGATATCGTTCGTGCTGTATTCTATTCCGTATTTTTACTCGGAGTCGGACACAAATAATGTTGGATACCTATTTCTCCATTCCATATTCGTTACATAAACTTGCGGACAATCGGTCGGATAGAAATTATCCATCTCTTTTGCACCTCTATATAAGACATTGGACTTTAGGGTGTAGTCAGAGCAAAAAGAAAAAACAAATTTTAAAGCAGAGAAAAAGGTAAATAATCATTATTCATCTTTCATGTATGTCTTAATATTTGTACAACATTGAAATAGTAATGCACATAAGCAACTCCGGAAGATTGTCGTTGCCCAAACATGACCTAATATATATTGGGCTTGTATCACGTCGTTAGCGCATATAAAGTGGCCCACAAGGCTAACCCATCGCGCGGACGGGCACGTAAACATGACAGGCCGACGAGCCCAGAGCAGCACAGCTCCTGGACCGTCGCAGACTTTCTTTAGGTTTTGGTTTCCCAATTTCCAACTGCGTTTTCGTCTGCTCTGCCTCCTCCACGTCTGCGGTGCGGAGTCCGGTTTCGTCTCCAAGTAGGTAGCCCAGCCCGGCGGCGCCGGCGCGATTTCCTTCCCTCGCGCCTTGTACAGAAGGCCTTTTATAGCTCCTGGCGTTCTGGTTGGGCAGATGTTTCTTCGTGCTTCTTGTTTGGACCCTTCCGCCACTGCTAGGTAGCCCCGCCCGGCGGCGCCGACGCGATTTCCTTCCCTCGCGCCTTGTTGGCTTCAAATCGAATCTTAGAGGGAGCGTGGGATCTCCTGCCCTCGCGCCTTATTCGGTTATCGTATCATGGGGCTGCTCGTGCTCAGGCGTCTCATCTCCATGCAGCGGGAGCAGAAGAAGCGGCGTCGTCGCCAAACCCAAGCCCGTAGTAAGCCCCGCCTCTTAGCAAGCTTCCTCTCGTAGTCTCTCTTGCTCATCTCTGCTACGTTATGTTCATGTCCTGGCATCTATACTAACTCACATGGTCTTTTGCGACAAGACTCTGTTTGCTGCGCATATGTTTCTTCATAATATATATATCTTTTTATTGTGTCTGCTGTTTACGGCTTCTCTTTCGGAAGAAAAAAAAAATCTGATTTTGTTAGTGAGGGCGGCAAACATATTCATTTAAATTGATCAAAGCCGGGTAGCCAATGTTTATTGCAGCTTAAAATCTTACTTTGGTGGATAGCAAGATTGTTCCCTTCTCTGTTTGATTAGGCTAGATCTTCAACCCAGCTTGAGAAGAGGTTCATTAAAAGAAAAGATTAATTTTAGAGGAGATTTCTAGAGATAAATGATTCAGCAATCAAAAAATGATACTTGTCTATAAGAAAAATATTAATTTTAGAGGAGATTTCTAGAGATAAATAATTCAGTAATCAAATAATGATACTTGTCTATTATAGTTCCAGAGGAACCAACAGTATCCACTCAAACAATACAGTGAACATGATATGGGACTTGAGAGGCGCCTTGTGGTAGCATGAAGCTAAAGGCTTGTTTAGCCTGTATGGGGTCAGAGATGAAACTTGGGAGGGAGGAGAGCAATGGCGTTGGGAAAGGATGGGGATCTCACTGGTCCATGTCCTGTTGGATTAACTGAAATTGGTGAGACTTGGTTTAGATTGCAATGTTTTGCAAAAATATCAATGGTCAATTCAGATTGCAATAGATGTTTGGCAAAAATATCTATGGTCAATTGACGTTTTCCCCCTTAAATTGAAGCGAGTTGGGGTTTTAAAAGCAGTTAGTGTTCCTGCACAAAAGTTGGATCAGAGAAACAAATTGGATTTCTGTACCTGCGTTCCTGTGCTTCAGTTTATTGTTTTCTTCCATTATTGTCTGTACTGATCTTAGCCATGCATGATGTGTTGCAGATGGATCCATTGCTTTAGTCGCTAAAAGAAAGGGCTCACTGTGCCAACAAGATGATAATTCGCAGGGTCGTAAAAGAATGAGATATTTAGGGCCAAACCTTCCAGAGGTATGTCGTAAAATGTTGATGATGGAACACTTTTGCAAGTAAAATATTACTATGACTGCTCTAACTGGCAAAATTGGTGGACCTGTGCTAGCTAAATAAAAATTTATGAACAGATCTTTTAGTAATATACTGCTTTGTTACTATGGCAGCAAAGGCTAAGCTATAGTTTCCTCAGAACTGAGGCGAGTTTAGTTACATGGCAACCATAATAGAAGAGTTTATTTAAAAGATAAAGCTTTCAGAAACCTGGACACCTTTGGTTCGCTTCCCCCAGTTTTTTTTAATGTAAACACAGATAACCAAATGGTGTGTTGCCATAACCTGATCAACTATTTAATTACTAGAGGACTGTCACAAGTAGTTAAAAGCCACCTTGACAACAATTCGACAGTCCTTGTTACATGGTATTGTCTAAAGAGGATGGTTGAGGACTGACAGGGTCCTTTGCAGTTCCCTTTCCAAATGCTGAATAGCTGGATTCATCATTTCCCCACGAAATCTTGTACAATTGTACTTGCTCCTTGTAGCAGAAAATAGGTCAAGCCATGACCACACTGGCATGTGGGCATTTCTAGTTTATCTAGTAAATTTATAGATTTTTCCATAAGGTTTGGTTATTTCTCTTAAGTCAAATTGATCTAATCAAAACAATATGCTAAACATGCAACATTGCCTTTTCCTGTTTGTTTTTATCAAAACTTTTACCAAGCCTGTCTGCAAGTTTTCCTATCAATTTCACACCTCTATCAGGTATATCACTTACCTGGAAAAACACAACATTTCCCTTCAGGGTATTTCAGCCATACAGAGTGGTATGAGAAGACTGCCAAGTATTCAGCGTAGTAGATCTGTTTTTAGAACACTTCCTGTGCCATATCCTTGACAAAGACCAAAATACCTCCCTGTCTGTCATCCATTATGCCTGCATGATCTCCTTCTGTGAAAATTGAAATGCTCGAGAATAGATCTATCATATGCCTGTCCCCAAGTAACAAGATTAGACCAGGAGTATAAGCAAGCTTAAAACCACGCATGTATGTGTATTCATACTTGAAGAAAAGGGAAAATTATCAGTTGTGACAACACAACTTGAGTATAAGTGAGACACTTTACTACATTGTTGAAGTGTTGTGCTGGAACCAAGTTTCTACAAGAAAAACAAATTTGTATTTGTGCTTCCTCTGCACATTTTCGATGGCTTCATTGCTCACACAAGGGCATTGACTTCACTATTATGCTTCCTAACTCTGGTACAAATGGCCGATTGAACAGCATATTCTTGTAGGAAGCCATTATTTTATATGGTCTGTGTTCTATTACCTCGCTTTGTTTCCAAGGTTTATGCCATGTGTCTTACACTGTAGATTCTATAATTTCTATCAGGGATGCTGTTTAAATATTTACGAGTACTATCTGTACCCTATGCAGAAGTTAATTCTTATTTCTGTTTCTTTGATAGACTGACTTATTTATTCCATGCTATGATACAATAAAGCATCATTCCTTGATTCGCACAAATGCACAGCAACCATTATTGTTGACTACTCCAGGCTTAATTCAAGTAAGAATAGATTACATACTAGACAATCAGTACTAGTCACTAAGAATTGTGTGTGTGTGTGTGTGTTTTGGTACGCCACGAATAACACTGATACGGAAACAACTTCTCTATACAATGCTCAACTTACATACCACAGTTATGTTCCAATGCACTATCTAGCTCCGTGATGCAGCACATTTTCTGCAAACATGCACAGAGCACCTGGGGTAGAATGTTACTCCATATGGTTCTATTGTTTTCTAATTGAAGTAACGGTTTGCCTTTAAAATCCCAGTGCTCAACTATTCTTTCCATGCTTGTGCAGGACATCTGGTGTTATATACATTCCCTAATGCAACTGCGAGATGCTGCCCGTGCTGCCTGTGTTTCTCGAGCATTTCTACGTTCTTGGAGATGCCGTCCCAACCTCACCTTCACTGAGGAAACACTGGGCTTGAAACGAAATGCATGTGGAAAGGGTGGTATAGGAAGGAGTTTCACTAGCAAAGTTGACCACATTCTGAAAAATCACTTAGGTGTTGGCGTAAAGACACTCAAGCTTGAAACCTATGATTATTACAACCTCAAAATTTGTTATCTCAATAGTTGGCTTCAGCTGGCTATTACACCAGGGATTGAAGAAGTCATCCTTTTGCTGCCTTCAAACTACGAGGGAGGGTATAAATTCCCATGCTCACTTTTATTTGATGGGAGGGGAAACTCGATTCGGTATCTTGACCTCAGGCGTTGTGCCTTCCGTCCCACGATTGGATTTGGTTGCTTGAGAAGCCTGACAAAGCTGCATCTGTGTCAAGTGCATATTACGGGGGACGAGTTAGGGTGCCTTCTTTCCAGTTCTTTTGCTTTGGAGCTGTTGGAACTCAGGTGTTGCCCTGACATAACCTACCTTAAGATACCATGTCTGCTGGAGCAGCTCAGCTGCCTGAATGTGGTTGCGTGCAAGATGCTGCGCGTGATAGAGAGCAAAGCTCCAAACCTCTCCACTGTTCACCTCATGGGTCACCTAGTACAACTCTCACTAGGAGAATCATCTCAAGTGAAGAAGCTAGATATGGGCTGTTCAGAGAACTTTATCTGTTATGCTATCACCAATTTTCCATCCATGGTGCCATATGTTGAAACTCTTATCATATCTTCGTTTAGTGAGGTATACTCTGAAACTTCAGATAGTTTAGATTATTAGATACCAGTGTTACGACATATAACAGTACCCATGCCCTGGAATATAATTAACCTGAGAAATATGTGCGCAGAGGGTTAATACACCGATGGTAGCTGGTAAATTCCTCCACCTCAAGTACTTGGATATTTGTCTTTGTGGAGATGAGGCTTTTTCCCCAGCCTATGATTATTTGTCTTTGGTATCTTTTCTGGATGCTTCTCCTGCCTTGGAGACTTTCAACTTGGGTGTAAGTTACTGTTTATCTTGTAAAGACATCTAGTATCTGCTGGTGGAACCATTAGTTCAAGTGACATTAATATTGATCCTATGCAGGTCCACCAGGATTGCATGGAGCATGCTTCGGTTTTTGGGGACGACTCACATATGAGGCAGATGCCTGAACACAAGCATGCCAGCCTCAAGAATGTGATGATCATTGGTTTCTGCTCTGCAAAGAGCTTGGTTGAGCTAACATGCCATATTCTCGAGAATGCACCGTCACTTGAAAGTCTTATAGTGGACACCATATATGATGAGGATGACGATCTAGATATTGGTAGGTGTTCTGTCCGCAAGACCGATGCATGCGCCCCCATACCTAGGGATATGATCTTGGAAGCAAATAAAGCACTCTTGGCCATCAAAAGATACATCGTGGGGAAAGTTCCTTTACAGTTAAGCTAGATGTTCGGGGACCTTGTAGCCGGTGCCATGCTATTGAGCTTTAGATGTCCAAGTTATCGTATTTATCCAATATTTATCTATGTAATGTTACATGTGTTGTGCATTGTGTTTCTTATGTTATCAGAACGGTCCATTGTTCAGGTCTTGTAATATTTATTACATTTATTGTGCTTAAATTATGTCACAATTGTCAGGTGCTTTGTTGTGTAGTAGCAACAAGGGAGGGGAGCTCCCTACTTTGGGATTTTCATTAAAAAAGGTTTTAAGAAGTGCAAAGACAAAACAGGAAATCAAGAAGAAAAAGGAATAAAGGTTTTTTTTTATGGGTACAGGAACAAAGAAGGTTTTGGGAGCACACGCAGGTGCATGCAAAGCCGCCTAGGTATAGAACAACAGAAGCAAGGAACAAAATTTCAGAATATGAATCCTCATTTTCGAATCAGGGCTAGCCAGGCAGCTGTTTCATCCTTCATTTCTTGTCTTCTGATTCTGCGCCGCCAAAGCTGAAGAACCTCTCTACAGTCTACACATTGCTCTCGTGTTCTCTCAGGAGGGGGTGCCAACCAAATACACCAGATGACGGCTATAGAAACTGTATGCCATGCCCCCTAAAGTTCATAGCGCACCATATTGCTTCACACTTCACAGCACCTGCGCGTACATTCTTGTGGTCTTAGGTGCGCTGCATGCAGCCCGTGCTTCACAGGGTGGGATATTTTTTATTGCAGCTGGTGGTTTTTAACACTAACGGAAGTAGTAATACAAATGATTCGGGATGTTATCTTGTTTTTAACGCCGTTGATGGGCCACCTGACGTGGTTGCATGCGTGCCAACAGTCACGTAGGCGCTCGTAGCCTGAGACCGATGTGCCGTGGGCAGGTAAATGGGGGCGAGTTGACTGGTTGAGCGGAGCAGGATCATGCGCTATTTTACCAAGCAGTGCAACTAGTGTGGATAATTTTTGTTCATAGATCAATTGAAGGCTCGTGAAGTGAATATAAAAAAGTAAAATAGATATCTGGTGTTATCTGTATCTAACTCCGATTTTGAGAAAAAAAATATGGAATATAATATGAGATGAATAATGTCCACCCATATATATTTTGTATGGTAAGTGATATAAAGAATTCTGTTGTAGTTTCACCTAAGAACAAGATAACATATACGTGGATTAACATATCTAAACAGGTGGGGAATACTGAATACTCTTGTTTTGATATCTCGGCGATTAGTTTCTCCCTGTTCACTTTGATTACACTCTATTATCTAATGTCCTATGTAGAGGTGCAAAAAAAAAAGAGATAATTTTTGTCCGACTGACCTGAAGACTTATAGAACGAATACGGAATGGTGAAATGAATATCCGACGTGTCTGACTTAAACTCCGAAAAAAATACAGAATAAGAACAATGTCCGTCTCTATCCGCTTCAATTACACCCCTAACGACAAGTTAAAATGTTTGTTGTCCTAATGTCTCTGAGCTGAGCTGCTTATGATGCACAACGGGTAATATTTGAAACCCTTTTTTTTTCCTTTTAGGAACTACCAAGGTAATTGTGGAAGGAGCGGAACCGGCGAATCTTCGGCACCAATGCTTCTGAGCGCTGATGTTTCTTCAAAAAAGAAATGCAATGGTAATTGAAGGTGTCACCACCGCTCGTTTGAGTTTTTTTAATAAATAATAGAAGGTAATTGGTTTTAAATAAATAATAGACAGATAGTAGGAAGAGGAACAGTTATAAGGCACACGTTATAATAAGTGAAAAAGTAGAAGCCATGTCGTACATGGGGCGCTGAAGCGGCCCATGTCCTGGCCCATCGCTAGATCTAAAGCGGAGACAATGAAATGGGTCATGATGGGAAGGAAAAGCGTGTATGGTTCACTCCGTCTCCGTGCGTGTCTGGAATTCGGCCCGAACGAACGCGGGATGTGGGAGCTAGGGCAGGAGAAACTCGGAGGGCCCAAACAGGGTGCCAAGCGGTGGAAGCTATGGATGAACGGCCGGTGGAGAGGACGCGCTGGTGGATGGGGTGGAGATTGGGAATTTGGCCTAGTCCAGTTGCGAGAGGGTAGCTCAATGCGGGCCATGGGGGGAACTAGGGGTTGGGCCGGCCAAGTGCCTTCCGCTTGCCATGGCAGGGCAGCTGAGTGGAACAACGGGCAGGCCGCTACGGTGAGGAGAGGTGAGGCGAAAGGGGCCGCACTAGTGTCAGCCTTGGCGGAGAACATAGATTAGCGTGCGGTGGAGCCGCACGGCTGACAGCATAGGACTATAGCTGATAGCTTTTGATTTTAATATGAGTGTTTGTGAGAATAAATCAAATACCGATAAACTGTTTCGAAAAAACTATCTCGATAAGCCACTTCAAAACGGCAATAAAGAAGCCGTCCCGTTTGTTTGTTCGAAGGAATCCATAAGCAATCGGAGCGGATATGTACATATATCGCTCATGCTGTATTCTGTTCTATATTTTTGCTCGGAGTTGGATACGGATAATGTTGGATACCTATTTCTCCAAGTAGGTAGCCCAGCCCGGCGGCGCCGACGCGATTTTCTTCCCCGCGCCTTGTTGGCGTCAAATCGAATCTGAGAGAGACAAATAAATAATGGACAGAGAGAGATGATAGGCAGAAAGTAGGAGAGTTTTGGACGTTTCTAACACTGTTGATCTCTAAAATTCTAAAAATTACATCTAAATCATAAAAATTCTAAAACTAACCCCCTTTCAACATAATAATCCAAGGTTACTTGCACCAAAGTCTTCTAGTGTCAGCATCAGGTTCAGGCTTCGCTGTCTCCCAATTCTTGTGCCTATTTTCTGCAGGTATCTTAAAAAAACTCATGTCTTTTATACTAATTTCTGCAGTTAGGTTCCATGTCACGCCCGGCTCCGTTTCTTACTCCCTGGAGAAAGCCATTTAATTGTACAACTATTGTAAGTTTGTCCTCTCTGAAGAGTGGACAGGCTGTTGCCAATTGTTGGCCGCATGGTATACAGCTCATGACAAGATCCTATGCATTTTTCAGTACTCCAAACACATAAGCCAACACTGTATCAAAGAATTCAAGATTGAAGTCCTTTCTTGCAAGAATACTTTGCTCTGATGCTTGAAAGTGCCACTATTTGTAAATGGAAAGATATCTTCTACCAATAAACTAATACTTGCATAAGCAATATGTCAATGAGATTTTTGACTTCCAAAGGCAGTTCACTGAAACTCTGCTGTAATTTCAGTCAATTTCTTATTCATAAGCCCATATACTTCAATATAGTTCCATTATAGTTCCGCTTAATATCATATCTTTTTACCACATTTGAGGATGTTAGACCCGCCTACTTAAACCGGGTCATTTTCCAGTTAACACATGTCTTCATTTACCATATTTGATCCTACTTAAACCAGCTAGCTTCAGCAGAGTTTGCATTGTGCACTGTAAAATGTTGGTCCACTGGAAAACTGCTCAAGGAGCCTCACGCCCTGATCAATTTCATTTGCAATTGATCACCAAGACAGTCCCATACTCCCATTAATTGGTGAAGCATCACAGCCTCAGGATGCAAGGCAGGCTGCACTGGACATCACCATCATCTGCCATATTTGCTGATCTTGTGATGCACTCCATATATATCCTTTGGCCTTTGATGCCTTATAACTTCAAAGCCAAACAATCATGGCAATGGTACGATCGGTGTTTGGTCTCATCACACTCCATTGCCGCTCATCCCCTCATGCCATGCGTTCCACTGATGGTGGTCTTCCCTTTTTTCATGGAGCAAACCTGACAACGTGCCGATGAATGGATGTGTCGACGTCGGTCTCGGATCTCTCTAAATGCGGTTGCGGATGAGTTGGACCGGAAACGACGATAATCGGGTAGCAATAACATATGATCCAAGCATAAATGATCCATGATGGAACTGTAGCAAACTGAGGCCCATCTTCATCATGACGGCCTAATCGCGCGGCCCATCGTGACGGGCTGCAACGCGCGTCGAAAGGCCAGCAGCAGCCGCGGCGTGCATCGGCCGCGCGGGCTGCCTGATACCGTCTCCGCGGCTCCAGAACCCCTGCCTTCCGCCCGTGGGCGAGGCCCGCCGTGGTGCTCGTTTGGGCTTTTAAATACACTAGATGCTAGTAGATTTTTTAATGTAATTAAAATTAAAAAATTTCATCATGAATAATCCAAAAAAAATAAAAAAACATAAGAAGCAAAAAAACTAAAAAAATAAAAATAAGAAGCTAGAATATAGAAACTGAAACTCTAAAAACTAAAAAATGTGGCACGCTGCCTGATAGCCCACCTCAAGTCACAACGTCCGTCGATCGTGGCAGCGTCGAACGGCCCGGATTTGAGCCTTTGAAGCGACGCGCGGCGCTCGCTTACATGGACCGGGGTCTGCCCAGCGGTGCACCTGTGCATGACGCCATGGCGGAGCACCGGAAGGCTGGAACTAGGAGCACTCTCCTCCCCTCCTTGGTCTCCCCCACACGGCTACACTTGCATACATTGCTCATCGTCTCCCCTCACCTCCCCCTAACCTCACGTAGCATAAGTAGGTACAGTGCTGATGTAAATTTACTCTCGCTCAGTGCTTCTTTCACATACCGTTCTGTTACCCCATTTCACATACCTCAGTCGTCCTAAGAGCACAAGGTAGCTTCAGAGATTCAGGACTCGAAAGCAGCACGAAATTGGCATGAAAAATCTGCTTGGAAATTACCAAGATTGACGAAACACTTTAGGTACAAAATCCATCCTCACAATCCTGAAGCAAGCGGGAGAAAACACAAAGTTTCCGCTCAAAGTACATCGTTGCACACTTCTATTAGAAGATAGAAGGTGCAGATAGGTTTACAAGTATACCAAGGAGATCTTTACTACTTTAAAAGAAGAAGTTGGTGGTTGATGAGTCATTCATCATTTTTTTAGCCATTCGATCTGATTATGAGATAGCATCTCAACTGTTTACACAGAAAACCCAACCCCCACCCGCCCCCGCCTCCCCCACGCTATACCCCCGCCGCCACGCTCGCTCTCCGCGCTCCCCCTCTCTCCGCGCTCCCCCCGCCGCCATGCTCTCCCCTCGCCTCCCCCTTGCTCTCCGCTCTCCCCCCGCCGCCGCCCCCTTGCTCCCGCCGCTTCCCTCGCTCTCGCTCTCCCGCCGCTTGCACCCCGCACCGCGCGCCTCCTCGCTCTCCCGCCTCCCTCGCGCAGGGCACCACGAGCCGAGGAGGAGGCGGGCAGCATCCATGCCCCTTCTTCACCGAGGGCACGCACTATGCCCTCGGTGGCGAACACACCACCACCTCCTCCTCTCTTCCCACCTCACCTCCGCTTTGCGGCCTCCGATGGTGAAGGCTCGCAAGCCTCGCGCCCTCCATCGCCCGTGGGAACCCCATCCCGCCGCGGCAAGCAAGAAGAAGGGCCACCCTCCCTCCTCGACCTCCAGCCGCAGCAGCCAGGCCTCCGTGCCCAAAACCCTAGCCCCGCCCCTCCCCCTCCCGTCGGGATCCCAACCCCTCCGATGACGACGGGGTGGGAGCGGGCAACGTCGGCAGAAGCGGCTCAAGAGCATCCTCTCTGGGTATGGAGATCCTATTTTTGCACCTACGTTTCTTTGCACTTCTTGCAGATCAAAAATTTATTCTTTTTATTGCTTGTAGATCTGGAGGGTAGAGGAGCATGCAATCCACAATAGGATTGACGACGCTTTGGATATATGAATCTGGTCTTGAGGATGTTGGGTTTGAGGTACTCCAATCTATTCTTGATTCTACTCAGCGACGCGGTGTTTGTGTTAGATGATGGTGGCGAGGTACTGATATGTGACCAAGTCAAATTGTTCAATGGCTAGCACATATTTGCTTGTCTCATGAAGTGTTGTCTTCTGCATACTGTAGGTGGACTTGGATCTTGGGAATTATGAGAGGTTTCTTGATATTAAATTGACCACTAAGCAAATTATTTTCTCCCGATGTAACTTAATTTATATGGTATTGTGTTTGCAAATAGGCACAATAGATGTATTTAAAGTTTCAAGATAAGTTGAATTCAGTAAATCTTAACTATATAACTATATGTCATAGGGGCTTCATAGCTATTTAACGGCATTCATCGGCATGCAAACATCCGTAATGATTTTGAAATGGTTCAATTGTTGACGTTGATATCATGTACCGCATAGGAAGGAAAAGGATGTCCTCATTGTCTTATGTGACTTGAGTACATTAAGAATGCAAGCAAATTTTAAATACGATTGTTGTTCCTCGCATAACAAATCGCTTTGACTTTTCTTATTATACTTTTTTATGGTTGATGACACCATTATTGACAAGGAGAGGAAGGGAGAATACTTGGGAAAGACCGTCTGCATGCGGACTTATCTTTGTTTTTGTCTGCCTTGGTAACTTCGGTGTATGTTTCTTCAAGTCGATCATTCAACTAATTTTACCTTAAGGTTGTGCCGCACATCACAAATGCCATACAAGAGTGGATCGAGCGTGTTGCAATGATACCAGTGGATGGGAAGGAAGGATCACCGATGTGTGCGTGATAGAACCGGGGGCACTATAGGTGGGCATGAGATAATTAATAGTTTTTAATATTTATTTTGGTTGATAGCAGTCCCAATAGACAATTTAGAGCTGATTTTCCGTAGCTTAATTGCATTGTCACTCTAACTGCGAGGATATTGAATCTATGCCATTTATCGAAGCGTTGGGTCAATTCTCTTATCGTGTTGGTAAGGAACTTGCAGAGTTATACCGATACATAAACACTGTACTCCATCTTTCCCGCTTTAGCGGTATTTACAATCTCCTTTTGGACATTACTTTGGTTGCTGTGTCCTCGTAATTTCGCTTTGGTGCATGTCGGTCTTGTTCCGCTCAATGTTGTTGGTGAACAGTAGTTGGACTCGTTGATTCATTTACTATGTTCCATCACAATTAACTTAGATAAATCTATTTACTTCTATTTATCTAATATTTATTCTACGTCTGTGTTATTTTCTCTTGTAGAAAACTAAGCCGACCCAACATAGTGTACGTGGTTTAAGGGCCTTGGGCTCACCCCAAATATTTTAGCTTGTCGCAGATAAAAGGTTAGTCAACAAATTCATTTACCGTTAATGTCTGTATCTTGGTAGATTCTTCACTTTCTTGGGTTTCTTTACATTACTTTTCATAAATCGCATTCTTATTTAATAGGTTTTGGAAGAAAATGTGAAGGAAAAGCTCTCAGCTTCGCCATGTGCCAGTAATGGAATTGTAAACTTTGTTTGTGTTGTCGTGATAGCTTCATTTGCTTTGGCACTAATCGCTCGGTAGTCATCAAGGACCACTTTGCCCGCCTCGGTGCTCTGCACGCCCCATAGCCTACTTCTCTGCTTCAAGATCGTGTAACTTTTGAATATGAAAGATGTTGATTGATTTTCCCTGAGTCTTTGTTGCTAAAACATGTGAAGGATGGTTAACTTTATCTTAATACTTCGTATTCGAGCATACCGCAAAAAATGGGGAACACGCTACCTTATTTTAAGTTTTTAACATGTCGAATTGTGCCGTTGGGAGAACCAAACATTTTACATGCCTTTCAACATTGTACACTAACATCGTGTTGCTCAAATAACTTTCATAAATACTTTCCAAAAGGCCACAGTGAGACAGTAAGTCATACTTGATTAGCACTCATAGGACACCAATCTGTCATCCTAAGTAATTTTATGATTATATTTGTCTATTCATTCATCTGCATTTTGAAGGTAAACCACTCTCAATTAGTCCAAGCAAGTTAATTAATCCAATTAGGACTCCCAAATCTTTCAAACTTTTTCATTCATTTGCAAGATGATATTTCTCAACCCATACTCAGAGTGCACTTATACCGGGCCTAAGACAAACACAAGTCTATGCAAAGAAAACTGCAAAGGTGCATCACTTTATTGTTCCTTAAGACAACACATAATATATTTGACTCACCGTCCGATCGTGGAGATGTAGCAATGCACATTGCACTCCAAAGACTACTGTTTTATAGGGCTGATTAAATATGAAACCAATTTATTACTCCCATTTCTGAGTCCTTATCAAGTAGTGCGCTTTCTGTGTCAAAAGGCATTTTCCTTCTTTTTGTAAAGTGTTTAATGTATGAAGTATATGTATATTGGCCCATTAGGCCCAATAAACTTAGGGTTGTGTTGTGTTGTGTGTGTGTGTCATATGCTTGGGAATAGAGTTGAGCTTGCCTCTCTTTAACATGGTATCAAAGCCTTTGTGCTCCTGCTCCTATTCCTTCCGTCGCGGACTTCTTGTCAGCGAGTTTCCACCGGCGAGGTCTCTAGCGAGTGCTCGTGCCGCTGCTCTCAACTCGCAAAGATCCACGATACCTTCGCTGCTGAGGAGCTGCCGCTGTTGAGTATGAACATGTATGTTTTGTTTTGATACATGATGATGTAAGAAAAAATTGATATTTATTATTCAGTTTGAGATCATATTTGATAGTATGCATCACTTTTATTTGGTTTTTTGTTGCAACGCACGGGCACCTTACTAGTTATGTATAAAGATAGAAGTACTATCTGTCTATAGAGATAAGAGAGTTAGAATCAAATCTGTTGTAACGATTCGGTTCCTGTAGCATATCCGAAACATTGGCTATATAACAGAGTTGCGGCTGCGCCCGATGATTACGCAAGCTCTGAACAAATCAATTCTTCCTCTCTCTGTTTTTCACATGGTATCAGAGCTATCTCTTCCATAAGCACATGTCTACCAAAAGATCCGCCTCCTCATCGTCATTGGTGCCAGTGATGACCTCTGCGATGAACCTATCCACCGCTCCGGCGGTGGAATCCTCCCACGCCGCTCAACCACCTCATCAACGTGAAGTCGACAAGCGACAACTATCCGCTATGGAAGGCGCAGATCGCTCCCTACCTCCGAGGGTCGCAGATGCTCGGCTATGTTGATGGCACCAACAAGCCTCTTGAAGCTTTCATTCCCGCACGACGGATGGGAACACCGCTCAAGTTCGTAATCCAACATATCGATCCGATTCATCAACAATTGGTACTCGCTTTGCTTTCATCCCTATCTCCCGAGGTGCTATCGCAGTCCTCTTCTTGCCCATCGCACTGAAGTTTGGAAGGCGCTGAACGTATGTTTTCATCGCAATCTCGGCGAGGATCCTGCAAGTGCGGATGCTCTTGTCCAACACCAAGAAGAAGGAGCGATGGTTACCGAATACTTCAGCAAGATGAATTCTCTAGCGATACGATGGCATCTGCTGGAAAACCCTTGGAGGAAGAGGAATTTGTCTCTTATGTTTTTGCGTGTCTCGAGTCCGATTACAACCCATCGTTACTTAATCACTACGCGAACAGATCCGATTAACATCAATGATCTGCACGCCACCTCTTGAACTTTGAGATGAGATTGGAGCACTAGCAAGTAGATGTCACCTTCTTCGCTCCTCTAAAACATTGCTTCACGTGGAGGAAGCGGGCTCGATTTGGCGACGAGGAGGCCGTAATGCTCGATTTCTGCAGCTTGAAGCCCAAGAGAAGATGTATTGAAGATACGACTGCCACAACGGAGATGAGATGGAAATATTTTTGGGCATGGCAATCAAGCATATCTTTACTACTTAAAAAGAAGGAGTTGGTGGTTGATCAGTCCTCCCTTACTCTTTCTTAGCCATTCGATCTGGTTATTAGATAGCATCTCAACCGTTTACACAGAAAACTCGAACGCCCCACCCGCCCACACCTCCCCCTGCCTCCCCCTCGCTATCCCCCCGCCGCCACGCTTGCTCTCCGCTCCCCGCCGCCACGCTCTCCCCGCCTCCCCTCGCTTCCGCTCTCCCCGCCGCCGCTCTCCCCGCCGCCACCCCGCTCTCCCGCCTCTCCTTGCTCCCCGCAGCCTCACTCCCGCCGCCTCGCTCGCTCTCGCGCCCCGCCGCCACGCTCTCCCCGCCTCCCCTCGCTCTCCCCGCCACCTCCCCTCCCGCCGCCTCCTCCTGGGCTCATATGCGCCCGATCCGGCCACCGCGCCGCCCAAGTCCCCGCGGTCGGACTTCTCGACCCCACCCCACGTAGGGCGCCTCCTCCGCGTCACCATCTTCCTCGCTCGTCGCAGAAACCGCGAGCCCGCCGCCGCGGTGAAGTTCTCCTCCCCGCGCCCGACGAAGGTCTCCCGCTCGATGCGGTGCCCCGCCACCGCCGCAGAGAAAGAGAAAGCGCATGGGGCAAGCACGACGGATCGGTGTTCGGGTTCTTCTGGGATGCCATCACGTGCGTGTGAAGGTGATGGGGAAGAGGATTTTGTGAACTTATTACGAATTTCAGATTACAAGATTTGAGGTACCGAGGTGTAACTTTTCTGTTTTTTCAGTGTACCCTTGCAGATGGGATATATAGTCCTGATGTATTTGTAACATTCTTGACAACCGGTTATGTAGGTCATGATGCGTTTGTTCACCCTCGAAAGACAACACTATTATTTGTTATATGTGATAAAACCAGTGGTTTGCCTCTCTTTGTTATCTTCCTTTCTTGAATATATTTACTATTATGTTTTCATACAAGCTATTGAAATATAATCTTTGGCCCATTTACTTGGGCAAATCTCGACACATCGTTGTTTTCATGTAGACCCACTTGAACATCTAGAACCAGTTCTAATGGAGGATATTCAAAAGGTGTTGGCATCCTATTTTGGTTCGCCGCCTCCCCCTCTCCGTCCCCTGCACCGCCGCCTCCTACTCCCCCCATCCTATCTTGTAGGCTTTAATTAAGCACGTGCCTGCTGAAGCGTACATGATGACAGATTCAACCATTGCAGGAGTTTAGCCCGATTTGGTGAGTGCCTACTATGCTACCTCCGTTTTGCCTCGTAGAAAGCTTGTTTTCCTATTCTATGCCTCTATAGCCCTTACTCCGTCAACTATTTGTTTGATCTGTAGATTCAGCCTACTCATGGTGTTTATGGCATGATGTTCTATTTATCAATTGGTTTGTTATTCTCTAAGACAATCTGACAGTTATTTATGTATTAAGAATATTATAGTAAATTATTGTTTACTATCATTTCTGTACATATTGTTGTATATGGTGCTTGTTCTATCATGCTTCACTAATACGATACTTAATTTATTTACGAGTATGAACATGTATGTTTTGTTTGATACATGATGACATAAGAAAAAGTTGATATTTATTATTCAGTTTGAGATCATATTTGACAGTATGCATCACTTTTATTTGGTTTTTCGTTGCAATGCACGAGCACCTTACTAGTTAATACCTATTTTAATATATTCTACCAGTAGGGCTCTCCCCTACTGTTTTTCTTTCAAAGAGAAAAACAGAGCTGGATACACAACCGAATGGACTTGAATTATGCTTATGAAATAACTTGACCACAACCCATGTAGTATTACACATCAAGGTTCCAAACATTAGACAGTTGTCATAATTTAAGAAACAAAGCACAGCCCATGTAATATTATAAGACCTAAACAATGGACAGTTTTGATAACTTAAGAAACAGAAATAACACATGCAACATTACATAATTAGATATTGGATAATTACAAGAATTGGACATCTAAAGTTCAACAGCATGGCACCTGCTGCAAGGCTCTAGAACATTTAACTGTAGAGGGAACTTTTCCCTTGATGTATCTTCTAATGGCCAAGAGCGCCTTATGGGCTTCCATGATCATATGCCTGTGTGTGCGGCTGCATTCACCAATTTTGTGGACAGAATACCTATCAATATCTTCATCAAAAGCATCCTCATATATGGTGTCCCATGTAAGGCACTCAAGTGATTTTGCATTCTCAAGAATATGACATGTTAGCTCAACTGTGCTCCTTGCAGAGCAGAAGCCAATGATCTTCACATTCTTGAGGTTGTCAAGGAGGTGTTCTGGCATCTGCTTCAGATTAGAGGAATCTCCAAAAAACCAAGCATGCTTCATACGAGCCTGCGATACCTGCATAGGGTGAAGATTAATGTCGCTGTTCTCTAATAATAACAGAGAAAATCCAAGATACTTGAATTAATGGTTCGACCATACAAACTAGATATCTTCGCAAGATGAAAAGTGACTCACACCCAAGATGAAAGTCTCCAAGACAGGAGAAGCATCCAGAAAAGAAACCAGAGATAAATAATCAAAGGCTGGGGAAAAGGCCCCACGTCCAGCAAGACAAATTTGCAAGCACTTGAGGTGGAGGAATTTGAGAGGCACCATTGGTGTATCGACAACCTGCATAAATATTTCTCAGAATAACGATATTGCAAGATAATGACTACAGCTATATGCATAAAGCTGGCATCTAGTAATGCGAAGTTTCCCACACGAGCCGAACATATGCTAAGAGTTTCAAGATTTGGCACAATGGATGGAAGCTTGGCACGAGCATAATAAATGATATTAGACTGAACGAAACACGACGTTTCTAGGTTCTTCACATGAAATGAATCCCCAAATGAGAGTTGAAATAGCTCACCATCAATGTCAACAGTGGTGAGATTTGGAGCTTTGCTCTCTATCACTTGCAGCGATACGCAATCAAACACCATCAGGTAGTTGAGCCGCTGCAGCAGGCAAGGTATCTTCAGGCAAACGATCTCACCACAATCGAGGAGTTCCAACTGCTCCAGAGCAAAAGAATTGGAAAGAAGTCACCCTAACTCATCCCCCGTAATACACACCTGAGACAGCAGCAGCCTTCTCAAGCAACCAAGTCCGGCCGTGGGATGAAAGGCACAGCAGCTGAGATGAAGATAGTGAATCGAGTTTCCACTCCCATCAAATTAAAATGAGCATGGGAAGTTGTGCTTTGCCTGACAGTTTGAAGGCAGCCAAAGGGTGAGTTCTTCAATCCCCGGTGTAACAGCAACCTGAAGCCAATTATTGAGATCACAGGCGTTGATATTGTCGAAATCGCACATTACAAGCTTGAGTGTCTTCACGCCAATGCCTGAGTGTTTTTTCATAATGCTGCCAACTTTGCTGGAGAAATCCCTTGCTATTTCATCCTTTGCACATACATTTCCAATCAGGCTCAGAGTTTCCTCACTGAAGGTGAGGTTGGGATGGCATCTCCAGGAACGTAGAAATGCGTGAGATACACAGGCAGCACATGCAGCATCTCGCAGAGGCATTAGGGAATGTATATGACGCCAGATGTCCTGCGTACACAATCATGAGAGAAAAGTTCAGCATTGGAATTGTATAGGCAAGTGGCTACTTCAATTTGGGGGTGGGGTGGGGGGGAATAGGACAGTATGTAGTAACATTGTACCCCAGATGCTCTGTGCATGATTGCACAAAGTGCGCTACATTACAGAGGTAGTTAGTGCATTCAAATGGAATTGTGGAATGTAAATTAAGCACCGCATAGATAAATTTCCCCCAACAGTGTTGTTAGTGGTTTTGTACTGTATAATCTATTTATACTTGAATTAGGCAAAGTGTAGTCAACAATGTTGGTTTCTGTGCATTTGTGTCATCCAAGATGCATGGCATGCGAAACATAAGTCAATGTAGCAAAAGAACATAAATAAATATGTAACTTTGCATAGGTACAAATAATACATCTGAATGTTTGGACAGCTAGAACCCATGTAATAGAATCGAAATTCCAACAGCTTGGGCAGCTACAGTGTAAGAGACATGACATAAACATGGTAACTGAGATAGAAAAGACCAGATAAAAAATGGCATCTTACAAGAATGTGTACTGGAATTAGTAAGCGAAATTGATGCTTTAGTGTGAATAGTGAAGCCAGTGAAAATGCACAGGAAGCACAGCAACAAATTTTTCCCCCTTGTAGAAACTTGGTTACAGCACAGCACTTTGACAATGTAGTGAATTGTCCCACTTATGCTCCGGTTATAAAAACTGATCATTTTCCCAATTATTCTAGTCTGAATATGCATACTTGTCATGGTTCTAAGCTTGCTAGTACTCCTGGTCTAATCATGTTACTTGGGGACAGTCTTACAGTAGATCTGTTGTCCAGCATTTCAAGTTTTTTATTCTCATAGAAGAAGATTATGCTCGCAGAAAGTACCAGAGGCACAGATAAAGGGGTATTTTGGTTTTAGTCAGGGTTATGGCACAGGGGAATCATGATATCACCTGCAATTACTGTGGTTGAACAGAACACACTGGGTAGGACTATTACGAGCTCAGAAATCTGCAAGGTGGAAGAGGAAGAATGATACTGGTCACCTTGCTGGCAGAGGATCATTCTACTCTTGGGAGTTGGGACTTTGGATACCAGGGTGGACCTCATATGTTAGGGGAGTGGGCCTTGGGCTCAAGGCCCAGTCGGGTGATAATTAGAGATTGATTTCTATTTGAGTTAGAGATATAATTAGAGATATAATATGAGTTACTATATTTGTTAGAGATATAATTAAGATTAGAATCTATCTGTTAGGAGAAGCCATCTATATAAAGAGGCTACCGCATGCTATCGGTATCAATCAAGCAATGAAGAGAAATATTATAGTCTCCCTCATCTAGTCTCTCCCTCTCCCTCTACGCCGACGCCATCCGGCCATCTTCTTGGTGGTGTTTATCCGGGATCATGACATCATAACTTCCAAGTTGCAGGGAGTTAACTCCAGGATGAGAGGATATAGCCCAGGTAATCATGCAGTACTAAATATGGATGAGCACAGGATGAATGCCCAGGGAAAAAGAAGATTCTTGCAGGAAATGAGCAGCTGGCCTAAAATAGAAGGATTTTGATGGAGCTACTGGGGGTCAAGATCATCCACTGGTCAGGGGCTCGTTATCTACTGGCCAAGGGACTGAAATATATTGCTCGTAATGGTGATTACAAACTAAACTGTTGAACTGTGAGGAAAATGAAACTAATGGTGCCTGCCAGGTCTTGTGGCCAACCTTCTAATGAAGCTAGAGGCTGTAAGTTTTATGGCAAGTGAAGGTGACTAATAGTAATTTCACAACTTCTCGGCTTAAAAGAAATGCTTACTGAGCATCGGAGGTGCGAAGATGATTGAGGTCTTATTATGTTTAAGAACAAACACTATATGATTGCTTTTATTCTGGAGAAAGATTTTGAAGGAGCCGTTACTGTTCCACAAAGGTTAGTGAACATGACATTCACATCTCCAGAAATTACTGAGCATCGGTTGTGCTCAGGAAGAGCATTCAGACTTAAAGAAAATCTATTGAAAATAGAATGGAAAGGTGAAAAGAAATGTCAATTTTCTGGTCTGGAGGAAACAATTGATCATCTGTTTCTTACTTGTCCCCATTCGTGTGCTCTGTATAGTACCTTTTCTTTTGTGCAATGTGGCTTCATTATCATGCATTCGCCTAGCCTGCGCCATTTGCATATTGTTCAACATTTGAATTAGTTAGTAAATATTGAATTTCATCTTTGAATCAGATGATGTTGGACGCTACATCAACCTTACTTTTGGGTGGCCTCTATTGGATACTGTGGTTGATGATCTTACTATTAAAGTAAGTCCGCACAAGGATTAACTTTTCCAATGAAATATCTTTCTTATTTAATGCTAAATGTCTGAGTTGACTAGTCATGTTTCTTGCATGTCTCAGCTCTTTTACAAATATTCATTACATGAGAATACTTAAACAAGGAAAAGATTTCTTGAGAAAAGACTGGATTGATGCTTGTTGGCATTGAATGATGATAAGATCTAGATAGGATTTTTTGTGCATATGTGCATCTAGCAGCATCATTTCTAAACCTTTTAGTTTCGCAGGTTGTGCTTCCAGAGGGATAAAAAAAGTCCACAAGCTGTAGTTCCTTTTTCACAAGACAGGCCGCATACTTCTATTGGGTTAAAACTAGACTGATTCTGACAGATTTGTTATCACACTACTTATGGACAGAGATAGGTAAATGTCCACCAATCCCATGTTAAACAACTAACAATGGGGACTTTGGATAGTTTCAGACAGTGAGCAATGAGACTTGTCATGGTCTTACAGACATTATTGTCAAAGAATCATAGTTTTTTTCCTACATTATATACGGCATGCCTCTTGTTGCAGCCTACTACACCTGACACCGCGTGGAAAGAAACAAAAACATTGCAGGCAATTGGCATGAACAACAAATAATAGTTGAGTAAATACTACTACGAAATGGGTGTAAAAATGGAAGGGAGTCTTTTGCCGCAACATCTTCTGATATCTACCTCGCCATGCAGTAACTTGGCTTTTATTACCAGAACAAATGCAGAGCCCCAACCGTTGGAGGAAGAATTTACCTTTGCAATTTGCAACGTGTCCATTCCTGTGGAGAAGTTGTAGGATCGATTCACACTAAAATAGACAATCAGAGGGGGTGAATAATTGCGGAAGCTAAAAATAAATTTTACGATTCCCCCTTAAATACAAAACCTATTTAAGCCTCGTTTTGATTTCTGAATAGAACACTATAACCTCACTAAAACTGATCTCAATAAAAAACCGTATCTCCGATTAATCTCAAACTTTGTCGGAATAAACTAGAGAAGGTTATTGAACTAACCCAACTAGAATTACGTCAATCGGAGGTATAGAACTCGAGATATAAAATAAACAAGATCGCTGATGCAGAAGTGACGAAAATTGATTAAACCCTAATTAAGCAATTAAGCAAAATCTGTAAAGAATTAATCAACCAAAATTTTCAGATCATAAACTTGATGCCCTAACTATATTAGATGGATTAATTTAAACCTAAACTTGCGAACAAGAAATTAATCCAAAAAAGAAAACCAAAGATGCGTGTGCAATTTCCAAACAACTAGAAAGGTTTATTACCTGTATGCATTGCTAGTAGTATTCCGTCACGTAACTAATAACCAAACCAGCCCATAGACCAATTGAAACACATAAGAATAATCCCCTGTTCAATATTTGCACACACGCATGCAGCCTTAAAAAACAATGACGCATAGCCAAAAATTCTAGTAGCCACACTACTTTTCTTTTCTCAATGGCACACCATCCAATCACCAAAAACCTCCGTACACCAATACTAAAACTGCTCACGATCAAGCACTAGCCTAGAAAATAATCAAGAGATGAGCGAAGAGATCATAACGAGAGAAAAGTATTACTTGCATGCAGTCCCGCGAAAAACGTTTCCTCGCTTCTTTCTTTCCAGATCAAAGTCGTGTCGCGCCGCCACTTTTTCTTGTGTACACGCCGAGCTTTTTCTTTCCGATTTCACGGCAGGCGCTCGAGCTAAATAACCGAAGCACAGCTGCTGTACACAACCAGTAGCTGCCCTGTCTTCTTTTTCTCCGCACGGAGGAGCTACCAGAATGCTGATCTCTTTTTTTCTTTCCGCCGAGAAGACAAACAAGGCCGCTGGACTTTTACTTCTTCCAAAGAATCACGTCGGGCTCCAAAGAACTCGGCGGAACAAAAGAAAACAACCGTGCACAATCTTTCTTCAAAAGTCACGGCCGAACAAAAAGCCGTGCACACCCCTTTTTTTTCTCTCAAAAGCCACACACAAACAACCGCCAGCTCCTCTTTTTATACTCCTAAAATCCTCAACCTACTCCAATAATTTAGCAACCCTAATACAACTCATTCTGGGCCTCTTTCCTCAACCAGGCTTTTTGACCCACTGCTTTTCAAGGGACCCGAAACCCTTCCTAACACGGGTTTTTCACTTCTGATTTTTCCAGCCTTCCACATGTCGAAGCCTCCAGGACCGCACCTCCTGTATCTTCTCCACGCATCATCTCCATACGCATTGTTCTCTAGCCTAAACATCCCGCATAACATCATTGACCGATAGGACCTCAGTTCCTCCCTGAACTTAGTCCCGAAACCTCCGTTCCACCCGAATCTAGTTTCAGTCCCGTCATCGACGACGTTCTGCCTCAAGCAACACCTGCATATGAAAAACACACAACCGCATATGAGCACAAGTCCACGACTTGACTCAAGTCAATCCGCACAATACCTCACACGAGTGTATCATGCAACATACGATAATCCAAATACGCGAACGTCAATCCGCACACGCAACACACCATAAGTAAAATCATAACCAACATTGTCAATTATTCATCATCTAGTCTAGACCTGACCACATGGTCTAACAGAAGTCATCAAGAAACATTTAACCCAATCCAAACAACATTATAGCATATCGACCATTATAACCCAATCCAAGAGTGCATCCTGAAATCATGTACCTGACGTGTTGTCACGACATATCGACCATTATAGCATTACTTTATCATATCATAAACTACTGATTCAGAAAGAGTAAATTCAAGAACATCCCTTGGCCTAGAAGATCCTACTGCAGGTGAAAATTGAAAACTACTCTGAGAACTGAAAAACTGAAGATGCAGACGTAACTGAACGGCCTCCATATATCCTGATCTCTTGCATCATCTTTTTACTGCGACCTGTTCCTCAGGCAACAACACAGACCGTAATTGCAAGTAACAACCCATGTAAGGGAATTAGTTTTTTCACTTGCTTTCTCTCCTTTAGGGGACAAAGCCTTTTCTGCTCTTCTAGAGACAAGGCCATGTTGGTGAACTGAATTGTGAGTAATTGCAACCTCAGAACATTTCAATGTAGTAATGAGAACTATATGCAGTATCTATTCTGCTCTTCTAGAGACAAGGCCATCTTCGCCTATGCAGTATCTATTACAACCTCAGAACATTTCAATGTAGTAATGAGAACTATATGCAGTATCTATTCTTGATGAGGACGTCATTAGCAAACACAATAGCAAACACACTATAAGTGTTGAAACTAATGGACCGATCATAAGAGTTAAAGCAAAACAAATGTAACAAGAGGTGAATCAAAACCTTAGTGATTATTCTTGTACTCATGAGAATTTATTGCTACCTAATTCTCCTATTTTATGTGTTCTCAGATTCAAGGAAAAGATAACAGGAGGAAAAGAAGCTTTAGTAACATGGATAACATAGCCACAGAAGATCATACAAACATGATGTCAGCGCTTACCTCATTGCTTTCTTCGCCCCCAAGTAACCTTAGCCACAGAAGATCGAAGAACATGATGTCAGCGCTTACCTCATTTTTTCTTAGCCCCCAAGTCACCTTAGCCACAGAAGATCGGAGAACATGATGTCGGCGCTTACCTCATACGTTTCTTAGCCCTTAAGTCACCTCACACTATAAATAGGGGGGCACCTCCCCATGTATGAGACACTTTGATGCTTGGAAATTTTAGTAGAACACTTGTTTCTTTTGTGTGTGAGCCATTTCCACCACTAATTGGGATTAGGTGTTATTTTCTGAGTTACTACTCCGTTGTTCTTGCGAATCCTTGGTGATTACTTGAACGTGTCTGCTCCACGTTAGCGAGTAGGCGAAGACCGTAGCGTGTGGTTGAGTAATTTGAGTGATGTAGGTTACCATATAGAGACGGTGGTTGACCGCATTAATTGCTAGGTTGTACAGGCTAGTTATCCATAATCCTACATTGTGAAGATCGTGCCACCCCACCCCGCATCAATTCTGCTCTTCTAGAGACAAGGCCATCTTCGCCTATGCAGTATCTATTACAACCTCAGAACATTTCAATGTAGTAATGAGAACTATATGTAGTATCTATTCCGCTCTTCTAGAGACAAGGCCATCTTCGCCTATGTAGTATCTATTCCAACCTCAGAACATTTCAATGTAGTAATGAGAACTATATGCAGCATGCAACAGCAGCAGAACTGAAGAACCAAACTAAAACCAGAAAGAACGCCGTGCTCTTTGCTCGCAGCGACGGTCAGCCCTCGCGGTCTATTCCGACCCGCGTGGACCATACCCGATGCAGGTTCTTCTTCACCACCAGGAGGTCGTTGCAGAGGTTGGGGAGCGGGTTCGGTGCCTCGGCTGGCAGCGTGCTCACCACCTCGACGAGAGCCATCCCCAGCATCTCGATCTGTGTCCCCAGCGGCTGGACCAGCTCCCGGACGGAGGCGTTGCCGAGCTGTTGCTCGCGGAGCCTCGTGCCGGCATCTCGGAGCTGAGCGGCGAGGTTGAGGGGGATGACGCGGGCGAGGCGGACAGAGCTGAGAGGCGGACGTGAAGAAGCTCATCGATTACCTTTCTCGTCTCCTCCATTGCATCATGGATCTCAACGAGCTGATCAAGCTGCTCGATCCGCTCCACGCTCCAGTTCTGAACCTTCACCTTCTTCATCAGAAGCTTCTGGATTGCCTTGGCCTCTATGATCCCGCATACCGCCTTGAGACGGAGATCGATGTCACGCTTGGCGCCGTGCATCCTCACCCATGCTTTGGCATCCTTCAGCGACCGGACGCAACGGAGACCTTGCTTCATCGCGGCAGCGGCGGTGCTTCGCGCTGATTTTTGAAATTTTGATATGTGGAATGGGGAATTTAGGAGGAGGGAGGAGGCGTATTTATAGGGCCGAGAACCCAAAAATTTTTGTGGGCCTTTTTCATGGGGCGATGCTTCCTAGATTAATCGTATCGTAGTTTTTTCTCATGGCCGAAGCTTCTCGTGCAAGCTTTAGCATCGCAGTTTTGACATGGCCCGAATCTTCTCGTGCAATTCTCCTCGTTGGCTTCCTCCTCTTCGTCATATTCAATGAGTCCAGTGGGCTCAAGGATGCAGGCCTTCACCTCGTCAAACCGTTCCTCCGACAGGGAGACCTCGGCGAGAAGCCTCCAGGCTGAAGCTTCCAACGCCTCCTCAAAGTCCTTCGTCCACTTCAGAACAATGTGGCCGCTGATCTCCCATACCGCAGGGTTCACCTGCGTGTCCAGCAGCTCCTGGCTCACTTCACCGAGGGCCTGCTTCTCAGCGTAGCACTGCGCATTTGCAACAGGGAAGATTAGGGAATTTCAGAGGGGGAATACATGGAGAGCAGCATCCAACATCATTGTTCAATACACATGGCGGTGCTCTAAATTTAGTATATAGTGTTTCACCATATGTAAAACTATACAAATTGCTCATGCATTTCTTACTGGATAAAGTCTGGAGTTATGGATGCTATGTTCATGGTCAAGAGTGAAAGAAGTATGCGACTTCGCAGCGGAAATATACCTGAGGGAAGAGGAAGATCCTCGACCGAATCGAAAATGAGGACATTGTAAGGAACATTGTTGTCCTGAAGCCAAATGCAAGCGTTGGAAACAACATCGGCCAGATCCTTCAAGTGTTTCCTCCTCAAACACCACCCACACAGGGGAAATTCAGCAGCTTTGACACCTTCACTCCACTCTTCAGCACACCCTTGGTTAGGGGGATCTTCTTAGCAGGTGCCTTCTCAACAGGAAAAGGTACCGATAAGTAGTATGCCTGCAGACAAAAAAGACAGTTCTCTTTGTGTTATCACTACAATTATTAACTGCGTTTAAAACACAGCAGATACTCTGGGTCTTATGCTCGGCGTTTAAAACCCCAGGGCCCTCTCGCCCGCTCCACTGGGCCTTATGCTCGGCCCAGCCAAAGTATGCGGGGTCCACCTCGTCTGGCTCATCTGAATCTCCATCCTCCTCTCCCGCAAGCTCTGCGAAACCTGCCTCCCCCTCATCCTTCTCGTAGTAAACCTCGAGCGGAGTGGGGTCTAACAAAGGAAATTAATAGCAAGGGTGAGTACCACAGTACTCAGCAAGCATAATATTAGCAGAAGAGCACTGTATGCCTCTCATGTCCTTAAGTCCATATTCTAATCTATTCTTTCTTTCTTTTTTTATTCCAAAAATAAACTTACCAAAGTAGCTGTCCTCTTTTACTTACAAAACTGTCTAGTTTCCACCCGGTGGGGCAAAATCCCGAGCGATCACCGTAGTCACATTCCAGCGGACTGGCATGAATTCATGATTTTTAAGCACTGCGCAGGCTTGTACCACTGTACCCAAAACTACTCTGAACCGTCTGAACTCGGTTTTCCACACTGCCTTAGGTGTGGAATCAGGCCCAAAGTACAGAACCTTTCTCCGGTTACGTTACTCTATCCACCAGCCCATCTATTATCCATCGGTATACCAAGTCGCTCGCTTGGGCTCTACCGACTTCCAATAGTGTTTGGTTGGACCGGCTCCCGGCTCAACACTCACCTCCATACTTACCCAATGTGGTCGACTGGTTAACGTAATGGGATACTGATTTCTGCCCGTCCGAGACGGGAGATTGGTGTCGAACCCCGGAGCAACGACTCCAGAATCCTCTGTGTAAATCGCACTAGTCCAGGATCAAGCTAGTGCATACAATGGATAACAAAGATTCATATCATGCACAATGACATTTATTCATTAACTAAATATGGGCCTGATGGCCAAAGTTTACATCAATGGTTCATAAACCAAAATTAAATATAAGCAGCAGAAAAGAACCATAAAGCAACAGCTCATCCTGCCTGCCCATAGGCGAATGACTGTAAGACGTGGCCTACTCGTCGTTATCCTCACCGAAGCTGGTGAAATCCTTCTCTGAAAATTGTGAATGAAGCAACATGAGTACATAAAGTACTCCACAAGCTACACCAAGAGGAATAACAGAGTTCATGTATGCATAGGGATTAACAATAGAATGCATAATATGTTATTTGTACGTAAAAGCAGAATTAAAGTAATACAGTAAATAAATTCAAAAGCTGAATTGATATAATAGATAGAAAGAGTAATTTAACAAAATAATATCATTAGTGCAGGCTCCGACCAAACACTAATCTATTCACAGGTATCCCACCTGGTCCATCTTTTCCAAAAGATTTCATATGGATTTCATCCATCCATATGCTTTTTAATCTCACATGGATTCCATCCATCCACAGGCCTTTTTAGAAATTATTTTAAAAATCAAAGTATAATCCATGAAAAACTTTACTCACCTTGCCAATAACCGTGGACACGGCTATCCAGGATAGATTATACACTCTGCAGAGGTTGTACAGCTTTACCCACAAGACATGATCATCACATATTGCCACCGGATAAGCACACTTCCTTTGGTGTGCGGCGAGGTGATAAGGCTGTTACAATGTTCTGTAGCCAAAATAGTTATGCCGCCACTAAGGTTTCACCACAACTTGAATCCATAAGTTGGAGCCCCCTCTTGTGCAATGTGAGACTTCTCACGGCCTACACCACGCTCACATTCAGCCTATAGCGAAACTATGTTTGGAACTTCACAAATTACTTAGCTAGGTCTGTCCCATACCAGGCTTGTGGTAGTACGACGCGACTTTGCAATAGTAGCTCACAGACCGGTCCTTAACTTGACTTAGGCTCAAACCACATACCCCATGTGCCTAACAATCAACATTGTGTCACCGAACAACAATGCATGCCAGCACCCACCACCTAACCATTAGCCTAGGTTCAAGCCAAGATTTTATATTTTTCTTTGAAACATTCATATTCCTTCTTGACTCACCAAAGTCAAGAATAGATTTTAGAAACTCATCGTTTTCCAGTGAAACAAATATTCCCACTTAAATTATTCTAAGTATGGCTAAGCAATTCTATAAAATTTCTAGTCAACACTATTGTACTAACTAGGTTTTCATCTAAGGTGACAAGGCATAAGGAGTTTAATACTAAATTTGGCCATACACAAAGGATTTGGGTATAACTAGAATTTAAATCGAATTTAAACTAAGTTTGAATAAAAGTACGTATGCATAATAATTTTAGAAACAACATAAATAATTTAAATTACTGGGAGCAACATGATCAAAGGTGTAACTTGTCTTGCTTCGAAGTTTGCTGAGATTCGCTGAAGTTATACTCTCCGGATTAGTCGTAGTCTACACGCGAAAAGTCAGAACAAACTAAACTCAAATAAAATCCAAATAAAATCCAAAAATTATAAAATATACGCTGGGAGATAGAATATGAATTTAAAAATTTGGATGGGTCCAATCGGACTTAGAGCGAAGAAGAAGGACTTCTGGTACTTTGAATTCCAAAGAAATGAATAAAAGAAATTCTTGGAATTCTTTTCTTTATGAAGGAAAAGTGGTCAGAAACTACAATATTCGTGTATGGTCAAAACCACGATCGAAGGCGTAGCCGAAGCCATGGTTGAAACCATGGTCGATTCAATGGTTGAAGTTGCGAAGGTCAAAGTCGAAGATAGAGACTCCAAGTGCAGGTGTAGTCGAAGTCGAAGATAGAGACTCCAAGTGCAGGTGTAGTCGAAGTCGAAGATTCGGTCGAAGACCTGGTCGGAATTGTACAGCTGTCGGAAGAATTGGATTTATGCAGAGTGGTCGAAAGAATCGGACGGCTTGGAGAGGTCGGACGGCTTCGAGTGGTCGGAGAGATCAGAGGGTTCAGAGAGGTCGGAGGGTGCGGAGGTTGAAACGGTCCAACAGCCATGGTCGGTTCGAAGACGGAGGTCGAAGTCGAAGGCTCCGAGATCGAAGGCCGAAGTCGAAGTCTTCGAGGTCGAAGATTGAAGGCTGGAGTCGAAGTTTCCGAAGGTCAAAGTTAAAATCGGAGTCTTCGAAGGTCGAAGTCTCTGGGTTTGAAGGTCGAAGTCGAAGTCGAAGGCTCCGAGCAGTCGGAGTCTAAGAAGCGTCCGAACAGCGGAGTCTAAAGATCCTCCGGATGGCGGAGTCTAAAGAGCCTCCGGATAGCGGAATCTTATGGGCCTTCAGGCGTCGAAGTCTAAGAATCGGATGGCTGGGAGAAGTCGGACGGCTTCACGTGACGAGATGCGAGCGATCCAACGGCGGCGAAGACCGGAGAGGTGTACAATGGAGAGAGAAGAGTATGCGTCCAGTTTTACCTTGGTGCAAGGTTCGAGCTGCACAGAATTGGCTGGCGGCGAGGGTGTAGCGGAGGCGTGTATGATTATCGGTGACGGAGACTCTCCGACAACGGCTTGCTCGGAGAAGGACCGTCGAAGGTTCGCGCGGGCCCGAGGAAGGTCACCCACAGTGGGGTACTCCGGTCATGCTCTGGCTCGGGAAAAAGGGTGAAGGAGGTGCGCGCGGTCCCGTCGAAGATTTAGTGGTGGTGGCGTTGGCGTCGGCGGAAGAGACACTCCGGTGGCAGGATTGCTTGGCGGAGGGGTGGCGAGGTCAAAAAAGAGAGAGGGGATTGTTATGGGCTCATGTATATTATCGAAAGTGGCTAGAAGGTGGTTGGTGGTCGACGGTGAGGTGAAGTGGTTGCACAACTCGGGCAGTGTGTGGCGACGGTGTTCCGGCGGTGAGGAGACTCAACCAAGGGCGGTCGAGAAAATCTAAAAATTATAAAATATATACTGAAAAATAGATTATGATTTTAGATGAATTTAGAAACTTGAATCACTTGATTTGGAGTTCGGACGTAGGAGAACGAGCAATTAGAAATTTGGTGGATCAGAAAATTCTGGAAAAGAAAAATCAGAAATATTTCAAAGGAATATTCCCACGTGAACAGTAACGAATAGCAGCCCTTTTCACTGTTTTTGACCGTATCGTCGGTGAGAAAAGACACGGAAGGTGAAGCCAACTAGCAAAATAGGTTGCTAAGGATCCGAGGCACATGTAGGAAGTGACGGCACGTCCAACGGAGCACGATGACGACGTGTACAGCGAACAATGACATAGGGTTAGAGAAATAGAATAATTTTCGGGAATGAAACATGGAGAAGTAAGGTGAGCATGGCCTAGAACGCGACGAGGTTAGGAAAATATTGGCTAAGCCGAAAACTCATCGGAGGTGACGCAATTGTCGTTTGAACGACGACGGTACCGAAAAACTAAAAACTCAATATCTTGGTGCTCGGTGCGGCGAATCCAAAACCGTTTGAAACATAGCCACCTGGGATGGTTTGGCATGTTTTGACGTGAACGGATTGTTGAAAGCATTCCCGGACAGACGGGGACGCGTAGTGCCATTTGCGGCCAAGGCGAGGTGTTGGGCACAAAAATTTGGGGAAGGCTTCTGGACAAACGGAGGGGAGCACGGTGTAGAACGCGTCGAGACGAACTCAACGGCGCAGACGGCTCGGCCAACGGACTAGTAAAACGCGGTGGACAAAACTTTATGTAGCCTACAGGCTGACATCGGCGTTCCGGACAAACGGAGTGGAATTAACATACGAGACTTGCGGCGAAACGAAGAGTAGAGTGTGGGGATCGTGATGCTCACCTTGGTTTTTGTCGGGCATGCACGGTCGACCGGTGGCGACGCGAGGAACGCGGACCCGATTTGGCCCACGGTGGCGACGGTGCTCCGGCGAAGTTCCGGCGAAAGGGAGTTGAGCACCGCGTAGAACGCGATGAGGCGAAGCCAACAGTGTGGTCAAACGCGACGGGACTCCACCAAACAAGGCGCAAAAGGCCGTAGAACGATGCTTGGTACACAAAATAAAACTTCGATTGCGGTCAAATGAGAGGGAGTGGAGACTTGAGACTTTCGGGGTTGAGTGAGGATGAGGAGAGGCTCATGGGGGTCCCTTTTATAGGGGTTGAGGAGGCCCAATGAGGGAGATCAAAGGATATTGTCCATCAATGACATGTGTTAAATTCTCGCGAAACGGCTCATAAATGAGGGGGAAAACGGTGGAAATGAAGGAGTCTTGATGAGAGGAATTGATTGCAATTTATTTCACAAAAAACAGATAAGAAAATCAAGAGTTATGAAGCTTCAAATTTTCGGCCATGGCTATGCACGCACGCATGGAAACTCTCTGGACGTTTGGAGAAGAAGAAAGGTTAGGGAGGAGAGAGAAAAGGAGAAAAGAAAAAAAGAAAAAGAAAATTCAGAAAAATTTCAAAATTTTTTTGTAAAGATCCTTGGAATCTGAAAAGACCCAAAACAATATTTTTGGAATTAATTGACGTATATTTTAATTTTTAAAAAAGTTTTTATTTTTCTAGCTTAAATTAATACAATAAATAACAAATAAAGCTTAAAAATCTTAGAAAAATTCATAGAAGTTTCTAAGGCTATTTTGAACTTATAAAAATATTTTCAACCAAAATTTAGATATTTTCCTTTATAAAATATTTTTTGTTTAACAGAAAGGCTCTTCTCTTTAAAACAGAAAATTAGGTTAACGAAAAATTTTAAAAATCCAAGAAACTAAATAACTTTGATTTTTATTTTAAACTAACTTATTTATTATTTATTTTGTTTTTATTTTTATTTTTATTATTTGCTTTTAAAAAAAACCGGGCTGTTACAATTGGTTGGTACGTTATTTATGGTTCCCGATCCGAGTAAAAACGTGGTAAGTCCTTACATCATCGCCATATGTAAAGGGGTCCACCTGGCCTCTCTTATTCCTTTCCCTGAACCCCTTTACCCACCATATTTACATTTATACATATATATATCTCTGCTCGTAGCCCTGCTGCTCTTCTCAGCAGAACCACGGATCCTAACTTCTTCTCTTACTCTTTCTCTTTCTCTTTCTTCTTCTCTTTCACTTTCTCTTTCTTACTCTTTCTTGCTTACATTTTTACTCATGCATTCTTTTTCTTTTTCAGAAAATAGTTTTCATGCATTTAAATATACATAAAGCAATTATTCAGAAAATACTGCATACATTTGACATAACTATGTGCATGATCAAAATAAACCTTGCCTGAGTCGTAGTGCGAACTGGAATCGATAAAAAACAGTTTTGCTCCTTCGACGTGCGCCGGCTCGGACTCTGCAATGCCGATGCTAGACTAAATAAAAATAGATATTTACAATAGTAATTTTTTTGTAAGCTTTTCCCCTTATCCAAATACACACACATATATATACACATATATATATATGTATGAGTTCACACACACATATATATACTATTTTTATTTTTTTATGGGTTTAATTAATGAAACTGCTACTAATGAAATTATTTAGCTAAGTTAGCCCTAAAAATAACCTAATCTAATAATTGCAGAAAAGATCTCTTTAATCTAAAAAAGAAACCAAAAAGCAACAAAAATCAAATCGATGTGGTCCCAAAATCCCTTCGGCCCACGGCCTCGCGCGCAACCGGCCCACCTGGGCCCACCGTGGCCCGCGCGGCTCCCCCTCAACCCTAACTTCTCCTCCTCCCTATCCCTTTCCACACCGCCGCCTGCTAATCCTTCTCCCTTACGCGCCCTCCTCTCTTCCTCACTCCACCGCCGCCTCTTGCTTTCCATTGCGCCGTCGCCGCCGCCTCTGCTCTGGCTCGGCTGCGTCTCCCCACCTCCTTCCTCTCCTGCACCTGCGCCGCCTCTTCCCTCTCTAGCTTCCCTGGCCGCCTCGTCGCCTCCCTCTGCCTGCCGGCCTTCCATGTGCGGCCCCACCACGCCACCCACCACGTGCGCTACACCATCAACGCTTCCGCCACGGCTTCTTCCGCCGTGACATGCGCCACGACATGGACATGCTCGCACGCTTCCCGAGCTCCTACTGCCAAGAAGGAGTTCGTCCTCCCAGAGATCGACTCCGACCACATCATCTCCCTCTTTGAGGGCAACTCTAACCTCTTCTGGGATGAGTGCCTCGGCAGCGACAACCTCGGCGGGATGAACGACCTTTAGGGTCAAGCAATGCGACACTTCCACACCGGACCCTTCAAGGACCTCGGCATGCGGCTCATCAGGGAGTTGAGGGCCAAGCTATCGATTCACTATAGCTAGAGGGGCAGAAGGCTTCGGTAATTGAGATATAGCGTTAGTTAGATTGGGAGGTGCCCGATTGGAACCATTGGGTCATTGTTCCGGGAGGCAATCTTGGAAACACATATGCATTCTACAAAGTATTCGAAATGTGCCGTGTTCTTGGGCTTGTTGATCGTGCGCCTCGGCTTGTCTGTGCACAGTCGCCGATGCAAACCCGTTGCACTAGTACCGGCTTAGAGAAAGAAGAAGACAAGGCAGGGACAAGACGGTATTTGCACAGCCACTTCACGATTTAACTAGTCAATAGTGGCAAATAAGAGAAGGTTTTAGAAATGTGTGTTTGTGAAAACAAAAGGACAACAGAGCACGTTGGAAACATTGTATTCAATTAATTTTGTATTGAATATACAAAATTACATGATCCTGTAGGAGTTCATCTTTTTGCCTTCTACATCTATGCTTAAGGGGTATATCTGACTAGACATTGCATAGTCCGTTGATTCCCAGCGTCTTTGCACGGTGTCCGGTTAATTACATATGTAGGGCATGCTTATAGAATATCTCTGATTAAGCTGTGTTGCGTCATCGTCTTTACGTTGCTCGTCTATATCCATGTATGATGTTGGTGTAGATGTAGGTGGTGAGAATACAGATGTGATGTGGGTGGCTTTGTTTCACCGATGCCCAGTCACAGTACGCCATCGTGGCATCGGTTAACATAGAGGATATGTCAATGAAGAGGATGGCTATCGCCTTGTTGGTGCCCAATCATGTGTACGTCTGCCTTCATTAGTTGCAGACGTGTTGTGTTGCATTTGCCTTGTTGGTGCCTAACAACGGAATGTCTGGTCTCATTCGTTTGGGACGTGTTGATGGGGTTGTGATCTGGCCTCATCGGCACTAGGCCATAATTTTGTCTAGCCTTGTCGGTCTTCGATGTAATAGTATGGATACATCTCGCCTTGTTAATCGTAGACGGATGATGATGATTGATAGAGTGACCTTTGTATTTCGTCGACACCTGGCCATGGTGTCGATGTATTCATGATAATTGCGTGCCTTGCCCTTGCGGGTGGTGATATGCATATGATGCATTGGACGATGTTTGCTTTGAAGCATTAAATAACCTTGCTCCCGTGCAAGGGGCAAAATCAATATAATAGGATATCCTCTTTTATTGATTCGCATAGAGTCGCAGTAGGTTTTCTATGGATCAGGAATTTAAAATGTGAATTTCATAGCTAGTTCTGTCACATTGGGAAAATTGGTGCTGTGCTCATGTGAAATCCATGGCCAATTCCATATCATTGGGAGAACATGCATTATGATCGTTCCTTACAACGAATCCGATCAAAGGAGTCCAATATTGCATATGTTTCGTGTAGGAAAATATTTGACATCACATGGGGCCCGCACATCATAGTCTTGCTTCAGGAAATTTTGTGCGACACAGGCAGCTGTTACGTTACGTATCAATAATTATTAACTGACATGTGGCCACTACCTCTTTACTTTATTATTATTATTATTATTATTATTATTTAATGATTTTTTTGCATACAAAAATTGACCAAACAACAGGATGGCACGTAAGAGAGATGCCACTGTACAATGATAGATCAGGGATACAGGATAATTGCAATGGTATATAGAAAATTTTCCCTTAATGTTTTATATTTGTTGGAGAAATAGTTCACCCTCTACCAGCGGAACCTACGCTATAAAAAACACCTGTCTACAAATCTAAGAATTACAGTCATACTCACAAAGGATGATTATACCTCTTACTTGTGCTCATATGGTAGCTATCCTCTTAGGAGGCATTCTGGACATTTGTATATGTCCAAGGGCATATAATTACTCTAATGTAACCCTCATTGAGGGGGAATTCTCATGAGTAATAAAGAAGTATATTTAAACTAGTGAGCCCTCAGGGGCTCCCTCCCGGAGGTAACTCCGTGTGGGCTCACCGACAAGAAAAGGATGGTCCTCTTGGACTCTCGAATCTGTATAAGTCTGCATGTTATTTTTACTCTTGTGGACGTTGGCCTGTCAGACGACCGACGTCCACCCCCTCACTCGTGTTTGGATTTTTACACCTACAACATTGGCGCCGTTCATGAGGACTGTAGCTAATTGATGAAAGACTATGGCTTCAATAAATACTCTTATGTCCACGAAATCTCCTCCAGCTCTAGAGTACAATAAGCTCATGGATGACAAGTCCACTTTCCAGAGGAGCCATAGGCACGCAACATCGTCGAGGATCAGGGCCCTCCACCCCCGGGATGGACAACGTCCTACGTGCCTCGGGGCTTCCGAGTGCGTCCTCCCTTATGATGGTCGATGTAGTGTCCAACCAAGGGCGAAAAACTCAAAGCGCCCTCGCCAATAGAGGGCTAGGGGACTAGGGTCAACCACCACCCCCGGGACCCTTGACATCACTAACTGCAAGGCGATGAAGGCTACCTACGAGAGTTGCCCCCTGACACGTTACTGTTAGGGGATAATCCTGACCTACAAATCACATTGCCCCGCTTGCATGTATGGTTGACGATCGTATGCAGCTGGATACCCCCAGGGGCGGAGAGAGGGGGCCAGGGGGGCCTGGCACCCCCCAACAGGGGCGGACCCCTCCGCATTTCTGCGAGACCGCGACCCCACCCCCTAGGCGCCCTCCTCCCTCCTCCCCCTCGCTCTCCCCCCGCCGCCACCCTCCCCCTCCTGGCCTCCCCCGCGCCGCCCCCCTCCCCCTCCCCGCCCCGCCGCCGCCTCCCGCCTCCTCCCCCTCGCGGCCTCGCCCGCGGCCTCGCCGCGCCCCGGCCGCCCCCCCCCCCCCGCGCCGCCTCCCCCGCCGCGCCGCCTCCGCCTCCTCCCCTCGCGGCCTCGCCCCGCCCCCGCCGCCCCTCCTCCCCTCCCCGCCGCCTCCTCCTCCCCCCCCGCCCCCCCCGCCGCCGCCTCCTCCGCTCCCCCGCGCCCCAGCCCCCTCCTCCCGCCACCCTCCTCCCTACCTCCTCCCCCCCCCCCTCCTCCCGCCTCCCCGCCGCCCCGCCTCCTCCTCCCCCTCCCGTCGCCGCCTCCTCCCCCCCCCCGCCTCCTACCCCTCCCTCCGCCGCCCCGCCGCCTCTCTCGCCACCTTGCGCCCGCCGCCTCCCTCTCCGGTAAGCCCCGCACCTCCCCTCCCCCAGTATCAAGACGCAGGGCCTCGTCCCCCATGGATTCGCGTGGCGAATCGGGCTCATCCCCCGCTTGATTTTTGTTTTGTGGGGTGCCATGTCGATTCCGCCAAGCTGCTGGATTGACGATCCGCAAGCTTGCCGCGTCGCCAAGTAGAACAATAGCAAGCAGTTTAGAATGATCCCTTGGCCCAGAGGGCTAGAGTTCGTGTTGGAGCTGCAGAGTTTCTGTTCCATGGATTCATGGAATGCAACTGTGTGTATTCGAGGATGTGATTGCGCTGTATGGTTGTTATGTATGGTTTGCTCTAGGGCGAACTGCGCCCACCACATTTCCATTTGCTGAAATTAGGAGGTAAGATCAACACTTTGTTATTTACAGTGGAACCTTGTCTGTATAGTCTTTACTATGTCTTTACTATGATAATGATGAAGCAACCGCATGAAGGTTCGAAAGACTATAGGAGCCATGGATAATTGTTTAGTTTCACTTAGTGTGTTGTTGAAGAATCTACTTGGATAAGTTTGTTATGTGCAATTGAAATTCCTACCAACACAGGACAAGAAAGTTGTATGGTGACTAATGAAGATATAGCTACAACAAATGATAACAACTGTATTTTCTAAACTGTCATTTAGATTTGTACAATCTAGATTATCTGCAACATCTTTGTTTAAAATAAATATTAATGTTTGATATTGTATGAACCTTGTCATTTAGATGTGCGCTTCATGGGAGGGCTTCAAGGCTGAGCCATTCACCGCTGGGAATCACGTGTTCTCCTTTGACGCGCCGAGGTGCCAACTGCCAAGCACCCCAGGTCCCCAGCCACTCCGACGATGGTGCTATCTTCACCGGTAAGATCATTTATTTACATCTCTCACTGAATAGATGTGCATGTGTTTGCTCTGTGACTGTGCTTGTGGGAATGTGGGGTGGGGAATTGTGGGTTGATGGGAGGACGGGGCGGGGCGGGGATGCGGAGGGGCCGCCGAGGCCGCGGCGCGGCATGCAGCGTGGTGGTGGTGCGCTGGTTGTCTGGTCCGTCACGGTCGCGTGCCTCGCGGTGGTCGCGACGTCGCGTCGCCGGTCGCCTGGGCGTCGAGCTGTGAAGTCGCAGAGTCCAAACTGGTGACGCCCCCCCCATATCCAATTCCTGGCTCCGCCCCTGGATACCGTGTACTTACGTACGTGATGACTACCGAAATACGTGGTGGTGACTACCGAAATACGTGGTGGTCTAGCCCTTGCACCTTGCACCTGAGGGGGAGCGTGGGATCTCCTGCCCTTGCACCTTATTTGGTTCAAATAAATAATGGACAAAGAGAGATGATAGACAGATAGTATGAAGAGGAACAGAGGAAGGTGAAACCAGAGGTGGACCGCCTCGATTTCAAATCAATAATGGACAAAGAGAGATGATATACATTGGGCTTGTACCATCATGTTATACGAATAAACCAAATACCGATAAACTACTTAGAAAAAACTATCTCGATAAACCGCTTCAAAATAGCAACAAAAAAGCCGTCTCGTTTATTTGTTCGAAAGAATCCATAAGCAATCGGAGCGGATATGTACATATATCGCTCATACTATATTCTATTCTGTATTTTTGCTCGGAGTCAGATACGGATAATGTTGGATACCTATTTCTCTATTTCATATTTGTTACATAAACTTGCGAACAATCGGTCGGATAGAAATTATCCATTTCTTTTGCACCTCTACATAAGACATTGGACTTTAGGGTAGTCAGAGCGAAATGAAAAAACAAATCTTAAAGCAAAGAAAAAGATAAATAATAATTATTCATCTTTCATTTATGTTTTAATATTTGTACAACTTTGAAATAGTAATGCACATAAGCAACTCCGGAAGATTGTCGTTGCCCAAACATGACCTAATATACATTGGGCTTGTATCACATCGTTCGCGCATATAACCCACCAGGCTAACCCATCGGGCGGACCACAACATACGGGCACGTAAACATGACAGGCCGACGAGCCCAGAGCAGCACAGCTTCTGGATCGTCGCAGAATTCTTTTAGGTTCTGCTCTGCCTCCTCCACGTCTGCGGTGCGGAGTCCGGTTTCGTCTCCAAGCAGGTAGCCCTGTCCGGTGGCGCCGACGCGATTTTCTTCCCCGCGCCTTGTTGGCTTCAAATCGAATCTGAGAGAGACAAATAAATAATGGACAGAGAGAGATGATAGGCAGAAAGTAGGAAGATGATAGCCCTGTCCGGTGTGCTGTCTCAGAGTTGGTTTCCTATTCTGCTTCTGTCCGCAGAGTCCATCTTCTTCCCGGAGTCGGGAGGCCCAGACGGCGGCACCGACGCGATCTCCTCCACCTACCCGCCATCGCGTCCTATTAGCCGCTCTCGATGTACAGAAGGCTTTTTATATCTCCTGGCGTTCTGGTAGGGCAGATGCTTCTTCGTGCTTCTTGTTTGGACCCTTCCGCCACTGCTAGGTAGCCCCGCCGGCGGCGCCGACGCGATTTCCTTCCCTCGCGCCTTGTTGGCTTCAAATCGAATCTTAGAGGGAGCGTGGGATCTCCTGCCCTCGCGCCTTATTCGGTTATCGTATCATGGGGCTGCTCGTGCTCAGGCGCCTCATCTCCATGCAGCGGGAGCAGAAGAAGCGGCGTCGTCGCCAAACCCAAGCCCGTAGTAAGCCCCGCCTCTTAGCAAGCTCCCTCTCGGAGTCTCTCTTGCTCATCTCTGCTACGTTATGTTCATGTCCTGGCATCTATATTATGCACCTGTTTGATATTACTGTGTCTTATGTCTTTTGACTGAAATTTTTGAATTTTAGCTGTTTACGATAAAGATTACGGTCAGAGAGATAATCGTTTGTGATTTTGGATTGTATAAATGTTGAACTTTTAACGTGTACTACAATTAACTTATAGATCTTGTCTTGAAAAAATATTTCGTTTAAAAGTTAGGTACTATAGCAAAAATCAAAAGTCATTTTTAGAAACAAAAAAACAGACCCTATACTTGTCCAGAATATTATTACTCACATGGTCTTTTGCAAGTTTGCTGCGCATATGTTTCTTCATAAAATATATATATCTTTTTACTGTGTTTGCTGTTTACGGCTTCTCTTTCGGAAGAAAAAATCTGATTTTTTAGAGGGGGGGGGGGGGCAAACCTATTCATTTAGATTTACCAAAGCCGGGTAGCCAATGTTTATATGAGCTTAAAATCTTACTTTGGTGGATAGCAAGATTGTTCCCTTCTCTGTTTGATTAGGCTAGATCTTCAACCCAGCTCGAGAGGAGGTTCATCAAAAGAAAAGATTAATTTTAGAGGAGATTTCTAGAGATAAATGATTCAGCAATCAAATAATGATACTTGTCTATAAGAAAATATTAATTTTAGAGGAGATTTCTAGAGATAAATAATTCAGTAATCAAATAATGATACTTGTCTATTATAGTTCCAGAGGAGCCAACAGTATCCACTCAAACAATACAGTGAACATGATATGGGACTTGAGAGGCGCCTTGTGGTAGCATGCAAAAGTAGCATGAAGCTAAAGGCTTGTTTAGCCGGTATGGGGTCAGAGATGAAACTTGGGAGGGAGGAGAGCAATGGCGTTGGGAAAGGATGGGGATCTCACTGGTCCATGTCCTGTTGGATTAACTGAAATTGATGAGACTTGGGTTAGATTGCAATGTTTTGCAAAAATATCGATGGTCAATTCAGATTGCAATAGATGTTTGGCAAAAACATCTATGGTCAATTGACGTTTTTCCCCTTAAATTGAAGCGAGTTGGGGTTTTAAAAGCAGTTAGTGTTCTTGCACAAAAGTTGGATCAGAGAAACAAATTGGATTTCTGTACGTGCGTTCCTGTGCTTCAGTTTGTTGTTTTCTTCCATTATTGTCTGTACTGATCTTAGCCATGCACGATGTGTTGCAGATGGATCGATTGCTTTAGTCGCTAAAAGAAAGGGCTCACTGTGTCAACAAGATGATAATTCGCAGGGTGGGAAAATAATGAGATATTCAGGGCCAAACCTTCCAGAGGTACGTCGTAAAATGTTGATGATGGAACACTTTTGCAAGTAAAATATTACTATGACTGCTCTAACTGGCAAAATTGGTGGACCTGTGCTAGCTAAATAAAAATTTATGAACAGATCTTTTAGTAATTTACTGCTTTGTTACTATGGCAGCAAAGGCTAAGCAGAAGTTAATTCTTATTTCTGTTTCTTTGATTCGCACAAATGCACAGCAACCAATATTGTTGACTACTCCGGGCTTAATTCAAGTAAGAATAGATTACATACTAGACAATCAGTACTAGTCACTAAGACAATCAGTACTGCTCCTTGTAGCAGAAAATAGGTCAAGCCATGACCGCACTGGCATGTGGGCATTTCTAGTTTATCTAGTAAATTTACAGATTTTTCCATAAGGTTTAATTATTTCTCTTAAGTCAAATTGATCTAATCAAAACAATATGCCAAACATGCAACATTGCCTTTTCCTGTTTGTTTTTACCAAAACTTTTACCAAGCCAGTCTGCAAATTTTCCTATCAATTTCACACCTCTATTAGGTACATCACTTACCTGGAAAAAACAACATTTCCCTTCAGGGTATTTCAGCCATATAGAGTGGTGTGAGAAAACTGCCAAGTATTCAGCGTAGTAGATCTGTTTTTAGAACACTTACTGTGCCATATCCTTGACAAAGACCAAAATACCTCCCTGTCTGTCATCCATTATGCCTGCATGAGTGCATGATCTCCTTCTGTGAAAATTGAAATGCTGGAGAATAGATCTATCATATGCCTGTCCCCAAGTAACAAGATTAGACCAGGAGTATAAGCAAGCTTAAAACTGTTAGATGAATATTGTGTGCATCTATTCATGAGGCCCAAAGGACAATATATAGAGGTACAAGGGGATGTACAGAAGGAATACAACACAGCATATTAGGAAACAAATAATAGCCCTAGGCTATTTCCTATTCTATCCTTAACACCCCCCCTCAAACTCATGGTGGATCAACAACACTGAGTTTGGAGAGGTAAAGTCGTGGCTGGGCTCGAGTCCGGGCCTTCGTGAAGAAATCCGCTATCCAAGCTCCAAGGCACATATCAAGAGTAATCACCGATCTTGCACACAAGACCTCATGAAAGAAGCATCAACACCAATATGCTTGGTGAGCTCATGCTTCACAGATCACGAGCAATACCGATAGCACTGCATTATCCGACAAGAGAGAAGTCGGTGTAGTGACGTAAACACCAAAATCCTCAAGTAACCACCGTAGCTGGCAAATCGTTGTCAAGAGAGCCATAGTCGCAACTCACCTCTGACTGAACGGACATCGCAGCTGCTTCTTCGCCTTCCGTGCAATAAGAGAACCACCAAGAAAAACACAAGAAGCGCAGAGAGACCGCGATCGAGGGATTGCTGGCCCAAGTAGCATCCGAATAGGCTCAAGTCAGAACGAATCGGAACGTGGAAAGAAAAGACGGCGAGAGATAGTCCCGCCAAGGTATCGCAGAACTCAAGAAGGTGATCAGAGTGGACCCGAGTGGGAGCCAAACAAACCGACTCGAATATGAACGGATAAGTGATATCCGACGAGTAATAGCAAGGTAGACAAGACTCCCAACAAGGTGACGATAGCGAGTCGGATCAGAGAGAGGCTCGCCATCAGAGGGTCGGAGGTGGACATTGAGCTCCATGGGAGTCTCAACAGTGCGCAGATCAGTGAGAGAGGCGCGATCAAGAAGATCCTGAGTATATTTCTCTTGGGACATAAAGAAACCATCTGGAGTGGAAGTAACCTCAATCCCAAGGAAGTAACCGAGAGGACCAAGATCCGACATAAGGAACTCGCTCACTAAGATGAGCCTTGACAAAGGCAATGTACTCGTAATCATCTCCGTAATGATCATATCATCAACATACGTAAGAAGAAGAGTCCGACCACGAGACGAAGTGTGGACAAAGAGCGCAGATCATGATCACTAGCTGAAAACCAGCAAGAAGTGACCACAGAGGAGAAGCGCCAAACCAAGCACGAGGGGCTTGCTTAAGGCCATAGAGAGAGCGACGAAGGCGGCATGCACCATGCCCTCGTGAATGAATACCTGTGGCGGATGCATGTAGACCTCCTCACGCAACTCGCCATTAAGAAAGGCATTCTTGACATCAAGTCGAGAAATGCACTGGGCGAACAGATGCCACCGGCGTAAGAGTGCGAACAGTGGTCATGTGGGCCACAGGAGCAAAAGTCTCATCGTAGTCAACGCCATGCTCCCGCTGGAAGCCACGAGCAACAAGACGCGCCTTGTAGCGCTAAGAGAGCCATCGAGCGAGTCTTAATTTTATAGACCCACTTACACGTGATGGGACGAGAATGAGATGGCAAAGGAACAAGATCCCAAGTACCAGTACGCTCGAGGGCACCAATCTCTTCGGCCATGGCAAGCTGCCACTCGTGATGAGTAATGAAAGATCCCGGTAGGAGACAGCTCACGAGCAGTCGCGCCAAAGAAAGGCAAAGCGGGCAGAGGCCGAATGGACCGGCGATCGCGAGAGCGTAGCGAGTAGAAGATGACCCATCAGGGACGATGGAGCATTAGAAGAAGATGGAACATCGTGAGAAGATGACTCACCGGAAGAGCCTCAATACGAGGTCGACGAGTGTAAAAGAGAAGGGGAGGTACTGTAGTGAGAGGAGCCTGGGGAGTCGGAGGAGACGACGCAGGCGGCGACAACGGCGGAGAGGCCACAGGGGGAATATGTGGAGACTCAGTGGGACAAGTGGACGAGGGCAAAACAGATATAGGTGTATCTGGAAAGGTCAAGAAAGACAGAGACTCCGCAGAGGGAGTCGAAGGAGAGGCAGGACGGGGTAGAATGGACGAGACTCGTCGAAAGTCACATCCCGAGAAACCCGCATCCGACGACCAACAGATCCCAAAGACCGATAGCCCTTGTGCTCGGCACTGTATCCCAGAAAAACACACTCAACAGACTGAGCAGTCAGTTTGGTGCGTTCTCGAGGGGCGAGGAGAACGTAGCAAACGCAGCCAAACAGATGAAGAGTAGAGTAGTCAGGAAGAAGACCACAGAGACGCTCAACAGGGATCGCACCCTGAAGAGCAGAAGAGGGCTGAATGTTGATGAGATAGGTGGCGGTGGAAACAATTCGGCCCAAAAGTGAGGTGGAATAGAGGCGCGATCATCGGAGCACGAGCCGCCTCAAGGAGGTGACGATGCTTGCGCCAATGACACCATTCTCGAGCATGGGCACCGTGACAAGAGAATCGAAGCGAGAGTGCCCCGCCAGCAAGGAAGTCGCAGTAACGAGAGAGGTACTCGCCAGCAGAATCAGCACGAAAGACACGGATAGGAGTTGGAGACCGTGTGTGAATCATAGTGGCAAATTGTTTATAGATAGACAAGACCTCACTACGAGAAGACATGAAATATATCCAAGTGTGGCGAGAGAAATCATCTATAAATATGATATAATATCGATGACCCCTTTCAAACGAAGGAGCCGGACCCCAAACATCCGAATGGACAAGATCAAAAGGACGCTGGGACACGCACTCACTATGAGGATAGGGAAGCTGAATTTGTTTACCTAACTTACACCCGACAATCTAAAGATACGCCTCCGAGACGCACTCGTAAGACCACGGCGAACTAAGGATGACAAAGAGATCCACACGATGACCAAGACGGTGATGCCACCGCTGGAAGGAGCCGAGACGAAGTGCGTGGCGGAGAGACCGGCGCCGATGGTGGCGGTGGTGGCGCGAAGGAAGGTGAAGCCAGTCAAGCTCCCGAGACGCTGTGAATCACGGCGCCGAGGCCGTAACCAACCGAGCTCCGTGTGGTTGTCCGAACACAACAAGAGTCGAGTCGAGAATGACCCGATAACCAAGGTCGAATCGCCCACAGAAGAAGCCGCATGGTAAGGCGAGGAACATGAGCAATGTAGGAATATGAAAGGATGAGTCGCTAAGAAAACCTCGACTGAGACAGAAGAGATGTACCATCGCAGTAAGAACACCGACAGAGAATCAAGAGGTGTAATAGAAGACAGAGTAGAAGCATCGAGTCATGTGAAAAGATGCTCCGTAATCAAGAATCCACGAGGAGGTACCGATCGTAGAGGGTGGTTTCTCGCGCTCAAGAGTCGGTAGCGTAACTCGCAGAACTCGCCGAGGAGAACTCAAGCGGCAAGCAAGCGCGCGGTCCGCTATCTCTCGCCGGTGAAAGAAGCTCAAGAAGTCGATGCGCACGCCGTCAGAAGCACCGGTGCCAATAGAAGAACGGCGTGAAAGATGCCGCTTCTTCTTATAGCATCGACTCAATGTGGCCGGCCTTGTCGCAGAGGAACAGTGAGGACGGCCACCTCCAGACGGATGACGCCACCACCACCGTGGCAGCTACCGGAGGAGGCAGCAGCAGTGGACGGACGGCGAGCACGCAGGGGAGTGGCATCGACCAAAGACCACTCAAAGCGAGTCTCCTCTCGCGCGTATCTCGGTAAGAGCCTCCAAGAGAGTGACACGAGGGTGGCGTGCAAGAAGTCGAGCACGCCTTTGCTCGAACTCGGGACGGCGCAGTAAGGAACTCGAGACCCACAAACCTGTGTCAAGACGCATACCAGCAAAGATGGGCGAGGAACGACAACCAGAAGCGGAGAGTGTCCAATCGACGCCAAATAGCGAGCTCGAGCGTGAAAGCGCCAACAAAGAGCATCACCTCGCTGAAGAGAGTGCTCTGGCGGACCACGGACAGTGCAGGCATCACCGAGGGCTCGAAGCGCCGACGAAGATGAGTCCACATCCGAAAGCCGGAGAGTCCCACAACCTCGTAAGAAAATCGAGGTTGACATCGCGATGAAGACAAAGAAGAGCTCGAGGTCGTCATCGTACCACTGAGTGTAGGCGGTCAGATGATCTTTGTAGGAATCCAGAGCCTCCTGGTAAACAGAGGCAGCTTCATCATCAGCAAGGCGAGCGGCCTCAGTAGCAGCCTTATCGGCTGTCGAAGGCAATGCAACAGGCGTAGGCTCCGTCGGAGGAATAGGACAAGGCGGGCAGGTGACATCGCCAGAGAGGACGCCCCAGAGACGAAGACCACGCATGTGGATGCGCATGTGAGACACGAAGTCGGTGTAATTAACACCATCAAAGATCACCGGCAGCGAGGAGGGAACGGTGCCCATTGGTAGGCGGCGCTGGACGGCGCGGCGACCAAGGGAACGAAGTCTAACAGGCGGCGCTGGACGGCGCGGCGGTTAGAGCGACGTTTTTTTTTAGCTTCTTTCGGAAGCTATCCTTTCTTTGCTTCCTTTAGAAGCTACCGACCGGCCAAAACAATCGGCCAGGCCAGGAGATGAGTCGGCGGAGGACCACGGCGCGGCGGCGACGGCCGGCCGGCGACGGCGACGGCGCGCGAGAGCCCGAGGCGGCGCGGTCGGGGTGGCCAAGGCGGCCGACCGAGGGCGGTGGGCGGCGGCGGCGCCAGCCGGCCGAGCCCGACGGGCCCGGGAGGAGGCGAGCGGCCGGCGGCACCAGCGGGAGGTGGAGGCGAGGCGAGCGGCACCAGCGGAAGATGGCGGAGCGCCGGCGGCGGCGCGGAGGAAGATGGCCGGGCCGGGGGGCGAGCCGGCCGGCCGGCCGGCGCGTGGTGGCGCGCGGCCTCGGCGGCAGCGCCGCGAAGGCGACAGCGGCAGGGAGTCGCGGGGACGACGGCGTGGGGAGTCGACGCGCGACAATGGCAGGGAGTCGGCGGGCCGACGACGGCAGGGGAGTCGACGGCGCGACGAGTCGACAGGCGGCGGCGAGGCGTCAAGCGGACCAACAGGAAACCCTAGGTACGCTCTGATACCATGTTAGATGAATATTATGTGCATCTATTCATGAGGCCCAAAGGACAATATATAGAGGTACAAGGGGATGTACAGAAGGAATACAACACAGCATATTAGGAAACAAATAATAGCCCTAGGCTATTTCCTATTCTATCCTTAACAAAAACCACCCAACCACGCATGTATGTGTATTGATACTTGAAGAAAAGGGAAAATTATCAGTTGTGACAACACAACTTGAGTATAAGTGAGATACTTTACTACATTGTTAGTGTTGTGCTGTAACCAAGTTTCTACAAGAAAAAAAATTGTATTTGTGCTTCCTCTGCACATTTTCGATGGCTTCACTGCTCACACAAGGGCATTGACTTCACTATTATGCTTCCTAACTCTGGTACAAATGGCCGATTGAACTGCATATTCTTGTAGGAAGCCATTATTTTATATGGTCTGTGTTCTATTACCTCGCTTTGTTTCCAAGGTTTATGCCATGTGTCTTACACTATAGATTCTATAATCTCTATCAGGGATGCTGTTTAAATAATTACGAGTACTATCTGTACCCAATGCAAAAGTTAATGCTTATTTCTGTTTCTTTGATACACTGACTTATTTATTGCATGCTATCATACAATAAAGCAACATTCCTTGATTCGCACAAATGCACAGCAACCAATATTGTTGACTACTCCAGGCTTAATTCAAGTAAGAATAGATTACATACTAGACAATCAGTACTAGTCACTAAGAATTGTGTGTGTGTGTGTGTGTTTTGGTAAGCCACGAATAACACTGATACGGAAACAACTTCTCTATACAATGCTCAACTTACATACCACAGTTATGTTCCAATGCACTATCTAGCTCCGTGATGCAGCACATTTTCTGCAAACATGCACAGAGCACCTGGGGTAGAATGTTACTCCATATGGTTCTATTGTTTTCTAATTGAAGTAACGGTTTGCCTTTAAAATCCCAGTGTTCAACTATTCTTTCCATGTTTGTGCAGGACATCTGGTGTTATATACATTCCCTAATGCAACTGCGAGATGCTGCCCGTGCTGCCTGTGTTTCTCGAGCATTTCTTTCTGAAAAATCACTGAAAGACATTCAAGCTTGAAACCTATGATTATTACAACCTCAGAACTTGTTATCTCAATAGTTGGCTTCAGCTTGCTATCACACCAGGGATTGAAGAAGTCATCCTTTTGCTGCCTTCAAACTACGAGGGAGGGTATAAATTCCCATGCTCACTTTTATTTGATGGGAGGGGAAACTCGATTCGGTATCTTGACCTCAGGTGTTGTGCCTTCCGTCCCACGATTGGATTTCATTGCTTGAGAAGCCTGACAAAGCTGCATCTATGTCTAGTGCATATTACGGGGGACGAGTTAGGGTGCCTTCTTTCCAGTTCTTTTGCTTTGGAGCAGTTGGAACTCGTGCATTGCACTGAGATAACCTGCCTTAAGATACCATGTCTGCTGGAGCAGTTCAGCTGCCTGAATGTGTTTGCGTGTAACAAGCTGCACGTGATAGAGAGCAAAGCTCCAAACCTCTCCACTTTTCACCTCCTGGGTCACCTAGTACAACTCTCACTAGGAGAATCATCTCAAGTGAAGGAGCTACATATGGATTGTTCAGAGAACTTTATCTGTTATGCTATCACCAATCTTCCATCCATGGTGCCATATCTTGAAACTCTTATGATATCTTCGATTAGTGAGGTATACTCTGAAACCAATAATAGTTCTTCTCCTGACTTCCGTAACATTTCTCTGCAAAGAGCAAAGAATTTTGTGGACACCGTTTGATCTCTCTTGTAGCCGGTGCCATGCTATTGAGCTATTAGAACTTTGTTGTGTAATAGCAACAAGGGAGGAGCCCCTACTTTGGGATTTTCATTAAAAAAAGGTTTTAAGAAGTGCAAAGAGGTAGCTGGTGCCTCATCAACTGTGTAAGGCACTCTTCATGGCATCACCTTCAGCTTCCTCCTATATTCTTGGACATTGTCATGCATCCTGCTTGGACTCATGCAAAAGCGGATGCTGGTTCAAGGAATGCCATAGTATGTCTTCATTGTGGGAAGAAGATTGGTGGTGGTGGCATTACCCGCTTTAAATATCATCTTGCTGGAATTCCAGGCCAAGTTGAATCTTGCAAGAAGGTGCCCATTGATGTCAAGCGTCAGATGAAACATTCAGTCAAGGAACTGGGAAGAAATGAAGAAAGAAGGCACAGGGCACGGCATGAAACTAGAGGTAGCAACAATTCACTTTTCGAAGATTCTTCAGACGCTCTATTCTCGGTCGAAGGAGGTTCTGCGAATCAATTTAGACCGTCACGGAAGCGAAGAACAGGATTTCTTTCTCCACAAGCTATTGTAGGTTCAGAACCAAGCAGTGGTGCACTGATGGCTTCGGAAGACATGGTTCTACATAGCATGGATGGTGCAGAAGCTCCAGATGATCTGTTACATGATGCTAGAATTGCTATGGCAAGATGGTTCTATGATGCTAATATGCCCTTTAGTGCGGCTAAATCTCCTTTCTATCAGCCAATGATAGACGCCATAGCATCTGCTGGACTGAGCTTTTAAGGGACCGTCGTATCATGACCTACGTGGTCCATTATTGAAACATGTCGCTGATGACATTCGTAAATATCTTCATGATCTTCATGACTGTACAGAAGGATCATGGAGAGGGTTATATAATAAATTTTCCTGTATGCTGTCCACGAGGTACCATGTTCTTGAAATCCGTTGATACTTCAACAGAGAAAGCAGATTCACTTGAGATCTTTGATCAAGTTGTTAGGAAGTTGGACCAGAAAACATTGTTCAATTTATCACTGACATAGATTCAAGATATAAGGCTACTGTTAAGGTTCTGGAAGAAAGGTATGGCACTTTTGTTTGGTCTCCATGTGCTGCACGTTGTATTGACCTGATGTTGGAGAATTTTGCAGATCCTAGATATTTTCCTATGATCAATGAAACTGTAAGTAAAGCAAAAATGATAACAAAGTTCATATATAACCATGCATGGGTTTTGTCTTTGATGAGGAAAGATTTCACAAATGGTAGAGATCTGTGTCGTCCATCCATCACAAGATTTGCTACACATTTTCTTGGTCTTGGATGTATTCTTAAATTTGAGAAAGAGCTCCGTCAAATGGTTACCAGTAACAAATGGGTGAAATCTACTTACGCTAAAGGCGGTGTTGGAAAAGAGGTCGCAGCTCTTATTTTGAAAGATGTCGACTTTTGGGCCCAGTGCAAACATGTAGTCAAAGTCATGTAATGAAAAACCTTCAATGGGTTACCTGTATGAAGCGATGGAAAAGGCAAAAGAATCAATAAGGGCAAGGATGATGCACAAGGCATGTCTCTATGGGCTTTACGTTAAGAGTCATTGATGCTAGGTTGGAGAAGCAACTTCACAGTCCATTGCATGCAGCAGGATGCTTTTTCAATCCTGGTATTTACTTCAGTCCCTCTTTCAAGATGCAAAGTAATATGTCTAGGGGGCTTATCAAGACAGTCACTAGTTTGGTCCGTGATGATGAGACCCAAGATAAGATATTTCTCCAGCTTGAGGAGTACAAGAAATCAGCTGTTGACTGTGGACTTCCAATTGCAATTCGTCGACGAGAGAAGCTTAATCCAGGTAAAAATATCTTCCATGTTATGACTGAGTGTAGAATCGAATCACATTAAGATAGACAGTCAGAAGGGGGTGAATGATTGCGGAAGCTAAAAACAAATTTTAAGATTCTCCCTAAACACAAAATCTATTTAAGTCTCTTTTAACGTTCTGGATAGAACACTGTACTCTGACTAAAATTGATCTTAATAAAAAAATCGTAACTACGATTGATCTCAAACTTTTTCAGAATAAAGTAGAGAAATTTATTGAACTAACCCAACTGGAAGTACGTCAATCGGAGGTCTAGAACTCGAGATATAAAATAAACAATCTCGCTGATACAGATAATACCGAAAATTAATTAAACTCTAATTAAGCGAATAAGCAAAATCAATAGAGAAATTAATTAACCAAACTTTCCAGATCACAACTCACGTAGAGAAATAAAAGAAATCCATTAATCACTTTTCTAATTTCCTTTTGCTAAACATGCATACGTGCACTTTCTTTCTAGTATCTTTCATGCAACAACCATGGACTTTTCTCTATTAGTGTTCATGCATACGTACAGGTTACTTTATTAGCTTTCATGCATGTAAACACTTTTTGTATTCATGCACCAAACCAGTAGGTGATTCAACAAGCTATTCGAAAACATACAGAAGTAACCAAGTAAAATTATTTGTACTAACCTCTTGCCAGCAGCAATTAACGAATCATCAATCCTTGTTTGTTACTTTTCTGTTTTCTAATGTCGAGCGAGTTGTAGTCGGTTCTCACCACCTTCTGGCGAGCCGCTCGTGGGCCTCGACGACAGCGGATGCCTTGCCGCTTTGCTTGCCCCACCACGTCGGCGTCCTCGTTCGAACTCACGACTTCGTTACTCGCCAGCGCCCAGCGGCCGGACGAAGAAGAATCACGACGTGGCTGCTTCGTCGCCTTGAATCGCTGCGCCGCCACACTTTTCTTTTCTTCCTTCTTAGCGCAGAACGAAAACCTCTGCCGCTCTGTAATTTCTTCTTTTCTACCGAATCACCACAGCGCCGAACGGCCTTGTCTCCTGCGCCAAAAGGTATCACCGCCTGCGATTCCTTCTCTCCAGAAAAATCACGGCTACGCAGAGATCATCAGAAAAAGAAACATCCGTCGCAACTTTTTTTTTTCAAAAACCCGGCCAAACAAAAGCCTTGCACTCTTTGTTCTTTTATCAAAAGCCACAGATAAACAGGCGCAGGCTGCTCCCCTATTTATCTAGTCGTCTGTACCTTTTTACATACCACATCCGAGTCGGTCACAAGCCAGAAACCAACATGATCTCAATATAGGACTCGGATGCCTACTCGTATACAACACTCCTACACGTACGTGACTATCACATCGAATACAACTTCAATCCGTATACAACTCGCGCGTCCGGGCATATGCAATCTTGCCGCTTGCCTCCGTCATGACGCATCTCCGCACCTCCAACGCCGCGTCATCTCCATGTGCATTATTCTCTAGCTTGAACATCCCGCATGACATTCCTGACCGATAGGACCTCAGTTCCTCCCTGAACTTAGCCCCGAAACCTCAGTTCCATCCGAACCTAGTTTCAGTCCCGTCATCGACCATGTTCCGCCTCAAGCAACACCTGCACATGAATAAACACACAACCTCGTACGAGCACAAGTCCACGACTTGACTTAAGTCAATCCGCACAATACCTCACACGAGCGTATCATGCAACGTTATCCTAAGTAATATCATAGTCAATCATAACTAACGTTGTCAATTATTCATCATCAAGCCTAGACCTGACCACATGGTCTAACACTGAGTCTGAGGTGTTCTCTCTCAGTACTCATTTACCCAAAAATGAAAAAAAAAGTAAAACCATGTTCCTCGTAATGCTATTTGCCTTTCTGGATACTTCATTCTCACGATTTCACATCTTTGTTTTACTAGTCGCATGGTGGGACAACTTTGGCAACGGATCTGTAGAGCTCCAGAGTCTTGCAATGCGAGTCCTTAGCTAATGTTGTAGCGCAACAGGCTGCGAAAGGAATTGGGGTATTTTCGAATATCTCCGTTCCAGAAAGCTAAGTAGGCTGGAACGTTCAAGGTTAACTGACGTTGTCTTTGTTAAGTACAATCTGAAGCTTCAAGAAAGGTATATAACAATTGGAAATTGTATGCTGTATAAATTATCCCATCGCAGGCCGTTCTATTTACTAGTAACTACTGTCTTGCAGGAACTTGCGCAAACACAGAGATGCCATTGATCCTATCAGCCTGGACAACATCAATGTTTTGGCTGAATGGGTCAGTGAAGAGCCTAGCCTTCTTTGCAGAGATGACCTGAACTGGGACAGCATAGACGCACCATTTGCTGAACCGACTTCTGACGATGAAGAACTCCTCGCTATTGACGATGACGAGGAGGCCCCAATGGCGGCACTGTCCTGGTCTGTTGCAGACGATTCGTATTGCCCACAACCAGATCAGGACCCTTATTTCTATGTGACTCAAGATGGTGAAACCTAACCTGTCTCATGAGACCTGGAAGCTATGTTGCATGGTTAACTGAATCAGCCATTAGGACACATCAGGTTCTGAAACTTTAACGTGCATGGATTGGTGCTAGTTGAACCTACGCTGTGTAGTTTGGAATTCAGAATCTAGTGCTGTGACCATTTCCATGTTCTGAGTTCCCGCTCCAACAAACTTCTGTTTCTGACTGCTAACTTCTTAATTTCAATTTTTTAACTTTTTAGGATATAACTCCTTGATGATATAACTTGATAAGGATATAATAATTCTAAAATTATTACATCATTATATTTTTGAAGTATATTTCTTATCGGTAAGAGAGAGATTTTACAGAGTAGTTGTAAGCTCTTTTATAACCACTTTTTAATTGTAAACTCTTCTATGACTATCACATAGTCGTAAGTTATCTTGTGACCACTATGTGGTCCTTGACCTTCTTACGACCAATCTATCTCCAACTGACTTGTCCACGACGATCTACCATGTCGGGGGTTCACCTGATAAGATGGTTAGAACGTGTACTTATTCTCGATAACCATACATGATCTCTCTCTGATAATAACCGCCGCACGAAAAATGGGCTACCATGTTTCTTTAGCAATAACTCCCGTCAAAACGGTTATCACGCAAAGCATTGAGGCGTCTCTTGATGCGGAATAACGGCCGCCGCTTCGCCAACTATATGAAGGGACGTCTGAGAGAAAGAGATTGGATCTAGTAGAAACAAGACACGATGCAAGGTATTTTGTAACTCACGTGTGTATCTCTCTATAAATTTCTATATAAATTAATTTTTATAAATTAAAACCACAAACTAAATCAAAAGTATATATGAACGGACTCTAAATCCAATCGATGCGTATGTTTCACGGCCTTACGTGTCGTCGACGCAAATATCTTCCGTTTATCGTGACCATGCGAAACTTCTCTGCTGCAAGAATCTGTGTTAAAGTAGAGACAACCTCAACATGAATATCTCAAGCCCAATTTGTTAAGTGCTTACAATTGGATATGGATTGCTCTCCCCTTTTTGAACAAGGGCAGGTTATTCTTAACTGTGGCTAATAGTTTTTGATTTTAGTATGAACACTTATTCAAACAAACAAATGATAATAAACCGATATTATTTTGAAAAAGTTATCCTGATAAACCGCTTAAAAAATATGACGAAAAATCATTTCGTTTGTTTGTTCGGGAGAAATCATAAATTTTTTTAAAAAAACTGGGCCTAAGCGTAGAATCGCGTGTACTTACCAATAGCTCGAGCTTTTAAAAGAGCTTTGTCATTTTTTAGAGTAGGTCCTGACTTACGTCGCAGGCTTGATCGGCCGGCCGTGAGCATGTACTGTTTATCACTGTGTCTAACAACGTAGATCACGTTGCACATGTGTTGCCATCCAAATTTAACAATTTTAGTGTGACAGGTGAGGCACTAGACAAAACCAATAAAAAGTGAACAATCCACGTACAGGTCAAATGAAAACGTGATCTACAGCCAAAGCTGTGTGTAACCATATGTGCGATCGAGCCGAGCGCGTAGGGGACTCCATTCCCTGAACACATACGTGCACGCATGCAGCGAGGAAGGAAGCAAGTCGAAGTATTTATCTCTTCATATACTTCAAGATTATTATTATTATTTTTAGAGAAAAGCACTTCTCTAGTTTTAACTGGTAGATCTAATCTACCATTTATAATTCAACGATGAACAGTATTGATTTGTATCAATATGTTAATCTGTCAATATTTCTTTGCATCTGTGTCGTCCAGAACTGACTTTTGCCCATGTCCGCTGGAACCGTCCGATTTTCTCGTCCCGATCGATCGAGCGTAAGCCACAGGCTGATCCGTACGTGTGTCCATGTTCCAAGGAGGAAGGAAGGGGAACGCGCGCGACGTCCAAGCGCGCATACATCCTGCGTATACCATACGCCCAACTTACCGTGGCAACACGAGCCATTCGATCAAGGCGCGCAGACCGTATCGCCGTGCTTTAATTTGCACGCTCCTTATACCGGTCCGATCTTGTGCGTGTGCTTCCCATCGTCGGCCGGCGTGGCTTATTCTCCTTTCTCATGCATTACAGAATACTAGATCGAACAGGGGTAGCTTTCTTTCCAACTAGCCGGCGAAGGAAGATACTAATTGTTATAGGTACGAAACCCAAATATAAATGAGAGAGTAGATGTCGGTTGTCTAATAGGTCATCGTCTACGAGAGTAAAAATAACACGAGAATTTATACATGTTCGGAGGTACGAGAGGACCGCCCATATAAATGAGAGAGTAGATGTCGGTTGTCTAATAGGTCATCGTCTACGAGAGTAAAAATAACACGAGAATTTATACATGTTCGGAGGTACGAGAGGACCGCCCTACACTTGTTGGTGAGCCAACAAGGGTTTCTTCCAGGGAGGGAGCCCCAGAAGGCTCACCAGTTTGAATATTCTTCTTATAGACTCTTGGGTCTGTATAAGTGACCAGAATACCTCTTGGGGGATAATTACCCTATGAGTAAAAGAGAGGGGTATTGACGTCCTTTATGAGCATGATGGTAGCCTCTTGATTTGTGTGTCTTCTGTAGAGCGGGTCTCATTGGTGAGGGCATGGATTATTCCTTTAACACTATCCCCCTTGCCTCTTGGTGTTGGAGGGAGCGCCCAAAGGGGCAACCTTGGATTGCTCGAGTTGGTCCACCTGGCTAATGAACTCCTTGCCCCCTTTGGACCTGTTGGCTGGTTCCTTGGCTTGCTTGGGCCCGCGATTCCTTGGACCTTTTGGCCGGCCCATGCGGATGCAAACAACATGAGATGGGGAACACCTGGCTGTTCCCCACTCCTTGCTATTCCACCGCCACCTCTGTCCAAGGGCAAGAAAGCAAGTGCTAGCCGAAGCAAGAAGATGTGGGAAGGCGTGAACGTGCATTTGGAGGCAAGCTGGAATAAGGCCAGTGTGGGCACGGGGCCTGGGGTAAGTGGAAGATTCTCAACGCGGCCAAGCAAGGCCGGCATCTAGGGGTGGCTTGTATGGCCGTGCAGCTCCTATCTCCGACTTCCTAGATGTCAGCCCTGACTAGCTAGACAAAGAATCTCTCGCTCGCCCCAGGCCAAGCGCCCACGCCGGTCCTATTCCGGTTTTCCTCCGAGTGCAGGTTCATGCCTCCCAGCGTCTTCTTGGTTCGATCGACACTTGCTTTCTTGCCCTTGGACAGATGCGACAACGGAATATCAAGGAGTAGGGAACAGCCAGGTGTTCCCCATCCCATGTTGTCTGCATCCATATGGGCCGCCCAAAAGGTCTAAGGAATCACGGGCCTAAGCAAACCAAGGAACCAGACAACAGGTCCAAAGGGGCAGGGAGTTCATTAGTTGGGTGGACCAACTCAATCCAATGTTGCTCCTTGGGCGCTCCCTCTAGCATCAAAGAGCAGGTGGGCTAGTGTTGAAGGAATAATCCATCCTCACCAATAGGACCCGCTCTACAAAAGACACATAGATCAAGAGGTTACGATCATATTTATAAAGGACGTCAATACTCTTGTCTTATACTCATAGGGTAACTATCCTCCAAAGGATATTCTGGTAGAATCTATAAATACCCAATGTATCCCTCATTTAATAGGAGCTCTTTTGAGCTCTCATGAGCAATAAAGAAGAATATTTAAATTGATGAGCTTTTAGGATATCTCTCCGAAGGTAACCCCCATTGGCTCACCAACAGGAGAAGCGGTCCTCTTGGAACTCTAAATCTGTATAAATCCTCATATCATTTTTACTCTTATGAATAATGATCCATCAAACAACCGGTATTCACTTCTCACGTGTGTCTGTGCTTCACACCAACAACACTAATATCACACGTCTCTTTCAACTGGTGACGGGGACCCGACCCAACATAGGATTATAGGAGCAAAAAGAAGACGTCTGTCGGTCTATAGGCCGATGGGGAAAGTAGAATCTTCTTAGAGAATGCATGGACTGTACTCTGGAGCGATGGCATTGGCATCCAATCCAATGGATGGCTCTCCTCCTCGCGGCCAAAAAGGCCTAGTGATCAAAAGCCTAAAAGGAACAGTTGCTTGAGCATCAAGGTTCAAACTTGTGATCATTCCTGTTAATTCTTACAGAAAACAATCAAATCCGGTCTATGATGATGATGATGTGATCTTTTTCTTTCTTTTATTTCTCCTACTGTATCATATCATGTCGAGTTATTCTCATGAACCCTGCAGGAGCGACGTGCATTTCCCTTGTGATTGCTGAACTCTGACGGCTCAGCCCAAATTCAATCTGTCCTAGCAGAGGCCAACGTACAATAGTCTCAAAGAACTCAGACATCTTGCTGTATCTTCTGGAGTTGTGAAGAAGCGGAAGCCTGACAGATGGGGCCCAGAAAGCAAGCGCGGAGTATACTCGTGCAAGGACCGGCCCCTTGTCCCCTTCTAGATCCGTCGCCTAGCCTCCTTCCCCAATATGTGGGCAGAAAAAACCGCCTCTGCTGCAGTCCATTTCACTACTCACTGGGAAAAAAACGAGGACAGGATTTGCAGCTGCTTGTGCCGTTTGGACCCCGCTGGCATTTCGCAGTTGATGAATATGGGCATGTTCTTTTTAATTTTTGAAACTGGTTTTTAGTTTTTGTTATAGTATTTAACTTTTAAACAAAATATTTTTACAATACAGGTCTACAAGTTAATTGTAGTACATGTTAAAAGCTCAACATCTATACCATCTAAAATGACAAATGAGTATCTCTCTCTTCGTAATCTCTATTGCAAACAACTAAAATTTTAAAATTTCAACTAAAATTTATAAACTACAATCATATCAAATAGACCCTACAACATATGCATCAATGCAAGGAACAAAGGTAGTACAAAACTTGCAAAGTTTGACTTGTTAGTTCGAAAGAAAGATAATACCAATAAAAATATGATTCAGCGTCATTTAAAAAATGTTATCATCTAGTACCAGTTCCAGTACCAAATTCTTCTGACACGCTCGCTTGTAGACAAGCACATCTCAGAAATTCCACCTCACACACCCAGCCCACCTAATAAATATTGTCAGCAAGAATTCCGTAGAAGTTTTTATTCGCACAGATAACAACACTTTTTCTATATAAGGGTGGGCTTACATTATGCTAATGTACTATGTTTGCTTCATTAACAAAAACCCCCATGAAAAAGGAAAAAAATGGAAAAGAGCAAGACTGTGTATTTAAGGAAAGATACCTTGGCTTGTCCTAGCAAGGAAGGTGGTTAGTAAAGCTTAAAGCAGCTAGTGAATTAGAAGGTCTATTAGTAAAGTGGCCACATTTGGATGTACACTGGTAGCTGTCTACTTAGCCCAATGTTTACTGGGTGTGGTCGTGTGGAGTTACTGTACAATTGCTTGCTTTCTAGAGCTGCAACGGCTGTACGAAGCAAACCCAAGGGAAAGCCATAGCTTCTCAATGATCCAAACTTGTGTTTCGTCCAATTGTTTTGTCTCTACTTTTTTTCTAAAAAAAATGATTGGTTGGGAGCAAGTGCAGATCCAAAACTGGCAATAGGTTATCCAGAACTGGGTTTATATTCCACTAAGAGAAGGTGAAAAATGCTGCTACCATTCCTTATTTTTGTTCATGTTAATTTAGGAGGAATTTTTCTAGGAAAGGGATGGCCGTGCTCAGTTCTGCGACCGGTGACAGCGTTCGGCGGCAAATCTACTGTTTAGCGATTAGCATCTACTGTTCATCTTTTGTCTTTATCTGAACTTTTTTTGATATTTTTGTGTTTTGTTTGTTTTCCCGTATTCTTTTGCATCGTCTGCTCTAGATTAGCGTGCTATTTTTATGTTTACATTTTTTTAAATTTAATTGTGCCCAATAAGCCAACTCAGTTACAGTAAAAAATCAGTTAGCTACAGTAAAATTTCAGCAAAAGCCAAAAGTCATCGCTATTCCGAACGCCCCCAATAGACTAGTTGGAGACGCAGCTGTTGACAGGCTGCATATTTTGTACTTCTGTTGGGCTCAAAATTAGACTGATTGTGACAGAGCTGATCATACACCGCTTATGGGGGCTTTAGTTAGTTTCAGAGATTGAGCAATGAGGCTTGTCACGGTCTTACAGACTATTGTCGAAGAATCATAGTAATTTTCTTCTACATTAAACAACATGCCTCTTGATGCATCCTGCTACACCTGACACAGCACGAAAAGAAATAAAACCATTGCAGGGAGTAGGCACGAACAACTGAACAATCGTAAGATTAGTATGGGTGTAGAAATGGGTAAGCCCTTCACCACAATATCTTGTGATACTCTATGTACCTCGCCATGCAGTAGCTTGGTTTTTATCACCAGAAGAGATGCAGATAGCCAACCGTTGGGAGGAAGAATCTACTTGTGCAAATTGCAACGTTTCCATTCCAGTGAAGGAAAGCATTCACCCCAATCAAAAGGATCCTAGGTTGAGAACCGAGCGTAGCTCAGGGTGGCAGTGCATAGAGCACACCCGAGTTCGATCCGATCCTTGGGATCAAACCTAGCGTGTCTCACCTAAATTATTAGAATATGGTATACACGCATGCGCATTCAATGAAAAAGCATATGTCTATACCCTGTAAGGCTTTGGTGTCTTTGTAAAATTTCTAATCATATGTTAGAAGATATATAAACGCGTGTGTAGTGGTATAAATAGGATGTACGTCTGCCTTGTACCTCTAAAACAATCCTTGAGTACTTACTCGCGTGTGTACGTTCTTGGCCCTTTGACTTTCATTATTGCCCATTTATCTCCCATCGACTGATTCTAAAATCCAAGTGTGCGTCCAGAAATTATGTACCCGACGTGTTGTCACCACATATTAACCATTATCACATTAGTTTATCATATCATCAACTAGTGATTCATCAAGGGTAAATTTAGGAACATTCCTTGGTCTATTGGATTCTACCTGCAGGTGAAAAGTGAAAACTACTCTGAAAAGGTTTAGTAAGTGCAAAACTGAAGATGCAGACGAAACAGAAGGGCCTCCAAATCCTGATCTCTCGCATCATCTCTCTCTCTCTCTCTCTCTCGACTAGGATAAAGTGCACTGCGACCTGTTCCCGAGGCAACAGCACAGACCGTAACTGCAAGTAACAACCCATGTGAGGGGAACTTTCAGGTTTCTCTCTCTCTGTCCTTCGTTCTTTAGGAGATCAAAGCCTTTTTCTGCTCTTCCAGAGACAAGGCCATGCGGGTGAACTCAACTGTGAGTAATTGCAATAGCTTTGATCCTAAGATCAAATCCAAGTAATAGTGGTGCATTTAGCATTTTGCTAAGTGTGACTGAACAGTATGTAAACTGTTTGCAATTAGGATTTAACCAAGGTGGTTAAAGATAACGTTGTGGTAGCTTCAGGCTGACGAGCTAAAATCCATCTGATGAGTTCAGTAAACTTATAATTAAGCTTTGGAGCTTAGTTTTCGTGAGAATAGGACACTTGGGAGTGTTACTAGCTTAACAGTGGTGTGATCTGACAGGTAATATGTATGTATGGCACTGCCATGTCTTGTAAGCAAGATGTGGACTGACAATTGTATTAGAAGACAAAAGCCCTGAGAACAAAATTTGGAGTCTAATCCTGTCATGATCCTGAACTGCATGTTCTTGTAACTGGGAGTTTGGATTTTACTCAGTTTTTTCCATTGTGATATGACAGTTCAATGTACAGAGAGAACCTGTATGTAGATTATTTTGATTTGTATGGATGAACAGAACTCAATTGAACAGTAAATTTTGGAGTTTATAGGTAGACTGGTAGAGTAGAGAGAGAAATTAAGATTTAGACCCATCGGAGAAAATTTTACCCTGGAAAAATAAAATAGAAAAACAATGTCATGTCCTGACGAATAGAAGATTCTCTCTGTCTGTTCTCTCTCTAGCACTGGGACAGCACAACCAAAAGTACACTCACCATCAGAGGTATTTTCTTGGAATAGTTCTGAATTAACAGACAGGGTAATCCAACCGATTCATTGCTGAAATAATTTATCAAATCAAGTTTGCAAAAATCAAACTTGTTAGGATTATGTCACAATTAACAATTCTCAGTTATAGCGTTGTAAGAATAGTAGATCTACCCAAATTGGTCATTTGTCGCATTGTTCATGCGCAATTCACATTCACCAAGTCCTGAACGGCGATTTACACAAGGATTCTGACTAAATTGGCCAAATCATTTGCACATACAACATCAACAAAGAACACGGAGGAACTGAAGGTAATAATAAATAATTCTGGTAGCTATCATAATTACCAAGATCTCTGTGAATTTTCTTACAACCTTTTTTGCTTTGAACTTCCATCCAGGAACAACTCTTCAATTCTACAGGTACAAATTCTCCTTCACACAAAACCATCACAAAAATAAAATAAAACACACATAAAAGTAACACCTTATTTATACGAAGAATTATAATTTATACCATGGCCGTGGATACCATTCACCCAAGAAAGAAGAAGAAAAGGAAGCCAAGAACTGGAATAATTCTCCAAGAAATCAAACAAACCAAGAAGCCCAAGATAAATTACGGCCAGATCACAGCATCACCACGCCCGGATCCGCTTCTTGGGCGGCAGAGACCGGAACACGGCGGAGAGGTCGATCGGGACGTCGACGAACATCCGATACGAGGTCGGCGACTTCCGCTTCGTCGGCAGCCGAGGCGCCGGCGGCTTTCGCGGCGCCGGCGGGCACTCCGTGGGCGTCCGAAGCCTGCTCTCCTCCGACGTCGGCGTCGACGGTTCTTGGTCCTCGGCCGCTTTCGTGTCCTCCGCCGACGCCTGCGCCGGCGACGGAGAGACCGAGGCAGACGGCGGCGAGGGCGACAAAGGCGCCGTCTTGATCGCCGGCAGCGCCAGGAGGGCGTCGTCGGCGGGAGAAGCCATTGCTGCCGCTCGAATTGGCTGAATTCGCGCGAAAAGTGGGTGGAATGGGATCGAATTCTTGTTCTTGGAGGGGTGCAAGAAGTGGGTAGAAGGACGAGAGAGGGGTGTAGGGGCGGTAGCGCGAAGGCTGTTAAATAGCGGTACTCTTCGATGGAGGAGTGAGAAGTTCGAAGAAAAGAGGTAACTGTTCACGCTTTTTAGCATTGTAGTAGTTTTTATTGCAAATTTGGTCTTTTTTTGTAAAAATAGCTTTGTTTTTGAATTTAAAAAGCGCGGTATGTGACACGTATTACCTCCTGTATTTAGGGAGCTTGACAGAACGAGCGGACGGAGAGCTTGTGAGAGCAATGCAGGCCTTGGCGCGGCGCGGCAGAGCAGGCTTGAGGGACGTTGTTGAGCGGTAGCTGCTCAGCAGGCGAGCTGCCTTTGCTCGGTAGGTAGCTGTCGAGCTGTCCATGCCCGGTAGATGGGTGTTGAGTTGTGATCTTGGTCGCATGTTTAGGGTAAAATAGACGCTCATGTCATCTCTAGCTAACATAAGCCCTGGTCTTCTACTGCTCTGCCATTCTTGTCTTTTTACTTCTGTTGGATCAGCAACATCTCTCGGTCCGCTATTACCGCACCGCACTCGCGCGCTCCCACACTCACCTATCCCTGCTGAGCTTCTCAGGTATGGCATGTGACAAGTGTTGTCTGTTACGTCTTTCGATCTCAGAGACAGAATTATTTATGCAAAAACGGATATCAGAGAGCAAATTTAAAATAAAAGGTGGCTCCAGTGCCAAAAAAACGTGATCAGTTCGAAAAGAAAAGGATTTCGAGGGTGTAATGGTAACTTCTGGATTTTACCGTAATTATTAATCGCGGACAGCCAGTAATGCTGTTTAGATGAGTAAATTTTACACAAGTAGAGGCGAACTTTTGCGGATTTTACATGTGGATTTTCAAATTTTCGATATGCATAGATGGAGCACAAGTTTGGTCCATGCATGCTGAGCCATCGAGTGTATTGTGAATAGCAAACTTGATTATATTGGTCCTTTTGTTTCTCTTTTTCTTAAATACAAATGATTACAAGAAGACAGTGGCTTTGACGTATTTGTAAATCGAGAGATAAAAAAAGATGACTGAGATGGAGACTAAGATGGAACAATTAGACAAGTTCAGAGGTCAAAATGGTGTAACTAAGCCCAAAACCTAACTAGCTTAGCATGATCAACCAAGTTTAGGGACCATGTCCTGTGGCCTATCAAACAAAAGCGACACAACTAGACAAGATTTTGTAATGCAATTCAACTCACTGTACTATGCAGAAGTTTGTCAGTCTTTCTTCCATTTTATGACCATAGTATTGTGAAGCTTATTGTGTAAACTATTGTAAATATAGATTTCACCCTAAATGCTACTGTAGCATTCACGTTGTACAGTGTTGGCTCCAATAGTGGTGAGCCTAATACAATAATTCATTGAGGGGAGCATGTAGAAGGGCCAATGCAGCCTAGCATAATGGTGTGAGGAATGAGAGGAGCTATGTGAGAGGAAAAGGCTGCTAGATGTAGCTAGGGCGTAAAAGAAGCTCGAGGCTCGTGAGCTACTTGAGTTTGGCTTGATCTAGGAGCTCAAGCTTATCTCAAGCCGCGAGCTTCAATGAGCCAAACTCGAATAGTTCGTCAAGGCCCGGTAAATCTCCTAGCCCGTTTGCACCCTCTCGGTCTTTCCATTTCATATTTGTTCCTAGTAAAACATGCATCCTATTATATTGTAAGTTGTGATAATTTTTCTATTTCTACTTGTTGAATACTGCTGCATGTTAATTCTTACCGAGTTTATTCGAGCTGAGCTCAAACTTGAATTTTTCTTATTGTTGAAAATTGATACACGTTGAATTGTTGACTGTTATCGAGTTTACTCGAGCTAAGCTTGAGTTTGGGCCGAGCCGAGCTTAAGCCTAAGTCCAGATTCGCACCCCAACTCAGATTCGCTTGAGCTTATCTCGAACTTCTACCGAGCTCGAATCTACTATGCCAGGCTCGCTTGAGTTTGACTTGTTTACAGCCCCACCTGCTGCCCTGGCATGTATGGATAGTAGTACAAAAGATGAGGTAGTGGAGAGTAGGGGCATGTAAGGAGGACGAGGGATATGCAGCCATGCAGATGCAGGACATGAATGCATGAGCAGAGCATGGAGCAGTAGTAGTGTTGTGTCACAGCAGCCAGCAGCAGCAGCAATTGGGCCGGAAGAGAGAGCAAAAGGGGCAGGCAGGCTAGATTACAAGAAGCAAACAAACAACAGGGAGGAGCTTTTTGCTGCTCTGCTTCTGCTTCTAGCTCTGCAAAATTTTCAGCGGCTGTTGCAGGCTGCACCTGCACCCAGCACCACCTTCCGCGGTCTGCACGGGCCAGGTCTGGCCAGAATTTCTCTCGTGAGGAGAATGGGTGCGCCACTGGTCTCTCCGGTCACCAGCAAAAGTTGACAGGGGCAATTTGGTATCTCATATTTCTACTAAATTCCGTACAAAGGAAGTATATACGGAACGTATTTCCGATGTATAAACTAGAACGTTTCCCAAAATCATGGGCACTCCATCATGTACAGGGGCGGATCTAGGCCTCGGGCTAGGTGGGCTATAGTCCGAGGCCCAGACAAAATAACAATGTAACCATTACTCCGTAGGCCCAAGAAAAATCAAAGTATAAAGGCCCAGCCCGAGCCGGCGCAACCCAGCCCGAGGCCGCTGCCCTCCTCCCCCTCGCAGCCTCGCTCACCCCGCCGCACTCCTCCCTCTCCCTCCCCACGCCGCCCCGCTCCTCCCCCTCCCGGCCTCCCCTCCTCCCCCTCCCCCCCGCCACCCTCCTCCCCCTCGCTCTCCCCCCGCCGCCCTCCTCCCTCTCCCTCCCCCCCGCGGCCCCGCCCCCCGCCGCGGCGCCGCCCTCCTTCCTCTCCCCCTACCGCCCCCCTCCGACCCTCCCCCTCCCGGCCTCCCCCCGCGGCCCCGCCGCCCTCCTCCCCCTCGCTCTCCTCCCAGCCCCCCGCCGCCCTCCTCCCTCTCCCCCCTCCCGGCCTCCCCTCCTCCCCCTCCCCCCGGTCTCTAGGGCTGCCGCCTCCCTCTAGGGCTCCAGATCCGGCCATCCGGGGGGTAGGGGAGCTGACCGGGGCGCGGAGCAGCGTGGGGGCGGCGAGGAGCGAGCAGCAGCGGCGGCGCTGGGGCGGCGAGGGGAGCGAGCAGCAGCGCGTGCGCGGGGCGGCGAGGGAGCCGGCCACCGAGCAGCGCCATGGCGGCGAGGGCTGATCCGCTGAGCCGCTGAGGGGAGCTGGCGCCTGGCAAGGAGGAGCCAGAGCAGCGCAGGGGGCGGCGAGGGGAGGCGGAGCAGCGCGGGGGCGGCGAGGGCCGAGGGGAGCTGGGCCAGCTGGCTGCTGGCGCCTGGCGAGGAGAGGAGCCTCTGAGGCGTCACCTGCGACTGAGAGCCTGAGATTTTTTTAGGCTGTGGCCTGGGGCTGTGGGTCAGTGGGTCTGATCGAGTGAGTAAGATTTTTTTACCTCTCTGGCTCTCTTAATTAGTTAATTCTTAGAAGATATGAGATAGTTCGTAGTTGATAGTTGATATTTGCAGTGTATCTTTGCAATGTATAATTGTATATTTGTATATATATATATATATATATATGAGATAGTTGATAGTTTAATTCTTAGAAGATGAATATTATCTTAATTCTTAGTTGATAGTTTACATTTGCTATTTAAGGATACCGACATTGCAAATTGTATACGTGATCTATCTTTTGCAAATTCTTTATTACGCTACATTCTGTATGATTTCATATGCTTTCTTTATTGTGATTTGTGTTCACAGCTATGAACTTGGTAGTTTATACATGACCCTGTGAAATGTTAGCGTAGTTCCTTTTTTTAGTGCATTTCTGAAATGTATTGGATACAATTACATCATCCAATTAACTTAAACAAAATGTAGGTTATTGAGCACATGGAGGAGGACCAAGCAAATTTATTTGGCAACGTCGTCTTGAGTTTATTCCATCCGATGGTTTTCATTATTTCATCACCTAACTATGAATACAACCTTATTCTCCAGAGGTGAGCTATGTTCAACAAAGGAAGACTGGCAAGGATGGCTGGTTAGTTTTCTCCAATCATTCTAAAGTTGCATCATAGTCTTGCAATACCAATGAATGACGTTTATTATATTGTATGTTGGAGCATTGAGCTAATGTTTTATGTCAACGATGCATTTGCGATATACTTTTGTTATGCCGTTGGTAGGTATAAATTGGCGTTATTTCTAGGTCATTAGCCTTTTAAATTTTAGCCCGGGGCGCGGTGAAATCCTGGATCCGCCACTGATCATGTACCATTTCCCTCGCAAAAGGGAAGGGAAGAAAAAAAAAGCATCGTGTACCATTTGTAATTTGGAAATCCAGAGTAGGTGCCGTTTCCAGTGCCTTGGGAGATCGATGCGGCAAGAACAACTGCAATCAAACCATGCTGTTAATACGACGTATACATACGCGCGAAGCGCGATTTCAAACCCATGCGTTTTCGCGAAAATGCGCGGGACTTTTGTCTCCGAGCATCCATAATTTTCATGGAATAAATCTCCACCTATCTTGACGACCCATAACCATGGCAAGCAATACATGCAAGAATAGAGCGCTTCTCGTCTGCCGACGGTGGCGAGTGGTGCGGCGACGCCAGTGGCATACATCGCGGACAGGTTCTCTACGCACAGGCGACGGTGAGGAGGAGAAGAGCCTTCAATTATGGTGGAATTACGGCGCGTGCCACTGGCTCCCGCCCCCACCGGATCGAGGGGTGGTTGGCAGCAAGAAAAGCTGATGCCGCCACATGGGTCGTCGTGCTGGGTCCCTTCTCTTTGCTCTTCAGTCCCCACCTCGGGTGACTGCTCTGCACAACGAACTTTTCGTCGGGTCCGTCTTCATGCTTCACGATGAATCTCCGGTGCACGTTTCGGTAGCCATCGCCTGTCCTCCTCGACGAAAGCTTAAACTATGCTATTTTGGCCAGCCATGCATGGCACATTGTCAATTTCGACTGGTAGGATTCGTTCACATTTCATCGTGATCATCGTTGATCTTACCCAAAAAAGACGTCCTGCGACATTACACAGACATGTATACTTAGAAGGTGAATTGACTCATCAGCATGATTACGTGTCGTGGTGGGACTGACCAAAAGGCTTAGGGCTTACACTCATGGAAACCATTGACCAAGTCTAGGAGGCACATGCAACAAGAGATGAGAGGTTGGGCGAGTAGAAGTGGTGCAAAGCAGGATGCGACGGGTAGAAGTGGGAGAAAATGGGATGAACTTGCTAGTCTCTCGAGTGGGCTTGGGATGTGATCACCCTGTTGCATATAACAACGTTGTTTAAAAGTGTATTTTTGTGAACCTTTATGTAGAAGAAAGTGTGATTTTGTGACATTATATTGCCAAGTCTTTTGAGTGATGATGCACTTCGATTGATCTGTTGGTTGGCAACGGGCAGAACAAGACATGGCTAGCAGCTGTGCTTGCGCCATGCATAATGTATACCAGTGTAGTACTTAGTTTATCGAAACCCCCTCAAACCATAAACTATCAAAGAAAAATGATCTCAACTAAATATTATCAACCATCGGGACTCAAGTGACAAAACCCAATTTGCAGAGCATCTTCTTCCCTTCGCTGTTCCTCTCAACAGGGAAAACCTAAAAAGGTTTCAGCAGTAATACAAGCACACAGGACTTCTTTGCAGTGCCAGCTTTGATTTGCTGGGAGCCCATGCGTCACACATAATTCACCTAGCTAGCTAGTAATCCCCCCAAATGATAAGTCGTGTTGTGATCAGTGATCCGACGTGTGCGTACGTATGGGCGCACAATTATCGATGCAACCGATGTATATGGGTCGGCCCCGGCCGGCCGGCGGTCGGCCAGCCATCGACCTCTGCGCGCAACGCCGGCCGGCCGGCCGGCCGCCAGTCAGATGATCAGATGGTGATGATAGAGACGGGGATGATCGGTCGATCGGCGAAAGCATATGCACGCAGAGGCAGCCGAGAGGACCACCTGAACAAAGGCAAAGTTTGCAGCTACCCCTCTCTCCTTTTCGCCTCCCTCTCCCCTGCTGCCATCTTCCACTGTACGTGCTGCGCCTGCAACTCTGCGTGCACGCAGACGCAGTGGCCGGTGCGCTGTGCGGTGGCTGCCTCTGCTGCTGCTGCGTGTTCTTGGGGCCCTCCTCTCCCCCACAGACCACAGTGGCGCTGCAGTGCAGAGAGGAGGATTTGGCATGTGCAGGAAATTCAACCTGTGCATTGTCCCAATGTCTCCCATGCATAAAGATGATGCCAGGGACACCTACCTTCAAGTGCAAGGCTGCAGCCGCTCCTTTCCCTGTCCGATAGATCGATGCGTCTCTCTACCTTCTTCTCCTCGTCTGGTGGACCGATTGGTTTATTTCTTGCACTGAACGATCCATCTCTTTAATTTACCTTCAGTTTCGTCCTGCACGCCAGGAAGACTAGCTAGCTAGCTAGCTACATTTTGGGGGGTTGATGATTTGAGCTGCGGTAATTCGGCAGGTGTCACTGTGTGGCTAACTGAATTACAGTTTGGAAGCTTGTGATCTCCCCACTGACATTGGTCTGACATGATGGTCGCTTTGTAGTTAACCATTGCTGAAGCACACAATCAGAACAAAGATCCATCTCGGCAGCCAACAGATAACCGCACAATGGGCTCTCCCTGTTGTCTGCAGTCTGCACTGACCCAGCCCAGACCATCGTATGGCAATTCGGCCCGTCTGCCTAGGCCTAATTAGACTACGACTCACTGAAACGTTTCATCAGCTTGAAACAACAAAATCAGGTTGTTTCAAGTCCGGTCCAAACATCGTTTAGAAACAAGAGTAGTCTTTAAGGGAAGCAAATCACCTGCCGGCGCCCTGTTGGTTTTGACTTTTTAGTGGTTTTTTACCTTTTTGTCTTCTCTTGATAAACACGACTAATAAATTGTAGTCAAAAGATATAAATCACAGCTAAAAAGAATAGATCCTGTAAAGACACAGATGGGCCGTTACATGATCCTAGCCGTTTCTTTTCTTTATATGGTCAAGTTCTTTAGTCCTTGTACGATAGTCCCTATAACCAGGCCTTGTAGGCCCACGCCAGGCCCATGACAGCCCCTTCCTCTTGTTATTTTCTTCAGTACGCCAACCTCTCTCTCTCACTCCCTCGCTCCACAGCAGCGCAAAAACTCTTGATTTGCCGTCCGTAGCGACGAATCTCACCGGTGGTGGGCACAGTTTGCGCCCTGAGCACCAAATGGATTCTCTGGGCGTAACTTAACGCTTGATCTGGCCGTTCATCTCCGGATGAACGGTCCAGATTATTTCTACTTTTATTTTTTAATTTTTAATTTTTTTAATTTTATATTTTAGTTTTTTTACTTTTATCTTTTTAGATAAAAAGATAAAACTAAAAAAACTAAAATCTAAAATTAAAAAAAATCAAAAACTAAAAAATAAAAGTAGAAATAATCTGGACTGTTCATCCGGAGATGAACGGCCAGATCGAGCGTAAGTCACGCCCTAACGTAGCTTCGCTACGTCAGAGAATCTGCGCCGCCTGAGCACACCCTGGTTTGCTTGCCGCTGTTCCCCGAGCGATCATGGAGGCGGGCGAGCACGAGCAGTGAGAGCACAAGACCTAAACAGATCTTCGGAGGAAATGATCTAAACAAATTTACATGTTTGTTATTCTATTGGAAAGAACATGAGAGGAATTAGCGCCAATCTAGTACTTCCTCTGTCCAACAATATATATCTTTATTTTTAAAAAGCGTCGTCCCACAATATAAATCAATTTATATACATAAATATATTAAATATGTAGTTATTATAATATTTTACCATATACCCTTACTTTAATATTGAAAAAAGTGAGTATTTATAATATACTATTTAATAAAATATATGGGTGGGTTCTTTTAGAACGGGTTCTTTTGGGTTTATTTTTAGCTTATATTTGTACTATCTATAGTAACTAGCTTTTAAACGACACATTTTTTCATGGTAGAGTTAATAGGAAAATTGTAGTAAAAATTATACTGAGTTTAGCTATACCGACCAAAATTGCATACGACTATTTCTCTCTGTATACTGTCTCTCACGAACAACCAAAATTTAAATATTTAAGCTATAAACTATCAGTACAAAAGAACCCACCCTTAGGCTGTGGCTTATGTTTGTAGTTTTTCGCGAGAGGCAGTACGCACAAGAAAATAGTTGTATGTGATTTTGATCGATATAGCTGAATTTAGTACACTTTTTACTATAATTAATATTTAGACTCTATCAAAAAACACATTATTTTTTAAAACAATCTAATGTAACTATATTATATAAGTCATAAACAGTACCGAACCGGCCCATTTTACAAGACGAGGGGTATCTCTTTGCCGCCGCTTCCCAGATAGTAGGTGGTAGCTCAGTTGCATCTTTTGGGCCAGACGTTAGCTTACAAGGCCTGGTAATCGGAACCACGTACAAGAACCGGAGATCCTGACCATCCAAAGAAATGGAACGGCCAGGATTATGGAACGGCACGGCTGTGACTTTATAGCTGCAACGGCAGACGATTTGATTCCGTCTTCGAGGCATATGCATCTGCAAAAAAAAAAAAAAGATTGACTCGTATTTATACGTCAGTTGCAGTCCAATTCCTGCCTCAAACCGCTTCGGCTTCTGGCTTTCATAAGGAAACACACTGATTTCTTAATTTTTATTTTTTTTCCTTTTCTCTTTATTCATTTGCTTCGTTCGTAATGATGTAATATTTTTTTAAAAAATTAATTAAATAATTTAGAAAAATCTAACCACCACTACAATGTATTTTCAGCTAAAGATCAATAGCCATGATCATAAGCCACGGTTTAAAAGCCGTTAGGAGCAGTAGAGTATGATAGGTTTTTTATCCACAGTGCCGTTAAAGAAGGGGATGGAATATTTTTAAAGAATTGAGGGGGATGCTATGTGGCATTCTGGTTAAACTGCTGAGATGACTAGGGCATAGCTGACTTGAGGAGTGTTGCATTCAGATAGGCTCCAAACGACTCAAGAATCAAAGACCATGTATTACCAGCGGCGAAGTCAAAGTCGGTGTAACCTTGCTTCTTGTGCGACAATTATCCACGAAGTCGTAGTCTTACTTAGATCATCTGATTAATTAGAAACGTTCCTGCCCATGGGAAGAAGATATTTCTGAATTGTTAGCAATGACCGGCCGGAAGTACAGGTTGATCCCATTGCCTCCAGTTAAGGCGTTAAGAGTTCAGAGCCGACGTGAACTTAAGTGTAGGAGGCCCAAACCGAGCTACTAGTTTACCTGGAAAATGGCAGTCGATCATGCTTGTCGAGTTGACATGCATGGCAAAGTGACACTGTCTTTATTGCACGATAAGATTAGATGTTAGGTTATACTTTAGCACCAAATTCTTATATAGGATGAGGATCTGAGAGTCTTAAAAGATTTAAGAAGATTGTATAGGACGAGGTTATTCTTTAGCACAATCCCTTGTGATTATTTGAGGTTGTGCTTAAGAAATTTGTATTCGGTTTTGCCAAATCTTTTCTCTCATTGTGGTTGCTTTAACATTGTTGTTTTTGGTTAATTTTACGAGATTCATCTTCTTTGTTGTTGATACTATGCATGCTCGTGCCGTATCACACACACTCTAATCCGATCTAGGGTTGCCACGCATAAGAAGAGGTATCATAGTGCAAAGTGGTATCACAACTAAGAATAGATTAATCTAATTGGTGAGAAGGCCGGTAAACCGTCAAGTGACATAAAAATAAGATCAATGTCAACTATGTGGAATCAAATGGAGAAATTTAATGGCGAAAAAAATTTCAGCGTGTGGGAATACATGGTAAATGATGTCCTTATCTAGCAGAGGCCAATTGATGCTCTTGAAAAGGACAAACCAGAAAAGACATCCAATAAAGACTGAGAGGTGATAGAGCAGAAGGCCATCAATATAATCTGTCTATGTCTCTCCGATAAGGTAAAGTACTTGTTGATCAAAGAGAATTCGTCGAAGAAGTTATGGCAAGACTTCGAAGAAGTTGTGATGTATCACTTCAAGATAGAGTTATATAAGTTACTTGCAAAGGGTAGGTGATCATGAAATGTATCTGGAGTAATAGAGGATACCGATTGGTGAGTACACCTCAAGGAAGAGCAACCAATGGAAAGTCTGATAAAAATCCTAGCCAGGAAAAGGAAATTATGTCGTCAATGATAAGTACTCAGATCTCATTTGCAGTTATATGCAGACACAAAGGCAAATGTGTGAATTATTAGAAGAAGGAAGACGTAGTGCGACCAAACACATGGTACCAACGAGCAGGTGGAGCTAGGAGGCAGTACAAATCTATGGCATAGAGGGCTGTAGGAATAATAAGTGTGGTTAACCTAACTATATAAGGAAAGAGCTCTCAGGTCGAGGCCTAGACAGCCAAACCCAGAAGCCAACACACACATTGTGGTGATGTGCATTAACCCCTGTGGTGAGGGCACTCCCAAAGGTGGGAGGAAGAAAAAGAAAAAAATGCAAAGCCGACTTAGAGCAAGTTCTTGAAGTACCGCAATGACTTCAACAGGTAAGGATCAAGGTGGAGATTGTTGAGTATGATGACTTATATCCTAATCTTTTAGGATTTAAAAAGGTGTTATATAAGAAGTCCTAGATGAATTCTAATAGGATTAAATTTTCTACTTTTTTGAAGTAGGATTCCTACTTCACTTTAGAGGAGGGCTCGGGGAACTATTTAAAACCATGAGGTGTGGTCATGGAGAATCCAAGCAACCAAGCCACTTATCCAAAGATAGAGATGAATGAAAAGATTACATGTTAGATTATTCTTTAGCACTATATTTTTATATAGGGCAAGGATTTGAAGATCCTAAAAGATTCGAGAGGGTTATGAGAGAGCGACAATCTCTTATACTCTTTTAAGGTTGTGCTTAAATAATTTATGGTTGGCTTCATCAAATCTTTTCTCTCTTGTCGTGTCAACGTTATTATTTTGGTTCTTAGATTCATTTTCTTCATTCTTGATATCGTATACGCTCATGTCGTACTTATAAACTCTTATCTGATCTGGAGGCTGCTGTATATATTAAAGGATATAAGAGTATAATAGATGTACCCTAATATACGATAGCAGCTGTTACTTCCTATTCAACACATGGTATCATCATCGTACAAAACAACATATTGCTAAACGGGTCAGCTCAAAACAACCATCGAAATACTCTAAGGGCTTGTTTGCGAGGCTTGGAATTGGCAAGGATCCCGGTCGAATCCCAGTCCACCACGAGGGAGAAATCCACATGGGAATCCCGACCCAAATGTGTGTTTGGGTAAGGGAGGGGAATAGAAAATCCCGACCAAATCCCTGGGGATCCACGAGGTGAAAAAAACTGCTCCACGGGTCGGGATTTCTCACCCGTCTGCATGTCGCTCGCTCCGCTTCATATTTGTTGCTCCCGACGGTGGCTTGCCGGCCTCCTCATCACTGCTCCGGCGCCTCAGGGGGTGGTGTGGACAGCAGTGGTGGCATAACACGACGAGCAGCGGCCGTGAAGGAGGTGCTGCAGCCTCTTGTGCATGCCGCTACCCGTGTCATGCCGGAGCTTGAGAAGAAGCATGGGGGCATCGGATATGGTAGCGGGGACAACAAGATCGGGCCGTGGCAGCATTGCATTGAGGTGGCAGTGGCGTCGTCAGATTCAATCGTCCACCTCGCCACCTTGCTTGTGTCCGCCAGATCTAGTAGATGTGCATGTCGTCGCCCACCTCGCAGCCGTTGGCCACCACACCGTTGGGCTCACGAACAGCCTCACTATCGTTGCTTGCCACCTCGTTGTCGGGGCTCGCATCATTGTCGCTCGTGTGCGGCCATCTCACTCGTGTACGAATCTGGCATGACCTTCGGGCTCGTAGATAACCTCAACACCGTCGGTCATGCACTGGCACCATTGCCGACCATGCGGGCTTCCTCTTCTTCTCCTCTATTCCCTGATTTTTTTTTTGTATATTTCTTGAATTTTCTTACTTGGATTTCTTGAATTGTGGTGAAAGTTTTTATTCCCGCTTCTTCCAAATGCTCACAGGGGAGACATTCAGGCAGGGAATATGCTCCCACCGGGATCCCGTGTGCCACAAAAAATTCACCCCAGGATTTCCATTTTCCCTAGTATCGAAACGAGACCTAAGGGATGCAGTTGTTACGTGTATTTGACGCGCGTCACCGATATCGCGAGCACAGTAGATCCGTTTATGTTGTTCTAAGCTGTAGAGGATCCGGGTGTCTACAAAGACCCCGCCTACCTCGTGCCATTGCTCTTATCCTGTCCTTCGTTTCTTCTTTCGTCTCTCTCTCTCTTACCAAGTTGTTGAGTTGTCGTCCCTGTTCTTGGGCGGACATATATCCAATCCATCCGAGATTTGCTCCTAGCGCACACTGGCATCGTCCGGATTGTCGAATCTTGCTGCTCAGACATGTCGACGGCGGTGGCGGAGGCTCCGCCGGCCTACGGCTTTCCCGGATCGGGGAAGAAGGGCGGCGGCGAGCGCGAGGAGGCGGTGGGGAAGAAGATGAGCGACGGGTTCTTCATAGAGGAGGAGGAAGGGGAGGAGGTGCTGACGGAGAGCTCGTCGATCGGCGCGCCGTCGCCCGCGAGCTCGTCGATCGGGGAGAACTCGTCGGAGGCCGGCGAGAAGGGGGAGGAGGAAGAGGAGGAGGTGGAGAGCAAGCTCAAGGAGGAGGTGGGGCTCGGGTGCTTGGACGCCTTGGAGGACTCCTTACCCAACAAGTGAGTCAAAGCTCTTAATCATGCTTGTGTTTATGTTGTCTTCTATTATCTTCCTTTTGCTTGTGCAAAATGGTTTTTTTAAGAAAAAGAGAAACTTTTGGGGTCCCTTGCAAAAGTACGAGCTTGCTGGCGATGTATAATGAAGTTATAGATCGCGGTAATGGCGTGAGAAATCGGAAATTTTGAGTTCTTCCTCCTATCTGAAGGGGAAAAAATGGTACCTTGGACGATCCTAGTACTCCTTTGCTTACATGCTTGTCTTCGTATTAGTGGTTAAGCAATTTTGATCCATGGTTGCTAGAATAGCGCGGCAGATATGTATTCGTTTCAAATCATTAAATTCCAAGCCCAAACAGGCGGAGGAAAGATCATCCGTCGTAATCACTTCCTCAACTGCAACTGACAAAAAGAAGAGCACAGAATTAACTCTTGTTTCGTCTAAATCTGGAGGGGCCTGTCCAACTTCTACGCCGGGAAGTCCAAGTCTTTCACCAGCCTCGCAGAGGCAGCCGCGACGGCGGCCGTCAGGGAGCTCGCCAAGCCGGAGAACCCCTTCAACAAGCGCCGCCGCATCCTGGCCACCTGGTCGCGGCGGGCCTCGTGCAGCTCGCTCGCCACGGCCACCTACCTGCCCCCGCTCCTCGCCCCCGACCACGCCGTCGCCGAGGGGGACGAGGAGGAAGAGGAGGATTCAGACGAGGAAGAACCGCAACACCGCGGCAAGAACGGGAGGGAGGCGCCGGCATTGCCTCCCCCTAGGCTCAGTGCGCACGCACAGATGGGTGTGGTGAGGAGGAATGGAACCTTGAGGTCACCTAGGTCCTTTTCATTGTCTGATCTTCAAAATAGCGGACACTAGTTAGCAGCTACAAGTTTACAGTTAGCCTTTGATCGCTCTTGGCCAGTAGAGTTGTTACTACTTACTATATAATTGCAGTGTATAAGGGTCAGTTTGATGTGTTTGTTCTATCTCTTGGCTTTCTTTGACCTAAGAAGACATGTATGAACTGCTATGAACTGACCTAACTCCGGGGATATCATTAACTAATGATGATGGTGATTGGTTAATTGCTTTGCTCTTTATCTCAAGCTATTTAATTTGTTGCCGTAATTTGATTTGCTGGATGAGGGATCCTATGATTGTACTACTATCAAGTTAATTGCCCATGTTTGCTTTGTGGGATGAAATGGCCAATGAGGGAGAATCCAAACCTGAAATGTCTAATCCCAAGAAAGAAAGTGACTTTTGCAGGTAACTTCGCTTTGAAAAAGCAGCAAATAGATCCATCCTTCTTTCCCTCGGAAATCTGCGTGGTGTGTAGATCTACCATGATGGATGGTTTTTTTTCCTTTTTTTTTATGCACAACAACGCCCTCTGATTTTCACCAAACAAGCAAAAAAGCAGGAAACAGCAGCGAGTTGCCACATAAACTACATGGAAAGCACTACTACAAAAAGATGTGGTTTTTTTTGTTGTTGTTTCTTGGGGAATTGGGTGAAAGGTAGTAGATCACCAACATCTTTTTTGGCACAACAGAATTGGTTCGTCGCATGAGCTACTGACATTGTTGATTGTCCATTCTAGTTTTCTTCAAGATTTTCTTGGTGACAAGGTTGAAGAACAGACAAAGGGTGGGTGATCCAGAATCCTTATGCTTGTTGTTATAGATGCCCTAATCCTAATGGCCTTTATATTAAGTGTGGGCAAATGTGATTAGATAATGGATCAAATTAGGTAGGGGGTGGGGGGTAGGATGACTGTGCATGTGTAATGTGATCTTATCCTGTTGCACAATAGGCATTGAAAAATATTCCGTGTTCGTACGATAGATTAGCTTTGCTTGTATGCTTTGCTTGGAAAATTTAATGCTTGGTAGTTGGGACTGCCTCTTTCCAACCAGGCGATTGGGAAGGTAGGTCAGCTTGAATGAGGCATTGAGGCTAGCTGGAAGAACTACATATTTTTAAAAAAGATTTCTGAGTTTTTTTATGACTGGTAGAGAGCATGATCCGCATGAAAGTAGAAAAAATCTCTTTTCATAGAAGAGTAGAAACATACTTTTTACCTAAAAAATCACTTTTCATGGAAGAGTAGAAAACATACTTTTTACCTAAACCCCAACATGATTTTAAAAATTGCTATTGTCGAATCCTTCTCGTATGAATATACATGTGCACATATATCGAAACACCTTACATGAAAATAACTAGTAGAACATTACTTTCATCACTGACCACTCTAGATAAACCAAATGCATGGTTGTGAATGGAACATGAGGAGGGGTAGTTTTTTTTTTCTCTCCACGTCGGGAGAAGACGTGCCTCAGCCCAGGAGACAACTCAGCCGCCCACAAAACCTCCCTCACCATTGTGTTTCCTCCCTCACCGCTGTCGTCGTTGATGAGCGGCAACAGTAGCGGGACCTACCATAGCCCCTTGCTGGGCCACATGGCGAACTGGCAGCGTGGGCCAGATCTGACTGGGAACGAAGTGGCGGAGTGAAGCCCAGCGGTCGGATCTAACGCGGGGAGAGCCGGAGGTGGTTGGATCTGCTCGGATTCGGGTTGGCGCAGGCGGCCACGAAGTAGAGGCGCCAGCTTGCGCGGGCGAGCACGACGGCTGGGCCGACGCTCCTGAGCCACACGTGGCGGCACTCAGTGAGCGGGCCAAGACAGAGGCGATCGGTCTGACGTGGGGAGAGCCGGAGGTGATTGGATTTGGTCGTCTCTGGCGGGTCCGGGCTTGGCGTGGGTGGCCACGACGCAGAGGTGCCGCCTCGCGTGGGCGAGCACGACGGCAGCAGCCATTGGTGTTGGGCTGCTCATGGCGGCACTCAGCGTGCGGGCCAAGACGGAGACGAGCACCGAGTTTCGCCAGGAGCACCGCCAAAGGTGGATGGAGGCGTCGGGGTTGTTGTGGCAGCTCGTTGTTTTGGATTGGGGGTTGGTCGGTGCATGGCTGGGCCGCTGCTGGCAGCGGGGGGGGGTATGGCCGCTAGTTGGCCATGGAGATGGACAGAGTTGCTAAGCGTGGAGGCTAGCCAGCGGTGATGCTCTTGGGCTGGGTAGCTTGTGAGGCGGTCACACCCAGATCGTGGTGGGTGTCAGGCTTGTCCGAGTGGTGTGGTGTCATGCTTTGAGTGAAAATCCTAGATCTATCCCTCCTTAACAGGATCTGATGATGATGATGTACTTAGGTGTTGTTCTCCTCCTTGGAGGTGTTGTCTTGGAGCGATACCTCACTCACTGCGGGGTCTTGTGGCATGTATGTGGGGTGAAAACTTCAGGTCTGGCTCTTGCTGGATCGGGTGACGGTGACACCTTCGGTGCCATTCCCTCCTTGGAGGGGTTGCCATAGACCACCTAACCCGACCCTCCATGTTTTTCCCCGTGTGCGTTGCTCTCGCATTGGCCAGTGTTTGTCCATTGGTGGTGATCGTCCTCTCGGCGCTGTTTTGTTTTCTGGTTGTGGCAGGCTGTCCCCGCACCTCGACGCTCGGGCTAGTCGAGTGGTGGTGCTTTTCCGCCTTAGGGAGTTGTCAGTGCTTAGGTATTTGTCGTAGCTAGTAGTATACTCTTGATAGTGCTTCTTGGTTTGTCTTGCTGTGTTCTCTTCGATTCCTTGCTTTGCCAAGGAATATGATTTAAACTCTACGTAATTTCCTTCTATTTAATGAATAAAACGTAAAGCTCCTGTGTTTTTGAGAAAAAAAGAGAATGGAACATGAGGTGCACGTCTTCTAGATGAGAGTGACTTCCGTTGGGTGCGTCTTCTCGAAAGGCAACGGACACTGAAAATGAAAGACAAACTACATATACTACCCGTCGATCATTTCCTTGACATTAAGCATGACATGATAACTATTAAGACAGATCACACCAGCACATTGTCCTTGTGATTGCGGCCCAAACACTTGCAAATCGAGTAGCAGTATTAACCGAACTAAGATAGGAAAAGCTAGAAATGTGTAAGCGATGACATCTTTTTAGCAGAATACTCCGTCCATTCTTAAAATTATTTTCACTTTCAGAGGACACTCGCAACGGTGATATGCACGATGAAGCCCAGCTCATGTGTGCCCAAATGCTACCTAAAATTGTATTGTTAAATTGAATTGAAATGTACAATGAGAGGTTAACGCAAAGTAGGAAGCGTCGGTGGCTTGTGGCCTGTGCACGGTCGAGTGTCAGATACAGAGATATTTATCCATGATGCCGCCGCTAGGGCTGGCAACGCGTGCACGTACCGGGCGATCCAACGGTATATCGGTTTCCAGTCAATTTTACTGAGACGACTTTGCCATTGCCACCAAGCACAAAGTACCGTGTGAATCAGGCAGCCCGCGCATGAAAGATGAAACAAAACCGAAAACTGAAAATTTTCAAAAACTTTAAATCTTTGATTTCTTGATTCTTGTCAACCCCAAAACCCATCCTAGCCCAAATCTGCACCCAACCCAATCCAAATCGGCCCAATCTCACTGCTGAACCGCCCCAATTGCCATTTCGCGGCTGCCACTGCTCATCACCCAAAATATCACCGCCACTGTTCAAGCCACGCCACCGCACCCTCCCGATCCTTCCCGAACCTCTGCCACGCCTCGCAACCTGCCGGCTACACCTCGACACCCTTCTTTGCTGTCCTGAAGCAAGGCGAGGAGCCGGCCGCGTTTGCCACCGCCACCTCCTCTCCTCTGTCTCAACCGACGCAACCACCGTGCCCTCCTTTTTGACCGCCACCATTTCATCACCCAAGCAAGCGCTCTACATGAGGTACCAGCTCACATGCCGACTCTTCCACCGCCTTCCCCGAGCCGCGCTAGCTCCCTAGAGCCTTCTCGGCCCCGCCAGCCATGCCACCGAATGCAGCCAACGCCGAACCACCATAAGCCGGCTATATAAAGCCCATGCGCCCTTCCACTCGCTAGCTTTGATACCCAGTAAGCCCTAGCCACCCCCAATCGACGCCATGACCAAGACCCCTTCGGCAATCACCAGAATTTCTCAAGTAAGCCTCAAACTTAATTCTTCTTCTACGGTCGATTACTTTTCAATTACTCTGGCCTATAGCCTCCTCATACCCCCATGAACCCAACCCGAGCTCGGCCATAGCCTTCCCTGCCCCTTCTTCTCCGACGCATGTGCCCGCCGCTCGGCCATAGCACTCGCCGTGGGCAGCCCAAGACGGTCACTCCCAACCCCACCGCCTCTTCCCCAAGCCTCCCTACCTCCACCGATGCTCATTTGCAAATGATCTTGTCCCCTAAAGCCACGAATCTCGTTGCCACCATGAAAAACCGCTGCAAAGGAACTTCGCCGCCGGCGAGATTCCGGCCATCCCCAACCCCATCCAAGGCCGAAATGGAACCCCTCGTCCCCACGAACTCGCCCATACCTTCGGTTTACGTCGTAGTGCCACAGTAGCTCTTGGAATCGCGAAATCTTCTTTTCCTTGTTCCATTCACAGAATCCAGCGCGGGGAGAAGATAATGAACAGCGCCGACTTAGCATCAGTAGCAGCGGATCCCATGTGAACAGTAAAAATACCGAGATGAATAGTGAAAATCCAAGTGAATAGTGTTTTCGCCCGTTCTTGTTCATCACTTACAAAAACACAAAATATGTTCGTTTCATCGTTTCGAACCCGTAAACCCATTTCCGAGGTCCGTTTCCCCATACCGGACTTCTAAAAATCCAAAACCATTAAAGAGCCACTTAAAACCCTAAAATCGACACAACCCGAAAATCCTTACCGTTCGTCGAAACCCTAAAATATAATTATGCCCTTTTAAGCATCCTGAAAACCAACCCCAGTGTCAATCAGCCAAACCTCGCCACCTAAACCCTAGCCGCCTGATTCTATTTTCTTTTTGTTCTTTTTGTTATTTATTGGTCTTTTGTTCCTAGCTTGCATTCTGCAAAGCAAGGAACCCGCTCGTCTTTTGCGCTAGCTTACGGACCCTCTCAAGTCGGACGTCGGAGGATCGATAAGAGAAATTAAAGAAGACAAGAAGGCAAGTCGCACATATTTTTGAACATGTTGATCCTACGCTTTCTGAATTATTTAATTATGTATTTTCATTATGTTATTTTCATTCTATTATTTCTTGTACAGCAGATATTTAGAATGTCATGATATTAGCTATGTCCTACCACCTGAAAAGCCCAGTCTAACTTGATAGCCACATTCACCTTGACAAAACTTAGTTACATAAAATAATACATTAGTAGTATATCACAGTAGTGTAGCAAGCACACTATATGCTGTTAAGTGTTGGTTTAAAAGTTTTGGAAAGTTAGAGTTAGGGTAATTGAGGATCGTAGTTTCGATCCGAAGATCTTACCCGACGGTGGAGGCTGGTATTGGATTGGTGGCAGTACAGATGTACTGGAATTGGGTTTGTGCACGGTTGTTGCCTCGGAGGAAAATATGAGGACTAGACCCTTGTGCCATGTGAACGACATAGTAACCGTCCAACCACAAGTATTGACCTGGTCAAACCTGGCCTAGTAACTACTCAACTTCAATTGAAACTCTGCAACTGAAAAGGGGGAGTCAGAGGGTGAGATCGTATGGGAGGTGGTTAACCATACAACTGTAGGACTGCGATGAGTCGGAGGTGACTCGTGGGATCATCCGAGCTTGTCGAGATTTAACACCTACAGGACAGAGTCTATATAAAGAATTGAGTAGTGAACATCCTTGTTTTCCGAACTCTGTCGCGGGAGTTTTGAAATCTTGTGGGTAATGCAGGGCAGCTTTGCAAAGCGATTATAAATGATACTCGAGTTCGCCGTGCTTCCGGTTAATGAAGCTGTGTCAAGTGGGTGAATCCAATAATAGGGCATAAGTAGTTTTTGATGAGAGTTCAGTATTATTGACTAAGGATAATCAAGTTTGAGAAACCCCCTTAAATTTTAAAAGAAGTCCTTTTAAAGAATTTCGTTTGTTTCTAAACCAAATTTGCATCCACATAAAATAATAAACCTGTCTTCCCTTATTACTTGTCATACCATGCATATAGTTAATGCTAGGCTCTGTGTGACTTGTTGAGTACGGTTGGTTGTACTCAGGCTTGCTATATTTCCCCCATTACAGAAATCGGAAGAAAGCAGGTTGTCACAAGTTTCGTATTAGGGTTGCGGCCGCACTCGAGCGTTCCTGTGGGAATTCTTCAGTTCTTCTGATTGTAAGTTTTTGACTTGGACGCCATAAAATTTATAAAATTGACCGTTAGGTCTTTAATTTCATTGCTCTAATCCCTTTTAACTGTTCGTAAGTAGGCTTGATACTCTGCGATCCGCAATGTAACTCTGGCCGTTGTTGGATGTCTGGCCCTGTTCCCAAAAATGGGGGTGTTACAGAATGGTATCAGAGCTCTGCTTGGCTGTAGGTTGTAACCCTAGGTATAGATCTGGTTACGATAAGAATACGGTTTTCCAAACTTTATTTCCAAAAAAAAAATTCAAAAATCATAAGTATTATTGCTATCTCACCTTTCCTATTCTTGTCTTACCTTGCTTAGACTTGCATTAAAGGCTTTTCTTTTGAGTTGTCAAAATCTTAAAAACACGAGTAGACGTGTAGACTAACTTCTTACTGCAAGTCTTGACCAAATGGAACGAAAGCTAACCTTAGTCGAAGTAATGTTAAGGATGGTGTTGCAGAGAATAGTGCGAATACCCCGACCAAGACTTTTATTTCCGAAAAGTTGCAAGGTCACCGCTCGAATAGTTAGTAAATAGTACCCGTTGATTTCCTTGATGCAACGGGAAAAGACCATTTAAAGTAGTCGAATTTCCCTGATTGTAATATTAGCCAAATTGCATTATTGGCCAGTTAGGCTGTTATATAAGCAATTGGTGCAAAACAAATTTTTGTTTTCAACTAAGACTATGTGAAAAAAAAAGCTTTCCGCTTCTAGCCCAATTCGTCTCAAATCTTATCTATATTCGTCTGTTTTGATCTTTCCTTGTCTATTAGATTCCAAATCTCAAAGAAATTGAATGTAAGTTTCTGATTGCAATAAAAAGTTTGAACCATGCTTATAGAGACTGTAAGTGGAGGAAGTAGATAAAACCCATAAGGGATTGAAGTGTGAAGTGATAAATAATTAATGACATTGGTGGAGTTATATTTGATCATTCAGATGAATAGCATGAGATTTGATTAGATAAATCGGTGGAATATGAAAGATTAGATTAATTAAATTAATGGATAGGATGAATTTTGGAGAAATAGGAGATATAATAATGATTGGATTTTAGATTTAGGCAACGATGATGTTTTCGGTGGTTTTTAATAATAGCGAACATTGGGTTACAATTTTGATTATTAATATTGTTTTAGGTGGAAATGATAAAGGTCGTCGGATTGTTGATTTGATTAATGATGTTAATTTCGGTTGATAATAATGATTAATGGATTATTTATAATGGCAATTTTGGTGGATATATGTGATGATGAATTAAATTAGACATAGACAGCTAGAAAGCTTAGTCGAATTGCTGGATGAACAAGTTGAGACTATGAACCAATAATAGAAAGAATTGGATTTCCTTTAGGAAAAGCTTAATACAAAACTTTATCGGTGGATTCAAAATGAGAATATTGGATTACAATATATCTGAGGTTGGATTTATATGGCTACGGTGAAATTTAAGATTTATGTATGAATTAAATGGCCGTGATTCGATCAATAGAATTTAGGGATGATGCCATACGAATTATTTACTTTGGGTGAATCTCGAGGACGAGATTCTTTTTAAGGGGGGTAGGTTGAAACAAAACCGAAAACTGAAAATTTTCAAAAACTTTAAATCTTTGATTTCTTGATTCTTGTCAACCCCAAAACCCATCCTAGCCCAAATCTGCACCCAACCCAATCCAAATCGGCCCAATCTCATCACGAACCGCCCCAATTGCCATTTTCGCGGCCGCCATCGCTTCATCACCCGAAAATATCACCGCCACCTGTTCAAGCCACGCCACCGCACCCTCTCGATCCTTCCCGAACCTCTGCCACGCCTCTGCAACCTGCCAGCTACACCTTGACACCCTTCTTTGCTGTCCCTGAAGCAAGGCAGAGGAGCCGGGCCGCGTTTTGCCACCGCGTAACATAACATGCCATCTTTACGTGTGCGACTGCGATTTCTGCATGGTTATCGTCGTAACATAACATGTTTGGACTTAGAGGTGTTTAAAATAGTGTTGATTTATAGTTTTTTACTGATTTATTTTTATTATAACTGAGTTAATTTATTTAACATAATTAAATTTAAAAAATAAAAAAATATATTAACCTATTACAAATAATATAAATGAATACAGAAGAAAGAAAAGAAAAAACCCAAAAATTAAAAAAATAATAAAAAATAAAAATTAGAAGTTAGAAACCAAATTAAGCGATGCTCTAAGCGGCTAAGCCTGCACATGTGTTTGGGCAGGGCCGATCGAGGGTATCTAGGTAAGCCAGGCTAAGAGCAACTCCAGCAGTAGCTCTCAAAACAAGGTCCCTACTTTTCATTTGAGGGCTCTCTCTATTTTTGAGGGCTCTGTTTTCTGGGCTGCATTCTAGCAGGAGCCCTCAAAATAGAGCCCCTACTTCTCAATTCTCTCTATTTCCTCACACACTATATGCATATATATGGGACAAAAGCACAATACACAATAAAATATTTATGATTTCACAATGAGGGACAATATGTAAATTTATGAATTCAAATACGAATATTCAAATTTAAATTCAAATTTATTCCGAATTTAAATTTATGAATTCAAATACGAATATTCAAATTTAAATTCAAATTTATTCCGAATTTAAATGTATGAATTCAAATACGAATATTCAAATTTAAATTCAAATTTGTTCCGAATGAGGGACGTATTTATTCAAATACGAATAAATCTGAGTTTTGGGGCTCAAGTAAGGGCCCCTAGGAATGATGGTTTGGAGGCCTCATTTGAGAGGCCCCTATTTTTAAGAGCTCAAGTAGGGGCCATGCTGGAGTTCAATTTTTTGCTCTGGCTCTCAAATCTGAGTTTAGAGGCTCAAGTAGGGACTCTGCTGGAGTTGCTCTAAGGCCCGGTTAAGTCCACAAGAGTAACTTCAAAAATAAAAAGACAACAAGAGTACTCGAGATAGATGTGCTGGCTCGGCCAGTCCGTTCTTGACAACGGACGGTTGATTTTTTTTTGGCGATGCCTGATAGTTTTTATTAATATTTTTTAATACAGTTGTAAATGGTTGAGATATCGACGTAAATACACTATATAGTTTCGAATTTAGAAAATCATTTGAAAGATTTGCTTTAACAAATTGCACAATCTATTTTGACTTTCAAAGAAATTAAAAGTTAAAATAAGTCAAAATCTTAAAAGAAAAGGCTCAAATATGCAGCTTTAGTTAAAGCCGATCCACGAACTGGTCTAGCCAACCCAACACGTACGTCTGCACGGTCGCGCGCGGGGTGAGGAAACCAAGCAGTGAATGAAACTCGCGTTGCATCGCTTTACCAGCGAAGCGCGGCCGGCAAATATTCGCGGCGCGGCGGGCAGGCAAGTGGTCGGTTCGGGTCGGGACACGTCACGTATCGTCAGCTCCCCGTAAGGTGAGAAGTCATGTAGAATAAACGGCAACACAACCATTTAATTAATTAATCATCAAAATAAAGTAGAATGAAGTAGATCAAATATAGATGAGACATCAATTAAGAGAGAACATTAGAGAACGTAGTTTTTATCAATTCTCAAATCTGTTTAGACTACGATTTGCAAATCTGTTTTGCGAATTTGTTAAGTACATGCATTCTGTCTCTGTTAAAAATGCAAGGCGGTATCACTGATTCTGTAAGAGTGGTCGGACCGATCGTGCGGTATGACCACCCTGTGTGTGGCGGTATGATCGGGTCGTATAACCGCTCTGTGTGTGGCCACCTGAGTAGAGGGAACAACGGTGGTGCGAAATTGGGCGGTTGTGACGCAGAGGCAAGCGGTAGTGTGGTGAGTGTATTTGGGGCATAAGCAACCCATTTCGAGCATGCACGCGGTTAGAGATGGCTAGCGGTGCTTGTTTGGAACAGGGCCATGGCGTGAGCGAGGCTTTGGTCGAATTGAGCATTGTTCGAGCATCTAGGAGGTATGTGGAGTCTAATAGTGGTGATGGCTCAGCTCGGGATGGCTTGTGCTGTGTTGGTGACGGTAACCGTGAATGGCCAGGCTGTGGTGCATGGCAACAATGAGCTAGGGATGGCGAGGTGGGACAAGAAGCTGGGAATAGCTTCATGGGGTTGAGTTGGTGCTATGGATGTGGTTAATTTGATTGGAGATTATGCTATAGCTAGAATTTGGTTTTTAGGGCTCACCGGTGAGAATTCAGCGTCGACGGCGAAACTTGGTCAGAGAGGAGGGGAAGGTCTGTGGGGTTGAGAGATGGTGCGAATTGTGGTGTTTGAGTAGCTAGGCTCGGCTTTATAGTCGATTGAGGCGGTGGCGCCAGGAGATGCGCAATGGGGTGCTTGACACGTGGACAGCGGCGTGGTCGGTCAAGTAGCTTCAGCGTTGCAGCGGCGGTGCTGGCAGTTGTGCTTGCGGTGAGGCTAGGCTCCTCACTGGTGTGGACGCACGAGCTGGAGTGGTGAGCAACAGCGTGGCGCACATGTCGAGCGACTTGCAGTGGGAGGTGGCAATAGTGAGCTTTGGTGATGGAACGGCTTGCATGTGGTGAACACACCGTAATGGTGAGGTACAGCTAGTTGGTGAGGTGGCGAGGTCACTGCGCCTTTGTTGATGAGGTTGCACTGGCGAGAGGTCAAAAACCCACTAGCATGCACGAACGGTGGCTTGGTGCACAACAACAAGAGTAGGGTAGTGGCGCTGTGGCTTGGAGGCGAAGGGAGAGGTGAAGGCGTAATTCCCATAAGAGAAAGTGGAAAGTGGAGGTAAGTTTCCTAATTTAGCAAAATTTTCAATTTCAAGCAAATTTCAACAAATTGAAATTTTTTGGTTGTTTCATTAATTAAGATGATATCCAAAAAAAGAGTTGAGTGTTTACATGCTTGCTAAGTGCTCCATCTTTTTTAAAGAGGATGCTCTAGCCAGGGTTGACTAGAGCACTCACTAAGGTTTCATTCTATGTATGCACATCCTCTGTTTAAAAAAAAAAAAAAAAACAGACAACAAAACCTCGTAAGGGCCTGGTGAAGCAGGGTATGACTACATCTAAGATGGACAATTTTCTACGAATATCCAACGCTATGTCATACACGCATATAAGTCCACTAATAACTCTCATCCTATAATATAACTACTGTAGAATTCATTTGTTCAATCAAAGAATTACTGCTCGATAATCTCCCACGTACAAACACGGTCTAAATGGCTACCCATTTTCTCTAGAACATGACAGGACAGAGGATTGTACGACCGTACAGTCGTATACCACCTGATCCATGCCTGGCTATGCTTTATATATAAATCGGTTTATAATTTTTTTTACTGTAATTGATTTATTTTACACTATAACTTTTAATACCTTTTTTAATATAATTAGATAATACAAATGAATAAAAAAATAAAAATATCTAAAAAATCAAAAACTTAAAAAATTAAAGAATAGTGATCTAAATGGCACAAAAAAAGCTGAAACCGAAACATGGCAATAACAAACTCGGCAGTAAAAGCCGGCCGCAATGCGCGCGCGGCAGTACGACCGCACAAGGAACACTCCCTATTATTTCCAGCGGCAAGCGGGCACACTCCTCGTGCGTCCTGAAGGGAGTGTCACTACCCTCTTGTCTCTGTGTGCGCCTCTGTCGGTGGTTCCCCTGCTTCCGCTTCTTCGTCTTCTTGCTTGCCGTCGGCTCGCTCGCTCGGCTCAGTTGGGTTGGTCTTGGTCCAATACTCCAATGGCGGTTGACCCCCGGCATGTGGTGGCCGGCTTCCTCACCCTCTCCATGTTCGTCATGCTCGGCAACATGATCAAGCGCGACCACTTCTCCTCAGGCTCAGAGGTTCTTAGCAAAGATGTCTCCTCCTCCTCTACCTTGTTCTCCATGTTCTTGGTCTATCAGATGTTGTGATACTGTCGTGTTCTTGATTCTTGATTTGGTTGTGTGGCAATTTCTCTTTGTGACAATCAATCACTTGTCTCTGTTTTCTTCAGTTGAGAGAATCCCGGTTGGCACGAATGATTTGCTTGTCGGTCTCTGGTTTTGACTGATTTGTGCAGTGTGGAGTGCGGTTAGGATTGAGATTTTATTTTCTTGTAGTTCTTGCAAAAATCTCAAGTTGGCTTGAATGATTTGCTTGTCGGCCTCTGGTTTTGACTGATTTGTGGAGTGTGGAGTGCGATTAGGATTGATATTTTATTTTATTGTACTTCTTGCCAAAAATTTCAAGTGATTTGTGGATCTACTGGAGAAGGGGATCTTGAAGTTGTGTGTGAGTGTGACCTTGACTTTAAGGGCTTAACTAGGGTTTTATTATTCAATTCCATTTAATCAGCACGTCGCACCAATAGTCATTAGCTTTGGATTCAGAAAAGAATCAGAAGCTCGGGTGTCTGTGAGGAATAAATTACGAGCTTCCCAAAAGAAAAGGTCAGTCGGTGGGGGCAGTTCAGTGAAAAAGAAAGTATCAATTGGAAAGATAAAAAAGCAAAGGAAAAAATTCACCATTTTTAATTTCTTTAGACAGGAATCACTATCTTTAACCACATTTTGGAACGTGAGCTAGACAGTGAGATCTAACTCTCTGTCTCTGGCTAACCTGCTGCCCCTCGCCTGGTAAACCGCTGAGTTATCGCATAGTTCCAATAACTAACCTGTTATTGATGGACCAGGGTTTACTGGATTCCGGTCTTTCACCTGTTGAAGGCTCTGCTGTGAGTCAATTGACTAACACTCGAGTTTACGATGATGTAAAAAAAGCTATTTTTTCAACCGGTCTAATTGCTCCCAATTTGAACATCAACAGCTGAACTTGGAGGCAACAGGTGTAGAATTCAATGCAATGAAGGTCGCAGACAATTCTGAAATGACCAAGGTCAATAGGGTTGGAGTGGAGCTCCTAAATGAGGCTAATGTGGAGATTAAGCCCTGCTGGTCCAAACCAAGTCCAAGTAAAAATACATTCTTAATTTGAGAAGTTCTTTACATCCGTATCTCTTGCTAATTAGTAGTAGTTTGGTTACTCACATAGTCACACTATTGATTTCTGCAGAGCCTCAGCAGTCTAACGGTTTTGTTACATTCTCATTGACTATTGGTCCTGAATACCATATCTCACAGGTATGCGTGCAACTTGGATGTTGGAACTTGTCTACATGACTGTGTAAACAAAAATAATCTTGTGGTTTTAATACTCGGCCTTTGTTTGCAGATTTCTGATGCTGTAGTTGTCGCAAGGTATCTGGGTGCAACACTTGTACTTCCGGAAATCAGAGGAAATGAATTAGGAAAGCGGCGGTATGTTTCTTGAAAAAGGAGACAATTTTAGTCAGTTCCATAATCATGCCTGTTCTTTTTAGTTTTGACTTATGATTTATGGCTGCGGTTTATGACTTTTCGACTATTCGTAAGAGAGAGAATAGAATAATTGAAACTCGCATATGGTTTTAGCTGATATAAATGAAGTTGCTACAGTGTATACTATTATCAACTTGTAGACCCCGTGTCGAAAAGACACTCCGTTTGAAAACTAGTTACTATAGAAAAGCCAAAAAATAACTTTTAGAAACTGAAAAGAAAATGCCCGATATGGCTTTCTACGGACACCTGCTGGCTGCAAACCTGTGCTTCACTACATGAGCATCTAGACAATTTTATCCAAAGATTCTTGGTGTATAAACAAATGAAGATCAATAGTCTCATAAGATAAGGGCTGGTTTCTTTTAGGTTTATAGTTTATAACTTTTTATTTATCCTACAGTAACTAACTTTTAAACAATGTGTTTTTTCAAGACGGTGTTTACAAGTTGATTATAGTAGATACTATACCGAATTTATCTATATCGACTAAAATCACATGCGAGTGTCTTTTTCCGTACTCTCTCTTGCGGACAATCAGAATTTAAAAATTTAAGCCAAAAACCACAGCTGTCAATAAATAATTAGTTTTACATGCAAATATATTAAAATGTTGAATTGTTTTTAAATGGATAAACATTCATATCCACTTTAGCCTAAATGAGGTTTCATTCAGTTTTGCAAATAAAAATAATGAATTCCACAAAGCCATTGGACATTTGTTTTATAAATGCTGATGATTTTTGTCATCTCAATTCTCCACTATTGGTATAAATTGCATGGACAGAAAATTCCAAGACATGTACGATGTGCAGAAATTCATGAGGAGCTTGGATGGTGTTGTCAAAGTAGTACATGAACTTCCTGATGAATTTAGTGCTAAGAAGCCAGCAGTTATTAGAGTACCAAACCGGGTGACCGAAGACTTCATCATAGAAACCATTCAGCCCATCTTCCAAACAAATAATTACTTACGACTTGCGATTATTTTCTCTTCGGTAAGTTTAAAACCAAAGGGGACGAATAACAAGGACTTGGATTCGATTGCTTGCCTTGCAATGTTCAGTGGCCTCGAATTGAAGCCAGAATTTTCAGAAGTGGCCAAACAGATGTTGGACAAGCTTAAAGAACTAAGCAAGAAATCAGATGGGAAGTTCTTGGCTGTCGATATGCAGACTGACTTGCTAGGAAAGAAGATCTGCAGAACAAGTGGCGGTGCAAGAAGAAAAGGCTGTTATAACCCTCAGGAGGTTATGCATTTCCTGAAGAAGGTTGGCTTCTCTGCTAATACAACCATCTATTTGACAGAGACGTGGTGGCACAAAGGTCTGAATACTCTGAAGAAAGCATTTCCAAACACTTATACCAAGGCAAGTAACTCATTCACCATTTGATTAATGTTTGATTAATGTGCATCATATTCCGTTTGCTCCCAAACAATTCTTCCCTAGTGCTACACTGTAAAGACATTCTCTTGTTGCCATGATATATTAGCTGGCATAAAACCTATGCTTATACTGCATAGGAGAACGCACACAAAGTTCAGGTGATTGACATAGTTTGATTATTGCCTTTGTTTCTCCAACTTGTAGCGCACAACCGTGTGTTGTAGCTAAAACGAGTAGCAGAATTCTTGACCTACATTCTGTTTTCGTGCAGGACGACATAATGCCATCTGAGAAGAAAGGTGACTTCTTGAAATCTGGCGATTCAGACCTAGCAAGAGCCCTGGACCTTGAAATCTGCTCACAGAGCGACGTGTTCGTCCCTGCAATCGCCGGTTTGTTCTACGGACAAGTCACCGGTAAGAGGATTGCATCAGGCCTGACGCAAATCCTTGTTCCTGCTCCGGTGTTGGGCACTTCAGCTCAGGCTTCAGACTTCATCTCCACATATGTCTCCAAGAAGAGCCATCTTGCCTACTCATGCTACTGCTAGTACTGTTTTTGCTGTCATTAATAAGATCAACTCGAGTGAGCTGCTTGGCCATGTTTTGGGTACATATGTAAGTACTTTTGTTATATACTAGCTCAGGTTTTGTTGTGAGAAACTTTAGCATGTGTCGGTTACTTACTGTTGTTTGGAAGGTAACAAACAGAGAGGAGCACATGATTACAATGTGCTACAAAAAGAACATAAGGTCAGGCATGTGAAAAGAGTGTTTCATCTTTCATGTACCATGTTATGATATGCTTCATCAACTTATGTCAGCTCACCAGTTATGGTAGAAATGGCTCTAAAAATATTGCAATGGAAGATGCGTTTTGTGACTAAAATGCGCGCACGTTTCTCTCCTTGTCACGTCCTGCTCGCAAGAATTCTTTTGCAATTTCTCTACTTAACCAAGCCAACAACTCAAGGTTCATCTTAAAGAAAAGGAATCAAGAACTAATGATGATGACATCTTTAGCTATGTTATTCTATATGTTATTTGCAATCCATCTACTTCAGAATAACATAAGTTTACTAGAAGAGCTAAAGCTTTTGCCAAGAAGATTAATATTGAGGTGAACACATTTCTATTTATTCCTACTAATATTATTCTTATGTTTATTCATGAGAATGAAATACTACTAATAAGTTTACTTTGTGTATTGTGTCTGTGTGCGTTTCTGCTTATTTATCGGGGAGCCGTACCGACCAGTTGCGTGTGAGAAGTTTTGAGGAAGGCGCCGCGCTTCCAACTGACAAGTGGATGTAATACCTGGGCCGGCTACGCCCAGCCTGGCCTAGGCTATTCCTTCCCATAAGAAAAGTCATGAGAAGGAGGCCAACTCGCTCACTCCTTCGTGCCAGCCCTGCTCCAGACCGCTACCCTTACTTATGTGAGTCACCGTCGTGCCCAACCCACTGATGCTATCGCTCACCATCCTTCGGTGGCTGTCAACGTCACTCTCCCTCCGTTGGCTGTTCACCATCGCCCCTCTCGCGCGTGCTGCCGCTAAGCACCGCCTCGCCCGTTGTTGCCGATGCCGCTCTCTTGTTGGCTGTCGTCACCAACCAACAACACCACCGCCCCTCCGCCACGCCTCACCTACCTAGCGCCCCTCCGACCAGCTCCCATCGGTGCCCTTTGCTATTGCCCTGTGCCTCCCTAGGCCGCTGCCACCCATATCCCCCGAGCCGATGTCGACACCACCGCCCCTCTGTAGGCTGTCGCCGACGAGCGCCACCGAGGGAGGAGGGAGGAGTAGGTGCGGTCTGTTGTGGGATGAGGAAGAGCCGGCTAAGAGGTGGGAAGGAGAAGAAAAGGGGGAAGCCGGCCAGCTGGTAGGAAGAGGAGGGGAAGGGGAATAAAGAAAAAAAAAGGAGCTGGCTGTGAGGGAGGAAAGGGAGAAGGAAAAAGAAGAGAAGGAGAAAAGAAAAGAAGGAAAAGAGGAAGAAGAAGGGGAAGACCGATCTGACGCCCGATCTGCCAGATCCGGCCAAGGCAGAGTCTCGATCCATTCGTTCGAGGCTAGGGTAATGCCCCAAAACTATTCCTCCACTTATTTATTATTGTGCGTAGAAGCTAAAATGTTGATTTTTGAGATTTGAGTCATGAAGGAGCCAATTTGTCGAGTAGTGAGATAAACGCATACGTTGGTTAGAAGTGGTATTGTGTTGGTGCATGTGTGATCGACTAGTATTCAGTGAATGATCAGTATGGATTAAGTGGTATGAGTTAATTAGTGTAAATTAATTAACATAGACTCCTGCTAAAGCTCTATAGAAGGCTAGAATGCCGAGTTTGATGGTATGGTTTGGGATATATGTCTTCGAGATGGCCGCAACCGTTATGGGATAACATAGTCGTTGGGACTGAAAACAATGGTTTAACTGATATGATCTGTAAATTGTGATAATTAGGCCTATGGGAGTAAATTGGGTAGACTATTGAACTCAGAATATTTGCTATGTTATGTTCCGGTTTGAAAGGCACGATTGTTCAAGCACCTGGAACAGCGGGACAATATCTAGTGAAAGAGTAGGGTATGTGTTGGTTTTGCGCGTAGGAACGATGCTGTCCATATGTGTGTATGTATTCCTATGATGTGTTAAGGTGAGTTGATGCTTGTTCAGATAGAGGCTCAGGTTTGGTGCTATCCATACATTGTCTGTCAGGTTAACAGGCAAGTGTATGGTAGAATAGCGGATTATGATGAATGACTGGTATTTGTTTTACATTATTTTATGAAATGATATCTCTGCTTGTCTATTGATTATACTGTGATGAGATATGCTTATGGTTGATTGTTATGTTGAAAAAGTGTTACGTCATGCTGCGCAATCGTACTAAAGACCTGCTTCACGTAGACATCCTGCAGTAGTGGGATGAAGTCCTACTTCACGTAGGCATCCCACAATAGTGGGAAGATAAAGACCTATCTCGGTAGGCACTCTACGGGAGTGGAGTTTGTGTAGAGTTGATTATAATTGTTGAAAGGATGTTACATCATATAAATTCATATGAGTTAGGGCAATGAGAAAGTCATATAGCTAGTCCGAAGTGTATATGTTAGATCGGTGAGAAAGTTATATGACTAATTTGGAGTATTCCTAAGTAAGACCTACTATGGTAGGCACTTCATGGGGATGGAGTTTGAGACCTCGTATGAAAGAAGACAGGGCAAGGGTGGTTCATTGACGGGTGAACATTCAGCTATACCGGTATGAGCTCAGAATGTGCATGTGGATATAGCATTGCATTGTATTACATTACATGAAAGTGGTAAAGAAAGGGATACGATATGGACGCATTGCATGAATGTAACCGGAAACAGTGATACAACTACAGAGATTGTGTCTTACAGTTCAAAGATATGTGATTTATCAATAGTTATAGAGATTGTGTGTTGCAGATCCCAGATATGGGGTTTATTTAATTATTTCGTTGTCGCAACTATTTTGTTATGTGTTTGCTGAGTTTTCAGATTCACCATTGCTTTGTTGTTATTTTTAGGTGTATGGTGAAGATGACATGCATGAACGGAGTAGCACATGTATATTCCTATGTGAAATAGTAATTCACATATCACCTCTAGTGTCATGATCAAACTTTAATAGTATGCTTGGTCGTTAGCATCAAAATTGTGTCTTGTTAGGAATGCCTCGTATAGTGTGGATTATGCCTCTCTTTTGATAGTTGGTTATCGGGAATTGTTGCATTAACGCTCACTAGTAAGCATATGTGTTTATCGTGACGTTGAGCAGAACAGAGGAGGTGTTGTCGGATTCAAGCAACAATAGATGTAAATGGTAAATGTTAAGTTAGTGATAGTATTTCGGACTTAGAGGTTAAGTCGGAGTGTTACAGTGGATGACAAGCGGGCCCACGGGTCAGTTATTGAGTGGCCCCACATGTCTGTGGCAATCAGGAGGCATGGAAAGTCGAATAGGAGAGAAGCGAAACTAGTAGCTGTCGAGTGACTGACAACTTGGGTCGGGATGAGCTGGCCCACTTGTCAATGTAGCAAAATGTGGAACAGGATGGGGTGGTGGTAGTGTGGAGTGTGCACAGTGGCGCAGTTGGGGTTGGGGCCGCTTGGTTGTTTGAAATGGGGAGGTGAAGAAGTCTCAATCGGATGTAAGTCATGTAACTCGTATCTCGTATCGCTGCCAGTGTTAGGGTCTGCTTTTGCATGGTGGTTTATTAGTTTAATATATTATGATTTTTCAGAGAAGTTAAAAACTAAAAGCTACTGAAAATGCAAAAAAACAGACCCTTTGATTGTGCTACAGAATTCTCTGAAATTAAAGAGGAATCTTTTTTTTTTTGAAAAGCATGGAGCACACGATTTTTCTGAAATGAAATTTCACGGTGCTAGGCTGAACTCTGTAGTTGTGGTTTCTGTTAATAGAAATCGGAATATTCCATCTAAAAAACCTGTCCTAGGCTGGAAGACCGAACATGGTAATCATTCGCCATTTCTTTGCACAAAGTCCAAGTCTTTCATTGGGTTTTTCCCCCAAAGGGTTTCACTGGCTCCTTTTTTGTCTTCATGGAAAACATGACTAGTTAGCATGTTGTCCTTGTAGGTTCCTTAATCCTCATGCATGTGACGTTAATCCACTAGCTATGCCTTAGAACATCTAGAGGGGAGGGAGATCGAGAACATCTAGAGGGGAGGTAGATCGAGAAAGAACTTACGGTCGCCGATGAACGCCATAAGCGAAGACCCGTGCCTGCGTGATGCAGGCGTGAGGAAGGGTCGGTGAAGATCGTGGTTGTCTTGCCGTCCAGAGAGTCGTCGCCGGCGAGGTCCTGCGGTGACGGCGACGGCGACGGCCTTCCCGTTACAAGCAGCGCACAATAGATTGGTTTTCGTTTTGGGTGTGTACGGGGTTTCTTAGTCTCACGGAAAAAGCTTGGCCACGTGAGAGGTCGTAACCCCCTTTTATTTAGCGCTGTTGCAACAGGAGACCGTAACCAAAAGTCAGTTACGCACCCCCGATCAGAGCGCTGAAAATCAGGAATGTGGGTTTCCCCACGTCTCCCACGTCTCAGCCGTTTGGCCTGAGATCATATCCAACAGTCCTTGCCTCCTTGGTCCTCAGGTTCCAAAAGTCAAGATGGTGAGTTGCACATTGATATTCTGTGTCCAAATGTCCCTGATCGACAGCCAAGAGCCATATGCGTAGTTACACATAAAGAGCATAGATTCACTTATTTCTCCCCTATTTCATAAGTACTTCCTTTCCATAGACATTTTGCTATCAAACCACCATGAGATCGAAAATACGTTGTAGTTTGTTAATTTCTGTTTCCCGTTGGGATAATTTCTTGAAATGAAGCTATTGATGTGTTCACATATGTACACGTAAGAACATGCAAAATCCATGGATGCTAATTGGAGAACTGGCATTTTCAGGAAGGGAGAGTGATTCCACAGTTCCATGCCATTGCATTGTAGTAGGTCTACCAAGATCTTGAACTTGTCTACGAGGAACAGGGGTGCAAGTGTAGCCAGCTACCTACTTACCTCCATCCAAATTTTACACTGAATAACATGTAGGAAAGGTGGTGCATATTGGAAGGCTATTTTGTGCATTTCAAAAGCACACACCCTTCACCTGCTTCCTTGTCTGGCTACAAGCCATAACAGGTACCCAACTGCTATGTTTGACGGCAGAAGACGCTTCAGATCACACAAAAGCCCATGACTTGTTCTTTTGTAGCCTTGCTCAAAGCATGGGAATAATGGGATACAACCGAAAGCGTAGGAACAAAGTCCTACAAATGTCAAGCTTGCAATTGCCTAGAACTTTTTTGGGAAGGCCTTCAGGCCGGGTCTTCTGTCAAGTTGGTTTGATGCTTTCTCCAGTTGATCTGTGATTCTTCATAGCTAAAGAGACTGTACCAATGCATATTCCAAATTCCAGTGTACTCTGATATTTCTAAGAAACGGACTTGTGCAAAGTTTCTTGTTTAAAAAGGAATCTAAGCTGCACAAATTGGCCAGGTAATTTGCATTGCATGTGCTAGTATTTCTTGGACTTGAATGCCACTGAAGTCTCCCTCTCGACACTTGCTGACACTGGCACAAATGCGCAATGTCCTGCATGTACGTCGGGAGGAGAGCTATTGCCCTGTCGGGTGCAGCATGCAATAATGCGAATCTCGAGGAACAGTTGACTCTGGTCGTCTCTGATCCTGCAAGTCGAGTCATGCCAGCACAAAAGTCCCTACCATATCCATGCAGAAAGTCCAGCAGAAGTTGCCAGAGGTGAGATGAGAAAATAGTCATGGCAAAACTCGGTTATGATACATCTTTGCCTGATTTGACATGAGAGCAATAAGATGAAACAGGAGTGTACACACATTTCATCGCCATTTCTTACACTAGAACACAATATTACAATAATTTACATGTGTGCTGTGTGTACATCCTGTCAGAAGACAAATTCTCCACATGGAATTATGGAAAGCCTATCAGGATTCAGAATTCATGATGGTGTATCATCATCACAGATCAAGTTTGATAGAGACCACAAAAGATGAACCCATGAATCAGGCTTTGTGCCTTCTTAGTTTGTTCAGGATCCCCACATATAATAATTGTTGCATTTGTATCAGTATCTCCAGGTTTTGGGTCATGAACTGTGATGGAAGCACCTGATATCTGAAAAGCAAAATTCCTGTAAGCGTTTTCACTGTGGATACTCCAAAATGAATTACAATACTAAACATGAAGCACACGATCTTGCTATATATATCTGGGACTAGAGAGCCAAAGGTATCAAGATTCAAGAGGACTATTTGAAGTTTACAGTAATACGAAAAATTGAATAGTGCAATCCTATATATGCAAATATGTACAACAGTACAAGTAATATGCATGGACTATGTTCTGTCAAAGGATAAATCAACAAGCCAACAAGGCTTTTCACTGGATGAGAATAAGTCAGAACAATGGCATATCCTTGATCCCTTGATGAGCACAAGGCAACAAGGGACAAAGTATAGGTAAATTGGATCGTTAGATAGATACTAAATAAGAGAGCGAGTACCTTTTTTATCTCGGCAAGGTCACTGCCATTGGTTCCACAAATAAAACCTATATACTTGCAAGGAATAACAACTTCAGTTGTTGTATCTGTTGGTGTAGCCACTTGGTTTTCACTGTTGATGAGCACAAGTCAGAACAATGGCATGACCCTTTTTTTAAAAAAAAAAAGAAGAGATTTTGCCTCAGTTTTTTAAAATGTGTTTAAGGATGGCACTGTTACAGAGTTAAAGGACCTGTTCATATAGGTTTTTGGCTTTGGATTATAGATAGTAACAGCTTATAAAGAGAGATACGTGTGATTTTGGCCGATATAAATGAAGTCGCTGCAGTATGTACTACAATTGACTAGTCGTCTTAAAAAGTACTCTATTTGAAAACTAGATATTGTAGGAAAGTCATTTATTGTAGAAAAACAGATTTTAAAAGCCAATATGAACAGGGCCTTAAAACTTTGCACATAGGTTCATATACATGGATTTTTCAAAGTCTTTAGGATCTAAAATATTTTCATTTGAATGAGAAATCCTAGTTTTTTTAGCAATAAGTGTAAGGATTAAATACAAAAAGCAAGAAAAAAATGCTGAATCAAGCACTTGAAATTTAACTTACCTTGCCACTGCTCCCTTTCTGAAATCCATGGGTGCTACCATGTCAGGCATGTTTCTTGGAGCTTCATTATTTGGTGCCTGCACAGGATGAGGGACTTGATTCTTAGCCATTTTTAACCAGTACAGCGCCTAAATAAGCAAGAAATGTGATGTGCATACGAATGACCCATTATTATTATTATTATTATTATTATTTGCAAAAAACTGGAGGCAGGCCCTCCTAAATTGCACCTGTCAATGGGGCCCGCCTGACAGTGGAAGTTCTTAAAAGAGACCTTTGTGCACACTACGCACAAATATGCCTAGGAACTTAAGCTTAATTTCAAATAGCACTCCCCTTGTGCTTACCTCAGGAGCCCAGGTTCTCGGTGATGGCTGGTCCAGAAAAGGCCGAGGACCTCCTTGTTCACAACCATATGAGTAGGACATCCTATCAGCACCCAGATGTTCCATTGAATGCGACTGAGGTGGGCCAGGTGGCCGATGATCTGCCGTGTCAAAAGGACCCATACGAGGATTGGCTCTGAAAGGATGCATAGGATATGGAGGCATGCCTCCACTGGGATGTGGCGGTGGTTCTTGTCTTGATTGGTGATGAGGGGTGTTCCCAACAGGTGGATATGGTGGCATGCCTCCACCGGGATGTGGCTTTTGGGGAATGATGACATCCCTAATCCTTCCAGTGATATGAAGCAATGCATCCTGAATGGACTGGAAGCTACCAGTGACCTGCAAAAAGAGCTCCAGAAGTTACAATAATTGCTTCTGCTCAACAATTCTCCTTAAGCGAACTCTTTTTTTTTCCTTCTAGATGATCATATAGTTACTTGTATAGTATCAGATCAAAATAGGCAAACACAACTATGCATAATCAAGTACATTTTCTTAAAAGGAAGATCCATGGGAAACAACTTGAAAGAACTGACTAATTCAGATAATGTTTAACTGTGAAGCATTTCCAAATGAATCACTGGTGGCACAAAATAGGTTGTTAAAAATTACCACGGTAGAGTTACACGCATACAGCATAGTTACAACATATGCAACAAACATTGCTGTTTTCTTAAACTTCACACAATAAAGATTGTTATGAATAGTGCTTATATTCATTATGAGGCCAATGGACCAATATATATATACGTACAGGTATAGCATGTATGTAGGAAACCACTTATACAATAGAGTAAATACACAACTTTTATAATACACATCTAACAACCCCTCACACTTATGGTGGATCAACATGAAGTTTGGAGAGATAAAAGCTGTGCTAGGCTCTGGTCTGTCCTTTGTGAAGTCTACTAATTGAAACTCGGAAAGCACATACTAAAGAGTAACAATCTGATCTTGTACCTGTGTTCGCATGTAGAAAGCATCAACACCAATATGCTTTGTAAACTCATACTTCATCAGATCTTTAGTAATGTTAATAGCACATATACTATTAGACAAAAGAGGAGTCGGTACAGAAACAGAAACACCAAAATCCTCTAGTAACCAACGTAGCTAAGTAATCTCCGCAATCAACAAAACCATAACTCGCAACTCAACCTCAACATTCGAACGAGAGACTGTTGTCTGCTTCTTAGTCTTCCAAGTATGAGAGAACCACCAAGAAAAATGCAATAAGAAGAGAGACCGGCGATCAGAGAGATCACTAGCCCAGATGGTATCAACATAAGCCTGGAGCTGTAAAGAGCTGGAGCAGAGAAAAAGAGACAATGAGAGAGAGTTCCACAAAGGTATCGTAGAACACAAAGAAGATAATTACGGTGGAGTTGAGTGGGAGCAGAAACAAACTGACTCAAGATATGCACAGGATACGAAATGTCACTCATGACGAGTGACACCAAGATAAACAAGACTCCTAACAAGGTGACGATATCGAGTATGATCAGTAAGAGGTTCACCATTAGTAGGACAAAAATGAACATTAAGTTTCATGGGAGTCTCAGTTGTGCGCTGATCAGTAAGAGACGTGATTAAGAAGATCATGAATATACTTTTCTTAAGACAGATAAAATTTCTCGAGTAGAAATAATCTCAATCCCAAGAAAGTAGCGAAGAGAACCCAGATCAGACATGAAAAACTGCTCATGGAGACGCTCCTTGACAAAAATGATGCACCGAGAATCATCTTCAGTAATGATCATGTCATCAACATATAAAAGAAGAATCGTCCGACCACGAGGCGAAGTGTGAATAAAAAGAGCAGCATCATGAGCACTAGCAGAGAAACCAGCTAGCAGTGATAACAGAAGAAAAATGATCAAACCAGGTACATGGAGCTTGCTTGAGGCCATAGAGAGATTGGCAAAGATGACAAACCATATTCTCAGGAACCAAATACCCAGGGGGCAGCTGTATGTAGACCTCACGTAACTCGCCATTGAGAAAGGCATTCTTAACGTTCAACTGAGAGATAAACCACTGTCGAACAGAAGCCACAGCAAGAGTGCGAATGGTGGTCATGTGAGCTACAGGAGCAAATGTCTCATCATAGTCACGACCATACTCCTGCCAAAAACCACGGGCTACAAGACGAACCTTGTAGCGCTCAAAAGAACCATCAAAGCGGATCTTAGTCTTATAGACCCACTTGTACGTGATAAGAGTAACACGCGCAGGAAGAGGAACAATATCCCACATGCCAGTACGCTCAAGTGTAGCAATCTCCTCTGCCATCGCATGCTGCCACTCCTGATGAACAACATCACGATAAGAAGTCAATTCGGCAAGAGCAGTGTCAGCAAAATCAAAACGCTCAAGAGGCCGAATAGACTGGCAATGGCAAAGAACATAACGAGGAGAAGCCGAAGAGGATAACCCATCAGAAGGAGAGGGTACATAAGAAGAATCCTCAACTCACGGACGACGAGTATAGTAGAGAGGATAAGAAGGAACAAAATTAGGAGTAATCTCGGGAGATGGTGCTAGTGGTGAAGAAGGTGTCGACTAGGAAAGAGGCGCTGGAGAGACCAAAGGCTGTGGTAGAGAAGTGGTGACTATGGGGTGGAAGGAAAAGTCAGGAAAGAAAGTGGCTCGACAAGAGATGCTGAAGTGAAGGAGGAAGAAGAGCGAGGATAGAAATGACGTGACTCTTCAAAAGTAACATCCTAAGAAATCCGCATCCGTTGACCAACATGATCCTAACAACGATATCCCTTGTGCTTAGTACTATAGCCCAGAAAAACACACTCAATAGACTGAGTGGTCAGCTTGGCGCGCTCACGAGTTACAATTAGAACATGGTACACACCCAAAGAGGCGAAGACTGGAATAATCAGGAGTCTTGCCACAGGACACTCAACTGGGATCCCACCCTAAAAAGCGGATGGTTGAATGTTGATCAGAAAATTAGCAATAGAAACGGCCTCAGCCCAAAAGTTTGGTGGAACAGCAGAACCAAGCATAAAAGCACAAGCTGTCTCAAGAAGATGATGATATTTGCGTTCAGCCACATCATTCTGAGTATGAGCACCGGGACAAGAAAATTAAGAGAAAGTGCCCTACTCATCAAGAAAACCACAAAGGCTCCCGACAAGTACTCCCTAGTGGCATCAGCGCGAAAAACACGAATAGGAGAATCAAACTGAGTATGGACCATAGTGGCAAAAGTCTTGCAGATGGATAGAACCTCACTACAAGATGATATAGTATATCCACGTATGACAATAAAAATTATCAAAAAAATGATATAATATCAATGACCTCCTTTCGAAATGAAAGGAGATGGTCCCCATACATCAGAATGAACAAGATCAAAAGGACGCTGACACATTAACTCATTGGAAGAGTAGGAGAGTTGAAGTTGTTTGCTAAGCTTACAACCCCAACAATTGAGAGAAGCATCATCAGATATAGACCTTAAAAGACCACAACGAAGTAAAAAAGATATACGTGACCACAAAGATGTCCTAAACGATGATGCCACGGAGCAAAAGATGTCGTGGAGGCTGCAGCAGATGCAGAGGCAGTGGTGGAAGCGACAAGACTGACATGGACAACGGAAGGAAGATGAAACTAGTCAAGCTTCCAGAGCTGTTGTGAGTCACACGAAGGCGAGGGCCAGTACCAACCAGAGTCCTCGTGCGGCAATCCTAAACACAACAAGAATCAAAATCGAGAATAACACAACCATAATCGGTGAGCTAGCCAACAAATATGAGTTGCATGGTTAGTTTTAAACATGAGAAATAGCAGGAACATGAAAAGATGAATTTGAAATAGTGTCTCGTCCTGTGATAGAAAGAGAGGTGCCATCTGTTGTTTGAACAATGATAGGAGCAGCTAAAGAACTAATGGAAAGTGAGAGTGGTAGAATCAGATGTCATATGAAGGATGCACCAAAATCAAGAATCCAAGGTGATATACCTGAGGAAAAAGTAAAAAGTGGTCTCTCATCGAAAGACTAAGCAACAAAACCAACAGAACCGGATGATACAGAAGCAACTATGCGACCTAACAGTGTGAGAAACTGCTGAGTATCAGAGGCACCAGGACTCCGTTGAGAGGAGGAACTTCTAGTGCCTCTTGGAGGACGACCACCATGACAACAATCTTTTTTCTTGTAGCAGAACTGCTCCACATGCCCATCCTTGTTACAATATGTGCACTGGAGTTCCCTACCAACATTTGTCACGGTGGAGGTGCACGGTGAAGGAGTGCAGGCAAACAGTGTGAAGTGAGGAGTAACCGAAAACGAGATGCAACAACCCGCATCACGTGAGCAATCTCTCGAAACAGCTGCAAGGGCCTCCAAAAGAGTGACACGAAGGTGGCAAGCCAGCAATTGAGCACGAGTCTACTCAAACTCAGATGCCTTTGTCCGAGATATGGCTTCTAGGTGAGGCTAGCATCCTTGTGGCAAACATCGAAAGTCGATCTAACGCCATACCGCAATTGAGCATAAAACTCATCTACGGGTAGTAAGGCGAAACAGATAAGCCAACTTGCACCAATAACATCACTAGAAATGCTCCCAAAGAATAGCAAAAGCACGAACCACGCATGTGGAGGCACATGGTATCCTCAAAAGCCTCGATGACCAATCCTTCGATTGAGACCAGATAAACCAACTTGCCAAGAAACACTAGAGCAATGTCTGAAACGATCCGATAATTGAGACCATGATCGCTAGCAAAAGAAGACATTTTTTTCTTATTTTCCTTTGCCTTTCCTTTTCTTTTTTTTATCTCGATCGGTCAGTCAAAGTCTTGACCGAATCTTTTAAGAATGAAACCCGACCGTCACTCAAAACAACCGAGTCCGACCAACTAGAGTCCCCGTGACTGCAGATAGCCGAGCAACTCCGACGGCAGGCAGCCACTCTGGCTCCGGCTCAGGCGACGAGCAGCGGCAGCTCTATGTCAGCGGAGATCAGGCGATGAGCGGCAGCAGCCCAACGTCGACGAAGATCAGGCAACAAGCTGCGACGAGCGGCAGTGGCCAGGTGGAAGCAGGGCATCAGGCAACAAGCGGCGGCGGCTCGATGTCGGCGGAGAATAGGCGATGAACGGCAACGAGCGGCGGCGGCCGGGTAGAAGCAGGGTGCCTCCGACGGCCTCGGGCGCCGTTCCGTCGAAGCACCGACAGTGGCTACTCGGAGATGGCGGCTAGAAGATCGGAAGTCGGTGGAAGATGTCTCGGGCGGCAGAGAGCCTCACGAGATCCGGCAGAAGAGCGCCGACGACATGGCGGCGCCGAATCGGGGGCTTCATCAGATTAGCGGATCAGCGAGAGTGGCAGCAGAAGGATTTGAGCAGCGGAAGACCCCACAAGGTCTAGCAACAACGGCAAGCAACAGTCGACGACGAGAGTCGACAACGAGCGCGAAGAACCCCTAGGCGGTGGCGGCGGCTAGAGAGAGGAACCAACGACAGCTCAAAAAACCTAGATTTGGCTCTAATACCATGTTATAAATAGCGCTTGTATTCATCATAAGGTCAATGAACCAATATATATACACGTATAGGTATAACATATATACAGAAAATCCCTTATACAACAGGTTAAATACACAACTTACATAATACACATCTAACAAGGATATTCTGCAGTTTGCTTTATTGGGAAAAATGTATTCTTTAGTTCACAAACCCTTTTTCTCCTCAAAAACTAGTTTTGAGTATCCAACGCAAGACCTTTTTCTAATCCAACTTAAAGTACACCCACTGTTATTTCCCAATCATACTACAGATGATCAGTCTGAAGACCTTAAATTCTTAGCTGTGAGACTCATTGCTAGTAAATCAAGTTCACCTCAACGTTGAACCTTCAACACCTTGAAGGAAAACATAGCAGAATAGACAATCTATCATGTCAGAGTTGTTTGGCATTTACACCAACCATCTTCAGTATCCAACTTTGTATTTTTCCTACAAGACTAGATTCAAAACAAAAATCACCCTTTCACCAGGTGCAACTAGTAGCGTCCATGCATATTGATGAAACTTTCAAAAGGTCATGTAAACTTGGAGACCACTGTGGTATACACAAACTACGACATTAATACTGAAAAATCAAAACATACATGAGAACAAAAACTAGAGCGGTTGATTATTAGAGCTGTGATATACCTGAACCAGCTCATCATTTCGTTGTGCACATCTTGGAATTTGTTCATTCCCAAAAATCCGGATGCCAGCTCCTGTTACCTTTCTCATCTCTGCAATAATGGATCCACCTTTTCCTAGCAGGCACCCGATATGCTGTGATGGAACAAGAAGCCTTGCAGGTACAGCAGAACTTTTATCCATAGATGGCTCTGAGATTATAGAATGCACCCGAAGCACTGCATCCTGAGCTGGAGAATGCATCATATCAGAATTCTGCGCCAAAAAATATTGCATCCATCAAACTATATTCCGTAAAACAGAAAATATAAGGACAAAGTTAATCCCGATTTCCTTATGAATGTTGGCAGGATAGAGGCAGCAATCAACTAGCTATACTGACATGGCATGCTAGTTGTGCACAGAGATGCAGATCCATATCATAAATTAGACAAAAAAATCACTGGAAAATTAGGATTTTTCATCACTTAAAAGGAAACAGGAGCAATTCTTTTTAGGGGCAGAGATGCACCTCACATGCAGATATCACAATTACACGTTCATCTGAATCAGCAACAGGGTCTATAACCTTAATTGAAGCACCAGTTTCACTCTGTAATGCATGGATAGTGGCACCACCTTTTCCAACTATACTTCCCACCATGTCATTTAAACATATCATCCTGAACATTATCTCTTGTTCGACAAAGAATCTAGGACTGGATGCACCAACATTGCTTGGATAATTCCTTCCATGATAATCAGGCATATGTGGTGGCAAATAGCTTCTTTGAGAATGAGGATCGACACCAGGTGGACAACCAACTCCACTGCCTTGAGGCCCAAATGATCTTCCAGTCGGAATGTTGCTTGTGTCTGGCCTAGGATTATCTTGGACGCACGTTGAAACTAGTAAAAGTGCTTTCCTTACTGCAGAAAAGCTCCCACTTATCTAACAGGAAAAAGTTATCATGTTAGAATGACCTAAATTTAAAAGATTAAATATAAAAGTTAAAGATTAAACATGGCAACACGCCCTTATGACAGTAAATCTTGACCACACACGAAACTAAAAAAGTCATCAGCAGCGAAATATAACAACATGTAAAGCTAGTAAAACTCCAAGCTCTATTGCATCCACATAAGTATCTTTAAAATTGCAACACTATGCATGCCTAAAATTTCATAATCAGAGGGGTGGGATTCAATCATAATGCATTCAGCATCTCTGCAATGAAAACAACCGACCTTTCAATACTTTAACAACAACTGATTATCAATAAAGCAGTGTTGCTAACAACTTGTATCAATGAGCTCACTTAATGTGTCCAACTACTGAATTACATTAGAGCCAAGTACAAACCAGGCAAGATTAGCTCATTTGCAGATGCATTTCAACTGCAAGAAAACCAGGACCTGTAACATAACCATGAATAATTTACGAGGCTGATCTTTCAAAAAAATAACTTACGAGGCTGACACTTATCCTGCTATTTACTTTCAAATCATTGTGCTATACTGCTATCACAATGTCTTTCCAACATTTTATCATATTGCAACTCACAAACCTGAGCTACATTCCGATTTACAGGAACGTATCAATATTTTGAGCAAGCTCACTGCAACTCAGGCACACGAGCGCATTTACGATACTATGTCTCACTCTGTTTTTAGCTCACTACGCTGAGAAAATCTGATGGATTATCCACCAACTACCAAGCAACATCAGAGTTCTGATTTTTGCATCCAGGAAGGCCGAGACAGTTAAGATGCGTACATGGATGAGCTCGTCCCCCAGCAAGGCGCAGGGGGGCACCTGTTCCCTGTTCCGGAACACCCTGATCTGGGCGCCGCTGTCCAGTCGCATCCGCTCCACCGTCTTCCCGCCCTTCCCCAGCACGCACCCCACCTGCCCGCCGGCCACCAGCATCCGGCAGCCCACCACGCCGGCCACGTCCCTCTCCTCCTCCCCCTCCCCGGCCTCATCGCCCCCGACCCTGTGGCCCACCACCCGCTCCCACGCCCTCACGGCCGCAGCGGGGGCATCTGGCCCCGAGATGGAGAGCACGGCCTCGTCCCCCACCGGGGGCTGGTCCACGTGGAGGTCGCGCGCGGGGCGGAGGGCGGCGGCGCGGCTGGAGGAGCAGAGGAGGCGGAGCATGGTGGCAGGGCGCTTGGCGGAGGGGGACGGGGTCGAGGAGGGGGCGGGAGCTGCGGCTGCGGCTGTTGCGGCGCTGCCGGCGCCGGCGGGGGTGGGGGAGATTTCCATGGGGTTGGACGGTTGAGCCAAAACCCTACTGGAGTACTGGTGCTCCGAGGAAAACCACTGGCCGCTGCAGTTTGTAACTGCAAGTCTGCAACTGCCGCATGTGACCGCGCTTTGAACCGTCCGATTGAACTTCCAAGGTTCGGATTAAGCGCCGACAGGTGACAGCATCTCTTTTCAATCTCTCGACAAGAATGATTCGAAGTGTTGTTTTTATCCAAAAAGTTGCTTGGGTTGCATGATCATACTGCGACTCTCGACATTGTACCCAGCTATTTTCTACAACAGGTAGAAATAAATATTTAAAAAGCTAGCTTGATTAAAATATAAACTGATGGCCAAATTGCAACAGTTTTACGGACGTACAAGCCTAAAATTTAACTTAAATTCAGAAGAACTAATGAAATCCTACAGAAACACTTGAGTGTAGTCATAATCTTAACATGTTAGTTAATACATTCTTCCTTCTTCAAGCGTTTGTTATGATGAAAATAACTAAATTTGAGTATATTAGATACTCAACAAACCACATGAAAAAGTTATTTAACAACCATGCAATGTGTTCAATTGTATAGAGTCACGAGTTGTAATATGATAAGATTAAATTTGAGTAATATGTTAATAAAGAACTTTGCATTTAAAACAGTAAGACACTCTTTAATTAACAAGGGGAATTGTAATCCGCAATTTCCACATTGAAATCATCCAAATTCTACTTATGTCTTTTTATCAGAATCACTCAAGAAATATAGCTCCATTGACTAGAAATACGGTGTATTCGAATATCATATGTTATACCCCACATAGTTACCTAACTTTACCCACAATACAATATCATCTTTGAGATAATAAGGTCGTTCACTGCTCTTCTCTAGCTTCTAGCTTCAGGACCATACAAACATTTATTGGGAATAAACTGACCAGTGCGAAAATCGTAGTCCGACGTTGAGTGGACTTATCGTTGTGAAGAATGGCAAGTGGTATAACTAGCACAACTTCCATCCTCACCCTTTCTCGTGGGCCATCCTGAAAATCTGGGATAGCGGTCTCTCATGTAGATATTTGATCGGATCAAGCATTGTATAGTCTAGGTTGAAAAGTGAAATTTATGGTTGAGCGAGATCTGTGTCCTTTTACTTAACACAATGGTCCAGTCCTTATTTATCAAAGATGAGGATATCATTCACATACCACGTACACATCGACACACCATCATATCCAAACTAGAGCCTCAATCTTATGTGAGGTCATGGGCTCTAACCATATAGTGGTTGCCCATTAAGAATCCTTATTATTCAGCTTCATTTCAAAGTCTGTCGGTACTAGGCCGGATAATCCATAACACTTTTGTAAAGCATTTCATTTTCCTAACCTACCTACTAATTACTAACAAGTTGATTTCATATTATAATACACTTATGACTGTTAAGGTGAATATGACTTACAAAAGTATAACTAGACTTTTCAATGGTTGGATCTAACTATTCATCATATCATTCTAAATTATTATTTATATAAATAATAGTACTTAAATAATATAAATAATAATAATAATTAAATAATATGTGATCAATACGATCAAAGATATGTGACTTGCCTTCTTATCTAGAGTCTTCGATTACTTCTTCATAGGCTTTAGATTTAACACTATCAACTTCAGTTGCTCTAATAGCTTCTCCGTTGGTCAGCTAGTCGAATCCGGATACTAATGCAAAAGAACAAATACAAATAAGTTTCCTACTTTGCAAAATGCAAGTTAGGAACAAAATGCAATAAACTATATGGAAAAATATATAAAAGAAGGTGGATTTGGGTGGATAGAGTTTAAACTAAGCTTGATTAGATTAAATGGGGTTAAAAATAGATTAGACTGGTTCAAAATGGTTGAAATAAGTATAAATAAGCTTAACGGGTTTTGGGTTAATAGTGATGGGTCGAGTGCACAGTACTAGGTTTGTACTATTCCTAGCGGAGTCGGATTTGGTGAATAGCGTTTAACCCATTTCATTGTAGTGGATCACGGTTGAATAGTGTTCAAGCCAGGTTGAATGAATAGTGTTGGTTCGTTTGTGTTTTATTGGGCCGCATAGTGTTGGCTGGAATAAGGGCATGGCACGATGGGCCTATGGAGAGGTTTTGGCCGAATTGGAGGTAGCTCGAGCCTCTTAGGATGAGAAGAGCTCAGTGGTGGTTATGGCTTAGCCCAAGGTGGCTTGAGGAGGTGACGGTGACCATGGGTGGTGGAGTGGTGGCACACGGCAATGGCGAGCTAGGGACGGCGGGGCTTGGCGGGAAGCTAGGGATAGCTTTGTGGTGTCGAGGAGATGCTAAGGATGTAGGTAATTGAATTAGAGAGGAGGCTATGATGAAGAATCAGATTTGGCTCACTGGCGAAGAATTAGACGTTAGCGATTGTGGCATGGCTTGGCCGGAGCGGATGAACAAAGGGTTGTGGTGGTTGTGTGGCAGTGCGAATAGTGGTTAAGGAGTAGATGAGCTTAGCTTTATAGGCTACAAAGGCAATGGCACTAGGAATGGTGCGGCTACACATTTGGTGTGTGGATGGCCCAACAACTTTCACGTTGCAACGGTGGAGCCGGCGAATGCACTGGCAACGGGAAAGTTTGAGCCTCTCACTGGTGTTGGAGCGATGAGCAGTAGCATGTTGTACATATCGAGCAATTGACACTGAGAGGTGGCAGCGGCGCAGATTAACGGTGGAGCAGAACGGCGCATGGTCAACGGCGGCATTAAGGCAGGGTACAGGCGGTCGGCGAGGTGGCACGAACACTATGATACTTTTGACTCAGTTGCTGGCGAGCACGAGTAGAGCGATGGCATAGCAGCTTGGAAGTGTTTTAGCGAGCGGAAGTCAAGTTTCTCAAAATGGAAGGCGGGAAATTTGCTAGAGTTTTCAGATTTGGCAAAAAAAAAGTCAAACTCAAGCAAAATTCGAATAAATTCAATTTTTTTCAAAATTTAGGGTTGTTTCTGTTGAAGTATAAGTGAATTATCCACCTTTCCTCATCAGCTTAAGCTTTTAGGTGAATTGGTTGGTGCATGCAACTCAATATGGTATCAGAGCCAAGAGGTCTTGAGTTCGAGACCCGGTTAGCGCAATTAAATAAAAATAATTGCAGCTCACTTCTATTCCACGTCTTAGGTCTGAGGAAGCCTACACGTGAGAGGGAGTGTTGAAGTATAAGTGAATTGTCCACCTTTCCTCATCAGCTTAAGTTTTTAGGTGAATTGGTTGGTGCATGCAACTCAATAGTTTCAAACATGATAACAGTTGACCCAAGTTTGTTATAGATAGATGTGTTGAGAGAATCGTATGGTAGTGTTGTAAATCCTTGTTGTGCGCGTTACTTCTGAATCGCTTTCTAATGTATAACTTTTGTTGTATGACGGTTCCTCGTGTAACATTCTTACTTAGGGGCCGAGGGCTCATTTCCATTTTGAATGGATAGTCATAGTCTCATAGTCATCTAAAGTACCTAACTACCTAGAAAAATCCTAGACAATTTATGAGAAGTGTAGAGATGTCGTGCCCTAATAGTCAATTTTAACATATTCAGTATGTCTGAGCCACTCTTTGACAGCAACAATGGATCAAGAAAGTTCTGGAGAGGACGAAGACTATGTGAAAAATATGTGCAACAATGTAAACTACGGTCTATTACGGGTGAAGAAATAAAGCATAAGAGCAAGAAAGAAGCTTCAATGGCAGGAAAAATAGGACAGCATGTGCAACAGCCTTAGGTCTAACAAAGCTACAATTTGTCTCTTACAATGGTAACTCATAATCTGTGTGAAGAATCACAAAAACAACGCAACATTGCTATACTTGCCTTCGGGTTAATGCGGTAACTAATTAGGATAGAGTAGATAGCACTAGGGCATCTCCAATGGTCCTAACTAAGTACTATCTATAAGGATTCCACATTATCTATAGAGTACACACTAAAAGCTAGCATTTCAAAGAACTATCTATAGGGTAGCTATTTGATGTTTACATAATAATTTTATAGATACTATGTTATAGACTAGAGACTTAGCATAGTGTTTTCATACTCTCTTTCCTCCACATAGGATATATCCTAATGTGTACATACAAATAGCCAAATGTGACTCGGTGGCTAACAAGAAACAACAACCTGCACCTCACAAATAGAAGGGATTACTAATAATTTACTATACAACAGTTAGTGTTTTCCTCACATCAGAACACCTAATGTTTCGTGTCGGTGGCTCCACCGATTGGCTTGGGATACGGCGATTCGCGATGGTGAGGTTTTCCGGATTGGTGAGGCTTTTTGGGGGGGTTTTATGCCCTAGATCTTAGATTGAGGCGGATGTGGTGCTTCCAACTGTAGGTTTATGTCTAGCTCATTTTAGTTTAAAGTTAGGTTCTGCTTTTGATTTTTACTTTGTTTTTTACTATTTAGTAATTTTATCTTTTTCTGATTTTTTTAGATTTTTGGATTTTTGTATTTTCTTTTTTTGTATTCCTTTGTATTGTCTATGATAAGTTAACATATTTTTATTTTTATTTTTTTAAAATTTAATTATGTCAAATAAGTCAACTCAACTACAGTAAAAAAAAAGCCAGCTACAATAAAAAAAATCATAAGCCATCGCTATTCCGAATGCCCCCTTAGATGAGGACGATCCGTGCTAGGCGGTGAGATGCTAAGTTAAATTCTAGAGTGGTGTTGATGGTGATAGCCAATGGTAGGGGAGGTGCGAGAGGTGGCAATACATCTAGGGGCGAGAGGCAACCTGGGAGATCCAATTGTGTAGAGGTAGGGTGCTAGATGGTATGTAAGGTAGCAGCGAACTAGGCGGCGGTAGGGTTAGGGTGGGGGAAAAGAGAGGAGAGGGGAGCTATATAGGAGGGAGTGATCAAATTCACTAAATTGAGATCTAAGGACTAGAAATTTGTTATTGCTATATGCTGCAATAAATAAACTACTGTTTTATGCAATAAATAAATTATTGGTTTACTCTACTTGCCTTCATAGTTATGTCATTGCTGATGCAATGCTCGAACTGGACAAGCAATAGAATTCCAAACCATTGATCACACTTACACTCTTGCTTAGATCTACAGATTAGTCTATCTCAGAACATCTCTGCATTTGCATGGACCGATGGATGGATGGACGAGATCAGCGGAAAGGCAAGCAGTGAGACGCATAATTTAATGATGGTTAAGATTCACTGCATCGGGCGGTTGCATTTGCTTTATGGAGTCTAAGCATGTACCATAATCAAAGTTTAGGGAGTAAATTAAAGTTTGACGTTCCCTCTCTGACTTTTTGCCTTAGTCTGTTTTTTACCCATTGGTCATGTTAAGTCCATAAAAATCAATGTGTGCATTTTTACGATGGCCTTGAATCACAAGTTGACCTTTTCATGGCCTCAATAAAAATTAGAAGAATTGAAGTTGACTTCCGTGACCATGAGCTAACTTGCAACATGAAGGCTGTATGCGAGGTACAACATATTTCTGAGATTCTTCAACGAAAATTTAAGCGAAGCGACATGCAGAGTCAACCAATTTTTTTTTTAAAAAAAATGGTTTGACAAACAGAACGTTTGAGGCAGGATAACTATATTTCCATTAAAACTATGCAACGAATGAGCTCTTAAGTGGAGGGTTCAGGCAAACTAGTCTGGACACTAACACACATTATGGTGATGTGCATGAGTCCTTGTGGTGGGATACTTCTAAAGGTGGGAGGAAAAAATAATAAAAAATGGAACTGACTTGGAGCAAGTTCTTGGAAGCGTATAGTAACTTCAATGGACAAAAGTCGAAGTGAAGATTATTAAGTTAGGGTGACTTATATATAGTCTTTTAGGATTTAGAAATATATACTATAAAGAGTCCTAGATGAATCCTATTAGGATTATGACTTCTGCTACTATTTGGATTAGACTTCTTACTCTAAATTAGAAAAAGACTAGGAGAGACTATATAAACCATAGAAGTGACTATGGAAAAGAACCAAGCAACCAAAGTAAAGAAGCCACTCATCCAAATCAGAGGGCGCACGAGAGGATCAGAGACTGGATATTTTTTAACACTAGATTATTGTATAAGGTAAAGGTCTGAGAGTTCTAAAAGATCAGAGATGATTGTGAATGAGCGACAACTCTTTTAAGGTTGTGCTTAAGGAATTTATAGTTGGTTTCACGAAATCTTTTAAATCTCATTGCAGTTGTTTCAATGTCATTATCTTAGTTTTCTCTACAAGATTTATCTTCTTCGTTTTTGATACCTTGCACGCTCGTGTTATATCTCACAAACTCTAATTCGATCTAGAGGCTACTACGCATAAGAAGGGGTATCAGAATATAACATTCTTAATATTATTGTGTTGTTTTTAATTATGTTGGAGCACTTGTTTTCTTAGAAGGATAATTAATGATTTGTCACTCTATCGAGTGGCACTTGAGAATTTATCACTCTATATAATGCAATTCATCATTTATCACTTTATAGAGTGTGCAATTCATTATATGCTATGTTTAAACAATTTTGCCCCTCTTCTTCTTTCTCTTCTCCCTCCTATTTTCTTCTTCTTCTTGCCGGAATCCATGGCGGCTGCTGACTCCTGGAGGCCATCTTCAACTCCGGCATGGTCAGCCCACTACGCGACGAGATCCTCCGCATCCACATGCAGCTGCAGGAAAAGCCCCGCTCCAAGCCGCGCAGCACTCTCCCGTGCATGCACGCGGGCCTGTGAGGCTGCAGCGCAGTTTACGCACTATTTGCTCTCGTTTCCAGGAGCGTTGGGCCGACAAAAAAGCAATTTGCTTTGCAGGCCTTAGTTCATGGGCTGAATTCGGGCCGATTTGTATTCTCGAATTTGGTCCCGGTTCCTGGTAAATTTAAGAAACATTTTACATTTCCCAAAATAATTTCCAAACCTGACAGGGGTAAAAGGCGAGAGAACTTGTAGAAGATAGAACAGCAAGCTCGTGGATACACTCTGGTCTCTGGCACTGGAAGCTGAAGATAGCTTACTGCTCAGTCACTCCCATTGATCTTGTCATGGTTGGTACAGATATGTTTTCCCTGCCCAAAAGATAAAAGTACACATGCAGGTTAAACTTTGTCCAAGGATGGATGCGAAGAGCATGGAGTGGGGCAAAAGAAAAGAACAGGAGACAGGAGCTGAGCAAGCAATTGGCTTTCTCGTTTGCACTTTGCACCAATTGACATTTTTCTCTAACAAATGGCCTTGGCATTGGTGTTCTTGTCTAACAAACGTCACAGATCCGTACTGGCGTGCCTTTTCTTACCTAAGAACACCTAAAAGTGAAACAACCAGCAAGTAAAGCGATTTCTTGCTATGATAAAAACTACAGAATCTGTGTCAAAACTAAAACTCATGTGGGTATTAGCATCACTGAAACCGTGAGAGAGCAGAATGTTGTCTTACCTACAATTGCTGATGCATCGAGGACTTTGCATCAGTAAAAACCTTCAGATTAAACTGTTCCCTGTTAGAAGAAGAGAATAGGGATCTAGTCAACCAAATACAGTCATTATACATCTTAAACAAAGCAGCATCTTTCCATAACATAACTTTGCCTAGTACGAGTAAGAGCAATTGTTGCCAAGAATCAAGAAAATACTAGTGGATGCCTAAAATCTCTTCAATGTTGACAAAAAATCGAAAAAATGCTTTTGAGATAAAAGTTGAGCTCATGTTCCTTCAACTTTCCCTAGGAATCCTAGTGATGGATAAAAGTTCAAAATTCTAAATGCATGTTAGGTAGAGAGAAATTCCTGCAAGTCCAAGTGATTGCAACAACAGACTATATTCAATTAAAACATTCCGAAGAAGCTGTATGTAAAATGTGCATGCATTAATACAGGTATAGTAAAACAGGGGAGATATGATGAGATAAAACTTTAAAGATAGCAGATATGAACTAAGTGAAAAATAAAAATAGTAATGTTATCAATTTGATTCAAGGTATGATTAAAAATATTTTGGCTATGCCTGAAGACATCCACTCATCCATGATCAATTTGATTCAAGGTATTAATTCTAGTTAAGTATTTTCTTAGTCTTTTATTCCTTTCCTCCTACTATCCATGTCAACTAAGATAGTTGATCTCCCGTAATTCCACAAAACATCCATTGCTACCCATAGGTTTATGTGTGTCATTGAACAACAAAAGAAATGATTGCATTTTTTTCGAGAATGTACTGGATTGCATTATTGCTACGAGTATTACACAAGATGTATACATCACTTATGCTGCTACTAATATCCATATTAAGCACTCTCTACTGATGCTACTAGTCAGATGTGAAAAAATATATCCCACGTTTTCCTCGATTGTTTAAAAGCAATGTGAAAGGACACAAACAATGCACAGTGCATACGGATAGAAAGAAATGCCATATATAATATACATAAAAATTACTCTCTTCTATAATAATGAGAAGATAAGAAGTTCAGTATCTACCTTTTATGATCATGAAAGCTACTCCTGTGGAATGCATTCATCTAGAATAAATCTAGATACTCCACATTTCAAACTTCCAAGTGGATGGCCAACATGAAATATGTAATTATATATCTCTGTTAGATTTGCTGTGAATATATTAATGCTTAGCCAGGCAATGGAGTACGGATGTTGAAAACAAGCGATTGCGTGCCAAAGTTTCTTACAAACAACTTTGATGTGAATGGTTACTTTGATTTGGTCATTGTTTGGACGCTGACGTTGAATGATTTTACAAGTTTATCAGTAAGGCTCCGTTTGGCATTGACGTGATTCTATCAATCAGTCACCAAGAGTAGTTACAGATCAATCTCTCGCATATCAATGACATAGGATTGATCTATTCAGCTTCAAAGAGCACAACCAAAGGACATTCCTACTTTGTGTTTTACTCCACCGATAGCTTGAGCACTCAATTTAATAACAATGTGGTCACAAACATGACCACCATGAAATTTCATAATATGAAGTGTTTCACAAGTAAACTTCATTTTCATCACAGAAGGCCCTTTCATCATAAAAATTGGAACTTATCCCATGCATTATTGCAGCAAACCGGGGGGCATAAAAAGGACAAGCTTTTACCAGATACGTTTAGTTGATTACCAGAATGGATAAGTCATTTGGATTTTACTGTGCACGTGGTTCCCTTGAGAAAATATCATTGAACCACTCACAGATATAATGTGCATATCAACAAAAAAATATAGTTTTGTTTTAAATGTCAAAGAAGTGCCACAACATTTTCAATTGCTATGCATCAGATGGGACACATGCAGCAGATGTTTTAGTCAATAATATTTGTAGTTACAAACATGAAAGATGCTCAAGCTTTAACCAAGTTATTAGAAAATGAGTGAAAAGAAACTCAACTTATAATTTCGAAGTGCCAACCCTCTGAATTCAACTTACGATTTTGATGTGCCAACTCTCAAAATTCATGGTCGTTTCCCCACCATTTGCATATATAGTATTGAAATCAGGTGCAATGAAACTTTTAGAATCACTGCCATAGTTATTTCTTGCTCTCTCCCTCTCCCACAAGGCTAGGTCTCAAGCTTCTACCATGACTTTCCCCCTGTCATGGGCGTAGCACCCCTGGTTCATTACTAGGAAGTTTGCAATTAGTTTCTATTTGTTAGGGATATGATTAAGATTAGATTCTATTTGTTAGAAGGGAACCCATCTATATAAAAGGGTTGCTACATGCTATCGGAATTAAGAAAAGAATCAGTTACCTTTTCTTCCTCCTCTCCCCATCCCCTGGGCACACGGGCGCACCGCCAATGGTGCTAGCCCATAACATCTTGCTATCAGAGCCACTCACTATGGCTTCCGATGCCGAAGAAATCAAGGCCATGAGGGGCCTCTACGCTGAGATCCGCTCAAAATCCAAGACTACATTAGGCTCGCGTGGAGGTCAAGGAAGAACTCATAGCGAAGAAGAAGCAACGCCAAGTTGCACTTTCAACGCCACCGCCACCTCTGGAACAGGTCCAACGAACGTCCAAGCTCTCATCTCCAACATCGGAAGGAAGCAAAGGGGCGAGACACAACGGCCATGGTAAAGGGACACACAAGGCAGCGCGCCAGGCTCTACCTCCGGGCCACCATCCTCGGATACAAGAGCTCCAAGACCAACCTCACCGCCACTAGGCGCCCTCTCCTAAGCAACCACAGCCACAACGCTCGATTGCGATTTCGTCGCCGCGCGCCGTCCCCCAACCTAGCCGCCAGCTCCATCCACGTGCTGTCATGGGCACGCGCGGACGCCATCCGCCCCTCGACAGCTCGGCCTCCGGGCTCTACCTCCGTCCACCGCCAAGAAGTCCGCCGAACCGGCCCGCCCTCTCCGGCCAAATCCAACCCTCTCTACCACGCCCCTCGGATCTGGCCACCTCCTACCGCACCGCCGCTCCAGCGCTGAGAAGCTTCTTAGTAGTCCGCCGCAGCTGCGCGCTCACGAGCCCCCGTGCTGGATTCCGCCGCCGGATCTGCCGGATCGGGGCTCCCTCGTGGCCGCTTGCTCGGATTCGGGCTTCCCGCCTACCGGCGTCATCGCCTTTCCTCCGCCGTCAACGCCTCCGAGCTCGATCCGCTGCTCCTCCTGCTGCTGCTCGGGCTGCCGGAGCCTGTGGCTGTCCATGCGCGTCTCCCTGGGGCCCTCCTTCGCCGCCGAACCGGCTGCATCCGTGCCGTCTTCACTCGCCTCCTCCCTCGCCATTCCGAGGCGCGTGCCGCTGCTCTGCTCGCTCGCGTTTGCATGGGGGAAGAAAGGGGAGAGGAGAGAGAGAAGGGAGAGCCCGCATTGATGCTGAGGATGATAGTTCTGCTGTTTTTGAGTCAGTCTTTGAGTCATTTGCTACCCCACGTGAGTTGTCCATACTGGTGACAACTCATGCGATGTCAAGACATCACGAGAGTTGTTGTCGTCATTGCAGTCCATCAGCACTTTGTTGATCCTTCTCCATGTATCATGCCTACAGCGACATGACCTCTCATCAACACGGGACACCTCGGGTTGCAACAATGGCCACCGCCTAACAGCTCAAGGACAAGTTACATGTACGGAAGGGGTGTAATGTCATGGGCGTAGACCCCCTAGTTCATTACTAGGAAGTTCGCAATTAGCTTCTATTTGTTAGGGATATAATATTAGTTTCTATTTGTTAGGGATATGATTAAAATTAAATTCTATTTGTTAGGAGAGGGCCTATCTATATAAGGGGGGCTGCCACATGCTATTGGAATTAAGAAAAGAATCAGTTACCATTTCTTCCTCCTCTCCCCATCCCCTGGGCGCACCACCAATGGTGCTAGCCCACAACACCCCCTTAGCATACAATTGAGTGTGTTATATTTAACCCTGTAGTTGTGAGTTTTATCTTCTCGTTACATTACTTGGAGCTTTCTTTTTTTTTCATCCGTTAGCTTCACAGTTCACAACAATGTTGTTTTCATTTATACATATTATGGTAGGATAGTTTGTATTCCTTTATTTGTAAAATGACAATCAACAGTAACAAATGCACATGTGACATAAAAGGCATTAGTCACAAAGTGTTTCTTCAGGGCAAGTTTTTTAGGTTGCTGTATCCTGTCGAACCAACAACATTTTGCCTGAGACCTGACAACATTCGAACGAAACGGAATAGTTTATTTATTCTAAACACACTGCAGAATCAGATTGTGTGCAACCAAGGCAGCATTCTAATGTACCTGTCAGAAGTTTGAATCTGATAGGTGAATTATGACATTGTGAGCATCTTCTTGTCTGAAACTGGGAATCTGGCTCTTGAGTCTTGATCCAAGCAGTTTGACTTACTATCTTGGTGCTACAATAACATCAAGTTTTTATTTCAGTAAAAATGTGACCAACTGGCATACTTGCACTGTTGCACATAGAACCTACAAGAACAAACTCTGCTCTCCAGCAAGGTCCATAACTCCATATCCATCTTTAGTTAAAATTAAATCCACCAACCCCTTGTTAACCTATTTGTTTTCTTTTAGCACTCAGTTAAATTAACATAAGCATTACATTGTCAGGAAAGAACACAGGTTGTTACTTCATCGACATTAGCATAAATCAATAGTGCATAAAACAAACTAACTCAACCAACAGGAGTAAACATAGATATGTCACCTTGTTAGGAAGTGAATCTTTCTGTACGTCTGTACCTCACCCTCTAGACAAGCCAAACTGCTGCCTTTGGAATACTAAACCGTCCATAACTAATTAGCAAGCAGTAATCATGAAGCTGAAGATACAATAGTGTTTTAGTTGGCTAATCAATTATTAGACCACCAACATGAACAAACTTAAAAAGAGCACGGCAACCATCACTAGTATTTTAATAAATGAATGAATTAAGTAATCAGTATGTGACACCTCAAATTAGTACTCATATGCAGCCTACCTTTTATTAGTGTATCACATCCAAACTGTCTTTTGAAAAAAATTCAATAGTCCAGTATCTAGTGTAGCAACTAAAATATGGAATTTGCAATCTCTGTACACCTATGGTAACAAGGTTTCTGTTGGTTCAACTGCACAGTGCACACTACTGAGGGTCTACCACAGGTCCACAGATAATTCAAGCAAACATTCATGAGCTCTAAAGCAAAACTGATGAATTCCTAGAAACCGTATCTAAAATTTTATCACAGGAGGAAGTTGTAAGCAGCACTCAACATGTCAATACAACAGCATCTCTGAGAAGCAGCAGCAGTAAAAATGAGGTTATATATTTGTATGCTTCCCCGGAGAATATGATCATCAACCTGACTTTCATACTAATTAACATGCAAAACCTCAAAAGTTTTATCCTTGCCAATTGCAAGAGGACCTTTTTCTTCTTGTTTATCCTTGTCGATTGCAGGAGAACCATTTTCTCCTTGTTTAAACAAAAGATAAAACCATTGATTAGCTGGAAATAGCTCAATAGGCCAAACTTGGGCATTGATGGAAAAGAAACCAATAATGATATTTCTTTCTCTTTACTGTACTATGTACCCGTAATGGGATGTAGAGGATATTTTGGCAAATGCCATAGGAGGTTGGAAGCATTGGAGACAATCAGACAAGCAAGGTAGCTCTGTATTACAGTGATATGTGTTAATACACACAAATTACACCCCTGCAACTCTACTTGTCAGGTACTCCATTTTAGATAAGACCAAAAGAAGAAATATTACGATCAGTTACCTATCATGATATCTTCCTGCTTTCCATCCACAAATGAAAATCTCCTTCTTCATGACACGTTGGATTAAGTAAAAATATTATACATGAAGCTTCCAGCTATAATATTATTCAATGTCTGCATTCATCACGTAACTCTACAAAGACAGTACTGATTAATATGGACACGGCAATGTGAACATGATCTCTGAAGTATGCAACCTGTTAGCACTCTTGCAGAAAAATATAAGTTACATGAGGGAGGTAGAAGGTACCTTTCATAAGTCACTAGTATGTTTTCATTACTAGGAACACATAATTGTTCCAGTTTGATATCAATGCATCTTCACAATGTTAGTTAAAAATTTCTTTTCTTGTACTCAACCACCATTAACTTCCCATGATCAGGCAAATGACAAAGTGCAATAACCTCCAGCATCTAGAAGTTTCAAATAACTTGGTAAAAACACTCATAATTCTGAATGAGCTTGAAATAATCTGAACATTAACATGCTTATTGCAACTGCCATCAGACACCTTTTCGGAACCTTTAAATGAAATGCTGAGAAAATTCATTCATCAATCGTTCTTATCCTATCAAGGTTTCGCTACATTGAAGTTTGAACCAGTTTCACAAGCATTCCTATCATGCAAAGCAGACAAACTAAAATGTAACATCCTGTCCCCTTTTAGGTGTGCAATTTCAAAGAAATGTAAAATTTGGCTGCGGAAAGATTGAGAGCGGTAGAAAGCTTCCGTGTACTTTCTTCCAGCAAGTGAAGTGCTTCACAAGTAATGGGTGATTCACTGAAGCCAAACTAGCTAATGTCAACTGGTTGGTTTGCCAGATACAACCTTTAGCTAACGACAATTGTGTTAGCAATGGCATCATAGTCATAGGATGTTGTTCAAAAGAATTGCTCAACCGGACTAACATTTGTGCTTCATACATTTTCCCGAACAAAAATACTTGTGCAATCTGAGGGCCATTTAACTGTCCATTTAGAAAGCTGAATCATGCATTAATCTCATAAATAGAATTACTGCACAAATCTTTTCCTCGCTAGTCTACGAATCTTCATATGATGCAGCGAGTAGCAAATCATCGGTCGTATCAAAGGCGCTAGCTTTTCCCCTTTTTTCAAGAAAAATGAAAGTTTTGCAAACTGACCACTACGAACAAAAGCAGCAGCAACAGTCACACACCTCCCCGCCATTACTATCGGCGGCGCGGTGGAGCCCGCGCTCGTGGCCTCCTCCACTGCGCGCAGGCCGCGGGCGCGCTCACCGCCCAGTTGCTCCGCCCGGCCGCCGCGTGAGCCCGACGAGGCTCCACGCCGTGTAGATGTACGGGGTACGGTGCGGTTTGGTCCAGACGGAGGTGTGAGCGAGTTGGTCCAACCGCAGCAAGTTTGGGTGCGGACCATGTGTATGTTCTTACGGTCCAGAGCGCACAATTGTCACATCTGTTAAATCCAATTTCTTAAAAATCAGGCCTCATTTTGAACGCGGAAATTCTTTCAGATTCATTAAAAAAAGTTCCTATGAAATTCGAGAGTTTCAAACTAGCTAGGAACACTACAAAACGGTAGCATGTGGGAGTGATATTTGGCTGATGGTTAGAGTCCACAGATTCATCACTAATTTGTTGAGAGGTAGCTCCCTCGCAAAAAAAAAAACAGTAATAATAATTGTTCAAGTACCACACTCCAATGACGGTTGTAACTTTTCGTAGAATCACATATGTATCACACGATGGATTACCAATGTACCTTTAGGCAGAAGGTATTGCTCGAAACTGTTTGTTTTAGCTTCTGACAGCTGCAGTTACTCTTAGAATCTGCATCTCCCCAAACAGTCTAGATTTTCATCCAGATTCTAAGTAGCCAGAAGCTACAGAATCTAGAAAATAAACTAGTAGCCAGAAGTTAGGGTTATCCAGGTTCTCCAGATTCTAACTAGCTAGATACTTACCAGCTGCTTCTCAGAATTTACAGCTGAAACAAACAAGCCCTAAGATAGCAGATTCAGCAAGGGTGGTTGTTCTTCCAGACAAAACACCGAGCACATTCCTTGCCTGATTTCAGCTTGGACTAGGTCGAAGCCAAGAACATAAAGAATTATGATGAACATAATGAACCAAAAAGCGACGAAAGCACAGGGAGGAATATTTCCAGATTGGTCACTAAACCATAGTAGCATTCTGCAATTAAGAAGCTCATTGTGACACTTGACCCAGCACTAGTTCTTACATAGTCCATACTTTCCGAAACAGTTAGCATTTTTCTGTCTTATGGTGCCTGAAGATATATATTGGGATGGGATTTGTCCCATATTCTACTTGCAGACAAGTCTATCATTGGGAGTAAAAGCAAACTGAAAGCCACTGGTGAGATGACAGTGAGGTTACAGCACAGGACAGCTCAAGAGAGAAAAATTAACCCACAAGAAACCAACCCTAAACTTGTGGAATTAAGCAAACCACAAACTTAAGAGAGAAATTTTAACCCACAAGAAAACAATCAATTTCGTATCAATCAGGCTTCGACAACAAACCACAATCCCCCCCACCCCCCACCCCAAAGTTTTTTGAACTATCAATTCCTGAATTTACTTTTCATATAGCAATTCCAAACCTTACCCTGCAAAACAATCAATCACTCGTTCACTCTGCATAGGCACCAACAACCGCTCCTCTCAAATCACCTCAGCGTTTCTTGATCCCATAATTTGAACTATCAATTCTTGTCACAAGAAACTCAAGAAACTTCAGACACAACCAAAATCAGTATCTTTCAGTTAACCTAGATCGAATCAGTGGGCAGGTAGCCAGGTACTCAACTCTACTGAAACTACAGTGTCTATCCCCAAATAGAGAACAGAGAAAGGAAAGGCTCCAAATATAACAAAAATTATCAGTACCAAGAGCAAACTATCAGGGCAATTTGGATGGTCAACATGAACAAGAGCCCTAGATTTAGGCAAGAATATTAAATAACTGTTTTTGAGTGAAATAATTTGAGTTGATGTGACCTGTGAGTGGTGACGAAGAATCAGATTTAAACTTAGGCCACAGCTGCATAAATTGCTGTCCTCCTATCACTGTAGTCAAGATTACATCCTACTGTCATTGTCTTGATGTGTAGAAGACCTGGCTGGAAATGGACTACAGTACACAGCAAAGTTCTTGCAAATAGACTAGATGGCAATATGATATAATCTACTTTAGCAATTATGCTTTCCTACTTGTGGTTCTTGTCAGTGTCTGCACCTATATATGATCGTTGCATCTTTTATTTTAGAATAAAAATAAGATAATTAACACACATTACCAGCATTTTTATACAGAAACTTGTTATTCTGTTTCAAGGTTTTTGCACAATTTTCTATCATGTTTACAGAAACTCGTGGAAATTTAAGAAACATCGGTTTGTAGTTTGTGGAAAAAATCTATGCTTTAAATGATGTCTTAAAATGGCGAACTAATGTTATGCATATTACCTATACAGAATCATCTTACGCCCTGCTTCTTGCATCAAATCTAACACTGCTCTTTTCTTGCCTTCTTGTCCACTCTCTTAGCTCACCCTTATTTCAAAACCAAGAAAAGGCATTTCTTTTAGAAAAACGAAACAACACCTAGTTTCTCACTCCCTTACCCCAAATCATGATCCTGAGCATCTATTTTCAGCTCAAATTGCTCCGATCGTGAGGAAATTAAGAGGCACAGACAAAACGAAAGAACCGCGTGCATTTCAGATCATGCGCACACAGCTAGTTATTTATCAAGGATTTTAAAAAGCCCAACCCAAATTAACAGCAGAAGTGACAAAACTAACAATAAATTCAGGAAATGAAAGTATCCTTGTATGATCGATCCAGCATTCTAGATTACTGTTTGTTCCTGATTATTCTACGAGTTGGTTGGGATCAGAGGAGACCCAGCCCCGGTGCCCCGGCCTGACCGACTGCCGCGAGTACTGCTGCTGCTGCTTCCCTCCCCCGGGTCAAAGGGGGAGGTGGGCCCTTCCTACGTGGCCGTATCCGAGCGTCCGGGCCCACCCGCACGTGTCCTGCTTGCTGAGTCATGGACTCGTGTGGTTAAGAGGATTAATTCACGCAGAAAGAAAATTTCTTCAGTGATCATTTACGCGTAACGCTGTTGTGTATGCTATCCGTAGCCGCGTCGGTGTTCAGTTGTTCAGCACTACCTCCTTCCGCCTTGTATTTGTTTGCTGCGTGCGTGCGATTGCCCATAGAAACATTATCTGTTTGTATAGTTTGATGGTTTCTTACGTTTGACTTCAGAATTTTGCTAGAAATGTAGGCGTGTGTGTGTACACACACACACATGTGCTTCGTGTTATTTTTTTTTTCTTTTGATGAGGTGACCATTTTACTGTGAATAACTCCTTACGGACGCTCAATCTTATACGTATGTAAACATGACAATTAAACATGGAAAATAACTTAGCAAATTGTCGACCATTGTAATACCAGTAGAAAAAAATGAAGAATAAAAATAATTCAAAAGAGAATAAAAGAAATAAAAGATTTTGCTGTCAGAACCTTTCGGCTTTAGAATGCCAAATCAGTTAGTATTCATCAAGATACCTAGACCATCCGGGCCAAACAACACATTTCATTTAAGTGAGTCTTATCATTTGACAGAAAACTTAGCCCAACAACCATTTTTCTTTTACTGACTTCCCTTCTACAGTAGAAAAATCAAATAATAGTGCTGAATCACCCCATAGACCAAAGGTCCTAAGATCTTACCCCAACCCATAGTCGACCAAGAGGGCAAAGAAGATAAGGCTAGGACAGCTAGGTCTTTGCACTAGCCAAGAGAGAGGAGCCAGCCAACCATGCCTCCATTCATAAGCAAGCCAACCATAGTGCCTCATTCCCATCCTTCTCATTCCTTCCTCAACTGAGAGCATGCTCAAGGCTAAAGCCATTGCCTTGCTCAGCCACCAACAGAGCACCAGCCGAACACCCCACTCCAAGCCACGACCACACAAAAAAGTGAGGAGGAGAGAGGCGCCAGAGAAGAGGAGCTAGACAAGTAGGGGAAGACGAATGAGAAGAAGATGACGACCATGACAACAAGGAGATAACAAGACAATAGTGTCGGCAAGGACAAAAAGAGGTTGTCCTCATCACCAAGCGCGTGAGGACCATACCAAGGCCATCACAAACGTCGTCCACATTCTTTGCCATATTCAGCCCAACAAGCAAGAAGGCCCCCATTTCCCTCAACCTTTTTCTCCCTATCCCCCATGGCACAACCACAGCAGCACGTCACACACAAACATCACCACATCACCGCAAGCACAAGCTGGCCAAGGGAGATGGCACGAGGAGAAGGGAACCACCCTACCTTAGCCTGCTTGGCCGCAACACGATGGTGGCAAGTCTGCGGAAGACCGCCGCACACCCTTGGAAGGAAGGGCATGCTCCCCGGCGTATGCCCCCTACTAAGTTCCATCACGACGGCACATTTAGGCTTTCTCATGTCATGTGTAATTAGGAGTAGAGCAAGACAAAAAAATAGCAACTAAAATCAAAAGCGTAAGAGTAAGGGAACGAGTAGACCGTCTTGGATAGGAGTAGGAGGAAGGAGTGAACCGGCGGAGAAGACCACCAATGACGAGGGGATGACCAGCCAGTAGCACCAGGAAACCCTATCTGCGGTCGAAAACCATGGAGGAGCTAGGTCACCGAGGGGAAATGGGGGGGGAGGAAGTGCGTGGGAGTCTAGCGGGTGAAGCCGAGGTCATGGAGTCATGCCTCGATTCACAGCAGTGGCATGTAGATCGGGAGAGGGAGAGAAAGCCGACACATGGGGAGCCGAGAGGCAACAATTGGGAGGCAGCCATGGCCAGAGCCAAGAGGAGCTTGGGTGATGGCACATGGGAAGGGCAATGGCGCCAATAGAGCCAAGCGAGCCGGCAGATGAGGAGGCATGGACAGCATCGAGAGCCCTAGGAGAGACCATAGCCAGAGCCAAGAGAGAGGGCTAGTTGGTACACGACGCTGGTGGCTAGTGGCCCGAGGAATAGCCACACCATGGAACCAGATCAGGGAGATTTGGGGAGGAGGAGAAGTGAGGGGAGAGGAGAGGATAAGGCAAGGGAGTAGAAACCGAATGGCCAGGGGAGGGCCTTGGCTAGGTGAAGAAAAACAGAAAGGAAAGAAAAGAAAAGAATAGGGGAAGGGAAAGAAAATAAGAAAAAGAAAAAAGAAAAGAGAATAAGCATGCACGATAAAATCTTTACTTCGTAAATCTTTAACTCTGAGTGTTTTGATGCTTATGTCAGGTTTGCATGTCAGAACAATGTCGTTCGAATGTATGCATGTGTTCCTATGGTGTATTGAGATTGGATGATGTTTGTACAGGTGGAGGTTTTGGGTTGGTGTCATCCACGCATCATCCACAAAGTTAAACAGATAAATACATGGTAGAATAGTAAATTATAATGGATACTTGGTACTTGTTTTTCCATGCCATGTTTTATTGCATTTTGTGATATGATATATGTAATTACATGTTAATCATACCCTAATGAGTGATGCTTATGATTGAATGTCAACATTGAAAGAATGTTGTATCATGTATTGCACTCATACACAGAACCTACCTCGAGTAGGCATCCCATGGGAGTGGAAAGTAAATATCTACTTCGGTAGGCATTCCACAGGAGTAGAGGTTGAGACCCCATATGAAAGAGGACGAGGCAAGAGGGGGTTCATCGATGGATGAATTCTCTGTTATATCTGTATAAGCTACAGTTATAGATATATCGCATATTATGAATTACAGTTTACAGATATATAATTTACTAAATTATTGTATTGGCACTATTGTTTTATTATGTACTTGCTGAATCTTTAGACTTACCTTTATTATTTGTGGTTTTTAGGTGAATATTGAATGCGATATGCACGGATGAGAGTAGCATGTTTATTCCACGTGCAAATAGTAATTCACATATCACCTCTAGTTGATATATTTAGACTTTAATGGTATGCTAGGGTAATTATTGTTAACCGTATGTCTTAATGAAATCATTTAGTCATCTGTGACTCGTGTTTTCTTTCAATAATGGACAAACTTGTACATTTGTTTCAATGCTCATCGTTAAGTGTGTGTTGCTTATTGTGTTGTTGAGATTTAAATAGAGTTGTTCCTAAGATCTAGTAGTGATGGTTGTAAACAGTAGTGTTATCGAGTAGTGGTAATATTCCAAGCTCAAAGATTGAATTAGGGTGTTACATGAGAGTCACAAACAGATGCAGCTACAAGCTTGGATGTAATTAAGCACTGACGCTGCATGAGTGCATAGGATACAGTTCCATTTGATTAATCAATCTATCGTAAATCAAATCAACTCAAGCCCCATCAAAAGACAAGCTAGGCAAGCACTAAGCAGTAGCCGTTAGAATTAGGCATATAGGCTCATTTTCGCTGGTAGCATTCAGTTTGATGTTGGATTATGGTTTTTTTTCTGTAGTTGACTTATTTTTACTGTAGTTGAGTTGGCTTATTTAGCATAATTAAATTTAAAAAATGTAAAAATAAAAAAATATATTAGCCCATCATAGACAATGCAAAGGAATACGAGAAAAATGAAAAGGAAAAAAGCCCAAAAAATCTAAAAAAATCAGAAAAAGACAAAATTATTGGATAGTAAAAAAAATAGAAGTCAGAAGTAGAAACTAACTTTAAGCCAACTTGAGCAGCCCCAATTCTAAAAGCTAGTATAATTTAATACCATATTACTAAGACCAAAATGAAGAAAACCCATATATAAGGAGTGATTCTTGTCATTTTCTAAAAACTTAAGATACATGGTGTGAGAGAGTCTTGGCTAAACACATTTATGTATTTATGTGTGGTAATCATGTGATTTGTGACCGCACACCACTTGGAAGACCAAGTTCACCTTATTTTTGCAAAATCGTATATCTCTTTGTTTGAATGAGATTCGACATTTGAATTTGAGGTCTTATTCATTATTGATGATAGGCGGTTATGAGTAGGTAAATAACTAGTTAATCACGTTAGTTATTAGTGGATAAATGACCAATTAATCACATCAATTACCAGTCTACATCTATACATACATACATACATACATACATACATACATACATACATATGTATATATATGTGTTGGAGACGTCCAGTGCAAAACGAGCTAAATCACTGCCTTCTTCCTTTGTTTTTCTTATTCCTTCTGCAAACCTATGTTGGAGTGTTGTGTCGTATGAATCCGTCGACTAACCATTACCGTAGAGAGAATCTGCACGGGACAACAATGAAGTTTCTGACATTGTTACCGCTTGGTTTCTTTCTCGACATCAACTACCTCTATGACTGCTCGTTTATATGTTGCTTCTCTTTTCTCCATCAACCCAACTGTAAGTTGTTCACGATCGATCGACTCTGTTATAATATTTTTTTATGTATTTTCTAAAGTACTTGTTAGTTCCATTAATCGTATCATTAGTTTTTTTACTATATTTGTCACCTAGTAAAATTTAAAATTAAAATATTGTCAACTTTCCAACAGTAGCACTGTCGCGATGACGACCCGTACGTCTTTGAAAGATACAGCCAGCGATCGAGCCGCGCGTGGAAGACGACACGCGCAACATACATGCAACTTCCTTGTTCCTCACGACCCCCGGTTGGTACTAGCGTCACCAACACTTCTCTGCGCTCATTTATCCTTATATCTTTGCCCTCTGCATGAAAAGAAAACACCCCGGATAATTCAGAGCCAAAAGCAGCTTATTAAGCTGCCGTGTGTGTTCTTCCTCACTCGCTCGTCGCCTAGTCGTGATCAAGCTAGCTAATATAGCCTTTGTTGTCAAATCGTTTCGTTCTCGAATCCGTTAGCTAGCCATCTAATTAATATACTCCATCGATCGCGTCCTTCGATCTTCCTCCAAGTGCAACAAGAAACCTGAGTATTGATTTCCTTTGTGTTAGTTTGCAAGTTCTTGCAGCCTGCTAGGCATAGCTAGTTTTTCAGGCTAGGGTTAGGGTTCTTGTTGTTCTTCGTAAGGTGAATACATGCAGTCATACGTATATGTAGCTAGAGTGTTGTGTTGAGATCGATTGATATGGAAGGATCAGGAGGATCGAAGGAGGAGGAGAGTTTGCCGCCGGGGTTCAGGTTCCACCCGACGGACGAGGAGCTCATCACCTACTACCTGCGGCAGAAGATCGCCGACGGCAGCTTCACGGCCAGGGCCATCGCCGAGGTTGACCTCAACAAGTGCGAGCCATGGGATCTCCCGGGTAATTATCCCAATTATTAAATGTGTACATGTACGTGCATATCAGTAGTGAGTGCATGTATGTGTAGGCACGATCAATTTCATTAATTTGTAAAACTAATTTGAGCTAATCTTTTGGTAGTACTTGATCTTGTTTATGTGTTTAAATTTCTACAATATGTGCATAAATTCGGGCATCATCACATATATACATAGGAGAAATGTTATTGTTGACTGGCTATATATACATAGGTACGTATATGTAGATGCGGGCATGGTTTTCAAGGAACTTACCTATCGGGGAGTTAGTTGTCTAGTTTTCTTACGTGCATGGTGCAAGTTTTTCAAAAGCTATAAGCTGCCTACAAAAACCACTGCGTGTTCATATATCCTACATAAATTATGGGAATGGATCTCAAGCTGGGTTTCTTAATTTGGTATACTATTCTTTTGTTGCCGCTGAGTCCGTGCTTAGTAGCTAGCTAGTAAGTATGTGATGATCATCATGATATAATACCATGATAATACATACGACATATGGACTTTCCTCTCTTGTCTTTTTTAAAAAAATATGCCTGGTGTGTATATGAAAATTTCAACATTGTTGAATGGTCGTATGTGCACCTACCTATTTTAGATCATAGTATTAGACCCAGTTACTACTTAAACGAATATTTTATATCTTTTTATCACTTTCGATATACTTAAATGCTAATTTAAAATACTTCAAGGTGACTTGTTGAAAATTTTTATTAGAGCCCTTTAGTTTTACTATATGCATTTTTTTGTATATAAAAGAAGTACATACATAAATTATACTATAAAAAATGGACTTTGATAAATATTTTTTATAGAACTCACTCTGGAGCATTTTATAATCATTATTAGAGTATATTCAAAAAGATAAAGATGTATAACAACACCATTAAAGAAGTATATTAGAAGTATGAGTACGTACTCCTAAAAGTATAGAACCATATATATATATATATATATATATATATATATATATATATATATATATATATATATATATATATATATAGCCTTTTTCTATTCCCGGTATATACACACACATTTCCTATTTCCTATTTGTCACGCGACTTATCTACTTAGATATTATTAGTAGTGAACTATTGGATGCTACATTTCTAGATGTACTACTAGTACTTAATTATATGAACATCTCTCTCTTTTTTTAATCTACTTGTGAACATCTTCTAGTTGTTAGATATGTACTTGTTGCCGATATTTCCATATATATGTAAAACACTACCAAAATTGTTCTAAGTGCTTTCAAACTTTCCTCACAAAAAAGAGATTAATGTTTATATAGGCATACACACCAAGTTTTCAATTTCATAGTCTTTATAAAAGACTGACACGATAAAGAAATAACAAATAATTTCTCCAAGATATATACTCTTTATCAATATGATTGTGTTTATCTATATTTATGCCTACTCTTTGCAGGACAATATTTATGCCTACTCTTTGCAGGACAATTTTATAATTTTTCAAAATTTCAATAAAATTTTGCAAGCTGATTATGCTCTCAAAAATATCCGCAAGTAACGTACGTGCAGTACATACCCTGCAGGCCTACTATCTCAGTAGTCACATATGTAGCCATAACAAACGATTCCAAAAGCATTTATTGGCACAAACAGCCGGTTAGCTAGCTTAGGGGGTGATCGAATAGCGATGACTTTTGATTTTTGCTGAAAAAATACTGTAGCTGACTGAAAAAACACTGTAGCTGAGTTGGTTTATTGAGTATAATTAAATTTTAAAAAATTTAAAAATAAAAATGGCACACTAATCTAGAGCGGATGATGCAAAAAAACATGAGAAAAAAAACAAACAAAAAATGGGAAATTTTTTTTACTGTAGCTACAGTACCTGGTATAGTATTTTTATCGCCTCTCCCAACGCCAGCGTTCAATCACTGAGCGGGCTAGTCTCTTTAGGGGCCGCTCAGTGATGTGATCAGTCATCGTGATAGTGACGAGATCACTGTGCGCAGCGTTTTTGTCACTATGCCACTTTTATTTTATATTTTTTAAATTTAATTATGCCCAATAAGCTAACTCAACTACAGTAAAAAAATCAATTACAGTGAAATTTCAACAAAAGATAAAAGCCATTGCTATTCCAAATGCTACCTTAATCTTGCTTGTAATAGAAATTTCGTGTACCACATGCAACATTTTTGTTCTAGCTCTATGTAAAAGATAGTGGAGGTGACAAGTAGCTATGCATATAGCTGAGACCTGAAATCATAGCATGTTGTGTTAATTAAGGGGGTGCTCGTTTTAGCGATGGCTTTTGGTTTTAGTGAAATTTCATCAGTTGACTTTTTTTAGTGGATAGTGTAGTGAATAGTGAAAAAAAAAAGATGAAGCTAGAAACTGAAGTCGAAAAAAAGCTAACTTGAGCGGGGCCTAAGTTGTGCATATGTTTAGTGTAAGAGTAGAGTTTGCATAAATAATAAGTACAACCTTAACTTTATGTATCTTGTCTATTAATTGCATCTAGAGAAGGCAAAAATGGGTGAAAAGGAGTGGTATTTCTTTAGCCTAAGGGACCGAAAGTATCCAACGGGTGTGCGTACAAACCGTGCAACTAATGCTGGTTACTGGAAGACAACGGGAAAAGACAAGGAAATCTTCACAGGACAACTACCAACGACACCGAGCTAGTAGGAATGAAGAAAACCCTAGTTTTCTACAAGGGAAGGGCTCCAAGAGGTGAAAAAACCAATTGGGTCATGCATGAGTATCGGCTCCACTCCAAGTCGACCTCCAAATCAAGCAAGGTATACATACATACATACATAGCATTTTTCCTACTTTCGAGAGTACATACTTTCACTTTCAATATACCACTTAAATAAATATGTTATACTTCTTTATCACTTTCGGTATATTTAAATACTAATTCTAAGATACTCCAAAGCGACATGATTGAAAAAAATCATCGAAGTCCTTTATTTTTGTTATATACACTTTTTCATATATAAAAGAGTATATACATAAATTATGCTATAAAAGTGAATTTTAATAAAAATTTTCATATAACTCACATTGGAGTATCTTCTAATCATTATTAAAGTATACTAAAAAAAGATAAAGAGATATAACTTATTCATTTAAGTGGTATATGAAAAGTGGGAGTACGTACTCTCAGGAGTATGTAATCATTTTTATGTGTGTGTGTGTGAAGCCTTTTTCGTACTCCTGTGAGTACATACTCTTACTTTTAATATACCACTTAAACAAATATTTTATATCTCTTTATCACTTTTGGTATGTTTAAATACTAATTCTAAGATACTCCAATATGACTTGGTTGAAAAATTTTCAGCGAAACCATTTGTTTTTGCTATATACACTTTTCTATGTATAAAAGAAGTACATACACAAATTATATTATAGAAATAGACTTTGCTAAAAAAATTTATGAAACTTACTTTAGAGTGTCTTATAATCATTATTAGAGTATCTCAAATAAATAAAGAGGTATAACAATATCATTAAAAAGGTATATTAGGAGTGAGAGAACGTACTCCTAGGAGTATAGAACCATTTTTTATATAGAAAAATGGTTCCATACTCCTGAGAGTATGTATTCCTATTGGTTATATACTGCTTAAATGATTATATATTGTTTAAATGATGTTATTATATCGTTTTATCCTTTTAAGTAAACTCTAAAATGATTACAAGATGCTCCATTGTGAGTTCCATGAAAAATTTCATAAAAATCTATTTTTTATAGCATAATTTGCGTATATGACTTTTAGTATGGAAAAAGATATATAACAAAAATAAATGATTCTGATGAAAAATTTTCAACCAAGTCATATTGGAGTATCTTAGAATTAGTATTTAAATATACCGAAAGTGATAAAGTGGTATAACATGTTTGTTTAAATGGTATATTAAAAGCAGGAGTATGTACTCTTGGGAGTACGGAAAAGACTTCATATATACACATATGTATATGTATGTACGTATATGTATATATATGTATGTATATGTCTATATGTCTATATATGTGTGTGTGTGTGTGCATGTTTTGTTGAATTGCGCTAAGTGAATGCCCTGGTGATACAACCTTCTATGTATTCATTATATGACAGGATGAGTGGATTGTCTGCCGTGTCTTTGCCAAGAGTGTTGGTGTCAAGAAATACCCCTCCAACAATGCTCATTCCCGGTCCCATCACCCATACACACTAGACATGGTCACACCCCTCCTTCCAACTCTACTACAACATGACCCATTTGTTCGTGGGCCCCACCCTTACATGACCCCTGCTGATTTGGCAGAACTCTCACGCTTTGCAAGGGGTACACCAGGGTTGCACCCACACATCCAGCCATACCTTGGGTACATCAACCCCGCAGCACCACTTACGCTTTCTGGCCTTAACTTCAACCTTGGAGCCCCATCGTCGGCTATGCCACCGCCACCGCAACCCGTTCTCCATGTGATGTCGATGCCAATGAACCAAACAAGTACTACTAACCAGGTGATGACAACTGAACAAATGGCACTAGGGCTCAGCAACTGTATTATCCCACCTGGTGGGGATGGAAGTTTCATCACAGATGCTACTACAGGTGCTGCTGGCATTAGGTACCAGAATTTGGATGTAGATCAGCTGGTGGAGAGGTACTGGCCGGGTAGTTACTGAATGTAGGTGTGAAGTGCTTGGGGTGCCAAGCAATTGTTGGTCTACATAGGAACAGGCAATTTGAGTGATCTTAATGTAGACCTTCGTTGTATCATTAGCTAAAGTTCTCTCTCTTCTCTGTCAGTTTTTCTTGTACCGTTTAGATTAGTTTTGGTTGTCTGCCTTGTAGAAATCAGAGGATTGTTTGCTTGACCTAATGGCATGTACGGATGTATCTAAAGGCTTAGCGAGATCACAAATAGTGCTCCACAATGACATTGTGAAGTCTATTCCATCTACTCAAACGTGCATGCTGCTTAATTTTCGCCTTAACTTGTGGGTTTCTGAAGTCGCGTCGCGGATATACGATTCACTGTTTCCGGAGTTCACCGTGAATATCCGGCCACTGGAGGCAAGCTTCCTCGACGACAGACAGGACGTCGTCGTCTCGTCTTAAGAGGACGGCCGCCGTGATCAGCCGGCCGGCCGGAAACCACCCGGCAATCGTCGCGTCGTAAAATTGCACCGCAAAGCACGGTGGTACTCGATGGAATCGCATTTGACCGCAACATCGAGCGGGTGCAGAACGTAGGTTTGGAGCTTATGCACAGATTAGCAGAAGCAGATCGCGCATGTTGGCAGAATAAGATCGCATCATACGTGTTGGAAAGCTTACAAGTTACATGAACTTATCTGAATTTCTACAAAAGAAATGATGGTATGGCAGATACAGAGTATAGAGACGCTGAATACTTCTGAAGTTTCGATAACAAACACCGTAAGGTTAGGAAGCTGTGAAGACGAATTGCACAAAAAACACGTGAACAAGACTACAATAAATGACCGATAAAATGAAATACCCACAGATTTAACCTCGTAATCCCTGCTCAGCAATGCGCTGATAGAAAACAACCACTACAATATATGTGGGCGAAAAAAAACAGTAGGACATAATATTTGTATGTAGTATAACTCGTGTGTAGTATAACTCGCAAAGAATACACAACAAGGTTTAGCGATGACCCCAAATCTCCTAAATATTTGTATGCCATCCAACACACTCATCAGTGAAAGCTACGTCATTGTACTTCCAAGATCTGCACAGGACAAAATCAAAATATTATGTCAAGGCAGATACCGTAGAATAACAGGGTGATTCAAAGGCCGGGTTACTGAAACTTCAATGATTTTAGGGAAAACAAGCAAAATGTTCGAACGACCAAAAAGTACTGATTCCAACAATGAAGAAGTCTATATATAGCTAGCACATGGATCTGATTTTACTGCTGACATAGGAACAAAGTGGTATTTTCTTCAACTACAGTGAGGGAGACCACAGACAAACAGAAAGTGTTTACCTATGGTCTATTTGTCAGCATGCCGGCGCTTGTGTCTCCGATGGCCATGGTTGGCATTACTATTCCGTGGGGATTTCTTCTGCTTTTTGGAGCTACATAAAACAATGAAAAGATTGAAATCATACAACAAATACAGTCAATTCACCTAAAGCCATGTCAAGCAACCATTAGCTGAAAAGTGAAAAGAAACACTAACCAGAAGGTTTCCACCAGGAGTGTGAGTAAAACATAAACGGGCATAACCAGCAAAGCAGAAGCCTATCAAGACAGATGTTAAGACGTTTCATACTAGACCAGTAGAAGCACATGCTCTAATTGATTGTTCAATTGGTGCTCACCAGAAACCACACCAACTCTTCAGTCGCAAAATGTTTTACTAATTCATGTTGGTGCATGTAATCCAATATAGTTGCCTGAGCCTGAAAAAGAAAGTTGTTGAGATTCTCTGATCTATGCTGTGAATCTTGAGACCAGTATACCGCATTTACTTATAGAAGAAAAAAACGTAGAATAGTTGAAGATAAGTAGGAAGAGTAATTAAATGTAATGCTGTTTCATCCAGCCTACTGAACAGTAAATAGGTGCAATTTAGCAACAGTTTGATATAAACTAGTATATAAGAAAACTACATAAAAAGGTATGAGGATCAAGACAGTATTTCATGCAACCCAATTACCTAAGGTGCACAAAGAAACACTGCTTGAAAGTTTACACTGTAACCACTAACCACTGGACAGAGTGAGTGGATCACTGATGGCATTGTATCTCCAAGAACTTATGGTAGGTCCGTAGTATTACCACATAATCATACAGAAGACCACAGACCCAAATAGTATCAAACTATAACTTATAGGGCAGAAAATTCCATTAGATTAATTGATGATATGCAATCTATTAGAGGGCTGCAATGTGTAGGTTGCCTTCATAGAATGAGAGGACAAGAGCTATATAGAAGATATCTGGATTTTGGAGAAGCCTATACTAGGGATGTATGTAATTATAGGAGATTTCTGAATTTTGGAGAAATTATGCAAGCACACTGCTCTTATTAGAGTTTGCCTTTGTTACATGCAAACATGAAACGTTAAGATCTTCTAAAAAAGGCTACAAGACCTCAGCAATCACTTGGCCAAATATATAGTGACCGACCAATACACCAATACAAAAGGTCTGTATGGTAGTATGGTACAGTGTGCTATTAAAGCAGAGAAAAACCTATGGAAATTATTTGATACAGTGCTGAATGAATATATAAGAATCTATGGATTAAAATCACCTAAAAACTACCCTACAAGTTCAGCCGAAGCTCCATGAAAGCCATAGAATTAAGGGTCACAGAAGCATGAAAAGGTCTAAAACAATCAAGCATTAACATTTAACAGGAACCAAAAAGCTGGAATACTTAGAAAAGATAGAAGGGGAAAAAAGGAAGAAGAAATACCTGCTGATGATATGAAGTAGCTATCTCAAGAAAATTTTCATATGCATGGCGTGCTCTTTTAGTGTAAGGCTTAAGAGCAGTTCTAATTTTCTCAACATGTGGTTTACTGGCCTTAGCAACTTGATCAATATAAGGTTTGGATAACTTCTTGGCTTCCTGAAAACATATAATCAAACGACATAGATCAATGACTTCACAGGGCTTCACTACAAACAAAAAAACGTGACCTAGATGTAAAGGACATGCGGTACTGTGAATTCTTGAACCAGCACATTCTAGTGTACCTGGAAATAGGGATCAGCAAACTCATGTGCTTTGACAACATGAGGTACAATAGCATCCCTTGATGCTCGATAAACCTCTACTGATTTTGCCGAGACCATTTGCACATAAGGCTCCGTGTTTGTCTTTGTGATAACCCATTTTTCTTTAATAACAGGAATCCATTTCTTCAAGAAGAAAAATGTCATTGTTAGTGAAAAATGAATAAATGCCAAAAATTGACAACATTAAGATACTATATTACATGATATCCGTATATACCAACTATATCACATGATATCCGTATATACCAAGCATTGGCTAAAAATGCATACATAATGATGCATTTTTAACATTTCAAATAAACTTTATTCTTCTACAAATTTCTTCAACTACAGTTTTAGGAACAAATAAGAACATTACCGCCTTAGCAGTTTCTATGTGGGGCTTAGCCCATTCCTTTGCCTGCACTGATTTTTCCGATGCCTGCAGTGTTTTTAAGGGTATTAGAGATAGAATAGAAATTATATTATTCTGTTCCTTATATACCTTAGTTTCACTTGTTATGAATATTATATGTATATTGAAAAGACCCAATGAACAATATATATAAAGAGTATAAGAAAGTATTATAGATAATAAAGACATATCAGGAACAGAATACAAATTCTATATCCTAATACAACTCTATATTCTTAACATCCCCCTCAAATGTAAAGCGTATGCAATAGCGTTGCATTTCAAAGAGTTGACACTAAAATAGAAGAAAAAATCCAAAATCTAAATCTTATAAATGTCGTCGTAGCATGCGGCTTTTAAAAATTATGTCAAAAATAGAAAATCTCCATCCGAGATCGTGCGGTAGCCCATAAAGTATAGTGGTAGCTCATAAAGCAGATCGAAGCCCAAGACGACGACGGCGCAGTGCACAAGAAACGCAATAGAAACGCAGTGCAGAAAAAGCACGGCGGCCTTAAAAGCTCGAGGCAGCGGCTCAAAGAGAAGCGGCAGCATCATAACGACTACTACGACCTGCACGCGGCTCAGAGAGAAGAGCAATGTTTGCTGTCATGCGAAAGACCACACAAAATTCTAAAGGATGGACTGAGGCTAGCAAAATAATCGACTAACTGACACAAAAAATTATGGACTTGCACGGCTTAGACGAACTGAAAAAGATTTAGAGGACTATGTATTTAGATGGATGCAACGGAAGACTCAAAACAAAAAAGAGCTCAGAAGAGGAAAAGATCCAAGGGGGGCGCCGGGATCTGTAGGAAACTGCTAGGGATTTGCCGATCAGATCGGTGGGGTTAGGGACTTAGGCACACCATGCGGCTGTGCGACTGCCCCTGCGTCACACATCAACAGAGAAGCAGAGCCTTGCTTAGACTCGCATATAGAGAGATCTGACTCGTCTCTCCTCCTCCCTCCATAAAACAAACAATAATAGCAACACCGCACAACCTTCCTCTCCCTCTCCCCCCTTCTCAATCCCGAAGCGAGCGAAAAGCGAGGGCTTCATGCCGAGCGCGCACAGCCTACCGAGTCCAGGCAGGGGCCGAGGCGACGCCCATCGCTCGCTCACGCCCGCGCGGCAGCAGATCCGGCGCCTAGCTTTGGCTGATGTTCCTTCTCCCAGCGTCGGTGGCAAAGCGCGCAAGAAGAACATGAGGAAAATAACAAGTGACTACGCGCGGTAGAGGTTTGCGTTTCCCGACATGGGCCACCCCCGGGAGCGGAGATGAATCCTCCCAGGGGCAGCAGCAGCGGAAGTAGATCGAGGTTAGAGTTTTAATCTAAGCTCTAATACCATGTTATGAATATTGTGCGTATATTGAAGAGGCCCAATGGACAATATATATAGAGAGTACAAGGGGTATTACAGATAAGGTAGGCATATTAGGAAAAGAATACAAACTCTATATCCTAATACAACTCTATATCATTAACATCCTTATCCGTATATGGCATATTCCCCTGAAATATCACTTTGTACTTCCTATACATATTGTCCATTGGGCCTCTTTAATAAACACACAATATTCATAATATGGTATCAGAGCGTAGGTTAAAATCCTAACCTCGATCTACTTCCGCTGTTGCTGCCCCTGGGAGGATTAATCTCCGCTCCCGGAGGCGGCCACCTCGCTGGGCGTGTCTGCTGCTCTTCTCTGGCCTCCGGCTTCTCGTCTCCTATGTCTGCACCCGAGCCCAACACCATCGCATCCGCCCACATCGTTGCCCGTGCGCCCGCGCTGCGCCGCCGCCCGGATCTGGCAGAGATGAGGGTTCTTCGGGCCAGGGCCGCTAACGGCCTTGTCGTGTCTCCGAGCTTGCCATCCACGACGGATCCATGGCTCCCCTCCCGGATCCCACCGCTAGGCTCTTCCCCACCCAGATCCGGCCGCCTCCACACCGAATCCGTCCGGTCGTTGCGCCCACCTCCGACCCAACGTCGTCCGTGTTCGCCGTGGAGCGGCCAAGGGGGCCTGCAGAGGAGCGGCTCCACTAGCCGCCCCAACGTGCAGGTGTAGGAATTCATGCCGCGTGTCGCAGCGATGGCGACGATGCCACCGGTGATCCATGTGTTCACCGCACATCCCCTGCCGTGCGCGGCCTTCTTCGCGGGCCCACCCTCCCCCGTCGTTCGAGTTCTACCCGTCGGTGAGGGGCGAAGGGGGTGGCTTTGCCACCAAAGAGCAAGAGCCGGAGCTGGACTTGGAGCGCGCAGTGCCAGCGGCGGCAGAGCCGGCGGTGGATGGGCTCATTAATGAGGTGGTGCACAAGATCACCAAGCATGGTGGATTGGTGGATGGGCAGTACTAGTACTGGGCTTTGCATGGAGGTTGGGTTGGGTTTTAAAATGATATGGCTACTACTATGTTGCTGCCAGTATTACCCGTGAGTCTTTTTCTTTTGAGTCCTCCATTTGCGTTCATCCAAATCCGTAGTTTCTATCTTTAAGTTCGTATAAGCTATGCGAGTCCATAAATTCATTGTTAGTCGTAGAAGTATAAGAATTTTCTTTTGCATAGCAGCAGCTGCTGCTCTTCTCTCTAAGCCGTGTGCAGATCGTAGAAGTTGTTATGATGCCGCCGCTTCTCTAGCCGCCGTCCAGAGCTTATGAGGCTGCCACGCTTCTCCTGCACCTTATGCACTACGCTGCCGCCGTCTTGGGCTTCTATCTACGCCGCTATGCTTCTATCTATTCCTCTTCGGCTTGATTTGATAATTTTTCCAAGAGTTGCACGCTACGATGACATTATCAAGATTCGAACTTCGGATTTTTACTATTTTAGTGACAACTCTTTTCAAATGCAATGCTATTGCATATGCTTTGTATTTGAGAGAGATGTTAAGGGTATTAGAGATAAAATAGGAATTATATTATTCCTTTCCTTATATGCCTTAGTTTCTTTATCCGTATATGGCATATTCATCTGTAATATCTCTTTGTACTTTCAATATATATTGCCAATTGGACCTCTTCAATAAATACACAATATTCATAACATAATTCACAGATAATAAATAAACGCACAGATGATGTGTTCAATTTGGCATTTCATATATAAATTAAAAAAACATAAGTAAGCTAGGGCCCTAGGAGGCACCTTCTGCAATAAGCTGTTGACAGCAGGTTTCCCATATTCATTCCAGTGATTTGACATCACCTCCTACATGATAACATGATCACTGTGACAAGAGAAAGTAAACTAAAGAGGAGACATAGTTTTTAGGTCCACTTGTACCATAGAGCGAGCTGCATGTGTCGCTAACCAAGGTGAAAACCATGCTCCATGAACCTGCCAAAGAGAACAATCAATTCGGTATTTGCCACAATAGTCGCAAGAAAAGCATGCAACAGTGGGAGGATTATACTCATGACAGGCATAGTAACCATCATCAGGATTCAAGAGCTCTCAATGCACTACAACTTGTGCTAGACAACAAAGATGTGCACAGGTGCTCAATCATGCTCGGGTTCAGTGATTAGAAGAGAGTGTTATAATTATGTAAAACTTCACCAAAATTACACCGGCTGAGCTGGCCAACTAAGTTGCATTTGGAATGTGTTGTCAAAAAGTCCTTGACATGCTGCACATTGCGAAGCAAATAGTTAATCTAGTCTAAAATTCATGTCGTGTTACCTTACTGGCATTAATCAAATTCACATCAAGCTGACAAGTGACAACCAATGATAGGACAGCAGCTACAACGATAGAATACATATTTACCTCTCTCAGCTCTCTTGATCTTGTTGAAGTTTCTAACTGCACCCTCATCAGCTCCGCCTACAAACATGAGAAACAAAAGATTGAAGAGAATGCATCCTAGAACTATATCAGAAAATTGTATCACAGTACTAACATATATCACAAACCTCAGCAACTTTAAGAGCATTCTCAGTCTTCTGGATCCTACGCTTTTGCTCATCGCTTGTCTTTTGGAGCTATTAAAAATTTAAAAACAATACAAATAAGGACAGTATTGGCCGAATGATAAAAGTGGTATTAACCATTTTTCTTCTTCTATTCAAAGCATCTATGCTTGTTTCCACAGAAAGTCGGAAACCTTTTACAAGAATGAGCCCCCATCCCATTTTGGCTTCACAACTATATTGTAGTTCAACAGGCATAAGGCTCAACCCTCCGTAAGATTAAAAAAAAGTGATGATACATCACACATCCTGTTATATCATGCTATGGAACTTCTCACTATTGTTCAAACTTTTTTCTCAAATAGTACCACCATCAAATATGCCAAATCATGCTCAAGATTCTTGTTAAGTTTTTTCATAAAGAATTCTCTTACTTTTGACAAAACTTATATTGGATCAAATTCCATCTTAAGTTATTGCGAATTTTACATAGTATAGTTACTGATATGAATATTATGTGTGTCAATTGAAGAGCCTCAATGGACAATATATATAAAAAGTACAAGAGGAATATGCCACATAAAGATAAGGCATGTAAGAAATAGAATACAAACTCTATATCTTATAGAAAATCTCTATATCTTTAACACCCCCTTTCAAATGCAAAGCATATACAATAACATTGTATTTGAAAGAGATGACATTAAAGTATAAAAAATTCAAATCTTGTAAACGTCATCGTAGCATGCGGCTCTTGAAAATTGTGTCGAAAATATAAGATCTTCATCCGAGGTCGTGCAGTAGCCCATAAAGTATGGTGGTAGCCTATAAAGTAGATCGAAATCCGAGATAGTGACGGTGCAATGCACAAGAAGCGCAATAGAAGCGCAGTGCAGAAAAAATGCGGCGGTCTTAAAAGCTCGGAGCGATGGCTCAAAAAGAAGCGGCGACATCATAACGACTTCTACGATATGCACGTGGTTCAGAAAGAAGAGCGACGGTTGCTGCCATGCGAAAAATCACACTAAATCTTAAAGGATGGACTGAGTCTAGCAAAGCAATCAACTAACTGACACAAGAACTTATGGACTCGCATGGCTTTGACAAACTGAAAGATAAAAAACTATGAATTCGAATGGATGCAACGGAAAACTTGAAATCCTAAAAGATTCAAAATCCTAAATAATAGACATAAAAGATCAATCTTGAAAACCTGACCAATCTCCCTAGCAAGCCTCGAACAAACCAACACAAAAAACCAATCGTCCATTGCTCCATCATCGCCTAACATAAAGGACCAACAGAAAAAACCAACCGTCCATTACTCCATCCGCCTAACATAAAGGACCAACAGAAAGGACCGCCGACCATCCATCCGCTCAAGAAACATAAAGGACCACCAGTCGTCCATCCACTCAAGAGATACACAAAGCCGACCATCCATCACAGCCAAACCCCATCTCCAGCCTCCCTCAGCAAGCGACCTCCTCAAAAGATCTCTACCCCCAAAAGATCTCCACGAGAGCATGGACTCGGGAGATGGGTGACAAGCGGGCCGAGCAAATGAGCGACTTGGCCTCGAGCGACCAGAGGCGGCGCGGCAAGCTCGGAGACAGGAGGCGATGGCCAGATTCGGAGATGGCATGCTCAGTCAGCTCCGGAGGCGACCAGATCAGGCGAGGCAACAAGGATCTGGGTGGAAGGTTCGGCGGTGGAAGAGGCGATCTGGCCCGGAGCGCACGAAGCGGCAGCTGGGGAAGAGCGCGGTGGCTTGAGGGCATCCAAATCCGGCGGCGACGAGGATCTAGCCCGGAGAGTGTGCCAGTGATGGTGGCACGGGAAGAGGCAATCCGGCCCAGAGCGCACGAAGCCGAGGTGGCTCGGATCCGGCGGTGAGGAAGAGCCTGGTGGTCTAGGAAGAGCGTGGCGGCTCGAGGGCATCCAGATATGGACCGGAGGGTGGCGTTAGCCAAGATGAGGTGACGAGCACGAGGCGACGACGGCCCGACGAGATCCGTTCAGCGTCGGCTGGATCCAGGAGAGTGGTGGCTGCCCGAAGAGGCCGTCCGCGGCGGTGGCCAGTGAGGTGACGACCACCAGAGAGACAACCTGGCCTGGCGACGACCAGAGAGGTAGCCGCCCCCAAGAGCGAAGATATTCTCCCGAGGGCAGCAGACACAGAAGATGAGTGGAGGCTAGGAAAAGTAAACTCTAACCCTAGCTTGGCTCTGATACCATGTTATGAATATTGCATGTGTCAATTGAAGAGACCCAATGGATAATATATATAGAGAGTACAAAAAGAATATGCCATATAGAGATAAGGCATATAAGGAATAGAATACAAACTCTATATCTTAATACAAACTCTCTATATCCTTATCAGTTACATGCTTACACTTAAATTAACATGGACAAAGAAAAAAAATCAATTACTTACCAGTCGTTGGAATCACATAAAATTAAAAATGAGCGGCACGCACCGTTGAACCTACTATGACAAAGCATTGCTCCCTTTTTAGCCAGAAGAAATTCATCATGTGACAATTGTAGAGATAGCAAAGGATATGACCACTTAAAAAGTGACAAAGTCACAGGAGTGTATCAAAATGTTAAGAAAATGTGAGCTTGTCCAAAAATTGTTAAACAAATCAAAATAAAAGTAGTGCGTTAGCACAAACAACCACAGTTGCACACTTACTTTCTCCAGCTTCGCGTTCAGCTCTTGCACCTTCTTCTCTGCATCGCCAGCCCTAGCCTCCAGAGTCACTTTTTTCCTATTTTGTGATGTGATATCCTTCTTGAGCTTCTCAATCTGGAAGAGGAAAGATCAGAAACCGCAATTTCCTAATTGTTATACTCCAGTTCATGAAATTCCGTGTACCCATTACCTGCTTCTCAAGCTCAATAGCCTGAGCATTGGCCTTGCCTGCCTGCTCCTCTGCAGCTATAGATCCCTTTGCCTGTATATGCAGCAGTAAAGTAGCATAATTACTTCAACAGGGTACCACAAAAAACAGCTAAAAAAGTGTTGTATTCGTTAATGGATCACCTGGATGGAAGTTATCTCACTCTGCAGAGTAGCAATCTTCTGTATCTTCTCCCCAATAACCTTTTCCAGCTTCTCAATGCCGTTATCCTTGCTCTTCAAGTCCTGTGTCTGCTCCGCAATGCTTGACTCTGCAGGATGAAAATAATCAGGCTCCTTTCTAATCAATCGATAATTTCGATGTTTCAGGAAGGATCATGTGGCACGAATACATTTTGTAATGACTAAAAATTGGTTTGACTTGCACACAGCTGCTGAAGTGATTTGACTTAATTTCCTACACTTTGTCACCAAAATTGTTTCTACCAAAGATATGCTCATAGCAAACCTCTTCAAACTAATCGAGTCCATAATGCTAGAAACTTCTTCATGCATTTTGGTCATATTCCACGCAAGGGGCACTGATTTTACGGCGAGTTCCAGTTAGACTGAAAATGATAACATATCTCAAGGAAAAAACTTAAACTTGCACTAATCAAATCAACAAAATGTAGGGAATAGTGAGAAGGCTTTTGCCCAAAATTGCAACCCTCTAACTACAAAAATTCCCCGGAACAACCCGCCACCAAGGCACCAACGATTCCAAATCGGCATCTCAAACCTTGACTCACTAAGCCTTTGGAAACACCGACCAATTCATGATCCCCCAATGACCAAATCCACCCTCACATAGCACGCCACATCGCGCGAACCCCAATATGCTCGCACCGAATCACCTCCAAAACCCTAACAGGCTCACTAAAACCCCATCGAACCCAGCAAATCCAAACGAAGCAGCATCACAAACCAACAACACAGCCACCCCGAACCGAGGAGCGGAGCCATGAACGCACGCACCTAAGGCGGAGATCTTCGCCCGGAGCTGCCCCAGCTCGGCCGCGAGCACGGCGTCCTCCTTGGCCTTCGCCTTCGCCGCGATCTCCTCCGGGCCTACGCCCGCCGCCGCCTCCTGCGCCGCCGCCCCGGCGGCGACGAGCACGACTAGCAGCAGCGCCGCCGCGAGGAGACTCGGAATCCGCATCCCGAGATCAGAAGCACGCGAGATTTCTCGGCGCCGAGGAGGCGTGGAGTGGAAATGGAATGGGAGTGCTCGCCCAGTCGCTTCGCTTCACGGGGCGAACTGGCCAAGCTATAGGGAGTTCAAGAGGGACTGAAGGGAGCACGTCGACGTGGGTGCGGGCGTGCGGCTGGCTGGCGGGGCACGTGGTGGGCGTGCAGCGTCGTGCCCACGGGCGGATCGAAGGGACGCACGGGTGACCCAATTTCGTTTTTCTACTGTATAGTGCATACAAACTGTCATATAAGCATGATATCACATCACACTAGCTATTGTATAGATCGAAATAAAAGAAATAAAAATTCATAGCAAAAGAAAAGCATAGAGGTTTTTTCATAAAAATTGAAAGCCTTGTTGCAATAAAAGAAGAGCGGAGGGGCTTTTTCGCAAAAAAATCAGGGACCTTTGCGAAAGAAATAAGGGTATGTACGTAATTACGAAAAACTACGGGTTATTACCAGCAAAAAAGTGTGTAGGGGCTTTTTTGTAAAAATCCAGAAACTTTTTTGCGAGAATCGATGACCCATACGTAATTACCAAATCTTTATGGGCTATTTTGCAGACGCTAACGCATGGACACTCTCAGAGGGCAAAGAGTCCCCAGCTAATAATATGCGGTAGATGTAGTTACAAATTCTTTAGTTGAAATCCAAGGATATCTGATCAATCTAAGGAATAAAACTCTCAGTCTTTTATCTTTCAGTGCTCTATTTAGCGCTCCCACAACTAAATCCAAGACGACACCAATCAAGACATAGAACATACAAGTACAACCCAGCAAACACAATCATGGTCTAAGCTATTCAGCTAATCAAACCATTCTACAAAGAGAAGATAGCAGAAAAAAGCCGCACCACACATGTATCATATTACTCCAGTCACTCACGTCTTGTTCCATCCCTCCCTATGTCCCTTCTTGTGCGAAAGCAATATCCACCCTTTGCTTGGTTGCATGTTTGCAACCACCGATTGCTAGAGTTCTGAGGCCTAGGCTACATCCCACCAGCCATCGCGTCTCGTGGTCATCATCACCTGTCGATCGTCTTGTCGAATACTTAGTGGTATGGATTAGTTTCTAAATCGACATAGAGTATTGTTAAATTTCTCTTGATTCTTTCGATTTCTTTAAAGCATGGACTAAATTTATGAGTTATGGTTTGAATATTATGATTATTGGTTGGTTTTTCCTTAAATTGTAGAGTTTGGAATTAAAATTTTAATTTAGATTTTTGGAAATTAGAATACACATATACTTCATTACAAAATCGGACATAAAATTATATATGTAATTATAGAGTGTTTTTTGGACTGTGACTGATAATTTTTGTTTACGTTTTTTGATATAATAGTGGACAACAAAGAGAATGATACAGATGATATATAAAATTTTATGTTCGAAAAGCTATTTGGGTAATCACTTTTATGAGATGCGCTATCTTCATTTAACGATGAACCCGTCGCTTTCGTTTCGGTTACGCCCTCGTTGTGCCCCGTGGTGTTTGTGCCGCTAATCGGCGGGGGCCAGGGATCGCGCCCCGACACTTTGGTGATCGCCGGCGAGAGCTGAGCAGTGTGGCGCCGGCGCCGGCGCCGGTCGACGTGTCACGCTGAGCCATGCCACTGAGCCGCGTGCTGCCGACGAGGAAATGACGCGAAAGTGGTAGCAAACTAGCAATGCGTATCCGGCACGGCGGCTTACACCGTGTGCCACGGCGGCGCACGGTCCATTAAAGCCTATCTCTGGACGGGCAGCGAACGATCTCAGGCTCTCAGCCCGGCGCACGCGGGCACGCGGCTCTGCTGTTCGTGGGCCGGATAGTGAGTTGTGGCCCACGCACTGTATCGCATTTGGGCAGGGAAACGAGCTACGGTACGCGCCCCCAGGAAGCTACACGGGGCAGAAGCGTGAGATGGCCAAGCTACGCTCCCCCGGTTAAGGTACACGAGAAGGCAGCTAAAGCTGAGCCGTCCATGTCTTGCTCCTCTTTTCTTTCTCCTCTACCCGACTCGGCGTCCTTTCGTTCCTCCGTCCGTTCCTGTGCAGAGGCTGGGAGGCTCCAAGGAGCAACGCCTCCCTCCCAGGTACCTGAAGGATGCCCAGTTCTTGCGGTTTTGGTGGTGTGATTTATTTCAGCTGTCTAGTTCATGTTTGGTTCTTGTAGTTTGGGTGTGCTATCCCTCGATTACCATGCATGCTCTCGTCATTTCGCGCCGCCTGGGAGTGAATCTTGATGGGGGCGGCTTTGATTTGCTATGAGTTGGGTCAATCTGTGCCCCAAGAGAAGTTTCTTGCAGTTCTTGTTAGTTGGCTCAGTTGGTTCCATGCAGCTTATGCTCTCCAGTTCATGGTAGGGATAGGTAGTTCTTCATCAAGTTTTTGCTGGTTTTTACGGTCCTACTGCCTTCTTTTTAACCTATGATCAAGATGTTCTTGCCTAGTCCGTGTAGTGGGTCTTCTTTCCTGTTGGTGAGTGTAATTAGTAGCATGCATACAAGTGTAATTTCTTTCGACTTGGATCAATTTGGTACTTTGATTGATAGATAGTACGTAAGATTGTTTTTTGCTCCGATGTTTTCATTTGGTTGGTGGTCAGTGTAACAGTGTTTGTACTTTGTAGTGCACTGCACAAGCAGCATGCCACCATATGTGATATGTGTTTAGGCTCACTATACTTTTCTAGGATGATTAGGGAGTTCTGTTCTGTAATAGCGAAGGGACCTATTTCTGGCCTACTTGGACGTGGATTTGGCTGGCAAGTGGCACATTTTTTCCATATATAATTCCATTTTGTTTAAGGTTACCACTATGAGAAAGGAGAGCTAAAGATCAATGTTTTCCTGAGATGGAACGTAGAAAGCATTTCTGTGTGTAACCAAGACTTTTAGCAAGTAGGAAACATTAACATACCTTCATTTGGGTCCTCTTTTGCAAAAGGATTCTCAAGAAATCACTTTCGTCTGGCGTTGATCTGAACTTCTGTTTTTGTTGTTGTTGAATAGACTACACAGGTGGTTATTTTATTCTGTAATGTGAAGAATATGTTTCCCTCTCTGATTATTGCTATCAAGCCAAATTTTGTTGTGACTGCATATTGTGGGTAATTTATCAGAATCTCAGTGTTCAGGACTGAGATGTCTAAGGCCATTGCCGTGATTTCTTGGTGCTGGACTGCACAATTACACAATTGCACTTACCCTTTATTCTCTGTTTGTTAGCCTTATGACAGACAGAAGTGATGGACCAATTGGTAGGCTCCCTGAACATCTCCTTGTAGAAATATTCATTCGGTTACCAATCTGCGAGTGGGTTCAAATATCATGTGTCAGCAAGCACTGGGCAAACATATTTCAAGCAGAATGCTTGTGGCAAACTGCTGTTGCAAGGAACTGGCCATCAGCTGGTTTCCAGAAACGTTGGCCTGGGCCAATTCCCAGAGGTTCAGCTAGGAGGTGAGTTTTGTAATGTGATGTTGTTCTGTCTTCTCCATCACATGATGTTGTTGAAAATTACAAAATATTACCAACTGCTACTCTACCTACAGTATGCATCTGTATCCACTGAAAAAAAACGCACAAATGTGAAAACAAGATAGAAGTCTCAGTTATCAAAATTGTCTGCTGCAGTATCCTTGTAGTCTTAGATTACTGCGTCCTGTAAACCACTTTCTTGTTAGATATACTTTTAGGCAATTTCACTTTGGATTGAACTTCGTGTGAAGAAGTGCAAAGAGCTGGCTTCTGCTATACATACTATATCAGACTGGGGAGTTGCAGCTCTCTTTGGATATCATCTAACATTTCTACATCCAATGAAAAATATTTCTTGGACCATTTATAGGAGATTCCAAGCATTGTATGTCAGCGAGAACCTAGTCCCATCTGGTGGGGAGATTGATGAGCTTGTTGGTCACACTTATCTCTATTTAAAAGAACAGCTTGAGCGCCCTGCCATTCCTCCTTCCAGCATACTTCATGGCACCATCATTGGTGAGGTTTTCTGTTCCAACTTGTCCAAGCATGGAGTTTTTTTAACGTCAGCGCCAGCATACTTTTACGGTTGAATGATCATGTTCAAAATCATTTTCCAGAGATAAAACAAAATGGAAGGGTTCTACTAAATCATGTTAAGTACAGGATAGTTTTGATAGCACATGTCTGGCACTATAAGGAGGAATATTGGATATTGTAGAATCGGTAATGAAAAGTAATGATTCAATTGCATGGCATGTTGAGGTGCTGTATTACTGCTATGTGCTCTTAAGAAAGCATTTCTGTGCTCCATTAAAAGGAAAGCTGGGCAGGTTCTCATGCAAATGAGTTGACAGGCTATATATATTCACCAACTCCTTAGCAACTGCAGGTGTTTTAGGATTGTGCAATTCTCTTCTGGGGAGAATAGTAACATCACTTAAAATTCTTGACCTTTACCCATCAGATTTGAGGCTCGATGAGGTATTTTAAAGCTGCCTCCAGTGGAAAGCTTGGAAAACTATGTATTGCTTTTATGTACCATAAGATTCATGCTTCTGTATACTATAAGATTCATGTATTGCCTCACGACTGAGGATTGCTGATACTTATGTCTATGCTCACACTGAATTAACATTGCTTTCTCATCTTCTGTACAGATCAGTTCATTGCTTGTGGTAGGACAGGAGAAAAGGCCCATGAACTTGCTTCAAAGATATGGCTTGCAGTCATTGACAACTTGGAAGAAAATGAGCAAACTTTCTTGCTGCTAAAACACCTTGCACAAGAAGGCGAAGTAAGAGCTGTTTCCTATTTTTATTTATATTCTCAAAACAGATAAAAGTATCCTTATTTGAATACAATGGACACATCAATTTCTTTCTATCCAAGTGATACACAAAAATGCCAAAAAAAATGCTCAACGGGTGAAATGATCTGCTGGCTTCAGAATGGCTGCATTTTCCATGTATGCTTAGTCTGATGCATGGTGATGTTTATGTTTTTGGTACTAACATAATTGTAAATAAGGGGAAATATAGATAACTTCAGATTGACTTTTTTATATGCTGCTATGCACAGTATAATATATAATTGCTGAAAATTGGTATTTGATCTTTTATTTGCAGTTTTTCCTTCCATTTCCGTATTCCAGATCATATAAAGTACTATGGAGGGTGTTCGACAAGCTGTTCACCGACTTCCGTGACTGTTTCAGCTGGGTAGATTACCATGATGCGCTAGCGAGAGCCAAGTCTAGGTTTCAGCCAGTACCGTCTACATGGCTTGGCCATTAGCGCACAGTTGTTGTTATTGTTGCCAGCTATAGTTCCCAAAGTGCAAAGGTGGATGCCAAAGAGTGGCAATTTTAATGGATGATTTGTACATATTTAACACCTTGACAACTTCAAGAACACCAAACTGTTGTTTGATTGGAAAATAAACATGATCTTGTAAGTTGTTAAAACTACTACTGTGCAATTCATCATTCGTGTAGTTGCTTCAGTTCAGTGTATAGTACACATTTATCCCAAGCTGGTGTCTTCATTTTCTGTTTATATGTAAATGGTGATTTGAACTTTGTTTCTATACGGTTTTCTGTTGAATGATGAATCAGTGTATTGGAAGTAGCTAATTGGAATAAAAGTTCGGAAATCTTTATTGGGCATTTGAACTCTGATCATATTTAAGTCGAACAAGCCACTAGCTATTAACACATAATATCTTCAGAAAACAAGGTAAAAGCATAAATGAGAATAATCATTAAAACTTATCATCACAAACGAAAACCTTGTGCGCTGTTGCTCTTTCCACTTTCCAGGGCAGTTCACATGCAGTTGGACAAGCTTGCCCAACAGATCATCTCCATATCACACACATTGCATGAACAGTCCATAACGACCTGCTTATCTTATTCCTACCTTTTTGCAAACTATATGTGCTCACAATCATTACACCTCAGTGCAGCATTGCTGACCTGTCTGAAAACCAAGCTCCAACATTGTCCAAGTCATCCATCCTTCTGCTGCTGCTCATCTTGATCTGTGCAGTTCTTGCTCGCGCCGATCCGATGCTGAAGAGGTTCGAGCAATGGATGGGCAAGCATGGCCATGCCTACATCGGCGCAAGCGAGAAGCAGAGAAGCGATGTTATTATGTATGTTTGTAACCGTGGTGAAAGTGGAAGAAAACCAAAAAAAAATCTACGCTAGAAGTACGTAAATGCCTTAGGCTGAAACCTGAAACCTTATTTACGAAACCTGAAACCGTATTTACTCAAGGCCTGAAGCAACCTGGAAAAGGGACTTGTTCAATCTGCTTGGCAGCTTCATGTTTTGAGTTTGCCTTGTGACACAGCTTACTTAGAAGTTGCATTAGTACTTCTTGACGGAAATTCTAGTGTTGGCGACAGTTCTTCACTTGAATGGATCGAACCCTCATATGCTTCTAATTAATTCAATAATCTTTTTAGTAAAAACTGTATGCCTGTGTTGAAGGGTGTTCCAAGATTATCAATTACCTTACACACACAACAGGATTCCAAGTGTCCTTTAAATTTACTCAACAGCAAATTTGAGCAGCAGAAATCCTCGATAACATCAGTCATCGATATACCATATCCATAACATGACAGATTTGATCAGCAGCACAAACTATAACAGGATTACCAAAAACCTCCCATACATTATGGAGAAGCATATTATGAAATACATCTTTTTCTGCTTGAGTGCCAAAGTACCAAGTGCTTGTGAACCTAGACAGCTTCCAGCTTCTGAGGGTATTATCGTAATCATAAATAATAAAGTTAGAAATGTATAACTGTCTGACCGATCAACAAGCTAAAACGAAACTTGCAAGACGTAGTAGTGCTTTGCAGCAGCCCCGATGTTGTTCACGTCATTTCTTCAATAGCTTCCTCAACACATCTTCAGCATGATGCTCCATCTTTGGTAAAGCCCAGTCATGCTGGATGATGTCCAGGCTGTCTTTCTCTGCACCCAAACTCTGGAAATGGCCAATTGAAAAAGGTAAGAACTTTCTGTGTTAATCAAGTCCTTACAGAGAAATCACTGAAACATGCATGCACAAAGGCACTCAGTGAAATCAATAACGTAAAAACAACAACCAAAACACTAAAAATATAAAGAAGATTGCAATATTTGGGCAATAAAATGACAACAAATCAAGAAGAATTAAAACAACCATGTGTATTGACGAATTGGTAATATGCCTATATGAAAGGGCAAAAGATGCCAAGAGCTTTGCATGGGAACTGTAGCACTCCTCTGCAGTATCATATGTCTGACAACAGAGCAAGAGGAAAGCAGGTGCAATTTGCATTGTACAACAGAATTCTTGAAAAACAACTGAAACCCTAAAGTATCATTTAAAACTTAAAAAGACCAAGCATGTGGAACAACAGCCCATAGGAGGTCGCTAATTAACAGTAATCACCCAAACCATCACTATGCATCATTACAATAAATGCAGCACCAAATGTAATTCAAACAACATTCACACAAGCTCCTTCAAGCTTATACAGCTTTTATTTAAACTGAATAAATCTGATTTATGAGAAGGTTGAATTAAATGCAGTACATGAAAAACAAAAATGCTAAGGGGTCTCAAATGCTAAACAGGGTTGTTTTTTTTATCTTATGCATTCGAAATGAGTGTTGTTCCGTGCTTGTATATATGTCACGCGTGTGAATTATTATTCACACACGCACAAATTACTGTTCATACGCTTGAACATGCCCATGTACTGTAGCAACACACGTGGCGAGGTCAACTTAGTAAAGATATAGATAAGAATGTTAGTTTCCTTATTAGATGGGTTTATCATCTTATAGATATATTCCATTTAATAGAGATAGGTTTCTTTAAAGATAGAGAATATTTCTTAAAAGTCAAGTCAATCTATCCCTATAATGTATCTATTATCAATCAAGCAATAAAGATGAAATAATCTAGTATCTTTCCTAAGTTCTATCATCCCAATCTATAGTCAAATCTTTCATCCCAACAAGCTAACGCCGCCCAACCTTCCTCCCGGTGGTATTTACCCCAATGAACTAAGGTTCATCACAATATATGTATCAGTTGGGGTTAAGCATAAGGAATTTCATTAAAAGATGGAACGCTTCATACCATTGTTGGATTAAAGCCAAAACCACCACCCATCTGCATCATCTTTTGTGCATCATCAGTAGCTGCATGTCATGAATAAATCATAAAACTCCGAGACAACAAACAGTTAAGACAGCCCATAAATATCACAAAGTATTTTGTACTGGACTAAAGCATGTATCTAACCATTTTCTTCGCCAGGATCAGACTGAAAAGACCCCTCAAGCCGAATAAATTGAGGAAGTACCTAATAATAACAACAAACCATTAGGGCACTTTAGACTTTGTAAGTTCTTATGTAAACTAGATCTTTCCTTACTTGACAACAGGATAACAATTTTATACACACCATGAACGGCTGCTAACATAGCTCACATCAACAGTACTCAGATCTATCCCATTTTGCAGCATTCCCCTGAATCGTTGAGTCAATGGAAAGGGAATTTTGGCTGAAAAGAGATTGGCAGATATGTGAGTCCATGGCTGCAAGCACATGCCACTGAAGTGTGCATGATCACAAAAACAACATAAGCATATAGTGTGTATGGCCATATATCAGCTACCAGCATGCTGAATCCACCAACAATTTCGATCTTATAAAAAATTTCTAGATATTAAAAAGTCATGTTCCTTTTAGAATTTTATTGTCAAAAAGCATATGAATCAGAGGCCAGAAGACGGTGAAATTTGCATGATTGCAAAACTGATGTACCTGAACATTTTTTCAACAAGTTTCCAAATGCAAATAGAAAAGGGTAACAACTTGTCTTTACGTAAGCGACAACATGACTGGAAGCTTCAACAAAAATACATGACAAAAGCATTTGTGGCATCTACTGATGCACTTCTGTCAAAATGTTTGACAAACCTCTCATAAGGTTTCTTCAATGAGAGCAACATTATATACAATAGATTTCCACATGCTTGAAGGTCAGTACTTTTGTAATTAGCAGTGATGATCTTACAGCAGCATGAAATAAATGTACAAACATGGAACTGGCATATGAAAAGAGCAATTACCACAGTAGTATACACAGTAAAGCATAACATACCTGCAACAAAACCAGAAAAGAAGAAATTCACCCATGCAAATGTAAGTGTCTGCAAAAGGTTGAAACAACCAATTAATAGAAGGCACAGTGGCAATTATGATACAGATAAATTAATATACGTGTCACTGAACCTGTGGAACTATCATGGAGAGATTCTTCTTCATCATGTCCATGGCCATGTTTGGATCTGAAAACATGGCCGCCTGAGCTTTCTGTGCCTCTTCTTTCGGAACATGAAGTAATCCGTTTTCCTAGAATGCACTCAAGATTGTCAAAACAACATACACTCAAAGATAATGTTCCAACAGCTCGAGGAGCAATGGAGCAATGTGTCAAATCAGAGTCATCAGCAGTCATCAAGCCCATCTCGGCAATGATTGCTCGAGGAGCAATGGAGCTACAACTTTGGAGACTTTCATCACAAGATTAGTTTTGGGCACTCTCTTCTGGCTATAAAATGCTAAGCTTTACCGATCCCTCACTTAGATGGGATTAGTAAACTCAGATAGTTCAAGTGGGATTACCTCGTTGGTGTAATAAGACTTGCGAGCCTTGAAGGCCTTGGCTGGGATGAACTGCGCACTGGTCCTCAGGTTCCTCGCCCTGATGACCACCTGCCTGCGAAGAAGCAAAACCCTCACATCAGCCACATCATCAACAGCTAAACATGAACAGAAGCAACACTAAAACGTAGCATGCTCGCAGGCACTAAATTTGTAAGAAATCCCCGTGCGGTTCCTGGATCTAGATCGCTCGGATCGAGCGAACCGGGAACAGATCGGGGTGGAATTGGAGGGGAGGTGCAGCGGGGAGCACGGACCCCTCCTTGACGAGCTTGGGGTCGGGGGAGGGCGACGACGACGGGGAACGCATGAGCTTGGAGACGAAGTAGCGGAGCACGCCGATGAGCACCATCACCACGGAGAGCGGGACGAGGACCCAGTCCCGGATCGCCGTGTCCAGCACCAGCTCCTCTGCCATTGAATACGGGAGGGGGGCTAGCTACGGCCTAGGCGAGGCGACGACCGGCGACTCGGCGGTGGCGTCGCGAGAAGAGGACAGAGCTCGCCGAGATTCCGTAATTGGTTAGTTCGGGAACGATCTTTTTTCTTTTCCTTGAGCCCTTGTTTCATCCCAACTGACCGGCCCAAACTATGTTCCCACTTCCAAGCCAACGGCCCGTTTCCTTTTGGATGGGTCGGACTCGGATCGATTTTCCTTTCCTTTTTGTTCTCTAAGGGTAAAATCGCGGCCCATGTATCCCGGTCGGAAATATGTCTTTCAAAAGCCCTAAAAGGAGGCCCATGTTGTATAAGACACACCAGTATCCTTTCCTTTTTTTTTTCTTTTCTGTTCTTTTTGATCTTCTCTCTCTACCATGAAGATGCTGAAAGTTGCAATATGTTTCAAACTTTTGGAGCCAAATTCTTCTGAAACTATGTAAAAATGATCGGGTTGTACGGCTGTACCTCCCAGTCCTGCTGCTAGACAGCTGGTAGACATGCGGTGAGTTTTTTCGTTTTATGACTTATAGTTTATGGTTTGCTTCTCCTGAATAAATAAATAGGATAATTTCTTCACCGTCCTTTTTAAAAGGTATATCGGCATATCAATATTCAGCTCGTTCATATAAATACTCGTGTTAGGTTAAAAACTATTAGCTATAAGCCATGGCCGAAAATAAGCCATTATGTGAATGTGATAGCTAGAAAGAAAAATAAAAGGAATAGTTTCCAATATTTTATGTTACGGCCAACTTGAGGGGGCAACAGTTGAGGCGACTTGGCAGTAAAACTAGTTCCCAGAAGTTGCAAAGCAAAACTAGTTCTCACCGTACCAACACAGGCAATATCCGTGCAAGAATCTGGTATTAGCGATCCATGGTTGTTCCCAGAACACCGAGTCTTTTGTAGTGTAGCAACAATGCAGCATGCATACTGACCAGGTCAACCAGTCATCTGAATTAAGACGAGAAAAGGGCTTAGAAAATAACATTGCTGTGGGGGAACATCCAATTCAACACATAATGCTTTGCCTAACAATGAGCCACGTGATGCTCAAATTACCACCATGGTTAAATCTCTTTAAGTCATTTGTTACCCATTTGTTTTGGTACAATCATTTGGTAGAAACATAGACTGGTGCTTTGCCATAAATAATTTAGCAATAGGCATCATAATTCATTCATTTTCTACCATAAAAAAACCCCGGTATCACCAAAATTAATAAAAATCAATTACATTGCACACTGTACTTGTATAAAAATGATAAAACTAGTGTAGAAAACAATCTCCGTGGTGTGAGCACAATAAAGAATCTAAAATAAGAACAAAGAAATTATGAGAACAGTATCCTAAAGAAGAAATTAAAAAATAGAAAGGCGACTAAGTGTAATAATCTATCACCAACAAAAACAGGTGGTGCGACATATACAAAATGCAAGTAGGAGCGGCCATCCATTGCTAACAAAATACCATAAAAGAGGAAACCAACAAACAAAAGGTGACTATGTGCACTTGTCTACCACCAACAAAAATAGATAGCGTAAGACAGACAAAACATGAGTAGGAATGGTCACCCATTGCCAACAAAACAACACGTGCTATGGCTGTTTTCCAGAAAGACATCTGCGTGTAAAAATTAGCTGTACACACAAGCAAGAGATAAGCACTGTGAAATGAAAGTGATATAACATTCTACTGTAGCAACCAATTTTTGCGTTAAATGACATAACAAAACTATGTTTTATCTTTTATTATAGAAATTTACTGTAGCAACCCAAGAATTTATATTAGATACTCGTGAGGAGTATCATTGCACAGCTCAACGAGAGAGTAAGGTCTCGTTCTAAACTGCTTTAATTTTTGACTTCTTAATTTTATCACTTTTTTTTTGTTCTGGGGTTTTTACTTTTTTCCTTATTTTTTTATATTATTCATGATGATATAATTTTTTTAAAAATTAATTACTTAGAAAAACTATCAATTGTTATAATGTATTTTTAGTTACAGTGAAAAAAGTCACAATGCACGGCTTATAAGCCAGTACGTGCCCCGGGTACGCCGAGCGATACCCCCTTGGCAGAATCCTGCCGTCGCCAGGAACGGCCGAGTCACGCACCCGTACATTAACGACGAAGCGTAGGCCCATCCCCGTCATTTCAACCCCCCTCCGGCGCATCTCAGCCGCACATCGCCTCTCCGCACGACCTCCAAAGCAGGGGGGCCAGGGGCAGTCACGGAACTGCCGCGCCGGCGAAAAGGCGGAGCAGGCAGGCAGGAAGCGGTTCGGGGGTTTTAAGAAGCAACGCCTTCTCCCCCTGGGACTCCGCACCAGCAAAAACAAAGGCGAGGAGGGAAAAAGCTCGGAGAGGGGGAGGGAGAGGGAAAGCATTCGCGGCACGGCGACGGCGGCGGGCGGCTTGGGGTTATCGGAAGGAGAGGAGGCGGGGGGAGGGAGGCGCCGGCTTGGCGCTACTAGGGTTCCCGGCTCCGGTCGCCGCGGGGCCAGCAAGGTCACTCCTCGCTCCTAGCCTCCTCCTCCCCCACCTCGATTGTACGGTGTTTGTTTGTTTTTGTGTGTGTGTGTGTGTTCTTTCTTTGATCTTCTTGTTTTTTTTTTGTTTGAGGTTTTTGAGAGGGTTGAGGTCATGTGCTTGTTGCTGTACAGAGAAAGGTGCTGTTTCTTTCCCTCCTTCGGTGCGGTTTTAGTGTTCGTGGAGTATGTTTGGCGAACAAGGGTAGTTTTGCTCTGTTTTTCCCCAAGGATTTCACATGAACGCTTGATCAGGTGGTGAGTTCGTCACTTGTGCACGTTTTTTTGATGTTGCTCTGCACCTTGGTTTAGCCCCTGCCTCCCTGAGATGGTGATTTGTTTGTGTGCTTTTCTTCAGGGGATTGGAAATCGTGGGTTGGATGAAGAAAATCAGTTTAGATTGGGTATCAGATAGGTATTGGACTAATTTTTTTTGTAAATTGTAATGTTTTGCGTTACATGGTGTTCTTCATGGTGTTTAAGTAATTTTCACAAAGAAGTTCACGTCTTTGGTGTTCTTCATGGCGTTTAAGTACCATTAGGCGGTGGATTTTATGCTGCTGTGCGGTGTTAATGTGTTGGATTACAAACTGCGTGTAAAAAAGGTGGACTTTTTTTTTTGTCATTTTGCAGTTATGGAGTTTTGATTGTTAAATCCTACTGGGAATAGTTTTTGCATGATTTTTCCCATGGAGCATGCGTCTTTGGTGGGTTCCTAGCATTATATGTATTCTTATTCTGCATTCGCATAGCCGTCCAAAAGAGAACCACTCTTGCAGAATTTAGTTAATCAGCACTAAACGATCACCTTTTGTTGTCCAGCAAAATGGCCACAGAGAATGCTCTACCGTTAATTGGAGGGACAGGAGCTGGGAACTGGCCACCAAGCAAGGACCTGGGTTCATACAACTCTTTGCCAGCAAGCCTTTCAGGAGAAGAGTTGGTGCTCTTGTCAAATGGTGGTAGTATTTATGGGAGCTGGATGGATTCTGTCCCGAATCGCAGTGGAAGTGCTCCCCCAAGCATGGAAGGGTCTTTAGCTGCACTTGGTCACCTCATAGGTCAGAAGAGTGGGAACCTAGAGGCCACATTGGCGAACTTGGGCACTGGAGCTGGCAGTTTGAAGTCTGAGGAGCACCTACGGTCTGATCCAGCATACTTTGAATATTATGGCTCCAAGATGAATTTGGACCCAAGGCTTCCACCACCAATCGTTTCAAGGGAGCGTCGCCACCTGATGAACCGGTTTGGCAAGGCTGGAGAATGGAGGCCGTTCTCCCTTGATGACAACAGCAGCAGGTCCTTGTTTTGTTGTCGTTCTACTCTATCAACGCATAAGGAAGAACCTGAGGATGATAGGTCGCCAAGGTTGGATTCAAGTTCAGCAGAGGATGCTCAATGTTATTCTGGGCAGAGCACATCTAACTTAGGAAGCCACCATTTAAATCGTGTAGATTTAATGCAGGTAACTGGTCCATATATTAACTCCTTAAGCATTTTTAGCTCTGCTGTATTTTGTTCCATATGCATTGTAAGCAAACTTATTGTTTTTTATTCCCAAGATATTCATTTTTCATCCATCAAGTATTAGAATCTTCAGTTGTTAGGAAGTTGTAGCAATTGAGTACTCTTTTGAAATATTTATGTCTTAAATATAGCGGAGGTTTAACACTTCAGTGTTTTGAAATAGAAAGTGCAAATTCTGAATGGTTAGACAGATTGATATTGTCTTATTACCTATTTGCAAAATAAAATCAAAACATATATTTGCTTCAAGAAAAGATGTTGGGATTGGCAACATCTAACCCAGCAAATTTCTTCATAGTCTTACAGGAAGAACAGAATTCCTGATTGTGCTCAGTAAACCGTGTTGTTTGCCAATTCTCAAGGGTTGGGTTTTTCCATCTCCATGAGGACTTTCTTTTCTTTTTTCTTTTTGCATGCAGATGCACTCCCTAATATCACCTTTTCTTCACCAAAGAGTATGTTATTGATGATATGCACTGTGGATACCTTTTGACCATATTGCTAATTGTTTGCTTATTGTTCAGGAAAACTTTCCTCGTTGCACTGCTTTATATGATAATTCTTCTGATCCTTCAAATACCAATCCTGGTGATGGAGGATCTATCAGTTCTTCTTGCATTAACTCATCAAAGAATTCCCCATTTGATGCTGTCAAGTCATCAGGCTTGAATGGATTTCCAACAGATACTCATCAATGGTCACCTACACCTATTGGGAGTCCACTGAGAAATACACTTAGTAGCAACAGTCTCTCAGCTTCATCTCCTCCCGCTTCATCCTGTTCTGATCACGATATTATTATTCAAGCTTCTCAGCAGGGAAATCCAAGCATGGACATCAAGCCTGGTGGTGCAGTTGGCGTCATGCTTGACAGTGTGGACTCGAGTATGAAGAACTTGAAGATTAGTCTGGATACCCAGGGTAATTCACATGTTATGCAACAGTGGCAGGATAATGCTTTACTGCAGAATGGTCCGTCACATCTAGTCCATGCTGATCCTCTTCAAATGATTCCTCAAGGAATCAATCTTCCTCAAAATCCTTTTGTGGATTACTTCTCTCATGCTCATATGACATTCAACCCTGGTGACATTCCATCGTTGTCCCAACTTGGAATGACAACACCTTTTTATACACCGAGTTCTTTTGGGAGCCCATATTATCAGAATTTTCAGTCACCTAGTGCTTTGGCTCCTCCATTTGGAATTGATGGATATGGTTTGCATGGTTCATTCTTGCCACCTGTTATAACTAACTTTGCTCCACAGCTTCCTGTTATGACACCTTTTGATACTCCTATTACTCCAAGCTTCAGTGGTAGACTAGCTGGTTTTCCTTCAGCTGGAAATATTGCTGCAGGATCTGAATATTCTCACCCATATAAGATTTATGAGCAACTTGGGGTAGCTATGCCGCCATCCATTCCTGATCTGAGCCTTATTCATTATTTTCAGCAACCCTCTATGCATCAGTATGGTGGTGGAAATCCATATGATACAATGGGTTCATGTACTAACTTCATGGGGAATCCTGCTGGCTTTTTTGGTTCACAAAAAGTATTGTATGAAACCATACAACAGTCAGAGCAGAGGTTTCAGCTCCCAATTACTGGAACTTCTAGTTCCCCTATACTCAGAAATGGAGGAAATTCTGTTGTTAATTATCAGAGCACCTCACCTTACATTGGTATACCAATGCCTTATCCTGCAAATCCGGTGTTTCATGGGCAACCTTCATCTGGAACATATCCTCACGACAGGAGAAATGATTCAATGGGGTTCCAATCCCCTTCAAAATATATGCCCACTAGTTTTGGAATTCGAGGGCAGCGAGGGAGGGAGAAATCTGATGACCCCAAGGCACGCTCTTTTGTTGCCAACAGAACCCACAGGGTTGAGCTATCTGACATCAAGGGCCATATAATGGAATACAGGTCAGTTGTGGTGTTGATTATTTCACTCATTGTCTAGATGTGTATAATCCAATGAAAAGTTTGAGGCATTAATTACTTCCATGTTCTTGACCTCAGCTCTGACCAAAATGGTAGTCGATTCATTCAGCAGAAGCTGGAGAATTGTACCACTGAAGAAAAGGCCTTAGTGTTTGCCGAAGTCCTTCCTCATGCTTCATCGTTGATGACTGATGTCTTTGGAAATTATGTGATCCAAAAGGTATACCGTATACTGTTATCTTTTCTTGTATGTGTTATCTGTGGCAATTTTTTGATGCATGTTATGACACGTAAAACTTGCATGATTGTACCTTTTTTGGGAAGGGATTATATGATTGTACCTTGTTACCAGCAGCAATTGTGAATTGTATGTTTGTATGAAAAGAAATAACATGTAGTACCTGCAGTTCTTTGAACATGGAAGCCCTGAGCAAAGGAGAGATCTTGCCAGCAAGCTTGTTGGCCATGTGTTAACTTTGAGCCTTCAGATGTATGGATGCCGAGTAATTCAGAAGGTATTATTGACTTCTTTTTGGGAAGTGCAACTTTATTTTTGCATAATGATTTGGAAAGGAAATCCAATTTACTGCTGCATGTCGACATTTTGCACGACACTTTGTAGCATGTGTTGTCTGATTTTCTCTCCATTTGTTTGGAGAAATTTTTCTTGTGCTCTCACTGTTGGATTAGTTTATTCTGATATAACTTAATACTGTTTTCACTTCCTGCTTCACTGTTACAATTGCAGGCCCTTGAAGCAATTGAGCTTGACCAGAAAATAGATCTTGTTCGTGAACTTGATGGACATGTGATGCGATGTGTTCGTGACCAAAATGGAAATCATGTTATACAGAAGTGCATTGAATGTGTCCCAATGGAGCATATTGGTTTTATAATATCTTCTTTTCAGGATCAGGTTGCCAACCTATCAACGCATCCATATGGTTGTCGTGTTATTCAGGTGAATTGGTATCGGTGTTTTTTTATGCTAACTTCTTGCCATGTTCTTGTCTGTTGAACTTCTTCCTATTCTGCTTGGCAGAGAATCCTGGAGCATTGCAGCAATAATTCAGAAAGCCAGTGCATAATAGATGAAATCTTGGAATCTGTTTGCATTCTGGCACAAGATCAGTATGGAAACTATGTCACACAGGTGAAATTTCTTTGCATTCTGTAAGATCTTAGTGGCAAATTTGACTAAATCTTCATTAATTAGTCATCGAGATCTTGTTAAGTGTTATGCTGTCAATCTTGCAAGGTTGAAAATATATTACTAGCAGAACCTCTGGTTGCTCTCCATCTGGTGAAGTGTTGTATTCACCTACAATCAACAAAAGACCATCTTGTTGGCTTCAACCTCTACCTTTCAGACTTATTGTATTGGCATAGGAGCCCAAGCGGGAACATACTAAATGATTCAATGAAGGATGTGCTCTAGCTCACAAACTTAGATCTTTGATGCTTTTTTAGTACCTTTGTATTCAGTAGTAGTGCTTTACTCTAACTAAAGAGCTGTGTTCATGCTAGCAAGTTAACATAAATAACTAATGCTGAATTTGACAGTTGTTCAGTATCTTACTTTCATTGTAACCATGGCTCTTTTGCAGCATGTTTTGCAGAGAGGAAAAGCTCATGAAAGGAGCCAAATTATCAATAAATTGGCCGGGCAGGTTGTGTCCATAAGCCAAAACAAATACGCATCTAATGTCATAGAGAAGTGTTTTCAACATGGGGATGTTGCAGAGCGGGATCTTTTAATCAAGGAGATTCTGGAGCAAACTGAGGGCAATAATTATTTGCTGGTATGCACGATGAATGTAGCCCTTTTTTCTCTTGGCTTTCGTCACTTTTTGAGCGAAACAGCTAAAAGCTCTAGTTTGGTGGAAACCTGACAAATGTCTAAACTTCAGGTAAAAGAGCAGGCAGACACCTTCCTAATAATAATTAATAAGCAGTAGAAGTTTCCTTATAAATCAAAATATGATACAGAAATTAGTCATTTTTTAGGAAATCAGATGTGGTTCTCTTAAAATTCCGTGTGGCTGTTGTTTCTGATACGGTTTACTATAGTAGTATCAATAATTATGTCTCCATCTGTCTTGATTTTGTTAGGCTACACCTTTGCTCATTCAAGTATTCACTAATTAATTTACAAATTACCTATATTGTTCTTTAGGTGATGATGAAGGATCGATTTGCTAACTATGTAATTCAAAAAATACTTGAAACATGCAATGAACAACAGAGGGACATTCTCCTCAGTCGTATGAAATGTCATTTGCAAGCACTGAGGAAGTTCACCTATGGCAAACATATCGTCAGCCGAGTTGAGCAGCTTTCTGGTGACGGTGCGTTCTCTCGTCAATTCCTGTCAATCATACTGGCATTCTTGTATATTGAAGCTCCTCTCAGCTTGTTTCTAGCTGCGGTGTTTCAACTCAACTTATTTTCATATTTCACATTTTCAGGTGCTGTGCAGTTGGAATCCTAGATGAAACTCTTAACCAAAGGATGCCGAATTCTTCACAGGAAGGGTGCCGCCTTCTATGGACCCCTCAGTGGAGAAGGCAAAACAAGAAGGAATCTGGGCTTTGCTGCGGTATCATCAGCTGCAGAAAGGGCTAACAAAGCTGTCACCAAAGATCGTACAGATAGTCTAGTAGTCCGTATATCAGTGTATTTATGCTAGGGCGTGCTTACATTATAGGATAATATTAATAATCGGTGGGTGCACATAAGAAGTTTAGCGTGGTGGTGTGGTAGTACATATTTGGACCTCGGTGGAGATGTAATTGCTGCATCCAACTTTTCAGTGCGACTCTGTTCGGTCTCCCGATGTTTTCCAGCGTTTTTTTGGTGCCATCAGTCGCGAGGTCTATTTCCTGAGTTGTTTCTCCGTGTGACCAGTTGATGACACTTCTGCAGGTGGTGTTCTCTTCTCGCGCTCTCGCCTCTTGATCCTGCAATATAGTTTTTTTTTCTTCTGTTGCACTAGATTTGATTTGTTGCAATAGGTGATTTGATATGTGCGTTACAAATTCTCGAGATGTTTATTCTACGTATGTTAATGTGCATGCAATGGCGTCTGTAAGTCTGTAACTTGTTCAGAATACTAGTCCATATTGTTGTGCAACAAGAGCCGGCTGCTACGAGCGCTTTTCTTTTTCTTCGGAAAAAAGTTCTCTTTGATTTCTTGTGTTTGGCTGTTTGCTGTACTTTTGGCCTTGAAGCCAGCACAACCCCCCCCCCCCCCCCGGGCCAATGTGCATTTGTTCATAGAAGACTAATTTGGGAGGAAATAAATGATTCAATGATCAAACAATTACACTAGTTTATCATGGGAGAGGGGGCAGCGGCATCCACTCAAATGCTATAGTGCAAGTGTGCGTGTTCAATCATAGGCGCGCTGGGGAGAGTAGAATGTTTTTTTTTTTTTGAGAAACAGGGAGAGTAGAATGTTTGCTGCAAGAACATGACACCCCCCTTTGAACAGGGAATGCTACTGATTTTCACTTGATTTGAGAGCAAACGCTCTGCTTTGGGAAGATAGGACTTGTCTTCACGAGTAGATTAAGCCTCGAACCTTGGATTTTTAAAATAATTTATTTTTTTATTTGAAATTACAGAAAATATACACGTGTAAATTTTTTTTTACAGAATAGCTTCCAGTCGCCCAACGACTGCGCGACACGCGGGTAGTCAGTGCCATTGGGCGACATAATTGCAGTTGCCTAACTGTTCAACGACTAGGACCAATTGCCAAACGGTTAGGCGACTGCATGCTCCAGTCTACCCGTAGTCCTCAGAACCGACATGCGGCTATCACAAGTGGATCGATCTAGAGATTCACCCACATGACCAGTGGACTCTCGACTTCGAGGAGTGAAATGTCAAAAAGGCCTGCGAGATCTAGGAGGAGGAGTGGCGCAACAACGAACAAACCGAGTGTATACATCGAGAGATGAAAGCTTATCTCGAGACGTGCACGCGTAGGAAGCGCAAGGCTCACAAGAGGGAGCGCAACAAAGAGAGGAAAATGGCGGCCAAGGTCAAAGAGGTCGCAAAAGAGTTCAACGCTGAGCTCATAAGAAAGGAAAAATGGCCTTGATCTACACAATAGATCGGGTCATTCCGCACTAGTCTCTTGAAACTCAAATTTATTTCCATTTCAAAAAGACGCATATGTATCGTAGAAGTAGTTCGATTTGTTGCATCGCGCATGATACTCTTTCTCATGCATGTAACTAAACCCTACACACTGTGTTATTCTCACCTTTATTATGAAGTCTATTTTATTTCGCATAAAGACATCTTCTCGTCTTTTCGTATTCAATTTTTCGCGTAGGAAGACATACAACGACATGAAAAAATAAGTTCTTCTCCGTGTCTTCTCCATGTATTAATAATCGGTTGCATCACAATATCACTTACCATCGTACTTACTAATCATTGCTATCTCAATCATCTTCAAAATAATTTTTACAAAATTTCTTGCAAAATTCTAAATATTTAAAATTACAAAATAATTATACAAGCAAGTAAATTGCGTTACAAGGCTCCATAGAAATTTTTAAATTTTCAACTTCATTTCCTATATTTAAAATTTCTAAAAAAATTTAAATATATTTTTATAAAAATTTTCTACCAATCGGCCCATGCGTACAGGGCCCGAGGCCGACTGTAGTCACAGAGGCACATTTCAGCGCGGGGGCTCCACATCTCCTTGAGCCTTCTCCACGGAAATGATACGCATCGCCAACCAGTTGATCCGCGGTCGAGGGGAAGGCAATTTCTTAGAAAACTATGGGTGACTGGCAGTCACTGTACCATTAAGCGACAGGAGGTCCAGTCATCTAACGGTTCGGCGACAGGTTGTAGTCGCCCTACTGTTGGGCGACTAGAGCCTATCGCTCAACGGTCCACCGACTGCCTGCGTGTCTTGCGGTTATCGGGCGACAGGCTCCAGTAGCCCAACCGTTGGACGATTAGAGATCATTCATGTAAAAAATTTATGCATAGGTATATTTCTGCAATTTTAAATAAAAATAGATTATATACAAAAAAAAATCTCGAACCCAGCTCCTTTATTTACCAACAAAGCCTAAGCTTGATGTTTTCTTCCATTATTGCCTGTTCCCTGTCATAATCTTCCTGTATTGCAGAAAGAAAGGGCTGGCCGTGCCAACAAGATGATAATTATCACTGTGGCAAAGGATTAGCGTCAGGGCTCAACCTTCCTGAGGTATAAAATGCTCAGATCACACTAGAGCATTGCTTTAACTATTATGCTACCAAATTCCAGTTCTAGAGCTGGATCAAATTGAATATTCCTCTATGATTTTGTTCCTTTATCTGGCTCTGTTCAATATATTCTATCAATTTTGTTACCAAGGTTTATGCCGTATATAGTATCACAGCAAGGTGCTAAAGCTTGTGGACTTCCAAATATTCAGATGTACTACTGTCCATACCTTCAGAAGTTGCATGTTTATTTCCATTCCATAGCTACATTGACTCATTTACCCTATACTATTGTAGAAGAAAAATATCATTTCATGCATCCTAGTTATTGACACAAATGCATATAAACTACTCATGTTGACTGCTACACGCCTAATTCAAGGTTACACTGTAGTCAATCATTGTTAACGACAAATACTGTTACAAAAAGAGGGACCTTTCCAAGAGCTCCTATAGAATGGCCAAACTGACCAAGTCACATTCCAATGCACTTGTTTCTACTGTTACTCAGCGTAGCACCAGGGTTAGAATGATATTAGACTGTACAATTCCTATGTTGAACTTTTTTCTCCCATGATTTTGCCTGCAGGATGTCATGCATCTTATACATGCCCTAATGCCACTGTGAGATGCTGCCTGTGCCGCCTGCGTGTCTCATGCATTTCTACGTTCCTGGAGATGCTATCCTAACCTCACCTTCAGTATGAAAGCACTGTGCTTGAATGAAAATGCAGGTACGAAGGATGAAAGAGAACAGGATCTTCTCAGCAAAATTGACCACATTCTGCAAAATCACTCAGGCGTTGGGGTTAAGACGCTTAAGCTTGAACTCTACCATTGTTACAATGTCCGCACCTGTTATCTTGGCCGTTGGCTTACAACCGCCGTTACTCCTGGAATCCAAGAACTCGCCCTGGTACTGTCTTTGCACGAGGACAACAAGGCAGACTACAACTTCCCGTGCTCACTGTTGTCTGATGGGAGCGGAAAGTCAATTTGGCATCTTTGCCTCTGGTGCTGTAATTCTCGTCCCACGGACGGGCTTGGTTGCTTGACAAGGTTGCACCAGCGTTCTGTGCGTATCACCGATGGCGAGTTAGGGTGCTTTCTTTCAAATTCTTTGGCTTTAGAGATGTTGGAGCTCATCGAATGAGCTGAGATAATTTGTCTGAAGATACCTTGCCTACTGCGGCAGCTTAGTTTCCTGCATTTGTTTCAATGTAAAATGCTGCAGGCAATAGAGATCAATGCTCCAAATCTCTCCACTGTTGACTTTACAGGTGACCTAGTGCAGATCTCACTAGGAGATGGTTCATCGCAAGCTGTAACTACTCTCTGCGACTTGACTTCCTCTGCCACCCCTGTTTTTCTCTTTATTAATATAAGGACAGCAGGCGATGATGGATGTAACTACTCTCTGCAACCTGTGTTAATTTCCTCAAGAAAGATACTAAGCTAATTTGGGTAACTAAATAAGTGGATACAAACTAAGGTCAGAAATTAAGTTGTATCCTTGTTTTCATCTGCCTCCATTCCCCTCTTCTGCCAGCCTTCATCTTCCCATCTTAGATATGTATCTGATATAAAAAAAAATCTATACTGTTCTGGTTTGGCTTTCATAAGTCTAATTTTCCGGCAATGTTTTCAAGGACTATAGTGTCTCTCAAATGATCCCAGTCGTCAGCATAATGGTTTTGGTGATACCAGAAAGTATTAGCTGCCACTGCATAGATAACCTATAAAATTAACAATCCCTACTGAGGTACAACTCCTATGTGTAGCACAGTTGCTAGTGTCAGCTTGAAAAGTGATTTAAATTTCAAAATAGAAAACACGAACACACAAGACTATGTTGATGTATGAAGTGGAAGTAACTAGTTCGGTACCAACATTTGCAGTTCATGGTTAGAGAAGGATATCAGACATTTTATAAAGATGCAATAACTCTGGATGAAACTAGTGCTCTTGACTACCAAATGAAAGAATGTTTACAATGCATACTGACCTAATAGCATCAAGAAGTACATAGTTATTCTTGAAATCCTTAACAACCATGGCAAGTATTATCCCTGCATTTTGAAAGTTGATTAAATAAACATACAAATAATAAGGAAAATTAGCTTGAACCATTGAAAACAACAAAGCAAATGGCATGGGGCCTGCAAGTGGATGTCTGTTCTGAATCCCTATATAAACGTCTTCTTTGTTAGTAACAAAGAGGTACAATTAGATTCATGTTAAATTGTATATTTAGTGTTGCTTAACAAGTCAGCCAAGAAGTCGAAATGATGATTAATGTATGATTTTGTTGAAGAATCCGTGACTTTTACACCTTAAATTCTTAATTGTCAATCGCTTGCGGAACCTTTCATAGCTAACCAGCGAAAATGTCCAAGGTACTCAAAAGAAGGGACTTAAAATCAACAACTAGTTTGAGTACGCAGAGTAACACAAGGGGTTCAGTGATCAATGGGATGAATTGTTTGTAGGAACAGTTGCAACACACCAGAGAGGATGCCCATCTGGTAATCCAGGTTGCGCGTGTCATCCAGGTTGCGCAGGAGGGGGCGGAACGTGTCATCGATCGCCGCCTTCATAGCCTCCCATGCCTCGTTTTTTCCCTTGTTATGGGCGCGATGCCCCTCCACATGAGGGGGGCAAGGGGAGCAGCGCTGCGGAGCAGAGGTGGTAGTTCAGGGTTTCCATCCGAATGAACAATGGAGTTACAGTATTACGTAACCAAACAAATCCAAAGAAAACATTCACCACTGCCCATGGAGCACCTGTGGGGTGCGGCAGAGAGCACGGTGACGAAAGAACCCTAAGGTCCCTGTTCCAGGCACGCACAGTATGAACGGCGCCACGGCCATCTCCGTTCCGAGCTGCCGTTGTTGTTTGCGCCGTCAGGTAGGCGGCGGCGCCTCCGCCGCACCGTAGAGCCAGCATGGAAGCAGGCTCCTCCTCCTCCTACGGGGGATGGTGAAAAGGCGGCGGTAGCGGCGGCGGTGGGCTGGCGCCGCCGTTCCCCACTCCCCAACTCTTTTTATCTTGCAGGCGCGCCGACAGGTGGTCCCGTATTGTCAGCGACCGCATCTTGCCCCCGTCTCTGCGACACGGGAGCATGGGCCGGCCGTTCGTATTTGTTTTTGTTTTAGGTTTTTGTTTTAATTTATAAATAGTAATATTTTATAAAAAAAGGTTTGTAAAGAAAGATATTTATATATGATGTTGATTAATATAAATAAAGTTATTATAATATGTACTATAAAAGAGTAGTAGATCATATTTTAAAAAGATATTTCGTTTGAAAGCTATATACTATAGAAAAATTATTTATTATAGAAAAGTAATTTTTAGAAACTAATATCAACAGAGTATGTTTGATCGCAAACAGAGTATGTTTGATCGCAAAGAAGGCATATGTATGAATGAACTCAGTGCATATTACAAGGCAAACCGATAGAAGGCCGAGTGAGGCTAGACCCCTACTCAACTTTAATTTGTTAGTGAAATAGCCAAATGTCTTATGCCCTGATCGTTTCGGCTTTTTTCGGCTTCAGCTTCTAGCTTCAATTTTTTTTTTCACTATTCACTACACTATCCACTAACTCAGCTACAGTAAAATTTCAACCAGCTACAGTGAAATTTCAGCTAAAATCTAGAAGATATCGCTAAAACGATCACCACCTTAGTACTCGGGCCTCCACTTAGCCCATCCGAGATGCCTCCACTCATGCGGTGCGGACTGGATGTTTTCACTCAGTTTTTGTGCTAAGTCCGCCCCTGATCATAAGACTTTAATAGAGTGATCTTCATATTCGATTCCGTTAGGATTACGTAAATTCCGTGTGTGATGCCATGAGGTGGTTGTAGTGAATTGCACGTATGCTGGTATTGTTTTAGGTTGTTTTGATAAGAGTCTACTTCATAAGCTAAACTTCCTTCGTGCATTTGTGGCCTGACTTTTGAACCATAATTAGATGCCCAGCAAGTGAATTGTAATATGTTGGACTTGCTGATGATGTTTTTTTTGCTTTGGTATAGCATAACACCTGTTTATAACCTTGTAAAAGTGTTATGTTAGGTGAACTTTGGAGTGGATTGTCTAACACCATTTCCACTTACGAGTTATGACCAATGTTCTGTCTTACCTGAGCTAGAAATTTCAAAATACTGATATAATTCACGGAAATGTACCACAAGCCCCAGCACACGCTACTCACAAAGGCAAGTGCATGCACACGCACACGCACGCAGGCATGTGGCTTGTGCATATAAAAGCAGCTACAAGCCTGCAACTACTGCCACACAAAATATTGCATGATTTTTTCCCTGTGGTTAAACCATTTTAGTATTGACTTTTCATACGCTACGTTGACGATTAAACTTGTAGTGCAGTTCAAACTTGATGATTAAAGCATAATACCTGCCACATAAAACTCATGTACCTGCAGGCTTTGTACCGTCGTAGCGCAGTAAAGAACTCATGTACCAGCAATCTTTGTATCGTTTTGGAAACTTGATTCTATTGCACGCTGTTTTGGAAACTAATTAGCATGACTCCTTTGATGAAGGTGGAGCAATATCTGTATGTTTGCAGGTGAACGCGAGATACTTATGAAAATGATGAGATGATTAACGAATGCTTCTTCGCTCACATTGATCAAGGGATAGAAGTACCCGACCAGACTTCCAATTGTAATTAATCAGTACAGCCCTTCCATTTATTTTCTTCCAAAAATTCCTGTTGGTATCATGTACTACTTCAACAGGCAGCTCTATATGCCTTCAAAAAAATTGCTGCAACTCTATAGGATGTTTATTTATTTATTTTATAGACTGTTTATTTATTTATTTTTGGACGTATTGTATGCTGTTTACGGTATACTGAGAAGTTAACATGTTTACATTTCTTTTTTTTTTCTTTGAGCAAGCCGGGAGCTTTCTCTCAATTTTTGACTAGCAACAGCAACAAGGGATGAGTTCAAAAATTGAACGCGTTCGAAAATTGAGAACTTTTCTTTCAACCGTCCGAAAACAGAATGCGATCAGCGACAGCAACATCACGAACCCGATTGCTCCTCTTCTTCGCCGCGTCACTACCAACTTCGTTCGTTGTTGCATCCACCACATCTCCCCACCATAACATTTTGCAACTCAACTCTCTGAAATTGCGTTATGTAATAGAAGGCCCTACTCCAACTGACTTATTAACCGTGATTTTATCCTTTTTATACTATAGTAGCTATTAGCTTTTCTAAATAATTAAATTTAAAAATAAAAAAATTATATCATCACAAACAATACAAAGGAATAAGTAAGGAAAAAAAAAACAAAAAATCACAAAGCTAAAAAAATAAAATTAAGAAGCCAGAAACCAAAGTGGTTTGGAGCGGGATATTAACCCATTAGTTAAGAGGTAATCCGAAATGTGACGTGCACCGGTGCACGGCCTCGGCGCACCAAGCGGCTGCTACAGCCTACGAGGGGAACGAGCCCGCCTGCACCGATTATGACGCATGGCCAATTGTGCACGTACGTTTGAACAATTGAGTTGGAAGATTGCCGAAGTGTTTTAAGGTTTGCACTACTTCCTGGGTTACTGCCTGGGCCGCGCACCTGGCTGGGCAGGGATTAGTTCTACACGCTCAGCGTCCTGTCGTCGTGTCCGGAGACAGGGTTTTTCAAATGGCTTCGTCACCCGGAGTACTTTGTATTTCCATGCGCATGGGCCTGACGCCTGAATAATTGAACTAATCCCGGTGATTGATGATGTTTCCTCTTCTGTTATTGTCATCATTACGGTCCTGTTCAATGCGGCTATAGCTTTTGTTTTTTCTAAAATAATATTGTAATAGCTGTTAATTTTTTGAGATATTTAATTAAAAAATATAAAAAAATTAGAAGAAAATAAATAAAAAACACTGTTAGAACTCTACGGATAATGCAGAGAAAAAAGGAAAAAAAAGAGAAAGAGAGAGAAAAAGGAAACATCTATTCTAAACGACTTTTGATTTTTACGATTTTTTGCTGCTTCAACACATAACTATAGAAACACGTCAAAATAAACGGGACAAACAGACACAGAGAAATAAAGCCACCTAGGAATATGCGTATATGCCTTGTAGTGGAACAAGCAGGCATACATTATCTTGAACCAAACCGAAACACTTCGAAAAGGGCGGCTACATGCATGGGTTCCATGTCATATTGTCATGCACGCATGGAAGAATCCCTAGAACCAGCTAGCACGACATGCACCACTAACTTAACCCACTCACTCGCCGCTAGTCGCTGGCAAGAAACCACGCACGCACACACCGTGTACATGAGGACTGTGCAGTGAAAAGCAAGCCTCGCATATATGCATGCACTACCAATGTCAACGTGGCAGTCTACTGTATCATATATATATATCATATGACATAAGCATGTGGAGATCGAATTGAACTGCTGTTGCTTGGTTCTTCATTCAGACTTGGATGCAGTCGTTCCCATTCATCTCCACTTTCCCATTGCCGCGGCCGCCATGGTCCCCTTTGATATTCACCATGTCAAGGTTGTAGAGGATCGGGATCATGACCATGGAGGACAAGAAGGCCAGGATCGGGCCAAAGATCCACAGGAGGAGGGGAACCCCCGCGTAGAAGAGCCTGTTCCCGACGAAGCTGAGGGTGAAGCCCCTCTCGAGGATCTCGCCGATGTAGTCGCTGGTGGACGGCAGGCCGAGGTGGCCGGCGTAGGCGTCGGCGGGGAGGAGGGAGGAGGAGGTGTTGATGAGGAAGCTCGCTTGGTTGAGGAAGCAGATGGTGAGGGAGTGGCAGAGGAAGGAGAGGAGGAAGAGGAGCAGTAGCGCCACGTACTTGAGCGCCATCATGTACTCGCCGTGCGCACCGAAGACGGTGTCGCTCAGCGGCTTCTTGATGGTGTAGGTGCTGCTCAGCACCGCCGCGATACCCGTGCAGAAGAGCACCGTCGTCGTCGCCATCAGCGTCGACCCCATGATCACGTTCCGCAGCGACTGCACCACCAGCACCCCCTTCTTCTCGTTGTCCTGCATCATGCTGATGGCCCAGAGGCGGCGGGTGGCGGAGTTGATGCCGACGGCGGTGCGCAGCGGGTGGAGGCGGATGGCGCGCCGGAGCCAGACGTGGTACAAAATGTGGACGAGGAGGCTGAGCGGGATCAGCATCAGGTCCAAGAAGCTGTCCCTCCACTCCATGATCGATCGACAGACGTATCGATCACTTGTTCGCACAAAAAGAAGGAGATAGATTGAAGACGGTATGCCTTGGGTCGATCGATCAACCTAGTTATATATAGTATAACTTCTTGATCAGTTGAAGCTGCCTTTGTGTGATGCGTAGAAATTGGGGAAACGTTGCTTTCTGATCAGGCGTCTGGAGCGTGCAGTCCGTGTATGGGTGTTGATATATAGGGAATGAGATGAGAATGTGGGAGAGATGCAAAGGGGCTGCACATAGTGCCATCTTACACAAAGGCCACAATCTTTAGTGATCAATCAACTGAAAGAGGTGGCAGACATGACCTGATTAATCAACCTCATGCATGAGCCAACAAGGCGGTGCAATAAAAAAAAATTGTGATCGCTGGCATACATTCGATTCAAGTGTATTCAAAGCGACGGAAGATATATACAAATGAATAGCGACGGATCGAATCTACACTTCACACGGCAAGATAAGCTGTGCATTCAGAGTTATACTGCCAATTAGAATAGGAGACCTGCCTACTTTCATGACCGTTTGGTCTCGGTTTTATGCCTGTAATTTAGGCATTCCTTCGTGCCGGGTTTGGCTTGACTTGCGTGGCGTGGGCAACAGATGCTTGCGGCCTCACGCCTGTGTCGACATGGTAACCGACTCCCCGCGCTTTGTATGGCCTCATGGAATGCACATGATGAAACAACCCAAACTAATCATTAACATAAACAGAAATTTAATTTAAATAAAAATAATCAAGGAGCAATTAAGCTAATTACAATGCAGTGAATAAAAAGCAGTAGGCACAACTCATTTGAGCAAGATCAAATTATTACAACAACTAATTAAATAGTTACAGAACATGAACTTACAACCTAAAGATAATAACATTAATTGCAACCATTTCAGAATAGTAGAAACAACAAAATTACTTTCCGCGTCATCCTTCATATTACATTTTCCATATAAGTAGTTACGCTCGGTGTGTTCAAGTACTGTGTCGTTGTGTGTAGAGTACTCGATGTGTTCGAGTACGTTATAGTCGGTATCGAGTACTCGGTGTGTTCGAGTACGTGTAGCAGTCGGAGTGCAGTCAGAGACTCTAGAGTCAAAGACTGGTCATAACTACAATAGTCATAGCGGCAATGGTCATATCTACAGTGGTCGTAGCTACAGTGGTCGTAACTACAGTGGTCGTAGCCATAGTGGTCGAAGCTATAGTGGATCGGTCGATGCTCGGGGACCTATGTGGTTGGAAGACTGGTAGTACCGGATCAGTGTGCGCGGTACTACCTAAGAAGCGGTCAAAGAGCCATGGTTGACAAGCCATGGTCGGTGAAGTGGTCGAGTAGCTGTGGTTGAGACACCGTGGTCGAAGAAGGATTCGAAGTTAGTCATGTCTGTGTGTGGTTGCAGTGTGTTTGCATCAGTCGTATCTACTAGCTGTTAGTTGGTTAGAAGAGTGAGTCTTTCGGTGAGTGTGCAGTCGTGCGGATCGTGGAGAAGATCCCGGACAGTGGCGTATGAATAGGTCTTAGTTGTTGGACTTAGTGCGGAGCGTGAGGCTTATTTAAGCCATGTAATTTGTAGAGCAATTAGAGGTGTTGCAAGTGAATAACAGAGAAGAAGAAAAAGCGTGTGTTGCCACCAAAAGAGTTGTCTCTCTTGTGTTCATTCGACCTCCCTACTCATATGCATGAGTCGTTCCAAGGAAGAAATCATATGTGAGTTTTCTCCCACCGAGTAGCTACCGAGTTGATGGGTTCAGTTCCAATAGTCTAGTGAAGCAAGATCGCTAAAGGATAAGGTATAAATCCCCATCTATACTTTGTAATTAAATAAATTGTAATTGAGACTATAGCTCTGTGCGGCTAATAACTGTATGAGTACACAGTTTTTATTTGTTGCTCCGCTACATAACTCAGGTAAGACTTGCTTTTCATTGGAGCGGTATTCTACCGAGCAAATGAATAATAATCTTTTGCTAAATGTTATTACCTTCGGGATAATGACACGGGCGCGACACTTGATGATGATAACATTTTTGTTTCGTCCTATTTTCCGCAAGGCCACAGAGTTGGCCGGAGCACATACAACATAGGCCTAAATCTGCAATGTACCCAAATGTTCGGATTTAGAGCTACGAAATCGACATCATACTACTAAATACTAATCAGGACTGTCTTACTCCACAGTGGTCACCCTCGATCAGCTGCCTCACTGGTCACTAAAACTCTAGAAAGCCGTACTCATATTCATTTGTGCTGGCCTTCAGGTGAGTTCGAAGTAGCGTCGATTCAACCGGCGCTTGTCCGGTTTGTGCATGCCTGCGTTGGTTGGCAATTATTCGGGCTAGCTAGCATGCACTTCTGGGATGAGAAAACTACCGCGTCATGTTGATGTTATGTATGATAGCACTACTTACTAAACCATGTCCAGTTTTTCTGGAAAAGTACTGGCCTAGAAATGTTAATAGTAGTACTTAGTAGATAGACGAGTAGATCAAAGCATAAACACTTATTAGTATGGGGGGACACACATCACAATCAGTATATATTACTTTTCTAGCTTAAGACACCGCTTAAAACAGTTTAAAGTCAGTTTTTATTTTTGATTTATACTTTTTTTACTATTCAGTAATTTTGCCTTTTTCTGATTTTTTAAAGATATTTTGATCTTTTTGCCTTTTCTTTTTTCCTGTGTTCCTTTGCATTGTCCGTGATGGGCTAACATATTTTTTCTATTTTTAATTTTTTTATGTTTAATTATGCTAAATAAACCAATTTAGTTATTATAAAAATAAATCAGTTACAGTAAAAAAATTATAAGCCAACGTTAAACTGAACGCTATCTAATTGTCATATCCATGTTAGCATATGGAACTTAGTTTTGGCATAACGTGTGCGCTAAGTTCTTAGATATTGCGAAACCAATTCACTCGTACGATCCAATAAGCCAGCTCGTCGGTTTCTGAACAAAAGCAACACTAGCTGAAAACGAACTGCTGCCTGTACAAGTAACTTATCATTATTATTTCGTCTTATTGCAAAGCGACATGGCGGAAGCACTAGTAGTAATGTATTGGCTTATATAGTCCAAATCGAGGACAAAAGCAAGCAATAATCTAGAGAGAAAAAAATGTTCATATCGCACTGACCCTACTATAGAAAAAATTATTATAGACGATTCAAAACCATCATCATAGACAGTTTTAGAACCATTTAAATTTATATATCAGTGATAATATGTTGTTATCACAGACGACTCCAAAACCATCTGTAATAGGTTAAAACACGGATGATCTTTCAACACAACCGTCTATGATATGCCGGTATCACATACGATTGTTTATATTAACCGTCTGTGATAACGGACATATCACAGATAATTTATTTTAAAAACTGTCTGTGATATATATACACATCACAGACGGATGCATTCCAAAACCATCTCAAACTGTCTATGATAGCTATTTAAAAATTATATTATTTTATATTTTTTGGCTAACTTCAAGAAATGCTAGTCATACCCTCTAAAGTAAACAGAAAATCTCACAAATATATAGCACAGGACAATCATCACACAAATCTTATAAATGAAGTAAACAACGCAACCATATCACATATATAGTATATGACAATCGTTACACAGATATTACAAATGAATTAAACAACTAAAGGAAGTACAATTGAAAGAATTGTTTGATTAAGCACAATTAAGTGATTACAATTGTATCCAATGTTTCAACATTTAATTATCATCGCCGGTGTAGAACTCCTCAATGTTGTTTATGACCTCTGCTATCAAGAATTGGGAGAGCTTTTCTCGAATTTCACAAGTTTGTCAAGATTGATTGTACTTTCGTCAAGTTTCACATGCTGTCACTAGTAGTGTTAACACATTATCATATATAAATTGATAATCACAAAATAATTATTGACATGTTGACAAACTTCTAAATCATTCGTCTTAGCGTTCATTATTTTCTCCATATGGTGGCAAACGTAGAATCCACATACGTTATCCTGTAGTTGCTGGTGGCACTGTAAAAATAGAATTATATATATATAGGTATTTTCAGTTCTAAAGGCATTATAATGAAGTGTGATATAGAATTGTTGTGTTGTAGCGGGTAGTATAAATCGCGTTATGTGGCGCAAGATTCCTTGTGTGTCTCTCTCTGTAGGCAACGTAAGAGTTGAACGACCTACGTGATTCCAAAAAGTTAGTCTTGACCATTGCAAACAAAGAGAAGACTCAATAGATTTATGTATAGAGGAAATGTGTTTACATGTCAATTGCTTGTTGCACACGGGTGAAGTCGTGGTTGCTCCTAAGTAGAGAATCAAGATATATTACCTTTCTCTACTTTGGTACAATCACAATCAGAATCCAGTGAGACCTAGTCATGTTTATCACTATAGTGATTAATCATAAGTTCATATTGCGTATAAAATATAAATGACACTTGTATGACAACTAGTGAGGAACTTACCTTTGGTTAAAAGGTACCATGATGTACTTCTTGTCACTGTAAGCAAGCACTCGTTATGTAATCTTAGACGAAGGATGCATTAGTGTTGATGAATTACTCAGAGACCAGGTGTGGGTTGAGGAAATCCACCGGTTCTCACCGTCGTCGAACTTATTAGAACATGGATCTATACATAAGCAATGAGTTATGACATTTATCGGTATTACATGGATGTAGAACATGGTTGTATCGTATAATTATAGTGCTCAGCATCGTAGAAATGAGGCGTCAAGTTCGTCGAGGTTGAATAGTTAGAATAAGTCTTCGAAGGTCATGACGAAGTAGCCCGAGTCGTAGAGGAAATGCGCTCCATATATCTCACGGTGAATCCACTTTGCCGGTTTGTCTTCATGTTGGACATATGCATGTACCAGGTATGCAAAGTCCTTCAAATCAGTCCAAGGCTAGGTAATTGTGACTCGAGGACTAAAGACACTTTGAGAATGAACTTCCATTGCCTGAGAGGCGTCTTAATCTTCTTCAGTTTGGACTTAGTGCCTCACTTGCGATATATTTGTTATGATGTCTCCACGGGAGCCGATGCGGCGGATTTCTGAAGCAAAGCTTGAGGTGGAGTCACGGGAGCTGATACGAAGGGCTTTTAAAGCGAAGCTTAGGGTGGAGCCACAGGAGCCGATGTGATGGATTCAGGGCGATATCCCTCTTAGGCTACTGGATGTGGAGATCGTGGCACGGACATGTCTAGGGCGATGTCCCTCTTAGGCTATTGGATAAATGTGTGGACGACATTTCCTAATGTCATAATCTCTTCACTTTGGAGGCTTCTCAAAGGGACAGTTCTGAAAACATCATTAATCATATCCACCTGGACCTTCACGAAACTTGTCTCTAGTTGAGCATCGTGCACCAGCGTCTCTGACAGCCATGGATACGCCATCCCTCGCGTAGCATCAATGGGAATGGAGCCAACAAGCCTGACTCTGATGATACACAGCGCGAGCTCCTACATAATTATACAATATGAGTTAAGACGTCCACCAGGTCTATCTATGTAGCATTTTAGAGAGATACATTACCGGATGTCGTCGATAGGTAAGTGGACATCACTATGTTTAGAAATTGGCGTGCATACGTAGCTACTCCGATGTTGGAGGGGACTAGCTACCACATTAACGGGGTGGATTGCGATTGGTTGCGGACTTGTCTCAGTTCTTCCCTCAACAAATCTATCTCTCCTAGAAGTGAGACAGTTATCTTCTCCTAAAGTGAGGCAGATAGTTATTCCTCAAGTTGTGCACGAACCTCCTCCTGTTTCATTTGCTCATTGCGATAGGCCTTGGATCTCTTCTTACTCCTATATGTCCTCTTGTCGGACCAATCATTAATTACCTTTAATTTCAGCAGTTCAAGATCGGATGATATCCTTGTGTATTGCGGTTTGTAGCCCGAAAACAAATGTTTCTCTAAGTTCTCTATCAAGCTCTCAAATTTATCAAACTCTCTCTTACTATAGTTCTCTTCTGCATTGCGTAGTATCTAATCCAAATTGTCATCCTACGACTTATCCTCATTGAAAGTACAGTCCACAATCGGCATATTATTGTCTCTCTCGATGATGTTATAACTATCTTCTTGTATAATTTTCTCTTCATCGTGATGGTCCAACATGTATACCCCTTTTTAAAACCCTTTCGAATCAAGTGAGCTTCAATCTGCGCTGAGTTAGTAAACATGTTCAGATTATCACAATCAATACATGGATAATACATATATTCTATTTTCTTCTTTAACATATCCTGCTCGACCATTTTTCTAAAAGTAAACACACCATTAATGTACTCCTTACTCACACGATTCTCAACGTACATCTAGTTTCGGTCTATCTACGCTATACATGTAACAAATTAGCTAATATCAAATTAGATTATTAATGCTACTATAGCCAACCAGCCTAGCTAATTACACACATAATTGTCATTCACCTTATAATAAATTGTCCATATTTAAATTAAGTTGCTGGCTACATATTCATGAAGCAATATATATCATGTAAAAATATATTAAAGTAAACTAGGAGTACTAATCTATTCCTAAATTAGAGCAAACTACCATTTCTCTCTAAACCTAGGTACGTACCTATATCTAAAAACGTAGCTATCATCTCTCTCATTACAAGGCATATAAGTTATAATTATTAGAAGCAAATACTAACCTCTAATCACCAAGAATAAATCGATCTACAAGCAGTATGTTTTCACCAAACTCCCGAAAGCTGGCTGCCTCTCTTTCAATGCAGCGTAATAAAAACAAATCTATTGAGACTACGCTATATATATATATAATAACGTGGCTTATCTTATACGGTTCCAAGTACAAACCGTCTGTGATATGAAACTATCATAGACAGTTTGCATTAATAACCGTCTGTGAACTATCACGGATGATTATTTATAAAACTATCTGTGATGTCTATTATTATCACAGACAATTTGTATAAATAACCGTCTGTAAATTATAACAGACGGTTATTAATAGGAACCATCTGTGATAGTTTGCATTATCACAAACGATTCGTACAAATAATCATCTGTGATAATTACAACACAGACGATTTTGTATAAACTGTTTGTGATGTAGCTATTTAATATAATCTCTTTTGTAGTAGTGACACTGTCGAGTTAGCTTAACTGAGTCCATCCAAATGAACTTGGCCGTGACATCGTCCTGATACAAGCCGTGCCTGGACGCGTGGCACCCTCACCCACCATCTGTAATGCAGTCCAGTAGGCAAGCACGTTTCTTTTTTTGCTTTGACTTTGGCTTATCCCTTTTTACTATATTAATTAGATTTTAAAAAGTAAACTCTCTTCTCACGGTTCTCTAGTTTAATGCTCATTGTTCTGTTCTCTAGTTTAATGCTCATTGTTCTTGTGTCACTAGCGTAAACTCTCTTCTTTTTAAAAGGAGAAAAGGAGAACAAAAAAAGAGAAGGGAGCTTAGAGTAAAATGTACGCAGGTACACAAGGTAATTTTATGCACCAGCAAAGCGTCAAACATGTTACCGCAGGTGCACGTGCGTCTAAAAAACTCATAACCCGGGTGCACGTGCACCGCGCACGGATCGATCTCACGTGCACCAGTAAAATGGCAGGCAGTAAGTATGGCGATTTTGTGTGTCTAAAAAACTCATAACCCGGTGCACGTGCACCGCGCACGGATCGATCTCACGTAAAATTACAAGAAAACCCCGCCTTGACCGCCTGGTAGATATTGGGGTCGTGTTTTTTAGGGGCTGCCTTGTAGATGGGCTGCGGCGGTGGGTGATCCTGCACGGCGCCTGTGGGCCACATAAGTAGGCTTGATTCGTCGAGAACTTGGGCCATATTTGCCTATCAATCCGAGGTTGAGGCTCGCGGTCAACCCAAGCCCGAGCGAGGTGGCGCGCGTTTGGATTGGGTAGGTCCTTCGTCTGTTGGGCCAAACTGGGAGTGCGATCCGTATTCCGCGTCTTGGGTTGGTCTGAGTTGGATGAGCCAGGTCGGGCTTAATTGTGCGGCCCTCCCGGCCCGTGCAAGATTAGCGCCCTGTTCCAAACAAAATTTCAAATTTTAGCTTTTAGAAGCTAATTTTTAAACAGATAGTTTTTATAAATTACTGTAGAAGACCAATATGAGTTTCTCTTATTCCTATAATTTCTTTCGCAAGTACAAAGACAAAAGCCACAACCATATATCAAATGCCACAACACTTTACAATTTTTTTTTATAATCAGCTAAAAGTGAAAAAAAAACATAGCCACAAATCAAAAGTGTGCGGGTAGGGGGTTGTGCAAGCATCCGTTTCAGTTCTTCGTGGAAGGTAACCGAAGTGGTTGAATGCATGAGCGGTCTAGTAGTAGTACTCCATATGGCTCGCTTATTCTTCTTTGGGCATTTCGACGGTTTCTAACTCGATAAAATGTACTTGGTTGAACAAGGCGATTAAGGCTTAAGGTTTGGCTTCTCACTTTTGTTTAAAATTATATTACAGTGATTTATTATTTTTAAAATAAAAATTAAAAAGCATCAATTATCATAAACAATGTAAAGAAATATAAAGAAAAAAAGAAAAGATGGAAACCAGAATAAGCCAAAATTCAAAATCGATATGTTCTAAGTAATTTTTTACTTAAATAAGTTAAAAGTTAAAATAAATTAGAAGCTAAAATTATTTAGAGAAAGGCTGACTTATCTCGTGCTGCATGTTTCTTCTGCTGATTAATGAATTTTTTTAGCTCTTGATTCTAAACAAAATCGATAAAGCGCACAAAAAATAATGGTGGATGATCTCTCGGATATGTTATGTTCTTTATTGGTTTTTTTAAAGGTTTTTATTTTATATTTCTGTTAATAATTATTATTTATTAGACTATAAGTTATAGCAACAAATCACCGACGCTAATCGAAAATATGTTCTTAAAGAAAAAAAACAAAAGAACAAGCTAGAAATGGGGAAGATCTCCTGTAGAACACTGTGGGCGCCACCGTGTGGCACTCTCCTGCCAGTAGGGTACGCACGCGCAGGCACAGGAACGGGGGAGAAAGGAATCGAAGCGAAAATGGCGGGAATATTCTGGAGCTCTCGAGAGCGCGAGCTGAACCTTCTCCGACGCTCGCTCTCCCTCCTCTTAATCACCCCCGCCTCCATCGCTGCATCCATCGCAAAATTAAGCTCCACACGAAAACCACCACCACCACCGCACTGGATGGATACCCTCGATTAGCCCCGGAACCAGACGAGGAAACGATCGGTCGGGATGGCCATGGACGCCGCGCCGGTGCTGAAGAGGAAGGGCGCGGAGGCGCTGGAGCTGTGGCTGGACGAGGACCCCGCCTCCGGCCTCCCCGTCTCCTCCCGCGCCACCAAGATCCGCCGCCTCGTACGTGCCTAGCGCTCGAACTCGTTCTCGGTTTCTCCCACTCTTTCACGGAACCCGAGTTGGGTGGGCTGGGCTCGAATTCGCTAACCCATGGACTGGTTATTTTGGTTCTGGCTGTGCAGGACGCGGAGGTGATGCTGCCTGTTGTGCCCGGCGCTGCCGTGCCGCAACCGCAGCCGCAGCCGCCCCGAGTTTTGGGGTCGAGGGGTGCCGATGTGCGGCGACGTGGCGCCGGTGGCGAACGAGGAGAGGGCGATCGTGGTGTACAAGCCCGCCGAAGCCGCGCGCAGCCTTCTGCTCGGCCCGCTCCGGCCGGGCGTTCCTCTCCGCGTCAGCCCCGAGTGGATCCACGGGCTCAAGAGTACGTGCCACCACCTCCTCCCCTTCTTCCTCCCGGCTAATTCTGCAAGAGAATTGCTCATCTCTCTGAACCACACAATTAATGTGGGTTAATTTTGATTGATGCTGAAACTGCACGCGCATATCAAATCGTTCCAGTTTAGTTGTTCATGTCATGCCCATGCGACTTGTGATCTTTCGATTCGATTCAATTGTGATGTTCCCAACTGCTGGGATCAGTGAACTGACCAGGAAGCTGATTTGATCATGCAGACACCATGCTGCAAGAGGCGAGCAACCACCGGGCGCTGCTCGAGGAGCTAGCCAGGGACGATAGTTCCAACCTGGCCATGGTCCCATGGGCGCCCTCCCACTCCCAGGCAGCCTCCACGGCCTCGGCGACGGTGACGGAGACGATGGACGCCGACGCGGAGGACGACGAAGGCACGTCCATGGAGGTCGAGCAAGGCAGGTGTGATCAGCTCGCGACCGGCGGCGCCGCGCAGGGTGAGGCACTCCACCAGTGGCCGCAGCACTGCATAGTACAGCAGCCGCTCCCGGCGGCGAGCTACCAGCCCAGCCCGGTGACATGGTCATGGTGAAGTGCGCGGGCACCGCGACTGTAGCACGTAGCACCACAAGAGCGCGAGATGGTAGTGGTAGGAGAAATGCAGGTGTTAGTAGTAGTGTACTTCCATGGTTGCCTGGCTTTGATTTGCTTCCTGCTCGTGCGAGGCCTCGAGCAGGAGAGGGATTTTAGATGAGATGATGCCGTCCATTTTAGCAGGAGGCAGTGGAGTTCTTGTGCATGGGCTTCCTGGGATCTGCACACTGGGAGATCATGCTAGAATGTTAGATCATCTTGTTCTCTTCCATTTTGGTTGGATCAAAGGAGGTTAATATTCGCCTCCATTTTTGATCTCAAGCATGTTGTGTTCTGGCACCGATCAATGGAAAGGACATGGTGGTAATAAGGTTTCTTTCTTTCTTCTTCTAATGAAAGGTAAGTTTCATCGTACGTACGTGTCGGTGCTTGTACAATATAGCTATGATACATAGCAGATTTTGTTCAAAAGTGTTGTGAATTTTGGTTATTAACTCATTACAAGATAGATTAAAGGAGTAAAGGATACTCTTATTGTGAGAGACTAAGAGAGTAAAAGACACTTAATAGATAAATTATTACATTCCAAACGTTTTCTATAGTGGCTCCTATAAAACACTTAATAGAAACTATTTTAAAAAACTATTTCATTTAAAAATTGATTTTTAAAAGGTAAAAATCAGAAATTATTTAGAACAGAAATTAGCACTTGCATAGTTGATAGTAGCTATGTGCAATTCTCTTTCAAGTGTAGCACTTCTGCGCTGGTTCTCTTTTTGTTCTAACATTTTTTTTGCTGAGTCTCCACCTCTCTGCATGCCCTCGTTGAGAATGTGTGACTGCACGTTTTCTTGAAAGGAGAATGTGAGGCTGTGGGTGCTGAAATTGATCAACACAACTTATGAAATCTCTAGGGTCCTAATTCATCTGAATTTTGAATATGTAAGATGGTATTGCTTTATAAGTTGTTAACAACTGGATTGGTACTATCGGGTGTGAATTTAAAGCTTTGGTTCAGTATTTCTTTTAAATAGGATCATCCACTTGTGGTAGTGAGATTGGACTATTTTTGTGCCATTGATTAAATGGGTATTTATGCTGCTATTGATGGTATGTACTCAATTTGTCAATATGCTTTTCTTGTGGGCAAATGGATCATTATCTACTGTAAAGGACTGCTGATAAATAATACTATATTATATAACTCACAATAATTTTCATGTTTGTAAAGGATTGCTTGATTAAAGGACTGCCGATAAAAAATGGTTTGGCGTTGGCCTTCGTTGTCGGAGATGGTGGCGAAGCCATTGGAGCTGAGGAAGACGGTCGTGTCACCTAAGATTCCGCAGTGCCGGAGTTGTCGGAAGCCAGCGCAAGTAACTGGTAGAGTGGTAGGTTGAGGGAAGTGAGAAGAGCCCAACAAGGGGTTAGGTTTTAATCACTATTCACCACGGTCTTTACGACGATAACAATTTAATCTATTGTATTCCAAAGATAACTATTAAATTTAACTGATGTCTTTAGAGGGGGCTAGACTTCAATTTTAAAAACCATCTTTAGTACGACCTGTTTGTTTAATGCATGTCCGTTGGAACGGAGCTTAATTAAGTAGATGATTCGTGATACTATGATCTAAAATATATAAACCAAATAATATGAGTTTAGAACATGTTGTCTTATTTATTTAATATCCGTTGCAACGCACGGGCACTTCACTAGTTTACTTGAAATTTCAGTTGTGCTTCGTGCTACTTGTCAATGCTTGTCCGATGCAATGGTTGAGAAGGGACACAAAATTAGAAATTGACTGATCGTGCAATACATTGGCTTGGATGCTAAGGTCCAGTTTCTGACAGATCACAGCTCGCCTTATGTCCTCCAATCTCCATTTGTCGATTTAGGGGGTGATCAATATGGAGATTTTTTTACTGTTTGGCGTCAAAAATACTGTAGCAGCGACGGAAACACTGTAGCACTTATGTCACGTAGTGAAATTTTTTTTTTTTTTTTGCGTTCGTTTTTTTCTCATATTCCTTTGCATTGTCCGCACTAGACTAGCGAGCCGTTTTTATTTTTACATTTTTTTAAATTTAATTATGCCTAACATACCACTCAGCTACAGTAAAAAATCAGCCAACTACAGTGTTTTTTCAGCAAGAGCCAAAAGCCATCGCTATTCCGATCACCCCCTTAACTTGGCCCAGCAGTGAAATACTCCATGGATCTTCGAAACTGAATGTTCCAGTTACAGACATGATTTTATTCAGTTCCAGTTACAGACATGATTTTTCTTGGCAATCTGAACTGTAGTGTGAAGATTTTGTCACAATCTTATAAGCGGCACTGCGGCACCGCCTGCTGAGCACCTGTGAGCCCAGAAAATAAAAAAACATGCCATCCAACACGTAGCCTACCCAACAAAAGATGTTGTGAGATCAAACCTGGAAAATTAACAAATAAACCACTGAATGCAGAATTGGTAATCAAACTCTGGCCCTCGTGGCCTTGTCTAGAAAATAACAGGTGCTACACCATTTGGACTAAGCAAACGAGTGGTTTAAGGTTACCAGGTTGATTCCCGTTCCAAAAAGGACTTAACATGTATTCATTTGAAACATCAAAATCTGTTTGTTTTTTTCTTATTTTTCCCCTTTCAAACCAAGCCAAAGGAACCTGTCCAAGGAAAAGGCTGTAGGTATGTTAGTCAGATGGCAAAAGGCCCTAACCCTGTAACCCATTGAGATAGTCGGCTTAATGGAGACATGTTCCAATGTAGGGCCTGTTTGGTACAGTTCATGCTCTCAGCTTCTCAATAGATTCTTATGGAGTTGTGCCAAACACCCAGATTCTCAAAATGATTAGATTTTACTTCTCACGAGAAGTAGACTCTAAAATGAACTAAAAAGGAGAAGCAATCTTTTGGTGGATTCTCGTGGAGAGTTATCCATCCAACATCAAATCTGCCCATTAAAATCCATGAAAATTACCTGCAAAATGCCACTCAACTACCCACTTCTGTCACCCCGCCGCCTCCCTCCTTCCCCTCTCCCGTTCCCCTCTCACGCCACCGCCTGCCCCCTTCCCCTCTCGCGCCGCCGCCTTCCCCTCTCGCGCCGCCGCCTCCTTCCCCTCTCCCTTCTCGCGCCGCCCCCCTTCCCATCTCGCGCCGCCGCCTCCTTCCCCTCTCCCCTTCCCCTCTCGCCTTCCCCTATCCCTCCAGTACGGCGAAGAAGACGGTGTTGCACTGTACACTCTAGTCTTGCTTTGAAATCTTTGGGTTTTCTTGGTTGGAGAGTGTGTGATTTTGGTTGGGTTGGTCTGGGTGCAGGAGAAGGTGACGAACCCGCTGTTCAAGAAGAGGCCGAAGCAGTTCGGCATCGGTGGCGTGCTGTCGCCCAAGAAGGACTGTGCCCAAGAAGGACTGTAAGTACATAATATAGAAGTAGGCAGTATATGTGGTGGTGTGAATTACATGACAAACCATGAATTTTGTTGACATTCAGACAGTGTGCACTTGTATTAGTTTTGGATATTACTTTTGTTGAGATGAGGATGGTGTTCACTCTTGAATTGTGGATACAATTTGTTATTGGCGATTGTAAGTTGTAACAAGCTATGACAATGAGTTCTGGAAGTTTCCTTCCCAAGTTGTCAAAATGTCAAGGAATGACAAATATCTAAGTAGGGAGTATGGAGAGTCAAGCAAAGCCATCTAACCATGTACGACGAATTAATTCGTCAGTAGCTATATGTTTGGCTAGGCAATTAAATTAATTGAAGCATTCTTAACATATCTTGGTAAAAGTTCATTTGGATAGAGAATATAACTGTGATTAATTGATGTTTCTTATTGTTATCTTTGCTTGTTGACTGTGTGGTGGTAACTAACACTAGAGGTTTTGGTTCCTAACAGGTACCCTTAGATTGCAGCAGGACTAAAAGAGAAGTGCGGCTATACTTGCAACATTCATTCTTACCTGGCAAGAAATCATCTTTGCATTCATAAGGTACGAATCTTACCGTATTGAGAAATCATCGCATTCCTGAGTTACCAATTTTAATGTATTGAGAAATCATCCTTGCATTCATAAATCATAAGGTACCAATCATATGGACAATTGAGAACGATTTTTGTTGTGTATGTTGATTTTGTAATGAGCTAGCACAAACATTTTGAAGAATTCAGTGAAATTCTGTAGCAGATGGGTGACAATGCCGAGTGGACTGACGAACACACTAGGATAGTATGTGAACTATTTGCTGAACAAGTAGCTGCTGGTAATTGTTCAAGTACACATCTGAATATTCCTGGTTATGCGTTAGTAATTACTAAATTTGAGGAGAAGACTGGGATAAAATACACAAAAAGATAATTTAAAAATAAATGGGACAAACTGAAGAATGACTACAACACTTAGAAGAAATTGATGACAAAGGAGACAGGCTTAGGTTGGGATCCTGAGAAGAAAACAATTTAGACAACTGCTCAACGGTGGAAGGAATTAAAAAAAGTAAGTCATTACACATTCAAGTATATATGTACAATCTCGTCTATGTTTATTATTAACTTGTATCATTGTTGTTGATAGGAATATAAAGGATGTGCTAAGTTTGAAAAGGGTAGACTTCAAAATGAGGACCTGTTGCGCACGATGTTTGAAGATATTCGCAACACTGGTTGGTCTCCAGCAATGGGAAACTCGCCACGAAGCCCTGTTCGTGCATCCACACCTATTGAAGTTGAAGAACATGAAGGCAACAATGATGACAACGATAATAGTAAACAAGAAGATGAGTCATCAATTAGTGTTAAAGGGAAGAGAACATGTGGTCCTAGCAATGTGAAAGGGGAGAAACTGAAGAGTGGATCTGCAATCATGCAAAACCAACTAAAATGAATTGTTGAGTTGAGCGAGATGTCTCATGCATCTTTTGCAGCATTTGCACAAAAAAGAGAGGAAACCTCGGTGTGTACCATCAAAGATGTGATGGAGTTGGTCGAAGAGTGCGGTGCTGTTATGGGGACTAATGAGCATTTCATTGCATCTGAACTTTTTATAAAAAAGGAGCAAAAGAAAATATTTCTTACATTGCATAGTAGCGAAGGACGGTTTGAATGGCTGAAAAGAAAATATGATGCCAAGTATGGCAAATAGAAGTTGGTTGTAACCTTTAGGATGTTTGCCTTGCATTCTTCATCTATCTTTCATATGAATTGGTTTGTAAGACTTTATTTAAATTGTGAGACATTATTTTGCTTCTATTGACATGTACAAATTGTTTGCCTTTATATGAGTTTTGCTTCTAATTTAAGTTGGTATTTTTTTATGGCATTTTCACGTACAGATGTCCTCATTAGAAAATGAAAGTAAAGTGAGTGATATCTCTGATGAAGAATATGAGTGTGATGTCCAAATGATGCAACTACAGCAAGACATATTAGGGCACTTAGCTGCTACTGCAATTTTTGTAGAGAAGTACCATTCAACTTATCTTGACAAGAATGAGCATAAGACTTCACGTCTTAGTGGTATGGGTTGGGTAAGAGAAACCCTAAACACCCCAGGGAAAGCCACCATATGTTTCGTATGAATGCTACATTCTTTTGGAGTCTACATGATCTTTTAGTCATATCTTACAACTTGAAATCAATACCCATATGCGTTCCATTGAAGCTTTGGCTATTTTTCTGTATATCTGTGGTGGCTCTGGATCGAATCGAAGATCGCAGAAAAGGTTCAAGCATTCTGGTGAGACAATTAGCAGAATGTTTGATGAGGTTTTGGAGTGTGTGGTCAAAATGTCTCACGATATTGTGTAGCCAAAAGATCCTAATTTTTCTACTATTCATAGTAGAATTACAAATGATAGGAGAATGTGGCCACATTTCAAAGACTGCATTGGAGCTCTCAGTGGTACACATATCTTTACAGCAGTTCTATTAGAAGATCAGATTAGATATATTGGTAGATCAGGGAAAATAACTCAAAATGTGATGGCTATATGTGATTTTGATATGCGCTTCACATACACATCTATTGGTCAGCCAGGAGCATTGCATGATACTAGTGTGCTTTATCATACATTGTATGTAGACAAAGATATCTTTCCACATCCTCCACAGGGTAAGTTTTATTTTTCAAATTATTTATGAATTTATTTATACTAATATTCATGCATTTGGTGTTAACATTGGTAATTTGCACTAAAATTTTTAGAAAAATATTATCTTGTCGATGCCGGCTATCCGAATAGGCTGGGGTATCTAGCACCATACAAGGGACAAAGGTACCATATTCCTGAATTTTCGAAGAGATGATGCCTCAAGTGGTGAGAAAGAAAAATTTAACAAAGTATACTCAAGTGGTCGTAATATTATTGAGAGGACCCTTGGTGTGTGGAAGATGAAATGGAGAATTCTTTTGAAGATGCCGAGTTTTCATTTGTCCAAGCAAAAGATGATTGCTGCAGTTACTATGGGATTTCATAACTTCGTACGTGATCATGCTTCACCAGACAAGCATTTTCGTAGGTTCAAGCGGAATCCTAATTATGTGCCAACAATACCATCAAGATATGCAAAATATGTTATTTCTCAAGATGCATCAGATGTGTCAACGTCACAATCGAGTGATAGAGCTATGAATAGGTTTCGTGATGACCTTGCAAAGGCAATTGATAAAAGTTGGTGAAATTTGCTATATTACTTGTAATAGTATGAAAAGTAAAAGATAAATTGTTTGAAGTACAATAATACATAAGAATAGCAGGAGAAATTGGTATTATCCCTACTCAAGTTACTCGTTAATTAGTTGTCCTTATTCATGAACATGAAGAAAGTAAGAGATCTACATGTGTTTCTTTTGCTAATTCAACAATAGATAAATAAAAAGGTTACAACTAAGGGTAACTTGGTCTATTTCCCTCAAATCTCCTCTTTTATGAATCTGGAGCCAATTCACTAGCCAAACGCTTTTCAGAGGTAGTTCTAGATTATCCGAGAAATGGATTTTTACAGAATCTGGAGTAGAAGCTGAAAAATAAGAATCTGGAACTCTACCAAACAGGCCATAATATTCTGCACTGTAATGTGCACAAGCATGATAAAACTCATTTAAGCCAAGGCTTAGGTTGTGCTGAGCAAGGCCTTTTTATTAAAGATTTTTTTGCGGTGACTTAAAGGTAAGAAATCCCTTCCTACCTATGTATAAGGCTCCCTGGATGTAAGGCTCGGTTCGAAATGCGGTAATTTTATATGAAATCCTGTAGTTGAGCTAGTTCGCTACATATAATAGAGCATGCTTGGAAAGAGGGAACTTAATGAAATATTTGGAGGAATCAGTTTAATTCTCATAAGATTACGGAAATTCCTATGCTTTTCAAATGGGAATGCGTGAATTTTGTAGGATTTCCACTGGAATTACATGGTTTTGTGGGGCCACAAGAGCTTGTTTGGATATACGGTGGTACGATAAACTTTTATTATCCAACCTTGTTTAAGTTTTTTATTAATAACCTTGCCCAATTTATTTTTAAGTCTGAACTTTTTCACCATGCTATTAAGTGCATACTCAAACAACATTGTCACATAAGTCATCATGCCGTGGCAAAAAAACTTAAACTGATGGAAGTGGAAGTGTTGTTACGCTAGGGACAATGTCGTGGCCAAAAGGGTATGTTCTGCCCGAAGCTAGATTTATCACATGGTATGACAGTGTTGTTTTATTATGCCACGTGTATTGACGTGACTAAATTGATTTTATTAGAAAAAAAGTTGGACGATGGTTTTTTAATAAAAATAAACTAAAAAAGATTAAATAACAAAAAATGTTTCGTGCTACGACACAATTCCTTCAGATGAACGGGGAAGTTGAACTAAAATCGCTTTCTACTCTGAAGGATTGGGTGTAAATCCTCTTAGTCCGAGCAAGCCCTGGCTTTCTGTAACACCTACTTCTGTTGCATTGACTTCTATAATTTATTTTTCTACGATAAATATTTTTTCTATAGTATCTAGCTTTTAAACAGACTATTTTTTTAAAACAAAATCTACTAGTCAATTGTACTACATACTATAGTGATTTTATTTATATCAGCTAAAATAGTATGTGAATATTTCTCTATAAGCTATTACTATCTACAAAATCAAGCTAAAAGTCATTTGAAAAGTTAATATTAACACTCGTATAAGCTGGTCTGATATGATCGGACGGTGAAAAAGATATTACTGGGATCCCGCTAGATCCTCCTCCCTTTTCCTTTGGACCAGGGCGCTTGCTCCATTCGGACAAATCGGGGCATCGGGTGGAGAAGGCAAGTAAGCCCCCCTCAAATCCCAAATCCCCAATCCCTCCGCCGTCGCGAACCCCGCCGACGGTGGCGGCGTCCATCGGGCTGCCCCAATCACAACTCGCACCTGTCTCCGGTGTCCGGCGCGGTGAGCTCTTCTCCTCCCCTTCTTTCGTTCCCACCGTTCGCCAGATCTGGTCCCCTCCCCCTTCTTCAGCGGCGACTGGCGCGGTGAGCTCCAGCCGAAGATCCCCCGTCAACATCCTCGTGGGGGATCTATTCTTTGCGGTGAGTAATATTCTCCTCTTCTCATCCTGCCTTCCAAACTCTTATCTGGATCCTCTACTCCTCTAGCCTCCCTTGATCCTCTAAGTATTTTCTTTTCTTTTTTTCTGGCGAACCAAACACCTAGACCATGCAAAAATTAAACATGGATGCATGGACTTGTGGATTGGGGGCATATGCACGAATCCATTAATCCAAGGAACTAAAGACACTGCTGTATTGTTTCCATATTGATACACCTGTGTGTTGTGGCATGGTGCTTGTGCTGCTCTTGTAGAGATGTTCATTACAATTTAGGTTGCTTCCGCTTAGGTGGCCATGGCAACTGAAGTTGCTTGTTTACATGAAGAGATTGTAACATTGTAGATATAACACAAACACAGGAATGGTTGATCTTGAAGAGTGAACAAAAGTACCCACAATTACCAACTAGTTGAAAGCTCTGATGCACGAACATGTGTCAAAATTGGCGTATTCGTGTCCAACACCGTGTCGGACATGGATACGACATGGACACGGTTCGGACACGTGTCTGTGACGTATCGATTGATTTTCAAATAAGTTTTAATTTTTAAAATTATCGATACATATCCGACCATGATAAATACATGAATTCGATACGGTCCAAACAGACAAGGTCACAACGCAGACCAATTTCCCCATGATTTTAATTTATGTACAGCTGGCTAGCTCCATGGTGCCTACTCTCTATGATTTTAATTTTCTCTTTATTTCACGAGCCCCAACTTGGTTTCAAGCTGACCAAAACCAACCAATTGTGCTATATATTTCTGGTCATTACGAAGCTACTACTGCTGATGCTGTATCCAATATCCTAAATATACCCAAACCAAACGTGGGCATACATATATATACATGCCTATGATGTGGGCAGTCCAAAATATCCTAAGTATACTTAAACCAAATTTTCTTTTTATTTTCCATTATCAAAATATCCTAAGTATATCCAAAATATGCCTAGAATGTAGGCAGTCCAAAATATCCTAGGATGCCTAGGATGAAGGCGACATGCCCATTGACATAAAGAGAGCTCTGCAGCACAGAGATAAGCCCAAGCATAGCTTTGTGCAACGTCATTGTGGAATGGAGGACTAGGAATGAGAAAAAAGAGCTCGTGAAAGCCTACCATTCTCTCAACCTGGTTTAGCAATTGTGAAATGGCACATACTGAAAGATGGTTCGATTGATTTTTAGCACAGAACGACTGGGATTATGCACGGCCAAGGAATTCTTGAGGATGAGGATGTCCCTTTTTTTATGGGAAGGTTTCCGAGATGTAAAGTGTTATTATCTAGTTGGATTCATTCATGTTTAGTTAGTAAGAGAATTCTAGTCAAGTCTGTACCTGCGATTACATGATTCTGCGCAATACCTACGTACATAGGAGAATGCAGCAGGAAATATACATATGATCCCAGCACCTCGCCTTGCTAGCTGAACTGATATGTAGCGTAAAAGAAAAATATAAGCATCCGTGTGAAAATGTAGTGAGTGGTAATGTTGAGTCAATGAAAACGTAAGTATCTGTGTTTGATCTTTGATGTTACATATAGTAATGGTTTTCGTTTGAATCAATTAATCGAGAAAAATAATCAAGTCATTGAGGTCATACCTCTATATTTTAAATTAACAAATTTTCAGACTAAATCAATCAATCAAAATTCAAATAGATGTAGTGTAACTTGAATCGATCAAATCAAAGGCCACACGAGGTCACAGCGCAGCCAATTTCCCCATTACCGGCCGAGGCCATGTCCCCGACTTCCCGTCACGATCCGTGCTTCTTCCCCCAATCCATTCCCGTGCGCCGCCTTCTTCCCCAGATCTCTCCGCCTCTCCCGTCACCGCCCGCCTCTCGCCGTCTCCCCGCCTCTCGCCGCCTCCCGTCGCCGTCCACATCTCGCCGCCTCCCCGCCTCTCCCGTCGCCGCCTCCTCCCCGCATCTCCTCCCTCCCGTCGCCGCCTCCTCCCCGCATCTCCTCCTTCCCGTCGCCGCCTCCCCGCCTCTCCTCCCTCCAGCCTCCTCCCCGCAACTCGGTGCCTCCCCCAGATCTGGCCGCCTCCCGTCCCCGCCTCCTCCCCACATCTCCTCCCGTCGCCGCCTCCCCGCCTCTCCTCCCTCCAGCCTCCTCCCCGCAACTCGGCGCCTCCCCCAGATCTGGCCGCCTCTCGTCGCCGCCCGCATCTCGCCGCCTCCCCGCCTCTCCCGTCGCCGTCTCCCCGCATCTCCTCCCTCCCCTGCATCACCTCCCTCCCCGACTTCCCGTGCGCCACGCCGCCTCCAACTTCCTCCCGCTGCTGCCGTGCTGACTGCTAAGGTATGCAACCATCAACTGATATTGATCTGTTCAAACTTGTAAAATGCATGATCTTGTCCATGATCCAGCAACACTTGTATCACAAAAACAGCAAGCTATTGTTAGTTTTGAAAAGGTTATTGTCTCTGAAAATGTTAAGCATCTAGTGTGGGACAGTGAGGACTTCACAGTTGAGCTCAAATATCCTAAGCAATTGAGAAAAGCAAACAAGGCAAGGACATTCTCCTAGTATACACTTTACAAATTACAAGTTTGACAAGCATAAGGAAACATAGAAAATAATACATATATACATATATACATATATATAATTTATTTATTATTTTAATATATATAGCCGTGTCGCCGTATCGGTATTTTAGGAAAACGGCGAATTCCCGTGTCGGTGTCGTATCGTGTCGTGTCGGCGTATTCGTGTCCGTGCATCATAGGTTGAAAGAAAAAGGAACGGTTGATATCGAAGATTGAACAAAAGTATCCATAATTATCAACTTGTTGTAAAGGATGAAAGGGAGGATTGTGAATTTGCAAGCTAAGACTTGAGTTACTGAATTATTGGTGAACTACTAGCATTGTAGTTTGAACATCTAGTAACAACAATTTAATTACATATGGTTCCTTAAGCACTGAAGATTAGTTTTCCTATGAAGTTGCAGTGTTTTTCCATAAATGATCAAAATGGTGATAACTAGCAACAAAAGCATTGGGAGAAACAACATTGATTAGTAAAAGATCATCTACAATATATGTTGTACTCTATTATCCAAATTCATAATATGTGTTGCCTCTGGAAAGTCTTCCATTACATCATATTTCTATTGTAGTACTGAATTAGAAATGATACCATTTCTTGTGTAAATTTAGGACTACGACATGTCCAAGGTGGTAATATATAGTGTTTAGTCTATTGTTTGCACCAGCCCAAGGGCTTTGCGGGTAATTGCAAAGTCATTGCAGTATTTCTTCTATGTTACGTGATCAAGATTATGGTTGTATTTGAGATGTTTTTGTAGTTACTACTGATATTGCGGCATATAAGGTAATTATCAGCCAAACAAGTAGAATTCATTTTGTTTCACATGTAAAATAATTGTAGACAATGCGGTCATCCTTATTTATCTTCGTCTTGTTTTCTTTTTATCACTTGCAACAAACTTTATTTTATTGTTTATTTTGAATTACATTTTTTATGCATATATCCAGCAATGAATTGGGCATCTCATTTGCTTTATATAGAACATACATGTTCTACACCAAACAATCCTTTTGGTTACAGCATGCAATTCTTATCCTTGCCGACTGCAGGTACCCTAGCTCTTAATAATTTGGAATTTGGTCCAGAAAATCTTGTGCAAAAACCCATGGAAAGTTCTAAATCTCCTCAACCATCGAAGAAGAGCCAGATTATGTTGTCTGATACTGATGGCCACCAATTCGGCAGCGATGAGTTCTCATCTGACAGTGCATCAAATAAAATGGTTGTTTTCAACCCCGAAACAGTAGATAAAGGGCAAGATGAACTTGGGGAAGACCATTCCCCATCTTTGCAGAAATCATCTAATCTGTCAAACCAAGGATTGCCATCTATTGGGGCATTCACTGTCCAATGTGCTAGGTGTTTCAAATGGAGACTTATTCCAACAAAAGAGAAGTATGAAGAAATTCGTGAACATATTACACAGGAACCTTTTGAATGCAAACGAGCCCGTGAGTGGAGACCTGATGTAACATGTGATGATCCAGAGGATATATCTCAGGATGGCAGCAGGCTTTGGGCTATTGACAAGCCCAATATTGCACAACCCCCTCCTGGATGGGAAAGACAGATCAGAATAAGAGGTGAAGGAGGCACCAAATTTGCTGATGTGTGAGTAATGCTTTTCGTTCACTACCCTATTTGCTTCGGTCAGGTTGTTTATGAAAGGACGTTGATTTCATTCTTTGCTGACAGCCATCTTTCCTCTGTATGTTAAAAAATCAGTGTTTAATGCTCATGATAATAACAGAAACTAGCCAAGTAGCCTGTACATTTGCTTGGCTAGTTTTACTATTTTCTCTCATTAACTGTTACAATTTGTTTCCTATATTTGTACCATTTTTCCAATTAATGGTTTCCTTTTCAACTAACTTTTTGTGTCTATTTCCTGCACAATTTCTTTTCTAGCTTTGGATAAACCAATTCTCTATATGTCTCAGTTACATACAAATTCTGAGGAGTTCAAGTTAGGAAGTAATATAAAAGTATACATTATATTTTATAAGTGACTACCTAGAAAACTGTTATGTTACTTTTTCGTTGTGGTGATCTCTTGATACCGGGGTATTTGAGTCTATAGCTTGCCAGAAAATTGCATTCAAGTATAAAAGAAAAGCATATCATCGTAGAATAGATGCTTAGTTGGTAGTTGGTACCTTGCATTGCATCAATCACCTAATTGCCCTTAGTATCTTTGAGGGAGCGAGAATTGTATGGCAAAGCCCACTTCACTTGTTCTTGTTACATCCATCTAAACCTAGGAAAGGCAATTGGTCTTCTCTATGTAGAGTTGCAGGTCTTGATGTTTGGCATCAGTGCGTCATGCCACACACAAACACTTGAATTTGGTCACTCCTAGAAGCATTGTGAGCTCCTCGTGGTTGGCCACTTGGCTCATAGTACATCTTTGGTAGTCGGATGTGTCAGGGGCTCAGGGCACTGTCTAGGTCTTCTTGCTGTTTGTCAGTGCTCACTACATTCGTTAGCTTCTGAAGCACGTACCCAAAAAGAGATCATAGTCTATGCCAATGGCTTATCAGTTTTACTTTCACACTTCCATGATGGAGTTTTAGTTATGAAGACTTCACCACCGGTCTTTGGAAAAGAGAGACCAATGCATTAGTTGATCCGGCAGCATCCCTCAACCTGATGACCCTCTGTTAGGCCGTGCTCCATCGATAACTTGCTGGCACCAGAAGCGACTGCTGATTGGAATATTGCATGATGCAGTTGGGAATCAAGACAATGGAAGGTGAAAAACTACATAGAAGAGGAGAAGACTCCTAAGGAAAAACCAAACTCGCACCATTGCAAATATTACGATGTATGAAGTGCAAAGATTGACAGGCTGCGGCTTTTTTTTTGTACAGGACTTTGTTTAATTAGCAAACCTTCGTTTTCTAGTAGGGTTCCCTGTCCGTTCAATCTAATCTGTTTGTAACGTAACAACACCGGATTCTTATGCTCACAAAAGGTATTTTTGGGCGGTAATTAAATTGTTTTCATCATTCCATCAAATAAGCAAAATGATAAAGAGTTATATATAATGTAGAGTTATAAAAATAAACTAATCTACACCACCAAACTAAGCAGTGTAGATCTTTTCATTCTGTCTTGATTGATGTGGGATGGGAATTTCTAGCCTCTTAGAGTGATGTGGTGGCTCCATTTAACATCATTTTAATTATATAATAGACATCATCTACCTTCTTCCTAAAAAAATATGTAATGTAGTATAAACTTTTTTTGTTTCTGGCCAAATGCTGAGCTTATTGTGTCCATGTAACACTCTTTAACTTGCTTTCAGGTACTATACTTCTCCTACTGGGAGGAAACTGAGGTCATTGGTTGAAGTTGATAGGTATGTCATGCGTATTTTGTCAAATTTTCCGTTGAACATCATTCTTTATCTGCTGAGCTATAACGATTCCTGAAATTGCTCGCAGAATTTTGATGCGGTAGTTGCACTATAAATCTTATTGCTTTCTCTCTCTCTCCAGTTCTTATGATTGGATGTCGCAAATAAATAGTATGCAACTATAAATTATATGTACTGCCTTTTCTTCTTTTAAATTTCTACAGGTGACTCAGTCTGTTTATGCTTTAAACTCTCAATGTCATTCTTGGCAGGTACCTCTCAGAGAATCCAGAGTATGTTGTGCAGGGCGTCACATTAGCTCAGTTTTCGTTCCAGATTCCTAGACCTCTGAGGCAGGACTATGTCAAAAAGCGCCCTAAGTTAACGAGCCCAAGTGATGAAGCAAGCATAGTAACTTCTAAGTCTCTTCAACCAGAGGAAGGTGTGTAACAGTGTATAAACAAACTCATAATGACTTGTGGACGCATAATCAATGAAAATATTAATTCCCAAATGAAACTTTCCATTACCTTGTTGAATAATGAATGGGTATGACACAAAACATACTAGCAGATCGGCAGAGGTTCAAAACAAAAAAAGAAGGAAAAACTGATTGGTTTTGATACTTTTAACTATATATGTTTCTGACTGCTTAATTAGATTCGGTCCCTCATCATAAATGGGAGTCATGAATTAAGTTTACTTATCCAAATAGTTCAATGGTAGACATATGAACTCAAATGATTTTCCTTAGGTTTAGTTGCATAACTGATGTGTTGGCTACCACTGTGTACTACAAGTGCTTCTGTAACAGCCCTGGGTTTATAGTGTAGACACTAATAGAATCATACTGCTTGCTATATATAGCTCCTCCAGTCATTGATTTATGAAGTTGGTAGCAGCAGCTGTCAGATGCATTATATCAGAGGCTTTTCAAAACTAATTTGGTTAGTGCAGACTGGTACTTACTGTTTAATGATCCTACCACCCTTGGAATCCATAGTAGTAACTTATGCAACAATTTTCTCTTCACTCTTTAGTGAGATATATTTGCTGTCAAGTGGCTCTTCATTTGTTGTTGTATGTATATCTGCTGAAGGCTAGCCTTATAGCATACCAAATGAACTGCATGAGGCCATTCACCATTTTGTCTGATCTCATGTGTTTGTTTTTACTTCAGTGAGCCCCATATCCTGGGCAGCTCCTCCAACGCAGCCGGAGGGTGAGGCCACTGAACAAGCTTCTCATGCTGATGAGCCACTCGGATCAGTAGAAGTGGAGCTAACCCGGAAGAGGAAAGTGGGAAGCTCTCAGTCAGGAGAGGCAAATTCTAACCATGTGCGTGATGAACCAAAACCCAAGTTAGAGGATACTCAAAATGGAGCTGCTTCTATCTGAAAGCTGCAACATCATGATATCCACTGCTCCCCATCCGTGGTTTTATTGGTTCTCTATCTGCTTTTCATTGTCTGCGGGAGCCAGTTTTTCTGTAATGTGAGGCCATACTGGCCTTATATGTACTATGACACCTTAGAGCCTGACCCAAAATTCAAAGTTTTGGGACAGTAAATTAACTAATGTTGTATCCTAGAGCCCTGTCGAACTATTTCAGATTATGTTTTTTAGCATGTGCTTTGATAGGAAGCCTGCTCGTGTAAGATTAACCATTTTTATCATGTCCCTGTAAGATAAAGAAATGTTGTAGGGACATTGGTTGGTTTTTTTCGGCTGTGGCTCACATTATAGTTTATGTTTTTTTTGTCTTAGCGTGAGCGAAATTAAAATACTGCATACTAAGTTGTGTGAAAATCTTATGGATTTATTTACTAAGTCACTTTCAGTATCTAATTTGGAAATATATGTACATGGAATAGGAATGATGAGATATAGAGAAGTGCAGAATTTAGAAGGAGATTTTTGTCAAGCTCACTATTAAAACTTCATCATAAGGATCGAGTATTCAAAGAATAAATTTTGTAATTAAATAAAATTGGGTAGATTATACTCTTTTTCTCTTGATGAGTTTTCCTGAAGTTTCTTGACCAAGGTTTTTAATGAGGCAATTCGTGCAATATGACATAATATGTATCATGTACTCTTTCTTTAAATTTTTTTACTGGATTTTTATGGAGTTTTAATGAGGCATAAACGTATTAGATGAGTGCCTAAGGGGAGTGTTGGAAACGTATGCATGGGCTAAAAGCCTTGTCCTTGTCCTATTGTGGACAACTCACCATTTAGTTTATAAATAGAGGTTTTAATCATTATATTTATACTTAAGAAAATAGAAAACAATAAAGAAAAGAGTTCCTCTCTTATCTCTCTATTTTCAATCTATTTTGTATTTGATATATCTTTTTTATCTAGGAGAAATAGTTTGAACTGGACTCGCCAGCAACAGTTTTTCCACACATAGAAGGTTCTAGGAACGAGATTAGCTTACTCAAAACGACACCAAACCAAACCCACTCCACACACATTGAAGGATCGGTAGCTTGGTATAGCTCGGGCAGCTAACTTGGTATTTGGCAATGGCAATGGCAATGGCAATGACAAGAACATGTATATAACACCGAACTGGGAGATGTCTGTGGCACTGAACTGATCTATTCTAGCTTGATTGTAGCTGGTCATCCGGTTTGTTGGATGGGTTGAAGGCGATCTGCTCGGCGCAGTCGCGGTTATCGCCAAAGTTCTCCCGGCCAACTCCCATGAGGTCGAGGTAGTGCGAGATGATGACGTTTATGGAGTCAACGTAGCCTTTGCCGCAGATTTGGTCGCCGTATAGCACGTTCATGGTGGCGCCGAACCCCGGGAGCCTCTTGTTGAGCGTGTCGTTCTTGGTGGGCTTCCAGTTCCCGACGAATACGTCGTGCGCCGACGGCTGCTGCTTCTTCATTGGTGTCATCCACCGCCACATGGCGGCCACGAACGCCATCGTCGTGTTTTGCTCCAGGTACTCCGGGTGGTAGAGGTCCTCATGGATACCGTCGCCGGCGGCTCCCAATCAATTTAGCAATTACAAAAACTGCGAGCGACTAACTAATGCACTACCAGTAGACGGGGATGGCGCCGCGGCCATAGTACTGGACACCTTCGATGCAGGGGTACTGTGTATTGGTCTTGTCGCAGTAGAGCGGGTCGGGGCCCTTCTGGCGGCTGTAGCAGAGCCCCCACGCCGTCCCCCCGTCGGTCGCCACACCGTATCCACCTGCAAGAAGGCAACTTGTTTCTTGAATAAAACAGAGGAAGCAGAGCAATCTAAGAACTGAATGAATCCATCCAAGAAACCACCAACCAAGAATGGAAGGAAATGCAAGGCAAGGGAAGGGAAGGAATGGTAGATAGATTACACGAGGTCTTGGCGCCGACGTGCCCGAGGAAGGCGCAGAGCTCCATCATCTGCATCTGCTTGCCGCCGGTGGTGCAGAAGCCGAGGGGCTCGAACAGCGCGGCGGCGGTGATGAAGGACTGGTAGTCCCAGAAGCCGACGGCGTGCGCGACGGGGCTGTTGCGCTCGGAGAAGAGCTTCTCGAACTGGTACACCTTGAAGAAGTCGGTGATGGTGTCGTTGCAGCAGTACTTGCTCCCCGAGCACTCCCACCCATTGTTGCACACCTTCTCGTGCGACTCCTCCATCTTCACCTTCCACGTCCCGCCATGAGGATCAGCGCCGTCGTGCCGCCGATCAGCACCACCGCCAGCGCCGCCGTCAGCAGGATCCGGTGCCGCGTCTCCCGCTCCATCTCCTCCGAGCTAGATCCCGATCTCGGTTCTTGAATGCTTCGTTGCAATCTGGATCTTGCCGAATGCGGTAGCTGGGAGAGCTGGTGGTGGCGGAGGGGAGATGAATTGGAGCCGGTGAGGAATGAGGTAACGGAGGATGAGGAGCGGGATGGAAAGCGAAGCGGCAACCGCACTTGCCGACGGAGGGAGGGAGTTGTGGTGGCGGACTGGCGGTGGCGGGAGGCCGTCAAGGTACGGGTCACCCACCGAATCCACCGCACATGGCAGCTAATCACTCCGTAATCAGTTCGATTCTTTGGACTTTGGGTTTTCCCATGTCAACGTGACTCATCCCCCCATTAAAATACGGTGGAGGAAAAAAAAGGTAAACGAATTATTCCACGCGCTTTATGGATGGAATCGAATCCCCAGCCGCCAGAGCAGGGCCGGGCTCCTCCTCCACCTCCTCCACATCACATCACCACCGCCGCGAGGAGGAGAGGAGTGGCGAGGAGTAGTGGGAGATCTCGGGAGGATCCGATCGAGTCGAAGCAGGGGGAGGAGAGAGATCGAGAGAGAGGAGGCGGAGTGGAAGGGGGAGAAGCGATTGGTTCGATGGTAAGGGAGACGGGGTACTACGACGTGCTGGGAGTGAGCCCGTCGGCCACCGAGGCCGAGATCAAGAAGGCCTACTACATCAAGGTGCCAGGCGTTCTCTCCCCCATGATCTTCTGCTAAAAACTCCTTTTGGTTTGATCTCATTCCGGTTGCTGCTGCTGGTGTTGGTGTTGCAGGCGAGGCAGGTCCATCCGGACAAGAACCCGAATGACCCTGTAACTACGGTGTACAATGCCGCAGCTGATCAGGAAATAGGCTAGAACAAATATTGTTAGTTGTGGATACAGGGGTGTCCTGCTTCTTTGCGCGGCGCTCTGTGTTTCAAAAGGAGGTTTAGATCATATACCCTCCTCATAGTTGAGAAATTGAGGATTTACCCTTCCCACTCAATGACATGTGAGGTCATCGTAGGTCACTGACACGTAGGTCAGGAGGGTAAATCCTCAATTTCCATCTAAGTGGAGGGCATATGATCAATAATTCCGTTTCAAAATGTACATCTCGCCTTTCAGGACCTAGTAAACCTTTCAATGGATGAACGCCCTGCGGCAGTATCCTTGCGCCGTGTGCCCTGCTCTGCTGCTCCTGCGGCATTCCATTATTCCGGATAGAAAACAAAAACTGTATTAAAGCTGGTTTATTGTGAAAGTTCTTCACACCATTTCCAAGAGGAGGGAAGGAGGGAGCAAAACATCTATGCTGTGGGTGTTGATGAGCATTAGTGTTGCAACCTTACTGAATGATTACTGGATGATGACTTGATGCTAAACAGATAACTGTGTTATTCTGCCATCATGTTGACACTACTCTAGGGGCCTGGGGAGGGTAACTCAGAAATACAAAATGGGTTCACCAAAATATTTGTAATTCCATGTTCAATGATGGAGGTATAAGTAATGTCCGACATCAGAATGAATGAATGAATTATTCTTTGTTGCTCACAGTCTAAGTGTTTCAGTGAAAGATTTTTGTGTTGCAATAACCGAGCATTCGCAACTTCTGCCTAGGCATTAAAGAATTCATAAAACAGAATCTAGTTCCCCCAAAAATGATCCTGGGAGTTGTTGTGGCCAAAACAAGTTACCAACGACAATTTGCAATGATCATGAATCATACTGTACTGGCACAAAAATGATCATAATATTATTACGCCTCAATCAACTGAAGCATGTGAAACTAATGTCCAATGATCAGCAATTTTCCTTCTTGTATGGTTCATCCTCAACCACGAATAACTTGTATGTGCATACTCATATAGATCATGCAAGAAAGTACAATGCATTAGAGGTGGCCAAATGGGCCAGGTTAACTGTGCCGGCCCAAAGCATGTTATTGTTGGCCCGGCCCAGGCACGACATCGGGACTAAACGGATCGTGTCGGCCCGGCTTGACGTGGCGTGCTGTGCTTAGGTCCCAACCTTGGCACAGCGGGACGACCTGACACGGCACGCACAGTGCCGTGCTATGCTAGGCACGCCCAGGCACGGGTGAGCCCGGAATAGCCCGTTAGGCCCAACGGTGCGGAGCCAAGCCGGTGGCAAATTTGGCGGGTGGCAACGGCGGGGTTGAGGAGGTGGGTAGCGAAGTGAGGGGGTGGGAGGCGGTGCCCGGCGGAGGAGGGAGTGAGTGACCGAGGGAGGGGGGCGAAGAAGGCACGGGTGGGCGGCGGCCGGAGGTGGGGTGCAAGCCGAGCGGCAAAGGAGGTGGGTGGGAGGTGGAGCGCCGGCAGGGGAGGGAATGAGAAACCGAGAGAGGGAGTGGTGGAGGAGGTAGGTTGGTGGAGTAGCCAGAGGAGGTGGGGCAGGTAGAGCGGCGGAGGAGGTGGGCTGGTGGGGGGCAGGTGGAGCGGCGGAGGTGGGTAGGAGGTGACAGTTGGCCTGCGTGTTAAACGGGCCATCCTTGCAGTCATGCTACACGTGTCTTTGGGATGGCATGGCCCGGCACGACACGATCTATCACCTCATTGGGCCATGCTTGGGTCCGAGGTTGAGCCTATGGGCCAGCATGACACAACCCATTTAGTTAATTGGGCCAACCAGTCCGTGCTTAAATGGGCCCTTACCGGGCCGTGTTGGGCGGCCTATTTGGCTAGGTCTGTAATGCATTATCAAGTTACTTTTGCAATATGTCGAGCGTTGTTGCAGTATTGCGCGAACGAGCCTCTAGCCGAGTGGTTAGAGCGCTCTAGTAGCACCCTCGAGTCCTCGGTGGGAGCGAATTTGGCCTTCGCCTGCTACCACACCAAAGCACAAGGAAAGGCCCGACCCGGTCGTACGCGAACAACGGTGCCCATGTGTAAGGGTGGAGCAGGGTTTATCTCGATCTGCGTGAGAAGATCGTCTTCTTCTTAAGCACAATGCCCGGGGGTCGTCTTACCCCCGCAGGTCGAGTTTGTTTTTGTTGCAGTATTGCTATTTGCTACTTTGCTGTGCATCTTGTCACCTTGAAATACTATTTGACTCTGTTACACAAATTTGACTTTGTAAATAAGGAATATGTGATTTTTGCACATTTTTGTCATTGCATAATATCCTCATTAGAGTTACTGTAACTGCAGGAATTGGGGGAGGCATACCAAGTATTCAGTGACCCCGCACAGCGTCAAGCGTATGACTCATATGGGAAATCTGGTATTTCAACGTAAGTCTAATTCACAAATACTTCCTGTGAACTTGTAGAAATAATTTTGAAAGAACTGGAGGGTTCTATGGGAAAACTATTCGTGTACTTGACTGCTTACAGATGCAATGAGTGATTTTCTTCCTTTCCTAGCTGTAGCTTTGACAATGTAATTGGTGATTTCGTCTCACATGCTGTAGAATCTTGTGAGATGATCACATTCTAACTTGTTTCTTGTCAACATTATATAGGGAAGCGATAATTGATCCAGCAGCAATTTTTGCAATGCTGTTTGGTAGTGAGCTTTTTGAGGATTACATTGGTCAACTGGCAATGGCATCCATGGCTTCACTTGATATATTTCGTGAAGAGGAACAGATTGATGCAAGGAAGTTGCAAGAGAAAATGCGAGTATGACTTTTACAGAATGATTTATGGGCATCCCATTATGCCTGACATATGCTCATTCTTGATTGGAAATTCAGAAATATTTCTTTTGCAAGACTATGATCCACTTGTAGGTTCCAACTATATACTCTACTAGCAAGTCATGGGCATTTTGTTGGTCTATACTTTAATAATAGTGAAATTGTTGTTCAGCACAATGCCTCTCCTAACACTAGAAGCCAAAACACGAAGAGAAATTAGAGGAAATATTTGGGAATGTTTCCACTTTTGTCTTCCTTACACTTCCTTTTTTTTCTAACAGGTTTTACATTAGGTTGCACAAAGGTCCATACACCAAAGTTTGACACTGAATTTTTAATATCTCTAATTGGATTTCTAACTTCTCATATTGTTTTGTTAAATATTATGATGGGAAGGGGAAGTCTTCAATCTCTGGAAAGCCTTCATACTCAACAAAATAAAGAAAGTTGAATGTTAGATTTGTCTTTTGGGGTTCGTGTTTTGCCTGCGCGTTACACTTCACGTGAAGTATCAATCTACATGCTTTTTAGCCTTTTCAGTGCTTCAACAACTTTTTTTACTTCAACCCCTGGCAAGCCTCCATATATGATAAAGTAGAGAAACTCCAACATTACACGAGTAACTGAGTTCTTTCTGCATGACATTTCTCATGCAGAACATCAGTCTTCAAACTAGGGGCTGATGGCTTCATTGTTAGATTGCGATTAAGCGTGCTTGATGTAGTTATATTGTAGCTGTAGTAAAAAAAATGCTAACCAAAATATCTGTTTCTTTTTAGTGCTTCAGCTTGCAATTACACTAATTGGTGTATCATACTCTTTGCACTGTATTACATTTAAGGATTTAACAACAACTGCAGGTTGTACAAAATGAAAGAGAGAGAAGCTTGCAGAGACACTGCAAAACAGATTGCACCTTTATGTTCAAGGAAACAAAGAGGAATTTATCCAGCTTGCTGAAGCTGAGGTGTCCAGACTTTCTAATGCAGGTCTGTGCCCATGATAATTCTTTCATTACTCCCTAAAGTGTTGATGATAATCCATTCCTCACTTGCTAAGTGTTCTGTCTATTCAACTGCTCAGTAGCTCTGGAACCTTTTCACCCTTTTCTTGTGTAGTTCCTATATGTCTTGAACAGAAATACATTATTTTTTTATGCTCATAGTTCATAAACCTGACTTCAAATCAATTAATGTTCTTTTTTGACCGTGTTTTGCTCCTACAGCATATGGGGTCGATATGCTGAGTACTATTGGTTACGTATATTCAAGACAAGCTGCCAAGGAGCTTGGAAAGAAAGCTATATATTTGGGGGTTCCATTTGTAGCTGAATGGTTTAGAAACAAGGGTCATTTTATTAAATCCCAAGTAACAGCTGCAACAGGTAAAAATTATTTTATTTGATTATTGTCTACTTGAATCGATACGAATGAAGAATTGAATATATGCAATGTTGGTGTTAGTATATATTTGTAATTTGTTCATGAAATTCGGTGTTTTTATGTTTCTGCAGGTGCAATAGCTCTTATGCAGCTGCAGGAAGACTTAAAGAAGCATCTCAGTGCTGAGTGCGACTACACTGAAGAGGAACTTGAAGCGTACATGCAGACCCATAAAAGTGTTATGGTTGATTCCTTATGGAAGCTCAATGTTGCTGATATAGAGGCAACCTTATCACATGTCTGTCAGATGGTCCGTCTTCATGTCTTGGCTACCTTTCACCATTCTTGCACAGCTGTTTTTTGCATTAATCCCACATTTCATTAGCTTAAGTTGTAGCGGTGGATTTTACTATTTTACCAATATCAGGTGCTTCAAGACAGCAGTGTCAGCAGAGAGGAACTGAGAGCTCGAGCTAAGGGATTGAAAATTTTAGGCAAAATATTCCAGGTACCACTCTTCATATATTTATCCATGTACTTTTGATGTGTAAGTTGTCTAGTGTTCTTTCATGAGCTAAGTTGGGTGGTTTTTGTCCACAGCGTGTTAAGCTCAACGCTGGTGACGGGGAAGCAGCAACAATGAAGAATACCATAAATAACTCGGATGACAATGATGGTAGTTCACCGGATTCATCACCAAAATCTCCCAGGGAGCAGTCATTCGATCCAAACCCACCGTATTCCCAGGTGCCTACCCATTTTATATTCTTGTGACTCACATCTGTGGGAGTTAGTCTTACAGACTCCCTGGTGACTTTTATCAAGTGTGAACTAGACCTGATACATGCAATGTTTTATACACTGCTATTCTGTTAATTATTATTATTAGATAATATTTTAAAATGAAAATTCCAAAAATGGTCATTGTGGTGACCTATTGAGGCCAAGCTGCATTGAGCTTCAAATTATCTCCACTTTCTATTACGTGCAACCATCTTTTATTACTTTCTCCACCACCAGATCTAAATCTAATGGCTGGTGATGTGAGCTTTGCAAAGGATCTTTCTTTGTCTCATGTTGAAGATCAATCACAACCAATCGGTGGCATTTGTGCATGCACTCTAGACCTAACTTGCCATTGCATAAAAATATCCTGGTTTCATCCATCCAAGATTGTCTTTTATTCTATAACCTAAATGACAAGATGGAGTCACTAAAAACCATGACAGACGTGCGTGCATATTCACGAACTGACTACCATTGCTTGTTTCATTGGTTATACTTGTACCTCCGCAATGAACACACAATTCTATCCATAATTCCATATACAACAATACATTGAACCAGCACACAAATGGTAAACAAAATAGACATTAATAGCTCTGATATTCAGAAGAAGGGTCGACCTATAAGGCTATATATAACTCAACCCATAGATTTGCTATCTGCCTGCAATGCTAATACATTTGATGTTGCATTCACTTTTACCCAACTCGAACATTTTCATTCTCAGCACCTACACACACTTAGCTTTAAGGTGTCTGGAAAATGCTAAATCATGCAATGCCAATGCAAAATATGTTGAGAAACCTATAATCACCCACCTTGTTGGAATCCTTTCTAGATGGTTCGCTGAAGAGTCAACTCAACTGGCGCCAATGTAATTGGCGCTGCAAAGTACCAGTCACATTGGTGCTGCACACTGGGTCTATTTTTGGAAATAATTTCAACCAGGGACCATTTTTGGTATTTTTTTTAATAATTGACGATGCTTATCCGATGAACAAAATCCCTCTTTCTGGACATAAGATTGCTCTATCGAACAAAGGACTGAAACTGCTATTCTTCTTTATGTTTAGAGTCCATATGTGGAGGCCCCTCAGTTTGGCGGACCTTATTGCTCGTTCAACTTTCCGATGCCTACCGCTCCACCTGGTGCACGGAGGGATCCAGTCCCATGATTTGCTTTGAGGACAGTAACTTCGTTTTGCACGGGTCATCTTTTCGTACAATATTGCTTGTGTAGTAGATGATCGCATGGTCTTCATTTGTACTAGCAGTAGAGTCAGTGAAGCAGCAGCCGCAGCTGCTCCTCCTCCTTTCCTTTTCTTCAGCTGTGTAATCAAAATCAATCGTACACCGACGGCAGCCTTGTGTCGTGCACACAGGCAGGCGTGCGTGTTGCGCTGCTGTTCAGGCTGTGGTGACAACTTGGAGGAGGTTTGCGTTGCAGATTATACTACTAGTAGTGGTGCTGTGGTGACAGCAGAATGTACTGGCACCGAGCTTCCTTATGGGGATCTTGAAGGGCTTTTGTTGCAAATAGCAAATGACCAAGAAAATGTCGAACCACTGTCAGATTCTCCACACCAGTTCCTTATCACGACTGTCAACAGGTTTGCCTTGTTGTCTGTAGTCTATACTAGTGCATCCTTTAGATGATCGCAAATCCGGAATCCTCAATATCCTCAATATGCTGTGTAACTGCTAATTACTTCTGCTTTCGTGCTCATACAATTACTGCAGTATAAGTTTTGAAAGACACACAATAATTTCTGGGGTCTAGTCCGTACTTGAGTAGGGAAAGTTTCATTTATGCCATTAGTTGCGGTTCACTTCTCACTTTTGCCACTAATTTTTTCGGCCTTTCACTTATGTTAGTGCCTTGTTTGCCTTTTCCATTTTCAGCAGTTAGTGTCTCAAATTTTCCAAGAAACCCCATAATACCCTTTGCTGATGACATGCTTATAAATTTCATATCTTCCAAACATGATCAAGTTTGATCTTGAAATTTTACACGGCCATAGAATATGCCATCCCCTACATCTCCAAATTTTTGGGAATTTTTGAAAACTTTACATGCGATGGAATTGACGGAAACTGGTGAGTGTCATTTCTAAACTTTTCCTCTGGGGTTGTTGAAGATAAGGTCATTTTGGTCTTTTTGCGCTGTCCTAATGGACGGAATTGATGGAAAACAGACCGTAGTGGCATTTCTGAACAGAGCTCTAGCGGATGGATGGCATAAATGAGAGGCCGGAAAAATTAGTGGCAAAAGTGAGAAGTGGACCGTAACTAATGGTATAAACGAAAATTTCCCTTGAGAACAAGTTATGTCCCTAAAAAGCATCAGACTTGAAATTTTTGAAGAATTGTACGACACTGTTATATTTTGTAATAATATGCATGACCTAATATACATCAACAGTCCAGATTCATAAATTATCTTATTTTGACTTACGTAGGTTGGTGTTGGAGATTTCCATGGAAGTCACGATGCTACCTTTGGTTCTGTAGATCTTTCTTCTATAGTGCAAGAAAGCACAGAATTTGATCCACGAACTGAGCCAAGTAATCAAATTGCACAGTCTGTTCTCACCAACGTGCCATTAAGTGGAGAAACAAATTGCGCTGAAGAAACAAGTGTGCTACGCTCTGTGTCAGGGTTGGTCAGTTACGACAGCCAAGATGCCGATGAGGAGTTCCTTGATATCAATGATTTCTTTGATCCAGAAGATTTTGGACAGAGCGTTTAATTTCTGCATCCAATGGGATGTTTGATAGTTTGGAATACTCTGATCCTCCTATGTTTCTACCTGGCTCAGTTCACACAGCTGGAGTGGTGGCTGAAAACCAATATGTTGATTTTGGTGAGAGTGGAATCCAGAACCAGGGATTTCAGTGTACAACTGAATTGTGGACACATAATCAGGTTGCTTTAATGTGCGGAGCCATTCAAAGCATAACCATGTTGTCTTGTCCTCACATGCATCAGGTTCTTAATGATTTCTTTTCCATTTGCAAGCTTTTTGTGTGATCACCTTAAAAATTCTCTCAGAAATAACATTGTCCAACGTCTGAACCTTTTACTTCTGAACATTGCATGCACTGCCAATATTCATACAGTGAATGAGGAACCACCTAACCAGAGTTCAAGTGCTTCACAATCATGGTTCAATGCGTCTTTATCAGCCTTGCTGGATTCTGTACCTGGCAGTTCAGCTATGGCCGCTGAAAGCAATGTTCTTAACAGAACATTCCAACGCATTTCTAGCTTTAGGTCACAACAAGCTGCAAATGAAGGATCAAGCACTCCAGTTATTCAGGTTAGAAGAAGTGGAGGACTGACATTTGTCTCGTTACTGGTTTTACTTGCTGCTATCATGTGGACCTTTGCCACTGGATCTACAGTCAGGTTTTGCAAGGGGTTATGGAAATCCTCTTATATACATGAATGGGATAGAATGAAAAATTCTACCCCTTGATAATTACAAAAGGTGAGAGTACATTAATACATTCATCTATACTAGTGAGCCTATTATATATTGAGCCCATTTTAAGGCCCAGTTACGGGGGGTTGAACCAACCCCACAACAGTACTATCTCGATAGCAAGCACGGAGGTCCCGAGGGGCGAGCTGCCATAATCGATTGCCCCAGCCCCCTGTTCCCCGCCAGCAAGCGTAGAGGTCCCGAGGGGCGAGCTGCTGTGATCCAACCTCAGGGGTTCGGATGCTCTAAACCATTAGGAACAAGGTTTTTTTGCATGATCAAGACGTGGTCATAGAGTCCTCTAACAGAGTATGAAGGCAGACTCGCTGAGGTGATGCCTCTAAGGCAGGCGTTGAAGTCTCTCGGCGAAGGCGTGCCGTCCTATCAAGGCGATACCTACGAGGCAGACGGTGAAGTTGTGTCGCCCTGCCGAGGCGATGCCTCCCAAGCGAGTGGTGAAGTCGCAGTCGCTCTGTTGAAGTGGTGCATCCGGGATGGGCTGCGCGTAGTTCGACCTACCGAGGCGATGCCTTCCCGGTGGGCAACGAAGGCATGTTGCCCCACTGAGGCGTTGCCTCCCAAGTGGGCGATGAAGTCCTACGTCGAAGCCTGGCCATCCCGGCTAGGCGACGCTTACGAGGTGACCGACGAAGTCGTGCCACCCCGCCAAGGCGATACCTCTGAAGCAGACGACGAAGTCGTGCCACCCCATCGAGGCGATGCCTACGAGGCGAACAGCGGAGTCGTGTTGTTGTACCGAGGTGATGCCTATGAGACGGGTGATGGAGTCGCCCGTCGAAGGTGCTACACACGCGGAGGCGGAGCCACCGTACCAAGGTGATGCATCGTAGGTGGGCGGCAAAGTCCTACGTCGAAGCAGGGCTATCCCGCCGAGGCGATGCCTATGAGGTAAGCGGCGGAGTCCCACGTCGAAGCCAGGTTATCCTGCCTAGGCGATGCCCACGAGGCGGGCGGCGGAGTCGCCCGGCGAAGGTGGTACACACGCAGAGGCAAGGAGGCGGAGGCACTGTATTGAAGTGATGCCTCCTAGGTAGGCGGCAAAGTCCCACACTGAAGCCAGGCTGTCCCGCCAAGGTGATGCCTACGACGCGGGTGATGGACTTGCCTAGCGTAGGTGGTACGCACATCGAGTGAAGGAGGCAGAGTCGCCATTCCCCTACTTTCAAAAATAACACCCACGAAGGGCGAGCGTGAGCGGCGTAGGCCAAGACAGGCGCTACACGCGCGGAGGTCAGGAGGCGAAGCCGCCATTCCCCTACATTGAAAAAGAGTACTCGCAAAGGATGAGCACGAGCGGCGTTGGCCAAGACGGGCACTACACACACGGAGGCCAGTTAGAGGCAAGAAGGTGGAGCCGCCGTTCCCCGACCTTGAAAAAGAGCACTCGCGAAGGACGAGCACGAGCAGCGTAGGCCGAGATGGGCGCTACGCACGCAGAGGCCGGGATGCAAAGCCGCCATTCTCCTACCTTGAAAAAGAGCGCTCACGAAGGGCGAGTGCGAGCGACGTAGGTTGAGACAGGCACTATGTGCGCGGAGGCCAGGAGAAGGAATCGATGTTCCCCTACCTTGAAAAAGAATGCTCGCGAAGGGCGAGTGCGAGTGGCGTAGGCCGAGATGGGCGCTGCGCACGCGGAGGCCAGGCGGAGGCAAGGTGGAGCAGCCATTCCCCTATCTTGAAAAAGAGCACTCGTGAAGGGCGAGTGCGAGCGGTGTAGGCCAAGACGGACGACATGGAGGTAGGGAGACAATGGAGCTGTCGTACCGAGGAGATGCCTCCTAGGCAGACGACGAAGTCCCACGCCGAAGCTGGGCCATCCCGCCGAGGTGATGCCTACGAGACGGGCAGTAGAATCGCCTGGCAAAGGTGGCATGCACGTAGAGGCAAGGAAGCGGAGCCGCCATACTGAGGCGATGTCTCCTAGGCGGGCGGCGAAGTCCCACGCCGAAACTAGGCTGTCCCATTAAGGCGATGCCTATGAGGCGGGCGGCGAAGTTGCCCGGCGAAGGTGGTACACAGAGGTAAGGAGGCAGAGCCACCATTCCCTTACCTTGAAAAAGAGCGCTTGTGAAGGGCGAGCGCGAGCGACATAGGCTAAGACGGGCGCTACGCGTGCGGATACAGGGAGGCGAGGGAGCCGCCATAGCGAGGCGATGCCTCCTAGGCGAACGGCGAAGTCCGACGTCGAAGCCGAGCTGTCCCACCGAGGCGATGCCTACGAGGTGGGCGGTAGAGTCGCCTGGCGAAGGTGGTACATGCAGGTAAGGAGGCAGAGCCACTGTTCCCCTTGCGCTACGTATGCGGAGGCGGAGCCGCCGTTCCCCTACCTTCAAAAATAGCGCCCACGAAAGGCAAGCACAAGTGGCGTAGGCCAAGACGGGCGCTACGCTGTGGAGGTCAAGAGACGGAGCCGCTGTTCCCCTACCTTCAAAAAGAGCGCTCACGAACGGCGTAGGTCGAGATGGACGCTACGCACGTGGAGGCCAGGCAGAGGTAAGGAGGTGGAGCCGCTGTTCCCCTAGTGCTATGCAGGCGGAGGCAAGGAGACGGAGCCACCGTACCAAGGCAATGCCTCCTAGGCGGGTAGCGAAGTCCTACGTCGAAGCCAGACTGTCCCGCCGAGGCGATGCCTACGAGGTGGGCGGTGGAGTCCCACACCGAAGCTAGGCGGTCCCGCCGAGGCGATACCTACGAGGCGGGCGACAAAGTCGCCTGACGAAGGTAGTACGCACTCGAAGGCAAGGAAGCGGAGCTGTCGTTCCCCTGGCGCTACGCGCGCGGAGGCAGAGCCGCTATTCTCCTATCTTAAAAAATAGCGCCCACGAAGGGCAAGCGTGAGCGGCGTAGGCCAAGACGGACGCTACAACCGCGAAGGCAAGGAGGCGTTGCGCCGTTCCCCTACCTTGAAAAAGAGTGCTTGCGAAGGGTGAGCACGGGTGGCGTAGGTTGAGACGAGCACTACGCACGTGGAGGCCGAGCGAAGGGAAGGAGGTGGAGCCGTCGTTCCTCTACCTTGAAAAATAGCGCCCACGAAGGGTGAGCATGAGTGGCGCTACTCATCAAATACGCCGCTGAAGTAGGGTACTCTCTAGTGAGTACACCGGGGTCATGGCTGCACCTTACTATTTTTTTTATACTCCGTAGAGTTGCCCGGGACGGCTAAGTTCCCCACGCTTTATACTTCGGGCGTGCAACGCTGCACTGTGTGATTTGTTTTATACTTCATAGAGTTTCTCGGGATGGCTAAGTTTTCGGCGCTTTATACTCCACAGAGTACGCCGGGCGCGCAATGCTACACCGTGTGATTTTTTTGTACTCCATAGAGTTGTCTGGGACGGGTAAGTTCTCGGCACTTTATACTCCGCAGAGTACACCAGATGCGCAACGTTTCACCGTGTGATTTTTTTTATATTCCGTAGAGTTGCCTGGGACAGCTAAGTTCCCAGCGTTTTATACTCCACATAGTACGTTGGGCACGCAATGCTGCATCTTGCGATTTCTTTTATACTCCGTAGAGTTGCCCGAGACGGCTAAGTTCCCGACGCTTTATACTCCATAGAGTACGCCGGGCGCGCAACACCGCACCATGTGATTTTTTATACTCCGTAGAGTTGCCTGGGACGGATAAGTTTCTGGTGCCTTATACTCCACAGAGTATGCCAGGCACACAACGCTGCACCGTGCGATTTTTTATACTTCGTAGATTCGCCAGGGACAGCTAAGTTCTCAGCGCTTTATACTCCGTAGAGCATGCCAGACGCGCAACGCTACATCGTGCGATTTTTTACACTCCGTAGAGTTGCCCGTGATGGCTAAGTTCCCGGCGCTTTATACTCCGCAGAATACGTCAGGCGCGCAACGCTGCATCGTGCAATTTTTTATACTTCGTAGAGTTGCGCGAGACGGTTAAGTTCCTGGCGTTTTATACTCCGTAGAATACAGCGGGTGTGCAACGCTGCCTTGAGCGATTTTTTTATACTCTGTAGAGTTGCTCGGGATGGCTAAATTCCCGGCGTTTTATACTCTACAAAATACGTCGGGTGTGCAACGCTGCACCGTGCGATTTTTTTATACTCCGTAGAGTTGCTCAGGATGGCTAAGTTCTCAGCGCTTTATACTCTGCAGAGTACACCGAGCACGCAATGCTATACCGTGTAATTTTTTTATACTCCATAGAGTTGACCGGGATGGCTAAGTTCATTGTGTTTTATACTCCGCAGAGTACGTCGGGCGCACAACGCTGCACCGTGCAATTTTTTATACCCTGTAGAGTTGCCTGGAATAGCTAAGTTCTCAGAGCTTTATACTCTGCAGAGTACGCCGGGTGCGCAACGCTGCACCGTGCGATTTTTTTATACTCCGTTGAGTTACCCGGGATGTCAAGTTCCCAACGCTTTATACTCCACAGAGTACGTTGCACAAAGGGCGAGTGGGGCCGCCAGCGTGGCACGAGCGTCGGCGCGTGGAGGTTGGCGAAGACATGTGGAGGCCGGGGGCTTCGCTGGGCTGAGCGGGACGCCGATGGGGCGAAGTGGGGCAACGAGGCGATGGGTGGCGTGAAGGGGCGAGCGGAGTTGGCTCGTGGAGACCGTGGACATCACGGGGTTGAGCGAAGTTCACTCGTGGAGACTAGACTTCGCGGGGCCCTACGAAGTTCGCTCGCGGAGGCCATGGATGTCGTGGAGCCGAGCGAAGTTCACTCCTGGAGGTGGAGCCAAGCGAAGTTCGCTTGCGGAGGCCGTGGATGTCACGGAGGCATCACGTGGCTACACGGATTCGGAACTGAGCGGAACTTGGCTCGCGGAGGCCGTGGACTTCGCGGAAGTGGTGCGAGGTAGCGTGGACTTCGCTCGGTCTTGACTTAGACATGTTAGAACATTTGGAAAGAAAGGAACAGACAGGTCATCGATCGAGAGAGCAACCAAATTCGAAGAAGCACCATGCAAACAGGATAAGTCGATGATGGCATGAGTCCTGAATTGAATCACCAATATACTTGTTCATGGTCGGCTCGGCCCGATTTTTTGGACTCGGACCAGGCCGAGGCCTAGATTTTTGGCCCGTATGCCTGGCTCGAAGCCTGAAAACAGCCCAACGGCAATAATAGATATTAATATTTTTATTCTGGAATATGGATTAAATAATCATATTTTATTCTACAAATAATTAAATAAAATTATTTTATTCCGAAAATAGAAGTTTTTGGCCTTTGGGATAGCCTATTTCGGCAGTCCTAGTGTTAGGCCTGCCTGTAAGAGGCCGGGCTTTTCCAATAGAAGATTTGGATACTTGCATGCATGCACCATGGACCCAGCGTACATGCATGCATGCACCATGCGTACGCACTACCGTCCTTGATATCACATTGTGTGAGCGGACGTGGCGTCTTTGTCGCGTTCATCATGGACCCAGCGTACATGCATGCATGCACCATGGACCCAGCGTACATGCATGCATGCACGGATGCACCATGGACGTGGCGTCTTTGTCGCGTACTTCCGTATGCATGCCATACTGATGTATACGTGCATATATACGTACATTCACCAGGCGTACATGCATGCGTAGCACTGCCGTCCTTGATATCACATTGAGTGAGCGGACGTGGCGTCTTTGTCGCGTTCATCATGGACCCGATGCGGACCTGGCCAGTTGTTCCGGATGCTCCAGCGCTATGTGTAACATGTTAATGATAATACTATGTGCGACAAAGAAAAGGCAAATAATCAAATTTCTCTTTGATAATTGATAGGAAATCGATATCTCTTTGGTAATCTCGCGTGCGCGCACGACTTTCCCAATAGAAGATTTGGATCCTAGTATATTAATTTGGAAAGATTTGGGATGGACTAGTACATTTAGTCTCAAACTCGTTCGTGCGTGGTATCCGACGGCAACAAAGGAACTTGGATTACCTTTTGCGGTTGAGTCATGCCGAGTTAACATGGTTTAGTTTCCTTTTTTTCATTTGACGACTTCGAGTCTGTTATCCACTTTTGGTTTCCATTTTAGTATTCTCATGGGCCTATAAATTCATGACCATGGATCCAATTGTAGATCATCGGATTCAGAATCGATACAATTAGCCAACTTTCTCGTACCTTTTCAGCAACTCTATAGGCTAAGTCTCGCCTAAAGCAATTCTCCCTCATTCTAGTTGTTCAGTTTCTTCGATTAGCGCTGCTACCTCACAACCCCGACACAATAGGCAGCTTCAACCTTCAGATGGCCCCCCAAGACAGCATGGCTATCGATGCAGTGGTAGCAGCGGACGGTAGTGGCAACTACACCACCATCGGCGCTGCTGTCGCGGCCACGCCGCCCAGGAGCACCAGAAGGCATGTCATCTACGTCAAGAAAGGGCTTTACAAGGAACTCGTCAACATAAGTGCGGATACCTGGAACCTAACGCTGGCTGGAGATGGGATGGATGCCACCATCATCTCCGGCAACCGAAGCGTCGACGACCACGTCAAAACGATCGACACGGCCACCATCAGTGAGTATATATCGTTTGCCTGCGATATGTTCTTTTAACAGTTTCTGTACACACTAATTGGACATCATCTGCATAGGTGTTTATGGCAATGGCTTCATAGCCCATGATCTGACCATCGAGAACACGGCCGGAGCAGCGAAGCACCAGGCGGTGGCACTCATGTCACAGTCAGACAACTCCGTGGTGTACCGCTGCGCCATCAAGGGTTACCAGGACACCCTCTACGCCAAATCCGGTAAGCAGTTTTATAGCGAGTGTCACATATACGGCACGGTCGACTTTATCTTCGGCGACGCCGCGGCGGTCTTCCAGAAGTGCACCATCCTCGCGCGCCTGCCCCTTCGCGGCCAGCAGAACACCATCACCGCGCAGGGACGTAACACAGCCGACGGTGCCACCGGATTCTCGTTCCAGTTCTGCGACGTGTCTGCCGACGACGAGCTCTCTCACGGCGCCGGCGCAACCGTGGAGACGTACCTCGGGCGGCCGTGGGGGCCGTACTCACGTGTGGTCTTCATGGAGTGCTCCATCTCGGACGTGGTGCACCCCAAGGGGTGGCTGCCGTGGGAGGGCAGCCCCATCTCCACGCTCGACACGCTGTACTACGGCGAGTACAACAACCACGGGCCTGGTGCCAACATGAATGACCGCGTGAACTGGAGCGGGTTCCACGTCATCCGAGATGCATCCGAGGCTGGCAAGTTCACGGTGGAAAGCTTCATTCAGGGGAACCAGTGGTTGCCGGGCACAGGAGTCGACTACACGCCCGGACTGTGAGCCTACTGTGACCGATCACGCGTGAAACAATTACTTCAATTAGTTGAGTCAATGAATAAGTTATGTTAGTACCAACTTCTACTCAGTTTAAGCCAATTTTTTTCGAGTAGTCACTTATGTTACTTTTCCAAGAAGTCCTCTATGTTACTTTGCTTGAACTCATCTATGTTATTTACTTGCCGAAGACAAGTCCACTACAGTTTTAATTATAATTTGCGTGTTCTCTAATTAGCTCTGTGTTTGTTGTTATAGCAATAGTTATTCTCTACGGTTATTTTGGGTATCTGTGCAGTAAAAAAACAACTTTGATAACTAATTTACATCGTAATATGTTTGTAAAACCTAATGCGGTTATAATATTACAGAAATATTTTTCAATGCAAATCCACATAAATCATTTTTATATATTCAACCGAAATATTCATAAATACATCAATAGACAAAGTTGGTTGAAAGTCACCACGGCGGACTGGGTGGCAGCGTCGGCCGCGTATGCATGCCATACTGATGTATACGTGCGTGTATACGTACATGCATCAGGCGTACATGCATGCGTACGCACTACCGCCCTTGATATCACATTGAGTGAGCGGACCCGATGCGGACCTGGCCAGTTGCTCCGGATGCTTCAGCGCTATTTGTAACTTGTTAATGATAATACTATGTGCGACAAAGAAAACGCAAATCATCAAATTTCTCTTTGATAATTGATAGGAAATTGATATCTCTATAGAAGGTTACCAAAAATTTGGAGGGAAGAAAAGGAAATTTTGCTGTCTGCCATGAACCGTGAATCCGTGATGGCGCCATCACGAGGCGCAAATTAAGGAAACGTACATACGTGCCGTGTTTTTATATGCATGCACCCGTCGTCGTCCAATTCGCACTTCCACACAGCCAAAGCAAACCACTAGGCGGTGATGGCGTCTCCTCGCGCAACAACACCTTGTCTCCTCCGACAACTCCTGGTCGTCGTCGTGCTCGTCGCCCTCGGCGTCATACCAACACACGGGACAGCAGCAGCCGCCGCGAAAGACAAGCCGGCGCCATCGCCGGCAGTGGCGACGGCCTTCCTCCGCGCGTGCTGCGCCGCGACGAGGAACGCTTCCATCTGCTACAACTCCCTCCTCCCGCGCGCTGGTTCCTTCCACGACAGCCACGTCAAGGTCTCCCGTGCCGCGGCCGCCGGCGTGTTCACCCAGCTCCAGGGCTTCCGTCGCATCCGCCACGAGATCAGCCTTGGCCAGTACTCGTGCGCGATCGACGTCGTGGCGGGCATGGAAAGGAAGCGCAGGTTGCTGGCCGCCCTCCGCCGCCTCGAGAAGACGGCCGCGGCCGGCCCAGGAAGGGAGCAGCAGGCCAGGCGGGACCTGTCCGAAGCGAGGGAATGCCTCGGCGACGTAGGGACTTGGGCGGAGCGGTGCGCCCGCGATTTTGTGAACGCCGGCGGCGACACGAGCTCGCTGGTAGGCAAGGATGTGACGGACTGGGTCAGGAGCGTGGAACTCTACGTGGGCATTGCCCTCGACCTCGTCAATAGCATAGCGTTGTGATTTGTGAACCTATGCATGTCACGTCATGCATGTGTTGGTTAGAAGGGTGTGGCTTAAATAATCGGAATTGCTAAAAAATTAATTGCCGTATGTTGTTTTTGGGAAAGACAGTCGAAATTCTGCCGCGGATCTTTTTGTTGGTGTGAATAACGCACGAACCGACTGCAATGGTAGTACGCTCATTATTGTGTTTGTTTTGTTAACGGGGAATTCCAAATTTTGCATATCATAAAAGCAGGGCGTACCAATGATGGACGATGGGATTGACATCGAAGAATTGAGTTCTTAATAGTTTGAGCGTTTACTGATTGTGCACCCACATTGTACGCAGCCTGACAATATATTGGTTGAAATGTCAGACACATTCATATTATATATAGAGATAAGACTAGAATATAATATGTACCTTCAGAATCACGTCTGTGCTCTTCAAGCGTTTATCATGAAGCCCATAGACCAGAAAAGCCTGTATATCACGAGGCAGTATATGTTAGACATAATTTCTGAGCTTAACCGTGGAAATGGCATAAGGTAAGTCTGTGCTTAATTTCAGTATAGAGCAATACATGCATGACTAAAGCATTGTGGACGTTAATCCAAAAGCAGAGCTGCTCCTCATGTGCCATCTTTGTTGGATCAATTTTTTTCGAGCTGCTATATCAGGGACCTGGGACACAATATGAACAATATATAGATCAGTAGCTGAAGCCTTGCATCTTTCCTAATATTTCTGTCCCAGTAGAAAAAAATCATTGGTTTTCTTGTTTTCGTAGCTTACCTGATAGTCTCCAGCATTTTTGAGGCGTAATCAAATTTGTCAGCATCTATACGCATCCTTGGAACAATTATCATGCCTATGTTTTGTTCATTATTCTCCTTTTGGAATCCGTATTGGCAAGGGCTTATGGTGACATCGAAGTTGTACCAAGGGCTCCAGGTATCATTACGATGCCTCGGAGAAAAAGTACTTGAAGATGAAACAGAAGGACTTGGTGAAGTCATAGAGTCTGCATCTTGCAATGGTGTGCTTGCGAGTTTGCAGTAGACAGCAGCAATGCAGCTTAAAATGTCCTCCGATAGTTTGCAAGAGATCTTAGGTACATAGTCAGAAATAGAAGCACTCAAGAAGTTCACAAGACAAGAATGCCTTGTTGCTAATCTTGATACCTCCTATAAGATACAAGAGTCGTGTCAGATGTTTGCAGTTAGGAACATTAGGTTACTAGGATGAGTGTGCTGAAAGAATGAAGAGAGAAAGTTCATACACTTTGGGAATCTGAGATGGTTGGCAAGTTGAAGGCTGCAGACTGTTTGATCTCTCGCACCCTCATCGATGTTTTTTAGTGTTTCTTGATCCACCAGCTAATGGCATTAATATTAGGATATTGGACTTTATTCTGTTGACATGACTTCGAAATACTGATCTAGCTAGCATCCTGAGTTATGTACCTCGCTCACAACACTACAGGAATCGGATAGAAGCATCTGGTGGGATTGCCAAGGGAAAGTGGCCGGATGAGTTGCCAAAAATCCTCTGGTCTCTGCGCACCGCGGCCATGACTCCCGACGAGCTGAAAGCGAGATCCCATTGGGTGCTAGCCGATCCGGCACCAGATGAGCTCATTCAACCTCGTGGACGGTGACCGCATGAAGGCGACGCACAACATTGCAAAATACCTCCGCATGATCACGGCTTCGCTACGACCAGGAACGTGCCATCTATCCACCCTCGACGCAGCCCATCTCAAGCATACGTAGAATGGCGACCAGCTTCGCCGCTACTACGCACTACCAAAAATGGGGTGATGCACCATTCTTGATCTTCCTTCTCTAGAACTTTTTTCTTTGTGGTGCTTATACGAGAAGGCTGCTTTGCATCGGAGTTTAGCATCGCTTCCCGTTCGAGAAAATGGTGAGCTCAAGCAAGGGCAAAGTCTCTGTAACTGGGGCTTCAGGCTTTGTTGTCTCTTGGCTTATCAAACGACTTCTTGAGTCAGCATATCATGTGTTAGGAACAGTCAGAGACCCAGGTACTCTACAATTCTCTTATCATTCCTCTTAATTACATAATTGTGTATCCATCCTTAGTGCTCGTAGCTGTGAGTTATGAACTGTATATTTTGGGGGATTTATTTTGTTGTTGCTTAACAGGGGATCACAGCAAAGTGGCACACCTTTGGAAATTACCAGGTTCATGGGAGACGCCCGCTGTACTTGGACGCTTGCGACCGCCCGCTGTACCCGGTCAAATACGACTGCTGCTACAGTAACCGGCCGTGCTACAGTATCGGTCGAGCTTCCTTGGGCACAATCTACTGTACCTATCATTTGGTTAGAGGCAGAGAAAAAAAAGGAAAATGGGAAACTAGCAAATTGATGCTATCGGAGTGGGCTTGAGCAGCTGCACCTGGAAGAGAGAGCAAATGGGGGCATGCTAAGTATTGGATAATGCTACAACGAAAGGACACGATACATTGTAAAAACGTATCTGCTTTCTCCTTCAAACGTATTTCTCTATTGCATTTCCAATATTCTAACAACATATTTAAACAATTGTTATTTTCCAAAACAAATCTTAAAATATATTTCCTCTGGATAAACTTTGCCTATTATCTCACCTTACTTTATAAAAGAGTTTATTAATTAAAAGTGTTTGAAAAACCGAACTCATACAAAAGAGAACATAACATTACAGAGTTGATCTTAAGCAGACTATAAACAAAAAAAAGGCTTGAGGCCAGTCCTCAAGCTAAAGACCTAGCCATAAGTATTAAAATACAATTTTTTTTGAATCATATATTCTCTCTCCCCCACCAGCCAATCACCGTGGCACGAGGGATATTTTTTACTGCCGAGTGGGACACTCGTTACAGCCAGCGAGGGCCTTAAACATAACAGAGTCGACCTTAACAATTAGGTAGGACCCACCTTATGACCTATTGTGATATATACACTCCTGATACCCTAAGAATACACGAATAATTAAAGGTACAGATGAACATGCTTGCCAACATTAATATTTTCACTTTTCACTTTTCATTTTGCCATCAAATTGCTTTTTTTAGCATGAAAACCGTAGGAGAGACCACTACAGTATAAATAATATATTACATAAAGATAAATATTTACAAGATTTTTTTTGTGCTTGGACTATTAATTTTCATGGATGTAGCAGTGTACTACCATACTTAGTCTACTAATGAAAAAGATGGTAGAATTAAAGCATCACACGAATATAAGGCACACACATCTGCATATTTCTTCAACTTCAACAAAATATATAGACCTCAGCAATTTGATATATTGAAACACTTTGCTAGGATTTGCAACAAACCTTTGAAGTAGGGGCCCACATAGACAGCGAGTTCTTGAGGCCCGGAGCATCGAGTTCACCAGGCAGACGGCACGCGAAGAGAAGTACACCAACCATCCCCGCTCCGCGCCGGCGAAAATGGAGGCCCGCCGCCGCGCCAGTGGCCGACGGGCTTCCGATTCAGCCCCACCGACGAGTAGCTCGTCCTCTTCTTCCTCAAGCGCCGGAGGAGGAGCAGATTGGGGATCTTGAGTTGCTCCTGTCGCAAATTGGAAAGGATCAGGAAAAATTCGAACCGCAGTTGTATTTCTCGACACCTGTTTCTTCGCAAGTTCAGCTTCAGCATGGTTATCGTCAAGGTTGGCTCAGCGATGGCGGAGACAAGGCTGAGGTTGTGGATGCTACAACCAGCAGTAGTTCTGTGTTAGTGGTGGAGAATACCTGCACTGAACTCCCTCTTGGGGATCTTGAGGGGCTTCTGATGCAAATATCGGATGATCAACAAACTGCCGAATTGTTCTCGGATTTCTCAGCATCCGTCCCCCAATTTCAGCTTCAGAATGATGATCATCAGGCTTGGCTCAATGCCAACTTGGAGGAGGTTTGCGTTGCAGATTATACTACTAGTAGTGGTGCTGTGGTGACAGCAGAATGTACTGGCACCGAGCTTCCTTATGGGGATCTTGAAGGGCTTTTGTTGCAAATAGCAAATGACCAAGAAAATGTCGAACCACTGTCAGATTCTCCACACCAGTTCCTTATCACGACTGTCAACAGGTTTGCCTTGTTGTCTGTAGTCTATACTAGTGCATCCTTTAGATGATCGCAAATCCGGAATCCTCAATATCCTCAATATGCTGTGTAACTGCTAATTACTTCTGCTTTCGTGCTCATACAATTACTGCAGTATAAGTTTTGAAAGACACACAATAATTTCTGGGGTCTTGTCCGTACTTGAGTAGGGAAAGTTTCATTTATGCCATTAGTTGCGGTTCACTTCTCACTTTTGCCACTAATTTTTTTGGCCTTTCACTTATGTTAGTGCCTTGTTTGCCTTTTCCATTTTCAGCAGTTAGTGTCTCAAATTTTCCAAGAAACCCCATAATACCCTTTGCTGATGACATGCTTATCAATTTCATATCTTCCAAATATGATCAAATTTGATCTTGAAATTTTACATGGCCATGAAATATGCCATTCCCTATGTTGTGGCTATAGACCAAACAGAGAGAGAGGGTATGGTAGTGGAGAGTTAGGTGAACAATGCTGTCCTCTGGCGTTCCCCATGGCTAGCGTTGTGTATATATATGTCTCTGGTAGGGAGTGTCTTTACAATCGTACCCTTTCATTCAAACATCCCCAAGGATAATTGTGTCGTTACACATGTTCACTCTATGCTTTACAACCTCTTTAACAGACCTACCGGGGTTAGGTGGGGGCCTCCCCTACAACACCCTACATCTCCAAATTTTTTGGGAATTTTTGAAAACTTTACATGCGATGGAATTGACGAAAACTGGTCTGAGTGTCATTTCTAAACTTTTCCTCTGGGGTTGTTGAAGATAAGGTCATTTTGGTCATTTTGCGCTGCCCTAATGGACGGAATTGATGGAAAACGGACCGTAGTGGCATTTCTGAACAGAGCACTAGCGGATGGATGGCATAAATGAGAGAACGGAAAAATTTGTGGCAAAAGTGAGAAGTGGACCGCAACTAATGGTATAAACGAAAATTTCCCTTGAGAACAAGTCATGTCCCTAAAAAGCATTAGACTTGAAATTTTTGAAGGATTGTACGGCACTGTTATATTTTGTGATAATATGCATGACCTAATATACATCAACAGTCCAGATTCATAAGTTATCTTATTTTGACTTACGTAGGTTGGTGTTGGAGATTTCCATGGAGTCACGATGCTACCTTCAGTTCTGTAGATCTTTCTTCTATAGTGCCATCCATTTACCTCACGATACTATATCAAACTCAAGGCGAGAAGCGTGCCATCCTATGATAGCTCGATCCTTCACTCGAATCTGTGATAGATTATTCAGTTGTGATTGACTTTTCAACCACATTCGGCATGTCCATGCACTTTCTTAATCCAACCATATCGAAGAGCCCAGAGATATGTCTCGTGTTATATAGGAGGGGTAAACTCCATCTTGATCACTCATATTCCTCCACATGTTTCATAATAAACCCGAAAGCTACCTTTATGACCACCTAGTCACGGAGTAGTGTTTGGTAACCCCTAAGTAAACTATTACACATATAAAAATAATGACAATCTCAAGTCTAAGGATCCTACATACACTATATATTAGACCAACTGATGACACTTAAGAATATAACTATGGTAGGTCAATCATATAAAAATAATGACAATCTCAAGTCTAAGGATCCTACATACACTATATATTAGACCAACTGATGACACTTAAGAATATAACAATTCTCGCAGTGTCTCATGGTAGGTCAATCCAACATCATATTCTCTAATATGTGTCCATATTATTGATTTGATATCATATATTCATGATCCGTGAAACATGATCATCAATCAATACATGTGCTGATCTGTAAATCATAATTGTCCCACATAATGATATAAGATCAGAGATAATTTAGAATATTATCAAAACATAAATAAATAATTTCACGAATAAGTCACATACTTATTGATCAATATGAAAGACATTTATTTAAGAGATAAAATAATATATTATTCAAAAGATCATAAACATATAAGTAATACAATCATCTTCATGATTGTCTCTAGAGCATATCACTAACATCGCTGGGCTTGGGCCTACCCATAAGTGGCCGAGCTTTTCCAGGCTCGACCCGATAGTTCAACAGGTCTAATCACCAATAGAAGATATGGATAGTAGTATATTAATTTGGAAAGATTGGGATTAACTAGTACATGTAGTCTCAAACTCATTCATGTTGGTGGTCCGAACTATCTAAATACAACAAAGGAACTTGGAATACCCTTTTGCGGTAGAGTCAGCCCGAGTCAACATGGTTTAGTTTCCTTTTTTCATTTGATGACTTTCAGTCTGTTATTCACTCTTGGTTTCCATTCTAGTACTGTCATGGGCCTATAAATTCATGACCTTGGATCCCATTGTAGATCATCGGATTTAGAATCGACACAATTAGCCAATTTTCTCTACCTTTTCAACAACCCTATAGACTAAGTCTCGCTTAATGCAATTCTCCCTCGTTCTAGTTGTTCTGTTTCTTCGATTAGGGCTACTACCTCACAACCCTAACACAAAAGGTATCTTCAACCTTCAGATGGCCCCCAAGATGGCATGGCTATCGATGCAGTGGTAGCAGCAGATGGTAGTGGCGGTTACACCATCGTCGACGCTACTATCGTGGCCATGTTGCCCAAGAGCACAAGAAGGCATGTCATCTATGTCAAGAAAGGGCTTTACAAGGAACTCGTCAACATAAGTGTGGATACTTGGAACCTGACGCTGGCCAGAAACGGGATGGATGCCACCATCATCTCCGGCAACCGAAGCTTTGACGACGGCGTCAAAATGATCGACACCGCCACCATCAGTGAGTATATATCGTTTGCCTTCGATAGGTTCTTTAACTATTTCTATACATGCTAATTGGACTTCATCTGCACAGGTGTTTATGGCAATGGCTTCATAGCCCGTGACCTGACCATCGAGAATACGGCTGGAGCAGCAAAGCACCAGGCGGTGGCACTCATATCAAAGTTAGACAACTCTGTGGTGTATCGTTGCGCCATCAAAGGCTACCAGGACACCCTCTACACCAACTCTGATAACCAGTTCTACCGTGAGTGTCGCATATCCGGCACGGTCAACTTCATCTTGGGCGACGCCACGGTGATCTTCCAAAAGTGCACCATCCTCGCATGCTTGCCCCCCAACCAACAGAACACCATTACCGTGCAGGGACGCAATAGGCCCAAACCTATCGTTTGGTAGGCTTAGGGGCGAATTAGAACTCTTATTTATATATACTAAAATAATTTTTACTTGTAAAATATATTTTAGACTATTCAAACTTATACATTTTTTAATTTTAAATGAATTAATGCTATTTATGATATCTAATAATCTACTATAATATTTAATACTTCTGTATGTCAAAAGTTGTACTATTGCAAAAAAACAAGTAAATGGGCCAACTTTCTAAATTTATTCCTCCCTCTGTATTTTTTCACTTACTCCACTCTATTTATAGAATGAGTATTGGAAAGTAGAGAAATATCTATATATAGTGCTTGAAATACAAGTGAATGTGCTATAGATATTTCTCTTTGTTTGAGAGGAAATAGATATTTTCACCAAGAATGATGTTGGTTCAATAAACACCACAAGTATCCTCAACTGACCATGAATAAAAAATGTTGAAAATAGTTTAATTTTGAAGGTTTAGATTGATAGTTGGCATAGAGATATAAGAATTTAAAATAATTTTAATAAATGAAACATCTTGCCCTTATTTTGGTGGAGACTTATTTTAAAGGTTTAGATTGATAGTTGGATTAGGGATATATTAATTTAAAGGCATTCGGGTTTAGATTGATAGTTGGATTAGGGACAAGAAGTGTGCATTCGGGTTGAGATGATGATAATAATGTCAAGATCCATGGGAGAAACCTATGTGCCAGCAAGCACACATGTTTCCAGTTAGCCATAAGCCATCAAAGGTATTCTAGTCTTGTGAACTTCTTGAGTGTTTTTATTTGTGACTGTGTACCTAAGATGTCTTGCAAACTATCGGAGGACATTTTAAGCTACATTACTGCTGTCTACTACAAACTTGTAGGCACACCATTGCAAGATGCATACTCTACGACTTCACCAAGTCCTTCTGTTTCATCTTAAGTACTTTTTCTCCGAGGCATCGTAATGATAGCAAGAGCGCTCGGTACAACTTCGATATCACCACAAGCCCTTGCCAATATGGATTCCAAAAAGAGAATAATGAACAAAACATAGGCATGATAATTGTTCCAAGGATACGTATAGATGCTGAAAAATTTGATTATGCCTAAAAAATGTTGCAGACTACCAGGTAAGTTACGAAAACAAGAAAAACGATGATTTTTTTCTACTGGGACTGAAATCTTAGGAACGTTGCAAGGCTTCAGTTACTGATCTATATATTGTTCATACTGTGTCCTAGGTCCCTGATACAGCGACTCGAAAAAATTGATCCAACAAAGATGACGTCCACAATGCTTTTGGATTAACGTCCACAATGCTTTAGTCATGCATGTATTGCTCTATACTGAAAGCACATAGTTACCTTATGCCATTTTCACCGTTAATCTCAGAAATCATGTCTAACCTATCTGCCTCGTGAGATATGGGCTTTTCTGGCCTATCGGCTATATGATAAACGCTTGAAGAGCACAGACATGATTCTGTAGGTACATATTATATTTTAGTCTTATCTCTACATATAATATGAATGTGTCTGACATTTCAACCAATATATTGTCAGGCTGCGTATAATGTGGGTGGCCAATCAGTAAATGCTCAAACTATTCAGAACTCAATTCTTGGATGTCAATCTCATCGTCCATCATTGGTACGCACTGCTTCTATGGTATGCACAATATGGAATTCCCCATTGATAAAACAAACACAATAATGAGCATACTACCATCGCAGTGGGTTCGTGCACATTTCGCCCTCTCGACAGGAGCATTGTCAGATCCACCTGTAAGATCTTCAGCACATGTAAATACAGGGGAGATTGTGAATTGTGATAGTTTCCAGTTAGAATATAATATGTACCTTCATAATCATGTCTATGCTCTTTATGCGTTTATCATGTAGCCTATAGGCCAGAAAAGCATGTATATCACGAGGAAGTATATGTTAGACAAGATTTCTGAGTTTAACCGTGAAAATGACATAAGGTAAGTATGTGCTTTCAGTATAGAGTAATACATGCATGACTAAAGCATTGTGGACATTAATCCAAAAGCAGAGCTGCTCCTCATGTGTCATCTTTGTTGGATCAATTTTTTTGAGCCGGGACTTGGGACAGTTTGAATAATATATAGATCGGTAACTGAAGCCTCGCATCTTTCCTAAGAATTCAGCCCAAGTAGAAAAAAATCACAATTTTTCTTGTTTTCGTAGCTTACCTGATAGTCTCTAGTATTTTTGAGGCGTGATCAAATTTGTCAGCATCTATACGTATCTTTGGAACAATTATCATGCCTATGTTTTGTTTATTATTCTCCTTTTGGAATCCATATTGGCGAGGGCTTGTTGTAATATAGAAGTTGTACCGAGGGCTCCAGGTATCATTACGATGCCTCGGAGCAAAAGTACTTGAAGATGAAACAGAAGGGCATGGTGAAGTCATCGAGTCTGCATCTTGCAATGGTGTGCTTGCGAGTTTCCAGTAGAGAGCAGCAATGCAGATTAAGATGTCCTCCGATAGTTTACAAGAGATCTTAGGTACATAGTCAGAAATAGAAGCACTCAAGAAGTTCACAAGACTATAATGCCTTACTGCTTATCTTGATACCTTCTGTAAGATACAAGAGTCGTGTCAGATGTTTCCAGTTAGGAACATTAGGTTACTAGGATGAGTGTACTGAAAGAATGAAGAGAGAATGTTATGTAACCACAACATGGATGGTAACTACCCATTCAACTCAACATAACATGTATAGTTTTTGACCAGTCGATTGATCCAAAAGATGAAACACATTCGATCCAACCCATAGAAGGGATTGAATCAATCACAAGATGGTGAGGGAGAGGTCACCTTGCAAAAACTTGATGTGGTGGCTGGGTTGGGGGGACCAAGGCCCCCCTAGCTTTTAAAGGGATGATTAGGGTTTTTCTTTTTTTTTCCTTACGGGTGTTACAAGTTGTTTAGTTCGATTAGAGCTACTACCTCACAACCTCAAGACAAAAGGCAGCTTCAGCCTTCAGATGGCCCCCCAAGATGGCATGGCTATGGATACTATGTGCGACAAAGAAAAGGCAAATAATCAAATTTCTCTTTGATAATTGATAGGAAATTGATATCTCTATAGAAGGTTACCTAAAATTTGGAGGGAAGAAAAGGAAATCTTGCTGTCTGCCATGAACCGTGAATCTGTGATGGCGCCATCACGACGCACAAATAAAGGAAACATACCGTTTTTTATAAGCATGAACCCGTCGTCGTCCAATTCGCACTTCCACACAGCCAAAGCAAACCGTTGGACGGTGATGGCTTGTCTCCTCTGACAACTCATATTATATGTAGAGATAAGACTAGAATATAGTATGTACATTCAGAATCATGTTTGTGCTCTTCATGCATTTATCATGTAGCCCATAGGCCAGAAAAGCGTGTTTATCACGAGGCAGTATAGGTTAGACATGATTTCTGAGCTTAACAGTGGAAATGACATAAGGTAAGTTTGTGCTTTCAGTATAGAGCAATACATGCATGACTAAAGCATTGTGGACGATAATCCGAAAGCAGAGCTGCTCCTCATGTGTCATCTTTGTTGGATCAATTTTTTCGAGTTGGGACGTGAGACTCAGTTTGAACAATATATAGATCGGTAATTAAAGCCTTGCATCTTTCATAAGATTTCAGCCCGAGTAGAAAAAATCTACATTTTTCTTGTTTTTGTAGCTTACCTGATAATCTCCAGCATTTTTGAGGCGTGATCGAATTTGTCATCATCTATATGTAACCACAGCATGGATGGTAACTACCCATTCAACTCAACATAACATGTATAGTTTTTGACTAGTCGATTGATCCAAAAGATGAAACACATTCGATCCACAACCCATAGAAGGGATTGAATCAATCACAGGATGGTGACCCACATAAGAAAACAAACATCGGAAGGAAATCGATAAATAACATAACGGTGATCCAATGAATTGACGGAAAGAAATAGACAAATGAGATCCAACCAATGAAGTTTGCAATTATGCACAATTCAGTAAGGGGGCTTAGCTTAAGTTTCAGCTATCTCCTCCACAATACAAGCCCAAATTTTCCTCCACCATAAAGCGGCCAGAAATTTAGAATCCTTGTGCACGACTGGTAGATGGCGTGGATGAATTTGCTGTTGTAGGAGCCAGTGCCGATGAGGCCGCCACGACCATCATGACCTCGTACCCTGCCATCGCTAGTGCGTCCACCGTGACCTCGCTCCCGACCACGCCAGCGGCCAACACGACTAAGTCCACCTCATCAGAGACGAGAGATCCAATCAATCGGTCACCCCGTCATCCTACAGCGTCTTGAGCCAACGGATTCAGTGGAGAGAGGTGAGCTTGATGGGGTCAGGGTGCAGCAGCAGCCGGACCATGTCGGGATCTAGAGTTTGGGACTGGATTGGGAGGGAAAGGGAAGTGGAGGAGGGGCGGGGAATGGAAGAGGTCCCAAGCCAAGGCTCATGCGAGATCCAAACAGTCAGGCCCAGCTGCCTAGACGTTGCATGTACAGTCCTGGCCCGAGGGCGCGACGGCCAGGGGGCCGCGTAGGCGGTGAGGGCGCGACGGCCAGGGGCCGCGCCGTGGAAGGGGGGGCGCGACGCCAGGGCGCGCCGGCCAGGAGGCCGCGCCGGGCCACTGCTGTCGATTGGTCTCGCGCGTCGCCTGGGCGCCGGAGCCGCCGTCAAGCGTGGGGGCCGCCCTAGTGGGCCGTGCGCCAGAGAAGGCCGAGCGCCAGGGTGCAACAAAAGACGAAAAGTTCCAGAAATTCTCGCCATTACCTTGTCTTTTTTGTCTTCGTGCTGATAACGTATTGCAAGAGTTGAGACAAGTGTTTGTGATAAAAACCATTCATTAGCATTGATTCTGAAGTTTGTACAACTATTTATACATGATGTAAAGGTGGCAACAAAAGGTGTCTGTTTGGACAAACATCTGTACATGGGAAGATGTCTGTTTGGACAGACATCTATACATTAGGCATTTTCAGTTTGTAACAAACCACACGTGTCCCTTTGCTCTCATCTTTGAGTGACGGGGTGAAGTGCTCGTACGAGACAGTGGATCAGCGGTTGGCATCGCCGAGGAGGGAAATGGCGCAGCCAGAGGCCGTCTTGCTCGCGGGCCGGCGGGTGGCGTTCACAACGCCCCAAACCACCGGCAGCGGCGGATAACTGAAGCCTTGCATCTTTCCTAAGATTTCAGTCCCAGTAGAAAAAAATCACCGTTTTTCTTGTTTTTGTTTTCGTAGCTTACCTGGTAATCTCCAGCATTTTTGAGGCGTAATCAAATTTGTCAGCATCTATACGTATCCTTGCAACAATTATCATGCCTATGTTTTGTTCATTATTCTCTTTTTGGAATCCATATTGGCGAGGGCTTGTAGTGATATCGAAGCTGTACCGAGGGCTCTTGTTATCGTTACGATGCCTCGGAGAAAAAGTACTTGAAGATGAAACAGAAGGACATGGTGAAGTCATAGAGTCTGTATCTTGCAATGTTGTGCTTGCAAGTTTGCAGTAGGTAGCAGCAATGCAGCTTAAAATGTCCTCCGATAGTTTGCAAGATATCTTAGGTACATAGTCAGAAAAAGTACTTGAAGATGAAACATAAGGACTGCTAGTGCCCCTGTGCCACCTCAGCCACGCCCCGCCTGGCGCCGCCCCGCTCAGGTGGCCGGCCGGCCGCTGCCACTCCCAGCCGCAAGAGGATGAAAAGGAGAGAGAAAGAGAGAGGGAGAGGGAGAGGTCACTTGGCAAAAACTTGATGTGGTGGCTGGGTTAGGGGACCAAGGCCCCCCCTTACTTTTAAAGGGATGATTAGGGTTTTTCTTTTTTTTTCCTTACGGGTGTTACAAGTTGTTCAGTTCGATTAGAGCTACTACCTCACAACCCAAGACAAAAGGCAACTTCAGCCTTCAGATGGCCCCCCAAGATGGCATGGCTATCGATGTTGTGGTAGCAGTGGAGGGTAGTGACGACTACACCACCGTCGGCGCTGCTGTCGCAACCACGCCGTCGAGGAGAACCAAAAGGCATGTCATCTACATCAAGAAAGGGCTTTACAAGAAACTCGTCAACATAAGTGTGGATACCTGGAACCAGACGCTGGTCGGAGACGGGATGGACGCCATCATCATCACCGGCAACCAAGCTTTAACGACGATGTCAAAACGATCGACACTGCCACCATCAGTGAGTATATATCATTTGCCTGCGATAGGTTCTTTTAACTGTTTGTGTACATGCTAATTGGACTTCATCCGCATAGGTGTTCATGGCAATGACTTCATATCCCGTGACCTAACCATCGAGAACATGGCTGGAGCAGCGAAGCACCAGGCGGTGGCACTCAAGTCAAAGTCAGACAACTCCGTGGTGTACCGCTGCGCCATTAAGGGCTACCAGGACACCCTCTACACAAACTCTAGTAAGCAGTTCTACAGTGAGTGCCGTATATTCAGTACGATCGACTTCATCTTCGGCGATGCCACGGCGGTCTTCCAGAAGTGCACCATCCTCGCACGCTTGCCCCTCCCCGGCCAGCAGAACACCATCACCGCACAGGGATGGAACAAAGCCGACGGTGCCACCGGATTCTCGTTCTAGTTCTGCACGGTGTCTGCGACGACGAGCTCTCTCACGGCGCCAGCGCAACCATGGAAACGTACCTCGGGCGGCCGTGGGATCCGTACTCACGTGTGGTCATCATGGAGTGCTCCATCTCGGACGTGGTGCACCCCAAGGGGTGGCTGCCGTGGGAGGGCAGCCCCATCTCCACGCTCGACACGCTGCACTACGGCGAGTACAACAACCACGGCCCGGTGCCAACGTGAATGACCGCGTGAACTAGGGCGGGTTCCACGTCATCCGAGATGCATCCGAGGCTGGCAAGTTCACGGTGGAAAGCTTCATTCTGGGGAACTAGTGGCTGCCGGGCATAGGAGTCGACTACACGCCCGGACTATGAGCCTACTGTGACCGATCACGCGTCAAACAATTACTTCAATTAGTTGAGTCAATGAATAAGTTATGTTAGTGCCAACTTCTACTCAGTTTAAGCCAATTTTTTTCGAGTAGTCAGTTATGTTACTTTTCCAAGAAGTCGTCTATGTTACTTTGCTTGAACTAAAGCATTGCGGACATTAATCCAAAAGCAGAGTCGCTTCATCTGCATAGGTGTTCACGACAATGGCTTCATAGCTCGTGACCTGATCATAATTATGTTTGTGCTCTTTAAGCGTTTATCATGTAACTCATAGGCCAGAAAAAGTCTGTATCTCACGAGTCAGATAGGTTAGACATGATTTCTGAGCTTAACGGTGGAAATGACATAAGGTAAGTATGTTCTTTTAGTATAGAGCAATACATGCCTCGGAGAAAAAGTACTTAACATAAAACAGAAGGACTTGATGAAGTCGTAGAGTATGCATCTTGCAATGGTGTGCTTGCGAGTTTGTAGTAGACAGCAGCAATGCAGCCTAAAATGTCCTCCGATAATTTGCCCGACATCTTAGGTATATAGTCAGAAGTGGGTACATCTTAGGTGCATTGACGTGAGCCACGGCCGTAGGCGGCGTCATGATGTCTTCACCACGGCGGACTGTGTGACATCAGTATGCATGCCATACTGATGTATACGTACATGCACTTGGTGTACATGCATGCGTACGCACTACCGTCCTTGATATCACATTGTGTGAGCGGATCTTTGTCGCGTTCATCATGGACCCGATGCGGATCTGGCCAGTTGCTGCTCGCGTGCGCGCTCAACGTTGAGGCGGGCATGGAAGGGCAGCGCAGGCCGCTTGGCGCCCTCTGCCGCCTCGAGAAGACGGCCGCGGCCGGCCCGGGAAGTTCACAGTAGGCCCGGGATAATGCCACAACGAAAGGACACGATACATTGTAAAAACGTATCTGCTTTCTCCTTAAAACGTATTTCTCTATTGCATTTCCAATATTCTAACAACATATTTAAACAATTGTTATTTTCCAAAACAAATCTTAAAATATATTTCCTCTGGATAAACTTTGCCTATTATCTCACCTTACTTTATAAGAGAGTTTATTAATTAAAAGTGTTTGAAAAACCGAACTCATACAAAAGAGAACATAATATAATCCTATTTATTTCACCAAGTACAATTATATTATAAATATACAAACAAAATTCGCACTCAAGGGCTATAAATTCCCATGTTAAAAATTCAAATTCAGAAAAAAAAATAATTGAATTTTAATATGAATTTGAAAGAAAAAAATCTAAGTTATATTTTCTTTCAAACTTCTACTATCAATACAAATGTTAATGATATCTTAAAAATCTGAAATGCCTACATATATATTCTCAAAAATCTAAATTATATCATTTTATAATACCAAATTTGAAACCACTCTAGCCGCGCTATTGCGCGGGCCACCATGCTAATTTTATAATAAACACCCCACTGTTTACGTGATTTAACACCATGTCGGTTTTTTTTCCTCAAACAATTCCCTGCCAGCCTCCTTACTAAACAGCGATCGGCAATTTGTCACTCACATATTATGCGACTAAATGGAATGTTTCCGCATGCTTCGCTTGTGGACGATGGTTACATTCAGGTAGCACTGAAAACATTTGAGAATCCATTTGAACTGTATTCCCCGGTAAAGAAGCGACTGCAATAAAATTGCACGCAATCCTAACGCAGTATAATGTTAGCGCCTGGGCGGTGCGGTTGCCGGGGAAAAGCGCCGTTCGACACCGAGGAGGCGCCGCGCCCGCAACGCGTTGGCGCCGAACGCGTAGCAACCTCCTCTCACGCGGTCGCCATGTACGCGCGGCGCGGACAAGCGGCTCCGTCCGCCCGTCCCACCTCCCGGTTCCTCAACTCCGGCCCCCGTACGGTGGCCGTGAGGTCGCCTCAACATCTCACAATTATGTGCTAATGAGTTCACAAATGCACAAAGGTTTCTCCCATGGATCTCGACATTATTATCATCATCTCAACCCGAATGCACACTTGACTGACTGATTGGTACACCCGTGCACCACAAAGGGCAGAAGGTTTCACTTTCAAAACACCAGCACGCTAGACCTCTCTAACTGGAAACTATCGCAATTCACAATCTCCCCTATATTTACACGTGCGCGCGCACATCACACCAGCTGTTTTTTTATGGAAAATCCGCTACTGACACACCCAAATTGAAAAGGGAAGGGGAAAAATTCGGTGCCTATTCAGCCAAATCCCTATGTACAACGTATCTGAAGGACGACTTGTACGGCAGCCACTCCACACGCTTGTCGATCCTACTCCTGAGGCAGTGCCCGATCTCCTGCTGCTGAGTTTCGGACATGCTCGCACACCAGCTCCACGAGGCGGCGCAGCTCGAGAGCGGCGTCCTTCGCGTAGTAGTGAAGGACCTTCGGTAGCAGGAGGACTTGCTTCTTGACCTTGACGTCGGCTTGGATGAACTCGGTCCTTGCTAGCTCCAGTTGGTGATATATTTTCTTGGCCGTGTACATCCGCACCTACAAGAAGGTTTTACGGTAAGATCACATAGTGTGTTGCCATCAGTGGGAAATGTTTTTAGCAGTAACAGAGACGCTGAAGAGCTTACTGGTGGATCTGAAAATGCTCCTGTCGAGAGGGCGAAATGCGCAATTGGCTCTGAATGGTGAAGGGCATACGGGTGTCTGGTCGTCCCTGCCGTGGATCTTTTTGTTGGTGTAAATAGCGCACGAACCCACTGCGATGGTAGTATGCTCATTATTGTGTTTGTCTTATTAATGGGGAATTCCATATTTTGCATATCATAGAAGCGGATGTACCAATGATGGACGATGGGATTGACATCCAAGAATTGAGTTTTGAATAGTTTGAGCGTTTATTGATTGGCCACCCACATTGTACGCAGCCTGACAATATATTGGTTGAAATGTCAGACACATTCATATTATATGTAGAGATAAGACTAGAATATAATATGTACCTTCAGAATCATATCTGTGCTTTTCAAGCGTTTATCATGAAGCCCATAGGCCAGAAAAGCCTGTATATCACGAGGCAGTATAGGTTAGACATGATTTCTAAGCGTAACAGTGGAAATGGCATAAGGTAAGTATATGCTTTCAGTATAGAGCAATACATGCATGACTAAAGCATTGTGGACGTTAATCCAAAAGCAGAGTTGCTCCTCATGTGTCATCTTTGTTGGATCAATTTTTTCAAGCCGCTGTATCAGGGACCTGGGACACAATATGAACAATATATAGATCAGTAGCTGAAGCCTTGCATCTTTCCTAATATTTCAGTCCCAGTAGAAAAAAATCACTGTTTTTCTTGTTTTCGTAGCTTACCTGATAGTCTCCAGCATTTTTGAGGCGTAATCAAATTTGTCAGCATCTATACGTATCCTTGGAACAATTATCATGCCTATGTTTTGTTCATTATTCTCTTTTGGAATCCATATTGGCGAGGGCTTGTGGTGATATCGAAGTTGTACCGAGGGCTCCAGGTATCATTACGATGTCTCGGAGAAAAAGTACTTGAAGATGAAACAGAAGGACTTGGTGAAGTCATAGAGTCTGCATCTTGCAATGGTGTGCTTGCGAGTTTGCAGTAGACAGAAGCAATGCAGCTTAAAATGTCCTCCGATAGTTTGCAAGAGATCTTAGGTACATAGTTAGAAATAGAAGCACTCAAGAAGTTCACAAGACTAGAATGCCTTGCTGCTGATCTTGATACCTCCTGTAAGATACAAGAGTCGTGTCAGATGTTTCCAGTTAGGAACATTAGATTACTAGGATGAGTGTACTAAAAGAATGAAGAGAGAATGTTCATACACTTTTGGAATCTGAGATAATTGGCAAGTCGAAGGCTGCAGACTGCTTGATATCTCTTAAACGGAGCGCACCCTCATCGATGTTTTTCAGTGTTTCTTGATCCACCTGCTAATGGCATTAATATTAGGATATTGAACTTTATTCTGTTGACGTGGCTTCGAAGTACTGATCTGGCTAGCATCCTGAGTTATGTACCTCGCTCACATCACTGCAGGAATCGGAAAGATACTGATCAAATGCTCTTCTATAGAGGGAAAGCAGATGTAGTTCCTTGCGTATGACTTCCTGCTCGAGGGCTGCAATCTCCCCGGCTATATCTGCGATGGACTGCAGCACTGAAAGGTCACAACTAAGAATACAAGAATAATTAAAGGTATAGATGAACATGCATGCCAGCATTAATATTTTCACTTTTCATTTTGCTATCAAATTGCTTTTTTTTTAGCATGAAAACTGTAGGGGAGACCCCTACAGTATAAAGAATATATTAAATGAAGATAAATATTTACAAGAATTTTTTTTGTGCTTGGACTATTAATTTTCATGGATGTAGCGGTGTACTACCATACTTAGACTACTAATGAAAAAGATGGTAGAATTAAAGCATCACACGAATATAAGGTACACACGTCTGCATATTTCTTCAACTTCAACAAAATATATAGACCTCGGCAATTTGATATATTGAAACACTTTGCTAGGATTTGCAACAAACCTTTGAAGTAGCTTTTTGAGTTCTTTCTGTTGTTTTCCTGGAGTAATGGACAGGCGAATGCTCCGGCAAGTTAAGTGAGTGTCTTCTGTGGAGCACCTTATCTCGATTTGCAGTCTGTGTTATGTGATAAAACCAAATCTAATAATTAACTGTATAATCAATATTAGTCATCGAAGAGTAACTTCTGCTTTTGAGACAATGGGAAACCGAGTGAAAAAGCTATTGACAAATTTGCAAGATAAATCCAATTTACTCACAGGCTTACAATAGGAGAATCGTGGTGATATGTCCATTGCCCCTTCATGTGTCTTCAGAACACTAAAATGACAAACGACAAATACTTTCATTTGACCAGATTTCATGCCAATATTCACTAATGTAAAATTGCTGTGCAGTAATTCTTATGCCTAAATTTTGCCAAAAGTATTTTTGCAATTGCGTATCAAAATTCATATTAGTGAAGGTGAGTTTAAGCCGTTCCCTTTACAGGATACCACTGTCAACCATTTTCTACAACATGAACTCTGAGCATCAATGTGCAGTGGCACAGTACATGTGGTCTAAAGGTATTCAATGCAATCTGAAGAGGACGGTTGTGGAGTACAGCACCAAATTAATAAAATGCTGTACTAATGTAAAAATATTCTGTATGTACAGATGAATGATGAACCGAAAGTCGCACTTAATTACGGATTGGAGTATAGAGTTAGTTGTCTATTTGTGCTCTCTATTCAATTTTTCTTCACACTTATTCAGAACTTGTAAATTACTCACTCCTATATGCCTTCATGTTTTCATATTGAAGCTACTCTTTTAGTATGTACCGACTGATCTTAAATTGCACAAGTTCCAGAAGAACAAATTTATTCAGATTTCAGAACATGCTGAGAGGAGTGCTAACCTCTGTGAGTACCGATGTTGGAGATTACAAGACGAGTACGCCGATCTCGGAGTGTCGGTGCAAGACGCCGTTTCCGAAAGCACCCCTGATTTTGAGGCCCTCTCCATGGCTGCCTAAGCTTTGCCCCACTCAACAAGAACCTGCCAAGCACCAGCCATTCAATTCCAGAGCATGTGCAATGCAAGCAATCCCCGCAGGCATGCATCTATCTAACCACTCACTCCGACGATGCCACCAGATTGAATTAGCATTAATCTATCCAGGCTGAGGAATCTAACAGCAGGGATCCCTTACCTTGAGCTGTTACAGCAGAGTAGAGCGAGCTGTCCATGAGCAAAGCAGGAAAGGCGCCGGCTTTGTCCGGCTGCTCACTGTCCAGGTACCATCAAAGAACTGAGCTCATGTGCTCATGCGAAAGGAAGGCAGAAGCTTTCTTGGATATCAACGACAGGAATAACAGGCAGCCAAGAACAATGGAGGAGCGGCAGAGCAGGCTATGGATCACAGAGGAGATGACTAATAATTACTGGGTACCAATGGTACTAGTAGTCTAGTACTACTACAAGAATGAGAGGGGGTGGAGGAGATAGCCCACGAGGCGATAGACAATGCACAGAAAAGCTAACGCAGCTTACAAAACAAATGGAAATGGAAAAGACGGCCAGAAAAAGCAGGGCTTAAAAGGAAGCAAAAGAAGAAAGAAGGGTAGAAAAGAAAGAAGAATCGAACAATGGCATCAATCTGTCTGCCCCACCGCTGTTAATTCTTTAGCTAAATGAACAGGGAAAGGCTAGCGATTCCAAAACCACGGCCATCTAATCAATGGCGAGATGGAGACGATGATGGCTATAATTGGGTGAGTAGCATCAGCAGCAGGAGGAGGAGGAAGTGGACGAGCACCAAATCCCGGTACTAAAAATCTTTTTCTTTTTGATGGAGAAGATATGGGAATACTCCGTATATTATGCCCGGGATTCTCCCCCGGCCAAAGCATACACGTATCATCTTTACAAAATAGCCCCCCAAATTTTGTTAATTATGTATAGGACCCTAGTTCTCGTAATTAGGTCCCTAGATTTTTGCAAAAAAAAAACCTCTACTTTTTTTACCTTAATAACGTCCCGTATTTTTCAAAAATTACGTACTGACCCTCGATTCTTTTAAAAAGATCTCTATTTTTTTACGAAAAGCCCTTCACTCTCCTTTTATTGTGAAAAGGCTCTCAATTTTTACGAAAAAATCCCTACACTTTTCTTTTGCTGCGAATTTTCACCTCTTTTATTTCGATATACATGGTGGCTGGCGCGGCGTGACGCCACGCCTATGTAGCTAGTAAGTATATTATTAGGTGGGGCAGGCAGGAGGGCAGGTGAGACCAAGGGAATTAGGTATTTAGGTTTGCTACCGTCAATTGTTTCTTGGTTTTTCTTGGGCAAATGAAACAATCAAGCCAATGCTACCTAGCCCACCACCTCCGATCAAACCTCTTCCATCGGTCCAACACCACCCCAAAATTGGTTTTTATATTTTTTTCTTTTTGTGAATTATTTTTCCTAGGGTGATGCTACATTACCAACAATACAATTTCTCCATAGCCATCCGATGGTAAAATCAGATGTTAAACCTCGTTTGCATGTTAGATGGCGTCGTAAAATGGGAACCTGTTAAAATATATCTTTAATTATGCAAAAAAAAAATGGTGCTCTTTCCTTCAATTTTTCTTTGATAGATGATGTAGATTCTTTGATGCTACTAGGGGAAAACTGGACGGAACAGAAGCAACGGGGCTGAGTGAGTTCTGAACTTTATGATTGACCCTTGTTGGTCAAATTGAACTGATGGTGCCTTGTACTGATCCAAGATTGTGCACCACGCGAGTGACACCTCGGTGTCACGCTTGCTCCTCCCCGTGACCCCAGAGGAAACCAGCGCAGCTAGCGTCTGATTGGCCTCTGATGTAAGGGCTTGTTTGTGTCCCGAGCTCTATCAAAAAGTGCTACCAAAAGATAGCTTAGTGTTTTAATTATTTTTATTTTGTCAGCTAAATATAAAGATGTAGTATTTTGTTGAAAGGTTGTGCAGACTAATAGATAAAAGCAGGGACGGTGGATCGAGTCCCTTGGGAGACTGGCGCTCGATTTTAGGTGTGCTCAAACGGGCTAATAAGCTAGGTATGTACCTTTTTACACTCTAACAGCTTGAAAATATATTGTAGCTACTGTTAGTTTTTTATATATAGTTAAATTTAAAAAAGAAAAAATATTCATCACGAATAGTACAGAGTAATAAGAGAAAAAGATAAAGCAAAAAACCCCAAAAAGCAAAATAAAATAAAATTAAGAAACTAGAACAAAAATGGCCAGAGTTCACTACTTCACCATATATATAACAACATACATAATTTTTAAATAATATTATACTAAATAGTAATATGTCTGATAATTTTTAGCATCAATACTTCAACATAACTAATGGTAGTGTAATCATAATAAAAAAGTAGTGATCGACATTAGTAAAATACATCATCCAGTCTCAATAGCCTGTTAAAAAAGAACAAACTTATTTTAAATTTCCAAGTAAAAAATTAGAATGATCAAATATAAGTTAATGTATTAACTTTTAGTATTTACGTTCTTTCAAATTCATAAAAGCGACGAATCACAACATCATTAATAATTTTCATCGATTATTGTTTTCCACATAGCAAATAAGTATATCATTCATGAAATCATCACCAATTAATTAAAAAATCAATTAGATATTTGTATATTCAACAGTTCAAGAACAATATAACATAAAAATATGTTCAGTGGCTTACTTGCCATTGTGATCAAATACTACAATTTTGCCTTTAATTTGCAACTGAGTTAGGACGATATTCCAAAAATCAAAATTGAAACCCTAAGCCTTAACCCTACAAACAAAATCAATCACATTGAAATCCTAGCTTACAAATTTAGCCTTTGTTCTTAAAATAAATAGGAAGAATTGAGAAAAAATTTCAAGCAAAGTACATACTGATTGGGTGAACCTAAACTTCCTTCGACCGATGAGGGTGCGAGGCAACAGGGACCAGGCTGGCAGTGAGGACTGCCGATGACGCCGATTTCTCCCGTTATCCGACAATCGGTCGTTGCCTGGCTGGGTACTGTTATGCAACGGGTGTGGTACACATCTCTTGGTGGATCGTGCGAGATGAACAAGTATCGAAGGCCGCTGTGAGGTGACACGTTTCGAAATCGATCAAATGAATGTCGTGGCCTATTGTGGTCCTCCTTCTTGGGTTGGTGCAAGGGCTATCTCGACCTGCTAAAGTTGCCTCGTAGAAAAGTGGAGCCTTCTTGTGAACTGTTGTTAGCTACTGAAAATTTTGGTTGCTAGTGCTATCTTCGTTAGGCTTTACAAAAGATACCGGATGCACTGACTGTTAAAATAATTTTTAGATTCAATGTCCTGTGACACTGGACAGAGCAGGGTGTTAGTCACCTGGACCTCGGAGTGAGCCACGTTGGCAACCAAACCGGCTCCTGACGAGGTCCCGGCTACGTCCTGGCCATGCGCGCGGCCCAGGAAGCCGACCAAACACGGCCTGCACTGTCCTGCTCACAGCACCTACTTGTGCGTGCCAATGATACAAACGTACAACACACGGTGACAAGGGGAAACACACACACACAGGCATCTTCGCCAGAGCTAATAGCTGGTGCAGATTGTTGGCGCCATTTATAGCTGGTGAAAATTGGGACGAGCAACGTGTCACTGTCTAAGTTCTGATGTGAGCCAAGCCCCCGTATAAATTCCGAGTACGGCGATCGTAGGCGTTGCTCGGGCCAAGGGCCGCAATGAAGCCATGGCAAATTTGGCACCCAACGGTACATAATGCCCGATTTGGTCTTCTTCGACGTGTAATGTCCGATCCAACCGCTGGAGAGCGTGCGAGGAAGATGACGCGACCGCGAAGCATGCGGAAGGAGGTGGTGTAGTCGGGCTGTGCGTGAGGAGTGCTGCCAGGGAGCACTGCTGGGAGGAGGACGTGGCGGCACGCCTAGCCGATGCGTAGGCTGGAGGCGACGCGGTCGGCCAAGAGTGACGTCGATGAATGCATAGGCCGGGCGGTAGCCATGACCGACACGACTTGACCAAGCAGAGGCCAGGTGTGACGTAGGTTCCATCGCCTCCTGCATCATCTCCTCTCCATGATTCCATCGCCGCTTCCACCCCCTCCTCACTCCACCCCCGCTCGGTACCTGACTTGTCCACGACTACCGCAACAGTCACCTCCTCCTCGCACGCTCTGCAGCCGTGTCACCTTCCCTCGCACACTCCCTAGCTACGTGCAAGGGTCAGATCAGACATTACACATAGAAAAGGGCCAAATCAGTCATTCGTGTGCCGCTAGGGGCCAAATTTGCCAAGACTTCCGATGCATCCGCCGATTTGCGAGACAAAACACGGCATGCGAGTGTGCGCTGGTGCTCACTGATAATAATTGCATGCGAGGCAATGCATCCATCTCCCTCATCAGATTTGTACTACTTGTACAGCTGGTCATTACTACTCCGTCGATTAATTAAAGAAGCAGCCAGAGATAGGGGCGACAAGGATGAGGATGGGCCAAGATCCGATTGGATCGAAGCTCGGAGGGCAACGAATACGCGCTTATTTTATGCCTCGAGTGGTAAGTAAACAAGACGAAAGAAACACAGAGAAAGCATCAAGCAGCTACGACGTAGTACGTGTATACTGGGGTACTAAGAAAGAAGGCGCGGGTCCGCGAGCACGGTGGCATCGCAGAGCGCGGGGAGGACGATAAACAGATGGGACGCTACGGAGATCGGGAACGGGGCAGCGCCGGGATTTACGCCCCGCGCGCATGGGCTTCGCAGAGATACGAGGTCAGCTTTCAATAAATATTATTATATAGAACATAAGATGATATAAAGAATAAAAAGGAATATAGAAAATTATATCATCTCTTATACAGTAGTGACTATAATACGATAAATAAAAAATATTGTGCTATAGAGATGCTGTCTATAAAGATAGGTAAGAGACAACCTATTATATGAACTTTCTTTAATGCCGTCTATAGATGACATAGAAAATATTATAGATAACAATTATCCATATTATTATACATGTCCTTAGAGATTAAGCTTCTAGTTTTAGGTTTTTTGCTTCTTAATTTCGTATTTTTCTACTTTAGCCTTTTTAGGGTTTTTTTTTTTTCTTCTTATACATTTGTATTATTCGTAATGATATAACTTTTTAATTTTTAAAATTTTAATTACGTTGAAAAATATAATAATAGATATAGTATAAAATAAAATGCTAAAGTATAACATAAATTATAAAACCAGACTTTAAAAAGGCCAAATAAGTACCACCAGACATGCGAATTCGGATGCGGATGCCGGATGGGGCAGCAGCAGAGCACGGCGAAACGGGCCGAGCCTCCCGCCGCGCGCTGCTGTAATTACCTGATGCGATTCGCGTCGAGTTTCTTTCTTTCTTTTTTTGAGACGATTCGCGTCGAGTTAGGGGCGCCGACTGCAAATTTGGAGCGCGTGCATCGGTGCATGTACGTGTCGAGCCGTGGGCCGGGTGGCCGCCGAGCTGACGGACGTGCACCTGGGACGCCTTGTGGCGACAACCCATGTCGGCATCGACAGAGCTGGCCATGATCCGCCACCTGCATGTCCACCAGTTATGTGAGTGGAGGGGTCTATGAACGATATGAGGTCGTGCCATCGAGAAATCAAACAAAAACCGTATGGATCGAACGCCCACGCTGTAACGAAAGTCCATGCACTTTCATTTTATAAAAACTTTTTAAAAAAAACATGTTAATTTTCGTTGGGCAATGTCGTCGAATATGATCCGGCTGGGGATGAGTGTACACGTGCGGTCGTGACCACACGGGGTGGAGCCGTGGAGGGGCCCTACGCACGTACCTGGCTCGCCTGTGCGTGCGGCCGTGTGTCGGTGGCGGATCCGGAGGCGGCCAGGATCCGTTCGTTGTGCTGTGCGTGGTACCAAGAGCTAAACAAAAGCGCAGCATCTGCGACCACCGTCTGTCCTGCGTGCCACGACGCAACTTTTGCAACCTCGAGGAAACTTCATCGCGCTCGCAGCCTCAGCCTCGAGGAAACCGCCGCCCCCTTTTATTTCCTTCACTATTTTCTATCCCTCCTTCTCGATCGGTTCTTCGATGGCTCCATTTTACCGTAGCAGTCTCCGCAAAAGGAACGAGTAATCGACTGGGTACAACATGGTCCAAGCCTCAAGAATGAGCGGCTTGCAGTGGTGCTAGCAACCAACCCCTCGGTTTTCGTTTAGGTGGCGCAAATGACAAACCAAGCACCAGTAAATCAAGAGGACAGATCGAACATTAATATGCCTACTGGTGGTACTGTTACTGTTCGGATGAAAAGACAAATGATGTCATGTCATGTCATGTCATGGGCCGAAACACATTTTCATCACCATTGATTCGCCCCCACTCAATGGTGTGGTTTACTGCCCTGTCTAGCGAGCTCACAATATTCATCTAGCGAAGTAGGTGTGTGTGTCTATATATATATATATATATATATATATATATATATATATATATATATATATATATATATATATATATATATATATATATATATATATATATATATATATATATATATATATATATATATATATATATATATATATATATATATATATATATATATATATATATATATATATATATATATTATAAAAGAAGCAATTAGTGGTTGGTCCGTCATCACTTCTCTCTTCTCGGCCATTCGATTTCATCCGATTAATCCGAACCGTCCGTTTCCTAATTCCTCTTTCTCCCGCCGCCCGCCCCGCCTCGTAATCCCCGCCCCCCGCCGCTCCCGCCTCCCTCGCTCTCCCGCCGCCGCCGCTCCCCCCACCCGCGCGCCGCCGCTTCCTCCCTCCCCGCCTCGGCTCCGCGCGCCTCCATTCCCACCTCCGCCGCCTCGCTCTCCCCGCCGCCTCCTCCCCCTCCCCCGCCGCCGCCTCCTCCTCCCGCCTCCCTCCTCCCCGCCCCGCCGCCACCTCCTCCCCTCCGCCTCCGCCTCTCCTCCCCCCCCCCACTCCCGCCGTCCTCCTCCATCTACCTCAACCCTAAAACCTCCTCCGCCGCCCACCAGCACCGCAGGCTGTCGCCGCTGCTCCGGATACCGAGAGCGCGAGCCCGAGCAAACCCTAGCTTCCCACCATGGTACGGCGCTCTTCCGACTTGTTCATGTGATCCGCGATGTTTATTGTTCGGATTGTTGTTGGATTTAGGTTCGATCTGTGTGAATTTTTTTCTTGCGGGTGGTGGTGGTGGTGGTGCAGTGCTCCGAACGACATCGACTGCTGAACCCGCCAATGAGCTCGAGAAGCTCAAGCACAAGAAGAAGCACCTTGTCCACCCCCCAACTCCTTCTTCATGGTAACCTCTTGAAATCTTTGCCTCAGACTTGTTCTCTTTGTTGGAATGATGCGCATGTGTATGCTCGTAGTGGTACTCATCAGAGATGCGTGCCTCGTCATATGCAAAGGTGGTAGGTACCGCATAGACCATTTTGATGCTTGAGATCTCTCGTGTTATTTTGAGTTGTGCCGAGGATGGAGGCATCACTATCGAAGGATTGCGCCAATGATCACCGCCACTGTTAGTTATGTGGTGGACCATAGTTGTGGTTGTGATTAATCTTGAAGCAGCGTTAGTTCTCGCGAATTCTCGATAGGTGAGATTGTATGGTGCCGCGTTGCTGTGTTGTGGAGCGATTAAAATCGAAGTTGGCACCGAAAGCAAAGCTTTATGGTAGTACAAATTTGTGGGGAAGAAAATCTTATGCCGTGATTGGAATCATTTCGTGGATCCAAGAAATCACCGCTCTCGAATAGATCCTGTGGAACTAAGTGACAGCTCACATTTTTAGGGAAGTTCTCGGGTAGTTTGTCTTGGTTATGTTGCTTGTGCATCTATTGTCTAGTGTGGGCTGCAATAGCTCCATGATTTCATTGTTTCGTTATGCTAAAATTTGGAATTGCTCTTTGTATGTGTGACGATCAATATACTGCGGGTTCTAACGGTGAGGTGTTATCTTTTGCAGGATGTCAAGTGCTAGGGCTGCTCCAACATGTAATGTTTCTTCATCTTTTGTGCTTTGAATCGATATCCTGTTGTGTAAAGAAGATATCTGGGTATAGGTGTTTTGTGATTGCTTGACTTTTCCATGTTCCTTTGATATGAAATATCGAGGTGTGCTTAAAAAATGATAGTTGCTTTTTTGAGGTGTATCTAATATACATGGACAGTTTATTCTATCACGCTTTTTTATATATAATTGGATGGCTTATACATTAGTTATACATTAGTTTATTGTGTATCTTATATATGAACATTTCCAGTGAGGCTTTGGCTGGTACACGAGCAAAGGGAAAACAAGGGTCGATGACTTTCAAATTGGTCGGATTCTCTGAGGTTTGAGTCCACACTTGCTTCGATGTGTGCTTCTTTCAAAGGTTCATACTTTTATTGATAGAATTGCAGAACACTACGAGAGATCTCGCCACAAAGATAGTATAATCAATATCATAACCAAATATGCCGCTCTATATAACCTACCCCTGCACCCATATTATGTACTTACATGTTTTGTCTATACAATGTACACATAATTGTCTACCTTTTAAAATCAATGTTTTGATTGCTAATTTTGAATTCCTTCGCTTGGATGGTATTTGATGCAATATGATTGTTTGGCCATTCATCTTAATATGTGACTTGTAAAGTGAAAATAGCTCCTGAATCAATAAAAGATTCTAACATCTCTTTTTTTGAATGTTCACCGTGGCTATCCTAAAGAAACATTGTCAAGGCTTCCTTAAGGCCGATAGTGGAACATATCTAAGGCTCATAAAATGGTAATCTTTGTTATTATCTTGTTCAATACCGAAAAGAGAATTCCGGTTATTGGTCGCTTAATTAGTTACAAATATATCTGCTTATGTAGCTTGTAGATTCTTTGAATTGGAGGATTCAAAATGAAATCGATAGCGCATCGGAGGTGAGTAATTCTTTTATATTATAATCCCGCCAGATGTTACTAAACTGTGCTAATCGTAAAGCTATGGCAAATCTTTTATTGATGTACAATTTCTATTTCTATGTACATTATGCATCACTTTTATTTGGTTTTCCGTTGCAACGACGGCACTTTACTAGTCTATATATATATATATATATATATATATATATATATATATATATATATATAGAAAAATATTTTCTACACCCTGTGTAATTATATCTATCTCTAATATATCATCTAAACAAACTTAAAATACTCTTTTATCACTTTAGATATGCTCATATATACTAATTATAAGATACTTCAATGTGAACTATATGAAAAAATTGCAAGAGAATTAATAGCTTTTAGTGTATTTTATAAATACCTTCATATACGCACATAAAAAGGAGCAGGGGCGGAGCTAGGAATTGGATATGGGGGGCCGTCACCAGTCTGGACTCTGCGGCTTCACGGCTTGACGCCCAGGCGACCGGCGACGCGACGTCGCGACCACCGCGAGGCACGCGACCGTGACGGACCAGGCAACCAGCGCACCACCACCACGCTGCACACCAACGCCCGTGGCCTCCCCGGCTTCCCCTCCCGCATCCCCCCGCCCTCCTATCAACCCACATTCCCCACCCCACATTCCCACAAGCACAGTCACAGAGCAAACACATGCACATCCATTCAGTGAGAGATGTGAATAAATGGTCTTACCGGTGAGGATAGCACCATCGTCGGAGTGGCTGGGGACCTGGGGTGCTTGGCAGTTGGCACCTCGGCGCGTCAAAGGAGAACACGCGATTTCCGACGGTGAATGGCTCAGCCTTGAAGCCCTCCCATGAAGCGCACATCTAAATGACAAGGTTCATACAATATCAAATATTAATATTTATTTTAAACAAAGATGTTGCAGATAATCTAGATTGTACAAATCTAAATGATAGTTTAGAAAATACAGTTGTTATCATTTGTTGTAGCTATATCTTCATTAGTCACCATACAACTTTCTTGTCCTGTGTTGGTAGGAATTTCAATTGCACATAACAAACTTATCCAAGCAGATTCTTCAACAACACACTAAGTGAAACTAAACAATTATCCATGGCTCCTCTAGTCTTTCAAATCTTCATGCGGTTGCTTCATCATTACATAGTAAAGACATAGTAAAGACTATACAGACAAGGTTCCACTGTAAATAACAAAGTGTTGATCTTACCTCCTAATTTCAGCAAATGGAAATGTGGTGGCGCAGTCATCGCCCTAGAGCAAACCATACATAACAACCATACAAAGACAATCACATCCTCGAATACACACGGTTGCATTCCATGAATCCATGGAATGTAAACTCGCAGCTCCAACACGAACTCCACCCTCTCGGGCCAAGGGATCATTTTAAACGCTTGCTATTGTTCTAACGCTGACGCGGCAAGCTTTAGCGGATCGTCAATCCAGCAGAAACAATGGAATCGACATGGCACCCCACAAAACAAAAACCAAGCTGGATGAGCCCGATTCGCCACACGAATCGATGGAGGGACGAGGCCTGCGTCTAGATACCGGGGAAGGGGAGGTGCGGGCTTACCGGAGAGGGAGGCACCGGGCGCAAGGTGGCCGGAGAGGGCGGAGGCGGCGGGGGGGGCTGGGGGGCGGGGGGAGGGGGAGGAGGGGCCGAGGAGGGCGCGGGGGAGCGGGAGGAGGCGGCGGCGGGGAGGGGAGGAGGGGGCGCGGGAGGGGGCAGGGGGGAGGGGAGGAGGCGGTGGCCGGGAGGGAGGAGGGGGGGCGGCCGAGCGGCGGGAGCGAGGCCGCGAGGGGGAGGAGGCGGGAGGCAGCGGCGGGGGGAGGGGGAGGGGGCGGCGCGGGGGAGGCCAGGAGGGGGAGGGTGGCGGCGGGGGGAGAGCGAGGGGGAGGAGGGAGGAGGGCGCCTGGGGCAGGGTCGCTGATTTTCCGGATATGCGGAGGGGGTCCGCCCCTGTTGGGGGGTGCCAGGCCCCCTCTTTCCGACCCTGAAAAGGAGTATGTCAAAAAAAATCTACATACTACCTCTGAAAAATTGTTCATACCACCTAGATGATCTTAAATACTCGTATATTACACGTATATACTCTCCGTTACGTGAGATACTTCATACGGTGTGAGATACGATATATGGTGTAATTACACCTAGGTGTAGTAAAGAGGTTTGCAGTGGTGCTAGCAACCAACCCCTCGGTTTTCGTTTTGAAACTTTGTGTAACATGATAAACCTTTTGCTTGAAATATTCTAATACTCGCATTGAACTTTGCTTTAAACTTTCTGAAACTTGCACAAAACTTGATTGAATTTTTGAAACTTCATTGTAAGATCATATAGTGGCAATCTCCATAAGAGTAACGAGTATTTGATATTATTTGTGCCTTGCTTTCATTTTTTGAGTTTGATTTTGAAAAATTGCATTTTGACCTGTTGTTGTCTGAAGCTGGCGGTCTGACAAACTTTGGTATTGTGGTCTAACCAACCGTTGCCTGACGGTCTGACCGAGCGGTAGTATTGGTCCTTTGTTAGCGGTAGCTATTTTTCAAAGAAAAACTTTTGAGAGTTTTTGGGTTGAGTCTTATTGTGGTAGTATCGGTTTTATAAGTGCGGTATGATCAGGGTGTAGCGGTCTAACCGATGTGGAGTACGTGGTCTGATCGGCTTGGTATATAGTCAGAAGTAGGTACATCTTAGGTGCACTGACGTGAGCCACGGCCATAGGCGGCGTCATGATGTCTTCACCACGGCGGACTGTGTGGCAGCGTCGGCCGCGTATGCATGCCATACTGATGTATACGTACATGCATGCGTACGCACTACCGTCCTTGATATAACATTGTGTGAGCGGACGTGGCGTCTTCGTCGCGTTGCATGCACCATGGACCCAGCGTACATGCATGCATGCACCATGGACCCAGCGTACATGCATGCATGCACCATGGACGTGGCGTCTTTGTCGCGTACTTCCGTATGCATGCCATACTGATGTATACGTGCATGTATACGTACATGCACCAGGCGTACATGCATGCGTACGCACTGCCATCCTTGATATCACATTGAGTGAGCGGACGTGGCGTCTTTGTCGCGTTCATCATGGACCCGATGCGGACCTGGCCAGTTGCTCCGGATGCTTCAGCGCTATTTGTAACTTGTTAATGATAATACTATGTGCGACAAAGAAAAGGCAAATAATCAAATTTCTCTTTGATAATTGACAGGAAATCGATATCTCTTTGGTAATCTCGCGTGCGCGCACGACGTTGAGGCAGCGCACGACTTTTCCAATAGAAGATTTGGATACTGGTATATTAATTTGGAAAGATTTGGGATGGACTAGTACATTTAGTCTCAAACTCATTCGTGCGTGGTATCCGACGGCAACAAAGGAACTTGGATTACCTTTTGCGGTTGAGTCATGCCGAGTTAACATGGTTTAGTTTCCTTTTTTTCATTTGACGACTTCGAGTCTGTTATCCACTTTCGGTTTCCATTTTAGTATTCTCATGGGCCTATAAATTCATGACCACGGATCCAATTGTAGATCATCGGATTCAGAATCGATACAATTAGCCAACTTTCTCGGACCTTTTCAGCAACCATATAGACTAAGTCTCGCCTAAAGCAATTCTCCCTCATTCTAGTTGTTTAGTTTCTTCTATTAGAGCTCCTGCCTCACAACCCTGACACAAAAGTCAGCTTCAGCCTTCAGATGGCCCCCCAAGACGACATGGCTATCGATGCAGTGGTAGCAGCGGACGGTAGTGGCAACTACACCACCATCGGCGCTGCTGTCGCGGCCACGCCGCCAAGGAGCACCAGAAGGCATGTCATCTACGTCAAGAAAGGGTTTTACAAGGAACTCGTCAACGTAAGTGTGGATACGTGGAACCAGACGCTGGCCGGAGATGGGATGGATGCCACCATCATCTCCGGCAACCGAAGCTACGACGACGGCTTCAACACCTTCGACACCGCCACCATCAGTGAGTATATATATATGGTTTGCCTTCACTAGGTTCTTTAACTGTTCTGTGCATGCTAATTGGACATTTGGACGTCATCTGCATAGGTGTTTATGGCAATGGCTTCATAGCCCATGATCTGACCATCGAGAACACGGTCGGAGCAGCGAAGCACCAGGCGGTGGCACTCATGTCACAGTCAGACAACTCTGTGGTGTACCGCTGCGCCATCAAGGGCTACCAGGACACCCTCTACGCCAAATCCGGTAAGCAGTTTTATAGCGAGTGTCACATATACGGCACGGTCGACTTTATCTTCGGCGACGCCGCGGCGGTCTTCCAGAAGTGCACCATCCTCGCGCGCCTGCCCCTTCGCGGCCAGCAGAACACCATCACCGCGCAGGGACGTAACACAGCCGACGATGCCACCGGATTCTCGTTCCAGTTCTGCGACGTGTCTGCCGACGACGAGCTCTCTCACGGCGCCGGCGCAACCGTAGAGACGTACCTCGGGCGGCCGTGGGGGCCGTACTCACGTGTGGTCTTCATGGAGTGCTCCATCTCGGACGTGGTGCACCCCAAGGGGTGGCTGCCGTGGGAGGGCAGCCCCATCTCCACGCTCGACACGCTGTACTACGGCGAGTACAACAACCACAGGCCTGGTGCCAACGTGAATGACCGCGTGAACTGGGGCGGGTTCCACGTCATCCGAGGCTGGCAAGTTCACGGTGGAAAGCTTCGTTCAAGGGAACCAGTGGCTGCCGGGCACAGGAGTCGACTACACGCCCGGACTATGAGCCTACTGTGACCGATCACGCGTCAAACAATTACTTCAATTAGTTGAGTCAATGAATAAGTTATGTTAGTACCAACTTCTACTCAGTTTAAGCCAATTTTTTTCGAGTAGTCACTTATGTTACTTTTCCAAGAAGTCATCTATGTTACTTTGCTTGAACGCATCTATGTTATTTACTTGCCGAAGACAAGTCCACTACAGTTTTAATTATAATTTGCGTGTTCTCTAATTAGCTCTGTGTTCGTTGTTATAGCACTAGTTATTCCCTACGGTTATTTAATTTTGGGCATCAGTGCAGTAAAAAAACAACTTTGATAACTAATTTGTATCGTGATATGTTTGTAAAACCTAATGCGGTTATAATATTATAGAAATATTTTTCAATGCAAATCCACATAAATCATTTTTATATATTCAACCGAAATATTCATAAATACATCAATAGACAAAGTTGGTTGAAAGTCACCACGGCGGACTGTGTGGCAGCGTCGGCCGCGTATGCATGCCATACTGATGTATACGTACATGCATCAGGCGTACATGCATGCGTACGCACTATCGTCCTTGATATCATATTGAGTGAGCGGACCCGATGCGGACCTGGCCAGTTGCTCCGGATGCTCCAGCGCTATTTGTAACTTGTTAATGATAATACTATGTGCGACAAAGAAAAGGTAAATCATCAAATTTCTCTTTGATAATTGATAGGAAATTTTGGAGGGAAGAAAAGGAAATTTTCTTGTCTGCCTTGAACCATGAATCCGTGATGGCACCATCACGGCGCGCAAATCTTTACTATTTAAAAAGAAGGAGTTGGTGGTTGCCGTCACGTCCACCCTCCTTCACTTCTTAACCATTCGATCTTTCTCCTCTCTTCTCAGCCACACGATCTGATTAAACCCTAAAATTCCAACATCACCCCTCCGCTCCCACGCCTACCCCTCGCTCTTCCCCCCGCCGCCCCCACGCCTCCTCCTCGCTCTTCCTCCCGCCGCCCCCACGCCTCCCCCTCGCTCTCCCCCCGCGGCCCGCGGCCTCCTCCCCCCTCCACCCCGCCGCGCCTGCCCCCCTCCTCCCCTCGCTCTCCCCCGCCGCCTCCTCCCTCCCCTCCCGCCTCCCTCCTCCCCTTCCCCGCCGCCGCCTCCTCCCCCTCCGCCCCGCCACCCCCTCCTCCTCTCTCCCCACCCCGCGCACTGCCTCCTCCCCTCTCCCCACCCCGCGCGCCGCCTCCTCCGCTCCGCCTCCCCACCCAGCCGCCGCACACCGCACCGCGACCACTTCGCCCTCTCCGCCGCCACGAGTGCATGCTCCAAGACGCCCGGCCCACTCGCCGGCCACGACGCGTCAAGGTAAGGCCACCGTCAAGGTAATAGTACCGTGTAGTTGAAAAATAGTTTCAAATAATTCCTGATAGGTTAATTTCTAACTTTATGTAGGTACCTTGCTGAATTCAAGACTGGTACCGAGAGGAAGGAAGCAGCTGAGAGCACAATGGCGCCTACAAGGCAGCCAGTTAGTTTGTTAATCATTACAATGTTTGTACAATAATTGCTTGAGCTATCGTGTGCCTTGTAGTTTTATCGCCAATGGTAGATTTGTTATGATTATCGCTTGTGGTAATTGTTGGATTATCTTTTATGATCTTTATTTTTGGTCTACTAAAGTAAATAACATGTTTATCCCGAAATAGTTTGTTGTACAAAGTACTTCAGAGGATATTGCTCTTGTTGAACTGCTCCTACTCATCCCATCGACTTGGGCTTGCCTCAACTTCTCCGTGTTCTATTATGAGATTCGAACTCACCGACAAGGCTTGCAACCTTGCAAAGCAAGTTTGTGCCACTTTCTACTTTATGGATGATAGGCCGTGCTCATTTGTCGATGACATGCGTTGCTCAAGCTAAGGCTATATATGTGCATATTTGGTTATAAAGACGAGCGCATTTTTCTCACGGAGTATAAACGTTGTTGTGATCTCATGACACCACATGCTACAATTGTGTAATTTGAGTACATTGTTTGTAGTGGAAGTCATATAGTTCTCATCCGCCTTCAAAGATTACTTCACGTCAAACGCCTATATTTCTTTATCATTGTTGGACATATTGGTTTGCTAATTGTGAAGCCGTGGGGATGATTTATTGGTAACTTACCATGATATTTTCTGCACAATAATTTATTTTGGAATATGAACTTGAACATGAGATGTCCATCCATTGTATTAGCTGTCGGTTAATTGTTAGGTTAGTGACAATAAGTGAGCTTATTATCAAGGGTATCATGACCTTAAGAGTTCCTTTTCCTTAGCATGATTCCACTCGAGCTGTTGCAAGAGTTCCTTGTTCTTAGCATGATTATGCTCAAGTTGCCCTAGCATCTCTTGTTTTTTCATTTCAGTTGGACCAATCATTCTATGTGCATTATGGATTTGCTAAAATTTTCTTTAATCATTCTATGTGTATTATGGATTTGCTAAATTTTTCTTTACAGGCTTTCGATGAAGCCATAATACTTCCGTACATTTATTTGATAGTATGCATCACTTTTATTTAGTTTTTCGTTGCAACGCACGGACACTTTACTAGTTAAGGAAACGTACGTACGTGCCGTGTTTTTATAAGCATGCACCCATCGTCGTCCAATTCGCACTTGACGGCCAAACCGCCAAAGCAAACCACTAGGCGGTGATGGCGTCTCCTCGCGCAACAACACCTTGTCTCCTCCGACAACTCCTGGTCGTCGTCATGCTCATCGCCCTCGGTGTCGTACCAACACGCGGGACAGCTGCAGCCGCCCCGAAAGACAAGCCGGCGCCGGCACCGCTAGCGTGGACGGCCTTCCTCCGCGCGTGTTGCGCCGCGACGAGAAACGCTTCGATCTGCTATGACTCCCTCCTCCGGCACGCCGGCTCCTTCCACGGCAGCCACGTCAAGGTCTCCCACGCCGCAGCCGCCGGTGTGTTTGCCCACCTCCGGTTCTTTCGTCACATCCGGCGCGGGATCCGCTATGGCCAGCTGCTGCTCGCGTGTGCGCACGACGTCGAGGTGGGCATGGAAGGGCATCGCAGGTCGCTGGCTGCCCTCCGCCGCCTCGAGAAGACGGCCGCGGCCGGCCCGGGAAGGGAGCAGCAAGCCTTGCAGGACTTGTCCGAAGCGAGGGAATGCATCGGCGCCGCGGGGTCTTCGGCGGCACAGTGCGCCCGCGATTTTGTGGACGCCGGCGGCGACGCGAGCTCGATGGTAGGCAAGGTTGTGATGGACTGGGTCGAGAGCGTGGAACTCTACGTGGGCATTGCCCTCGACCTCGTCAATAGCATAGCGTTGTGATTTGTGAACCTGTGCGTGTCACGTCACATCTAGGCTAGCCGGTGTGACTTAAATAATCGAAATTGCTAAAAAAAATCAATTGTCGTATGTTTTTTGGGAAAGATAGTCAAATTTCTGTGATGATGCTATTGGAAGAAGGGAGCTGTGAAGATGCTATGATGGCCCTTGAGGGTGTCTTCACACCGGGCCTAGGAACAAGTGATATATGAAATGAAAAGGTTATAGTCATGAGGTAGATTGGCGAGACTACTGCACAAAGGATCTAAAACGTGAGACTGGCTGAAAGTTCCTTCAATCGCTACGAGAGAACCTACAAGCGGAGCGGAAAGGAATCAGATGAGAATTATACCACAATTGTGAAGGACCGTAAGAAGATGTTCGCCATGCGAAAAAATGGTCCGCCACGAAAATGTTAAATCAAAACACTGTGCGAATCCCCATTCACGCCGTGAGACTGCGAGGTTGTTTGACCACAACCGCCGCCGCGCTTATTATCGCTATCGCCACCGCCACCGCCGCCCGCCGGCGCCGCGCCGCCGCCGCTTGCTCCCGGCCGCCACCGCTTTGCCGGTGCCACGCCACCGCCCCGGCCATGCTGCACCCTGCGCCTGGCCGCCGCCGCCACCTTATCGCTACCGTGCCCGGGCCGCCTTCCCTCACAAGCACACGCGCGCGCGCTGCCGCCGCCGCCGCGCGCCGCTGCTCACGCCGTTGCTCAAGACGCCTCAAAGACCGCCGCCGCTCGCTTCGCTGCGCTTGCTGGCCTCTCTTGCACCTTGCCTACGTCGCCATTCGCTAGCCTCCCACGCGCGCCCGTGCGTCGCTCTCGCCAGCGCTCGCTGGCCTCCGCGCGCCGCCATGCGCCTCTGCAGCAGCGCGCCACTTGCTCCTCCGTCGCCACACACAGCCGCGCCACCACGCGCCGCTCTCGCCACCGGGCCAACCGGAAGGAAGAGGGAGATGGAGAGAGAGAGAGAAAGGGATGGAACCTGGGAGCCAAGCAGTGGGTGGCAGCTAGTGGCGGACCCAGAATCAAAATTTAAAAACTCGACTTGCGGGGGGAAGAAATCCCCCGGGCATTTTGCTTAAGAAGAAGATCCTCTCACGTAGATCGAGAAAACCCCCGAACCCCTGGTCCACCCTTACACAGTGGCCCACACACCCGTGTGAGAACGACCTGGGCGGGGCCTAACATCCTGTGCTTTGGTGTGGTAGCAGGCGAGGGGATTTTTTCCCCTCAACCTGAATTCGCTCCCACTGGGAGTCGAACCCAAGACCTGAGGGGTGCTACTAGAGCACTCTAACCGTTGAGCTAGAGGCCCGGGCTAAAATTTTGGGAACTTACCGATCAAACCTTTCCCGGAACAGCGTGCGTGCTCTGTCATACTGGAGGTTCAACACCAACCCCGACACAAGCGATGTCCATGTGACCACGTCCGACCGGAAACCTTCCTCTTGCATAACGCCGACCAAGTCATCGGCCATTTGGTCATCGCCGGCCAGAGCAAAACCCGATACGGTAGCATTCCTAGTGACCAGATCGGGATGTAACCCGAGGCCCCGCATCTTGACAGCCAGCACCAGCACATGCTCCGGGAGGCCGTGGCGCGTGTAGCCCGCGAGAAGCGTGTTCCAGACGACGAGGTCCTCGCGCGGCATTTCGCCGAACACCTTGCGAGCGCCGCGAGAGACCGCGACTGGCGTACATGTCCGTGAGCGCGGTGGCGGCAATGGCGCCCGAGGCGAGGGGCGGGCGGGTGAGCGAGCGCGTGGATGAGGCGCCGAGGCGGCGCGGGGAGGTGCGCACGGAGCGGAGGCCGTGGGGATAGCCGCCGGTCGGGGTCCACCGCGGCGATGCGTGCCGCGATGCCGGCTTGAGGCCGAGGCGGTTGAAGAAGAGGTGGAGGGCGTGGTCGTGGCGGCCTTGCCGGGAAGAGCTCGTGAGCTGCTTCAGCCATGAGTTGGATTCTGTTCCACGCATTTGCTGCGGATTCGAAGCAGTCTAACACTCGGTTACATTTCACCTCTGACTGTCGTGCCTAACGGACCGGGGCCGAGGAGCGGCGGCGAGGGGCGCCACCACCGACTTCGTGGGTCCGCCACTGGTGGCAGCTGGTTTGGCCAACATGAGAGAGTTCTCATGCTTTAAAAGGATAATATTAGGATTAAGTTATGATTAAGTGGCTTTTTTTCTAAAACGGTGAAAGCATCTAGACCTCTAAAAATGATTTTGGTAATTAATGACGATTTATGAATATAGAACTAAATCTGATTCCAACTGCAAGGCATGCTACATCTGCCTTCTACAGTTTATCATCACTATCATGCTACGCAACTGAATCATCACACTGCAAATTTTTCATCCTTTGATGTCTTTATTGGGTTGGAATTTAATTTTGGGTTTAGATATCGTTTTTGGACTGCAAAAACTTTTGAGAGTTTTTGGGTTGAGTCCTATTGTGGTAGTATCGGTTTTATAAGTGCGGTATGACCAGGGTGTAGCGGTCTAATCGATGTGGAGTACGTGGTCTGATCGGCTTGGTGACCGCGGTTAGGTTGGGCCTTATTGTTGAGTGAAGTTAAGTTGAGTTGAGTTGTTCTTAGGTTGTTAGTCATGGCGGTGACCATGCAGTATTAGTCATGGGTTTTTCATACAAGTGTGAGTCATGGGTATATCTATGCATATGTTTTGCTAATTGAGAGTCAAATGCATGTCATTTATGCTCAAATCGATTTCTTGTTTTTTAATATACAGGTGTTTTGATGATTGTTGCTGCCAGTGACAAGACCGAGACTTAGTAACAATTGTGTGTTGCGTAACTCCAGGTGGAATATCATCTCAAACTGAAAAGCACAGGTGACAGACAAGGATTGTAAAGAGCAGTGCATGCATGCGGTGTGATGATTGGACTTGTGCGTTTCAAGTGGTAACATTCCTCAGAGCAGGCATATAGCCTTGCCGGCAAGGCATTGGACATTACAAATTGTGATGTAATGAGTTGTGCCACAGAACTGGAATGTTTCAAGTGGTAACAGCGTTGGTGCAAACCTACAATATTGGCAATGAGGTGTTGGTAGTGGGTGGTGGACCTGGTGTGGGAAGTGGAGAGCTACTCGGCAAATGGGCCGAGTCACGCGGTGCCGCCCTGCGGTGAGCCTCGTTGCCGCCCGGGTGAGGGAGATGGGCTCATGCCTCATGCAGGATTGAGGCCGGGGAGCAGTGGCGACTCCAGGCGGGGGCCGGCCGGGCCGGCACGACGAGTTACATTTTTTTTTCTAGATTTCTTATGAGCGTCGTTTCTGTTTGGACTAAGAGGAAATCACTTTTGTAAGCATTTTTCGTAGTATCATCCAATGGGCGTACTCGGCGACAGTGATCACCGTGATACTCCATCCGATTACAAATATTGGTTGTTTTAGAATTGGGCACAAGAATTAAAGCAGTAGGTGAAATAACAATTTTACCCTTAATCATTTCCATGTTAACTGTGCAATCACTGTGAATTCACTCTCTCCCCCTCTTGTTAACAATGCACAACAGGCAAAACTCTCACCAGTATTCATATTCATTAGAGTCAGGTGGGGGTAGATACGAGGAATGGAGGCATGGGAAAAGAGCTCATTTAGCGATGGAATTAAGGGTAAAACAGGAACAAAAGAAGCAAGAGTGCCTCGAAATCGTAGAACAACTTGCATTTTTTTTAAAAAAAAGTACAGAACGCTAAAACGATCTACGTTTAGAATCGGAGGGAGTACGTTACTTGCTGACCACAAGCCTACTCACACTTGGCTGGTTTGGTGCTGAGGAGGATGTTTACTGCTATGACCCACTCGTTTCAGTTTTTTTCTTTAAGCTTCTAACTTCAGTTTTTTTTCACTATTCAGTAATTTATTTTTTCTGAATTTTTTAAAAAATTTTAGACCTTTTATATTTTTTTTCCTGTGTTCCTTTGCATTGTCCATGATGAGCTAACATATTTTTTTTTCTATTTTTACATTTTTCTAAATTTAATTATACCTAAAAATTAAATCATTATAGTAAAAAATCAACTACAGTAAAATTTTAGTTAAAAATTAAAAGTCATCGATAAAATGAACGCCCGGTAGATATATGGTAGGCGCGCACTCCGCACACCGGGTTCCGTCCTGATTGCTTCCCCGAAGACGAAAGTTTGATCTCAGGGCCAATGCTAACAGATCACACTCAAGTTAGCTGTTCCAGCTGGTACAGAAAGGAGGAAGGCTAATGTCCAGTAAACTTGCGAGGTTATCAAGGACACTCGTCGGACGGAACGGGAGCAAGGAACATGTAGTAAGGAATTAAGAAATAGTCATTAGCACATGCTCTCGGAATCTTTTAAGCTAACCATGGTCCAATCTGCCTTAGCTCTATGTTGACCATGTTCGCTCTGCATTTCCCATTTCGCCCTACGCGCACAGCCGAGCGCACGGTACAAGAGCAAAATTTCACCGGCTACCAACGAGCGGTGACTCTCCCACTGAGAATATCATGGCGAAAAAGGTATAGGCAAAATGTGAGTGAGATCATGGTAGTTCAGGAAATGTTTGGCCAGCAACAGGCCAACTGCACAAATGGAAAGTGAAATGCACAAGTCTACCACCACTTCACCAGACATATGTACAAAAAAAATCTATAATTATTATTATGTCATAGTAACGAATATTTCACCACCACTGGATAAGTCTTAACACAATTCTCTCTCAACACAATCTACAAGGGAAAATAAATACAATAACGGCACCCACAGTTCAAATAAAAAAAGGAAGCCATCTACGTGGAACCACCAAGTTTCCCACAAAAAGAATTGCCCCAACTTTTCTATCACAAACCACCTCCATATCCCTACCGGTTGTGGCTGAATACGTGTGTGCAGATCGTCCCGTTATCCATAGTGTGTGTACTAATTAATTTAGAAGTTAAGTGACCTTAAACTGGGGAGGTGTATGTAGCTGCCAGCCACGATCAATGCCACCAGAGAGAGCACGGCCACAGCTACCAGAATGTATTGCCGCATTTTCCTTCTGCCCCTGTTACGCAGGGGTAAGGGCATGGGCTGTACCCTGTTTAGCTGCCTCATTGCCGCTGCTGTTCTAGAGGTCCTCCTTGGGGCTGTTTGCTGAGAAACCTCAACATCCCTAGTGTTTTCTGATGTGCTGCTGTCGGTGTCTGTTGTAGCTATGGCCGTAGAGTTGCCCTCACCGCTACCACTTGCTGAGTCTGCTGGTGTTGCACCATTCCGTTTATCCTTTTTTGCTTTCCTCTGCAGATGTTTGACAATTTGGATGTAAACTTGGTAACTTGTTGCATGGACAGTCTACAGTATATCATCTAGAAGGAATGAACTCTTAACATCAAAGCAGAAGATTGTAGAAACATACCTTTTGCTTCATCTCAGCCTCCTTCCGTGCTTTGAACTCAGCTCTTTCCTGAGCCTTTTCTGCTTTCCGCTTCTTCCTCTCCTCAGCCTCCTTAGCTTTAGCCTTTTGCTCCGATCGGAGCCGCTCCTTTTCAGCTGCAGCCCTCTCCTCTCTTAGTTCCTCCTCCCTTCGTGCCAACTCCTCTGCCTTTCTTGCCAACTCCAACTCTTCCTCCATCAGACGAGCCTTTTCCTTTTCAATGTGTTCTACATCTTCCTTCTCTGACATTGGAGCTGTAGTTGTTTCTTTCTGGGAAGAACTACCAGATGCCTTTGATCTTGCACGCTTACTGATCTGTGGGGATGGCAAAACAGGAAAGGAGTCCTCTTCTACAGGGACTGCGACTGGAACAGGCTTTTCAGGTGCTACTTCTGAAGTTAAAATGGGCACGTCTGGACTTGAAACAGTCAATGGAGATGGATTGCTCGGTCTTCTATTAAAATTGCTCGGAATGACTGGAGGATCCTCTTCAGGACCAAGTCTTCTTCCATCATGGGTCCCTAATCTCCTCAGCGTGCTAAACTTGTTTGCTTCAATGTACAGATTGCGGAAGTTATCATCTTTGTTCCACATTCCCAAAACTCTGTCCACCTAAAAGTGGAAAAACATTATAAAATTTATTAATCAAAGTAGAAGAGCATAAGATTTTTGGAGGATCAGGAAAGAAAAAAGAAAAGAACATTGATTAACACTTTTGGAAGAATAAAGGTGCAAGAACTGTTGTAATGTAACAACAATTAAAAGAGCACAAGACAGGAGCCCTCATGATCCCGGTATTGGCCAGAGGGCAGGGTTATGAATACGGTGGATCAGTATTTTAATACTTAGTTGTAGGAATTTCTCATCCAAAGGTGTATCTTCCCTAGTAGATTCGAGCATGGTAGATCATCACTCACTTGATCATGTGATAGCATAAGTACCGCAACACATGTTTTGTACACAGATAATCAAATACAAATGCTAATGGAACATATCGGTACTGTTGGCTAATAATTAGCTCAAAAGCACATGGAAGTTGACCAGCGTAAGCAACAGAAACATCAAAACCAGGGCTAAATACTGATCCTACCCAATGCATAAGTATGACCATATTGAAGGGGGATGTGTGATTTACCTGATTATTACAATATAACTGAAGTCCCTCCATGTCACCCATTGATAGGTATTCGGCTGCAGTACTGCGGTCCCTCTTGTACATGAAAAAGTATTTGTTCTGCAATGCGAAAAAAGTGAAGGATCATGTTCATCTTTTTACAAAAATAACCAGAAATTGTACAGTTCCCTCAGTAAATTACATGCATTTTGAAGTCTTTGGTGCAGTACCCTTTTTTCTCAAACAAGGGAAACTTCCCCTGCCTCCATCATTAATGGAGACAGAAACATAGTAGTGGCATATTACAAAGAAACTGGACATCAGCAGTACTCAGGAGTAAAATTTTGATAACATGAGCACTGAGTGAATGATAGATAGGAGAGCAGGAGGCACGCTATGTACACTGATGACACAAAATAAAGGGTTTTCTTTTTGCAAACACTAAGCCTAGCTATCTGTCCCATGTAATAAGCATGCTCTGGAACTAATCCTAAATTGGTTTTCTCCAAGGTTTATTCGGTGTTTGGGCCTCCTAAATATTTAACCATGCAATGCAATAGACTTCAAATTTGTGGATGGTGTAAAACTTGGAAAATATAATCTATAACTCCTTTTGTTTATTTAGCATAAATAATATTACACAACTGAATGAACAAGAATAACAAGCATCCCTTGAATAGAAGCAAGCTGCTTCTTACCTTCCTGATTGGTTCAGCTCTCAGCTCAACCCAATCACTGTAGGCCTTCTGACGTATTTCATTAGCAGCTCGGAATTCATCATTCAATTTTCTCAAAACTGTTCTTTCATCATCATGAGATTTTTGAATACTTCTTGTGGTTTCCTCAAGGGATTTCAGGTTGTTGAAAAGAACATCAGAATCCTTCTTCAAAGTCTAGAAAACAGAAAAACAAAGGTCAATGTGAAAATTGATGAAATTCGAATTGAAAAGACAATTACAGGGTGCTGCTTTGAATACCTTATGTTGCTCGTGAATGTGATCCTTTTGATGGAATGCCTCACTGATTTCAGCCTTCGAGCCCATATTGGAGCATAATTGCTTCCTTTGTGCTTTTAGTTCATTAATCTCTTTAATGAAAAGCTTCTCTTCCTTTAAAGAAATGGTCTCATGTTCCATAATCTTCTCTTTCCTTGCAATCTAAAACATCATAATGTTTTTAAGAAAAGATATCAGATCTAAAACAACAATAGAGTAATATGAAAGGAAGGGGAATAAAGTCAACACACCATGGCAGAATCCTTACCATCTCATCAATTTCTTCAATTGAATTTGCTTTATTCAACTTCCCGATCATTGATCGCACGCTATTCAAATCATTCTTCTTATCACCATGAGCAGCCCTAGCTTCCCTCTCTTCTTGCCGTGCTGCCTCTAATTTTTCCCGGTACTCATCGCAAACACCCTGCAATATATTAATCCAAAATTAAGAAACATGCTAGGGAAGGAAAAGGAGGAGAGTGAACTTTAGGATGTTCATTACCTTTTGCTTTTGCCTACGAAAATTAATTGCATCTCTTTCCTCGGTCAGTCGATCCAGATGAGCCTGCGCATCCTGTGTTTTTGCCCAGAGATCTTCACCCGCAAATTTTGGGACCTTTATTAGGTAGATCCTCTGTTGCCTAATGACCTGTGTATCTCCCTTATTACCCTTATCATGATCCACATGTGACTCACTGGAGCCCCCAACAATCTTTGCCTCATCTGCATGTGCATGTTCATCATCATTCTTGTGTTCCTCCAGGACTACTGTGTCAACAGATGAAGGTTCCAATGCTGTTATGCAAGAACAACAATAAGCATTTAACTTCTACAAACAACTATAATAAGCATTAACTTGAAGGACAATAATAAATTGGAACAATTAAAAAGGATACCCAAATAAAAATGATTGCATACCTTCCAAACAATTGGTTTCAACATCATGAGAAGATTTAGTGTGTGCATTTACATTTCCAAAACAAATATTTTTGCCTGTCTCATCTGACGGGCATGTCTCCTTGTCTGTATAAGGAGCCTTAACCTCAGGTTCCAATGTTACATCTGACGGACAAGGCTCTTCAATTGAAGAAGCCAGCTCATTTATTGGAGAGGAGCCTTTATCTCCAGTTGTGGAGGAAAGCACATCAAGCGTAGTTGATGTGTCGCAAATTTCTGATTGATCTTTATGAGGTTTGCTATCTGTACCTAAATTACTTGAATCATCCTTTTGGGAAATATCACCAGCTTCACCAACCGCAGATCCGTCTCCTGCAGCAGAAGAGGGTTGAGCATCATCAACAACAACAAATTCATCTTCATTCAAGGCAACCGGTTCACCTTGATCAACAGCAGTTTCACCAGATTTTTCTTGAGATCCATCCCCTGTTTCAGAACTGAGTTCAGCGTCATCAGCCACAGCAGTTCCCATAGAAGCACCAGATATAACTTGATCAACAGTAGTGCTAGATATTTCTCGAGAACTACACTCTTCTGTTTGTATATGGTTACAACCTTCCAACTCGGTATCCAGGCTTGAATGCTCATTATCAACCAAATCAATGGAGTTCGGCTCATTATGAAAGGTTGAAGCTGAAACTGCTTGCAATGGAACAGCATCAACAACCTCCATCTCAACATCTTTCCTTGGCTCTGCCTCTACTACACCATTGTCACTTTTATAAGCTAGACTAACATTAGGTGCTTCTAACTGCTCATGCTTTCCAGTTTGTACAGAAGAATCATCACTCTGAGCTAAATTTACCTCCTCAGGGCAAGGTGGTATGATTAACTCCTTTTCTTCAACTTCACCGGGTGAATTTACATGCAATGGTATACTCCTGTCTTCAACTGCTGTCCTGAGCTCCTGTGTTTGAATGCTGTCTACTGTGTTCATTACCACCACATTGTCAGCCTTCACATCAGAATCCATCGCGTTTTCATCACCTGCAGCAACATCCACCTGGACTTTCTGATCCCTGCTCGATTCAATAAATGGATTTGATTCTGGTTTCACAGAATGAAGCATGCCAACATAAACATCATCCTTGACCAATTCATCACCTTGCACAATTTCTTCTCTTATATTCTCAGTTATCACATCCAGACCAGCATCAGCAGGAACAGCTTCATTTATTCCCTCCTTCATAGGAGCCTTTGCCTCCTCGTAAGAGAAAACAGCATCAGCTGTATGTCCATCGCACAAATTACCCTCACTGTCCCTGTCTAATTTGTCTTTCAGTTGAAGAACACCAAGGGTGGCTTCATCCTCTCCCTCCTCAACTCCAGGTTCAAGCTCCCTAGAAGCATCAGCATTGCCATGCCCATTTGCAACATCTTCCTCTTCTAGGGTCTCCTCGCAAGTATAAGCACCACAGTCGCTGCTAGATGCATCCAGCATTCCTTCTGATACTTCAGCCTCAGTTGTCGGTGACAGCGATCCTCCTAGTTGACCACTTTGTTGACCTTTGCTCTCATTGACATTAGCCTTGAACTCAGAAGCAGATGTACAAGAATCAGCACTCCTGTCAAGATGATCATGCCCATCGGCCTGCAAAGCATCATCCTGTTCTACACAGGCAGCACCCTGCTCTACCAATTCTGTGACATTAGCGGCAACCTGTTCCTGTTTGCCCCCATCGGCAGGACTCACAGGCTCAGTAGTAGTTACACATGAATCAGCACTCATGTCAGCATCATGATGCCCATTCACCATCGGAGCACCTGATCCATTTGTACCCAGCTCCACCGGCTCCATGACTTCAGCAGCACGATGTCCCCCTTCGCTCTCCTCACCACAAACCTCAGACTCCAAGGCAGTGGAACTGGACTCAACATGTGTGAGGGCATCATCCCGCTCATTCGACTCCACAGCAGCATCCACACCATCCTGTTCATCAGTAGCAGCCTCATGCGCCAGCAATTCAGCAACATCAGCAGCAGCACTTTCTTCCCTTGTGCTCTCCTTGCCATTAACCTCAGAATCCACAGCAGGAGCAGCAGAATCAGCACCAGTGTCAGCATGGTCAATTCCACTGGCTGCCGGAGCCTCTGCCCCACCCTGTTCTCCACCGGCAATCCCCTGCTCCACCAATTCAGCAACAAAATTGGCAATGTGCTCCCCTTTGCCCTCACCCACACCATCCTCAGACTCTGCAGCGGCACGATCGTGCCCTTCGGCCAATGAAACACCGAGTGCGGCATCTGGGTCGCCCAATTCCCCACGAGCGGCCTCGTGAGGTTCGCCGGCGGCCCCACCCGGACCAGCATTGGACGGCGGCTGATCATCCTCGTCCGAGGGGGGCTCCTCATCGGACCTGTCGTCCAGATTTGAGCCCCGTCGGAGTCGCCTTCCCCGTGATCTCCGCCAGCGGCCTGCATTGGACGGCTGCTGCTTATCCTCGTCCGAGGGGGAATCCTCAGCGGTCGTCCGGTCCAGATCTGAGCCCCGGTCGGAGAGACCGTCGGAGTCGCCGTTCACGATCACAAAGGGGCCGCCCACCCCCTCGCCCTCGTGCTCCTCCGCCGGCCTCTCCCCCGGCGGGGCGGCCGCCACCAACCCCTTCGACGCCGCCTCGCCGGCGCCGTTGCACGCAGTCCCCTCGGCCGTCATCGCTGCTCACCCGCGGATCACTCCCCGATCCTGCAAGCCAAAACCAACCCACCACAGCAAACACCTCGCCCGTCAGTCGCGAACTCCCCCAGCTCACAAAACAACAGAGCCAGACACCTCCAAGAGGATCCAACACAAAACGGGAGCTCCCAAGGAGGGAAGATCTCGAGACACGAACTACTTACTGCTCAGGCGGATCCGGGAGGCTCCTCGTCCGCCGTCTCTCCCTTCCGCGGGAGGGAAGACGAGAAGAGGAGAAGCGATCCGAGCGCGAGCTCGATCGGCGAGGAGGGGTGGGGCGATGGATCTGTCTCCCTCTGCCTGCGTCCGCGTGTTCTGTTTTGCTCTTTTCGAAGGGGTTTTTGTTGCGATTTATTCCTACTCGGATCTACTACTAGTTCGTAATAGATATAAATATATACGGGGCATTAGATCATATATTTGATAGTATGCACCACTTGATAATATGACCGGAGTTCGGGAGGAGGAGGCGGCGGGGTAGAGGAGGATCTATGGGGAGGAGGCTTCCACTTAATGATATATTGGGTGATCATCAGAACTTCAGTGACACCACGTAAAGATATATACGGGGCTTTAGATCATATATCCTCCTTAGTTGGGAAATTGAGGATTTACCCTCTTTCCATCATGGTCACTAACACGTGCTGGGAGGATAAATCCTCAATTTCCATCTAAGTGGAGTGGAGGGTATATGATCAATAATTCCATATATACGGGTTAGAATACCCGCCGCCCCGTGGTACGTATTCCAACCAGACTTTTTCTTGTTCCGTCTGGGAGGTCCAGATCTGCTTGCATTGCATCGTACCCCGAGGAATTTCGGACATAATTAGCGCCGTATGAAGATGGAATTCTAAAACTAGCATTTTACATGTAATATTTCGCTTTCGACCCGGTTTGACCGCACGCTTCGATCGCCGACATGTAGCGATGCGTGCGATACCGACCGCCGACTTGTACTACTGATTGAGTCGTGCGGCCGCATCGCACGCATCGCATCAGAGCATAGTCGTACGGTTGATCGCGACGCTTCAACTTGTCTTCGCGCGTTGCTCTGTTTGCTCTGCCGACGCCGACCGCACATCCGCATCGGTGCAGATCGCGATCATCTGATGCCGGACGCGCGGCCGGTGCGTCTGATCGCGATCGTGCGATCGGCCGCATGACTCAACCGGCATGCCGATCATCGATCGACGCCGGTCGGCGTGTCACGGCCCGAAACGTCGGTCGGTCGAAACGGGGGCTAGAAACGGAAATATTTCACGCAGGGTCCTAGTTTCGAATTTCATCGCCATGCGGCGCTAGTTATGTCGAAAATTCTACCCCAACGGGGTGGGCCCACCTGTGCGCATAGTGGTGCGGGGCGAGTCGACGTGGCGCAGCCCACCAGTGGTTTGGATATGCACCGACAAACTTGGCTCAAGAGTCTTGTGAGGTAATTTGGATTTTAGAGCCCAATCGTGTTCGAGTGTTTCTAGTCACGCTACTCCTCGCTAGTTTGACCACTATGGCCAGCGGTTTCTTTTTTTCTTTCCTATGTCTAAACAGAGGTGTATTTGGAACACATGAAAATGAAAATAATCCACAAACTTGAAAAGTTGGGATTAAGCTCTACTCCGAATAGCTTTATCTTCTATTTTTTTTGTCTTTTAAATTTTTTAAGTTAGAAGTCACTTAGAATATATTAACTTTTAATTTTGGTTTTTTTGCTTGTTTGCTTTCACTCCTTTTTGTTTTGCATTATCTATAGAGATATAATAGTGTTTTTAGTTTTTTTTCTTATTTTTTTAATTAAATGATTCAACTAAAAGTTAACAACTACTACAGTATAATTCTAATCAACAAATAGAAGCTGTTACCGAAAGCCGATTGGAGCGGCCCTCAAAATTGAGTAGTCTCCGGAGCAAAACCGTATTCCTTACAATTTGTATATCGTACACGAATCGGGCACTTCATCACATCAAGAAAACACCTGTCGTTGCACGGGCCTTTTAAGCGGATGATACTGACCGATGGCATCTACCACAGTACACACGGTAGATTTCCTCTCACCGTACCGGAACAAAGGTTGCATCCATAATTGACAGTGAGAAAAGGATCGTTGGTATAACTCCGGAAAAGAATATGGGGACCAAATTTTGACCGCACCAAACCAAACGCCGGGGAAGCGACTCCACCTCCAAAACTACTACTCGTCGGGGAAGCGGCCACTGGCCAGCAGAAGAGACAAGGGTTAGGCGGTCGGCGCCTCGGCCCCGTGGGCCACGCGGCTCGCCCGCGACTTTTCCTTGCGATTTCCACCGTTTCTCGCTGGTTTTCCAGCTCAAACGGCGCGCCCGGCGCGGGGGCGCGACGCCGACTGCCAGACCCAACCGAGCAGCCGCTCCGCGCGGCCAAACCCGAAAACCGACCGGGCGAGAGGGCGCACGCGCGGGCCCACCGCTGCCGCGAAAGCGACGACGCGCTCGCTGCCGCGGCCGCGCGGGGCGGAACGGACGAATGACGCGTCACGCGCGCGCCTCGGAGGTGGGCAGGTGCATGTCGCCACCGCCTCACATCGCGATCCGGGAAGTGTACGAACGTGCACGCAACAACGTGTTCTTTAATCCGGGGCTGTCGACAGCAACAACGTGTACTGTGCGCATCGAGATCCGTGCACGCAAAAATCCGACATGAGCATATTCACCCCTCCGTTTCACCAATCACGCCGTGTTACGACGAGATAAAGTAATTATAGTACTCCACCGGGGACCAGTTGGCATTTGGTTGGTTGGTTTGCAGTGACATCTGCGGTGAATGGGCTCTCCCGCACGCCTTGCTGTGATTTCACTTTTTTTAGTTTATAATTTTTTCTAAATAAACAGTTCAAATAGAGTGTTTTTATTATCTTTTCTAAACAGCTTATTAGTACAACTTTTTAAAATATTTATCATATTTAATTTATTTATATAAATATTTACACTAGAACTAAAACTATCAGCCTACAGGAAAAAACACCCTTCAGCTGCCAGTGGCGCAGGCAGGCGTGCGTGTGGGGAAAGGCGTGATCTCCGGGGCGTTCGCACGCTCTGCATCCGGCCAAATGAGAGGAGGCAGGTAGCTTGCTTGTTTCCGCTGCTGCCAATAGGAAATGACAAGCAACACCTCAGCTGCAGCTCAGTTCCAAGTCTGGCATCAACTACTAAATTCCAATCGAGTATTTAAGCTCGTTGCCAGACCTAGAATTTACCATTTACAGAAACCAACGTCTCTGCGGAGGTATCCTACTAAGGAAAGCTGACACGGCTGGTGGATGGTTCATGATTCAGTTCTGTACCTGAATGAATTGCCACAGTGCATGCATTGAAGCGGCTAGAAATCCAGCTTCTCCGATCTCAAGGATTTGTTGAATCCATTGCTAGTACCGAACCCGTTCCGTTCGCCTTTACGACTGGTCACCAATGCAAAATGAACTAACTGAAAGGACATGGCGACGCTAGCAGACATTGTTGACCCCAGCAATACATCTCCCGAGGTAATTTGTTTCCCAGGCGTCGCCTGCACCATCAGAATTCAGAAACGCCTACCAGCACCATCTTGCACGCAAAAATTCCGTTCAAACGGCGTTTTCGAGCGCAAGGATCCCTCAAAAGGGTCAAATCACCGAAGAGAAATGCAAAAAAAATATGTTCTACATCACATCGATCTAGAAGCTGTCCAGATGGAGGCAAACAACTGGATTAATTTTTAACGTTGCACGTTGAAGCTTGAGCACGAGAAGCTGAGCCGCCGCCACCACCAGTTTCTCCAAGACGCTGCAGATTTCCTGCAGGGGAGTCCATTGATTTTTAACCAGATGGCACCTGACAGAGGCTACACAAGCGCATTTCCTCGATTACACGGAGGATCCGTGGCCACGATTAGGCCGGCATGGGCTGACCGCTGTGGCGTGCAGTACCGGCTTCTTTCGGGCGAGGCGAGCGCCACCGGCTCCGATCTCGCGTGACTTTTGCGTCGCGAGCACGGAACGAGCCATGAAAGAAAGGGTCGTGCCGGATGCCTTGCGCGTGCACGCTAGTCTCGTCTCTCGGTTGTATCATCAAAGCCGCAGCGGTTTTGCTAGAAAATGCACAAGGCAGTAGGCGCCCACGGTTTCATTGCGGCATCATTCAGACTCGGAGACGTAGCTATGTTATTTTTAGCTTATAATTTCTCTTAAATAAATAAATAAAACAGGCTCTTCATTGCTGTTTTAAAATAGTTTATCGAAATAACTTTTTTCAAATGATTTATTAGCATTCCATTTTTTAGCATAAATATTTATGCTATAGCTAAAAATCATCTACAGTTATAAATTATAAATCATAGAAAAAAAAACATCAACCACCCAACCAACGGATCAAGTTAGTTGCATCATATCGTATGCAACAATTATGCCTGCACCTGTTACCTTTTATGGGCCGCTCTAGAGAACGATCACGGAGGAGCAGTCTAGGTAAAAGATATAGGGTCTGTTCTTTTTTGTCGCGGCTTATGGTTTTTGGCTGAAATTTTTAAATTTTAGCTGTTTGCGACAGAGATTACGGAGAGAGAGATACTCGCTTGCGATTTTGGATGGTACAGATGTTGGACTTTTAACGTATACTATAATTAACTTGTAGACTCTATCTTAAAAAAATACTCAGTTTGAAAGTTAGATATTGTAGCAAAAGTTAAAAGCCGTTTTGAGAAGCTGAAAAGAACAGACCCATAAGCATATAAACGCTTCAACCAGATCTGACGTATGACACGCAGATTTAACATGTAACATACGTAAGTAGGTTGAAATAACGTAAGGCCGAGTTCTTCTTTGCTTATGATTTATTGTTTCTCTTAAATAAATAAATATAATAGTTATTCGTCACTATTTTACAGCGATTTTATCGGGATAACCTTTTTAAAATAGCATATTGGTATTCAGTCCGTTCACATAAGTAGTTGTGTTATGACTAAAAATCATAAGCTATAACCATAAGTCATAAGTTGTAGCTGAAAAGAACCTACTACTTAATATTGTGGTAGGTTCGTAGCTGAGAAAACTGGCTTTACAGCTTTTTGTCAGCGGCTGAATTTTCACTGAGAAAAGCATGGGCAATGGTTAGAAAGAAAAGGTATAACTAGGAGGGACAGCAAATTAAATAACTGGGTTTGAACCAGCCTCAAACGTGGAGTATATAACGAGCAAAGTGCTGTAGACTGGAACAGATAGCAAAATTTCATCAATCCTCCAGATTCTAGGTGAGAGATGGAACCTACAATATCAATACTACAATATAAATGCCCAGCAATTAGCTAGCAATCCAATGATGTAGGAGCCAGTTAATTTCCAGAGTGACGATGCACGATAACTCGGCGAATCCTTATTTTGCCACGGTGAATTTTCACGATCCCTCGTATGGGCCTACATGTCAGTGACACAAGAAATGATATATATGTGATTTGTAAATTTTGCAGTGGCATGTAAGAATTTATCCTAAAAATAAACTAGAAGTAACCGCACCAATGCAGTCAAAGCAATCAATAAACAATGCAAAGAAGAGGTTGCACAAATGTCTCGGGTGCATTAATGTCATACTTGCATAGCTCACTAAGATATCAGTCGTTTTTCGTGGTTACAAAACTTCTATGGTTGGCTCGTTGATTGTAGTAATGCGAATATCTCAGGTTAGCGTCCCAGTGTCAACAGAAAATTGTGCAAAACATCATTTGGTATCCATACACCGTTTAAAGAGTTGTTTCTTAAGAAAAAAAGTAGAGAAAAAGTTTACTTTAATTAACACAAAGGAAAAAAAAATGAAGAAAGACAACCATGCTTTGCCAGCCTGCTTACCTTTAAAAGGAGGATAAACTAAACCAAAATTAAGTTGAAACTACTAACATTTCAACATTATTGTAGAGGAAAATGGGACTGTTCTTTTGGACGGTGGGTTATATCTTTTAGCTATAGTTTATTAGTCTAATAAATAGTAATTGTTAAGAGAAGTTAAAGATTGCTGAAAAGCAAAAAAAAAAAAAAAAACAATGATCCCTTTTGAACCAAGTTTACGACAGGGTAGCAAGGCGATCCCTCTAACCCATGGTTGAAGTTTAGAACAGCTCCAACTTCCAACTCATTTTGTCAAACAGATCTCTGACATGAACAACTGTAATCTGTGGTCGACAAGAGATCACAGCACATCCCTATCAGAACTAACTGAAAAATCTGTCCTGATCCAGTTGTCAACAATTAAGGTTTTGTTTTTCTCTCCCGCAAAATCGAAGAGCTAATTTACGCCTGGGATAGAATCTTCGCACATAAACTGCTTTATCCCTTACAAACGAAGTTAAGATCATGTGGTGGTGGTTGACCATATGAAATGTGTGTGGCAGCTAATGTAAAATAAACACATGACAATAAAGTACTTTTTTTTTCAATCACCGGGCTCAACTTGGCTAAAATGATTCTCACTAATATTCATGGAAGTGCAATGTAAAAAAAGAAAACCTAATATCAATGACAAGGTTGTAGTAGACATCAAGTAAATGGCTTAAGCTTCTGTTGTAGCTTTTGGTTTATAGTTGAAATTACACTATAGCAGTTGTTAACTTTTTTCTAAAAATAAAAAAAGAATAAAAAATCTAAAAATACCGTTATATCATCATGAACAATGCAAAGAAATAAGGAGAAAAAAAAAAAAGACAAAAAATCAAAAAAACCTAAAAGGTAAAATAAGCTAAAATTAAAAGTCGATATGTTCCAAATGATTTCTAGTCTAAATAAATCAAAACCAAAATAAACTATAAGCTTAAACCATTTGAAATGGGACTAAAAAAATATGTGCATAACGTATGGTATAAGCTAAATCTGTTCAACCGCAGAAACTAAATGTGAACTAGGCAAAGCCCCTACCTTCTTTGAGACTTGAGCGGATAACACCGAGTTCTGCCTTTCCTACCCCGTCCTTGTTAAGTGGGCCGATCCATAATACGTACTATCATGATATCACATATGACACAAGATTGGTCTAACTGGGCCTCAGTTTATTATTTAGATTTTTCTAATTTATTTTTTTAAAACCCTTCATCTAACTTATTTCCTCAAATTTTACATCTTTTGTGTCGTGCATGATAACACATGCCACAAGGTAAATCTAGATGACACTTTTGACTATATCACCGTTGTAAGTGGTCAAATAACATTGTCACGTCATGGCAAGATCCGGCCATGGTGACCCGGCGTGACACTATTGTCTTGCCGTGCCAGAAGTGGCAGAGAAAAATACGGTACTACGACTCGTTCGGTTGGCACGTGCTCTTCACACGTGTAGTTTTTCTTTTTCGCGACGAAGGTGAACATTAACGGTGCGACAACAGGACGGGTTTGGCCGTCCTTGGTGCCTCCGATACGGTCTGCCGAATCACGGCTACGCGTTGAGATCAAATCGTCGTACGACCATGCTCGCGATTCTCTGGCTCCTTTCGCATAGCTTACCGCGATACTACTTGATTTTAATCCATATTATCTACTTTCGATAGGATCGTACGATACTATAATATATATTGTGATACTGACAACCTTAAACTTAGTAGTTTATTTTAGGGTTTATTCATATTGATTTTTGTTCTGGCTTCTGTTTAGAAAAACCAAAACTCAATATAAACGCTAGACTTCTCGAAGTGGTTTCTCCACTTCTCTCACTACCGTCTCGCAACGGAGATAAGACAAAGAGTCGTAGGTATATCTCATTCCCATGACACGCACACACTTCAGTGGAGCAGTGCTAAATCCAACCCTATCGACACCGGATCCAGCTGAAGGGGGAAGAGAGGAAGCGTGGGGACCAATTGGGAGAGCCGACAAGCAGTCAGCGGCACCCCAACCGGACCAGCATCGAACCGTGGCAGCCGTCACCTGAGGCTGTAGGACTGGGGGAATGAGCAAGCAACGTGGGGGCGACAGAGGAGTAGGCCGACAACGAGCAGGTGGCTGGCGGTAAGCTAATCAGTGAGGAAATTAGGAGAACTGGAAAGGGGATCAGTACCTAGAGGGGTCAGAGAGAGAGAGTGTGTGTGTGCTGTTGTGTGTGTGCACTGTGTGTTGTTGTTGTGTTGTATGCGTGTGTGTAGGTGCGCTGTGTGTGGTGTTAGTGCAGTGTGCGCTTGTCGCTGTGTTGTGCCAAGCGTGTGTGTGATGTGTTGTGTGTTGCGTGGGCCATGTGCGTGTGGAGTTCAGAGTGTGTGCGTCTGTCGGGCTGTCTGTCGGGCTGGGCTGCGCGCGCGCTTTTGGGCTAGAGCAACCGAGTGTGAGCTAGGGCAGTGTGCTGCATGAGTTGGGCTTCGCAATAGGCTGACCAGAAAGAGAGAGAGAGAGAGTGCACCACGTGGTGGATTTTTCATGATTGGATCTGAAGAAAGGGACAAAAAGGAAGTAGAGGTGTGAAACTTGAAAGATGAGGGTGCTAGCTGATAGGATTTGGAATGGGTGCAAAATGGTATGAAGTTTGAACTTCCGTTACAATGCCGCGGGAGAGAAGTACATCATACCTAACTTTTACATTGTAAATTTTAAATAAACAGTACGTTACCATCAAATCAAACCCTTGCGTCGATCGATGATCTCGCATTGCGGCTAGGTAGGTAGAGCTGTTGACTCTGTGGCCTTGTGGACGAAGGAGTGGGGAATCAACCGCAGCTCCAGGGAAACCGGAGATGGCGTCGCCGCCGCGCGTGTGCGTGATCGGCGCCGGCGGGTTCATTGCCTCCTGGCTCGTGAAGAAGCTTCTCTCCCGCGGCTACGTCGTCCACGGCACCCTCCGCGACCCATGTACGCTGCTTCCTACCTATTCCTCGCACACAGCTGCAAATCTCTTGATTGATGTTTATCGACTGTGCATGTTCTTTTTTGCTTCTTAATTTCTTTCTTTCAGGTGATCCAAAGAACGCGTTCCTGAAGCAGCTGGACAAGGCACCGGAGAATCTGCATCTGTTCAAGGCCGACGTGCTCGACTACGGCACGCTAGCGGCCGCGTTTGCGGGGTGCGAGGGGGTCTTCCATTCGGCCACTCCGGTGCCTGAAGGGAAGATCGTTGATCCTGAGGCAAGTGCATATATTCGCTTGGTGCTGATTAGTTTGATGTGTTACTCCGTTTCTCTTGGTCATGCAGCTATGTGCGTTTGCAAGCAGCAAGCTCCTGTTTTATGCAAAGCAGTACACGCCCCTTGTAACTTAAGAAAGCAGTTTCGGTACATGCATTTGCAAACTCCCACCGTTGTTTGGTTCATGCTTTCATGGCGAGACTAGCACAAAGTAGTAACTGCATCCACTAGGAAATTTATACAGGCGCATTAATCTAGGCTTACATTTAGCATGCTTGTAAACATAGGATTTGCTTGTAGTTATGCTTGCAAATTGCAGTAGTACTAGCTTCAAAGAGTAATGCGAGTACTGACGAAACTTAAAAACAATTTCTAGGAGGGAACGACTGCAAAAGAAGAACAATGTTTTTTCATCAGCTCATATTTATGTTATGATTGCTATAAATCACTGCTGTCAAGACGCATTTCTTATTGGAACTAAGCATTCTTATTTGAGATCCTGGTTCCCTGTGCTTTTACTCACCTTATGGCAAACAAAATTGTGCAGACAGAGATGATGGCTCCTGCTGTGAAGGGCACCAGAAATGTACTCGAGGCTTGCTTGGCTACAAAAGTTCAGAAAGTCATTGTGGTCTCGTCCATTGGTGCTGTTGGTTTTAACCCAAATTGGCCTCAAGATATACCCAGAGATGAGAGCTGCTGGTCAGACAAGGACTTCTGCAAGGAAAGTGAGGTATGAAATACTAGTATCCATACTAGTTCATATACCACAAGTTGCTAAAGCAATGGAAATTCATAACATAGCACGTGATTGTGCATCTGAAATTCTTTCTACAGATATGGACAGTCCTTTTGCCGTTTAGTAAATTCCAAGGCATTTTCATTATTAGTTGAGTTCTTATTAGAAATGACTGCTGGAAGGGAGGACTAAGTTAAGGGCATTTACTTGTTGTGCTGGCAGAGCTGGTATTGTCTTGCCAAGACCGTGTCTGAAGAGATAGCCTTGGAATACGCAGAGAAAAACGGACTGAACGTCGTCGCACTTTGCCCTGCTGTCGTTATTGGTCCAATGTTGCAGCCTGTGGTCAATACTAGCAGCAAAGCCCTCGTCTATATCATCAAAGGTTCTCAGTCTTTAGTGCATATATAATCATTTTGGACAATGCATAGTGCATTAGTATGAATCAAAAGCCAGCTGATAATCTCAATATATTGATTGCAGGGGGAGGAGGTCCTGATGTAATTACCAACAAATTCTGGCCGTTCGTAGACGTTCGGGATGTCGCTGACGCTTTACTTCTACTGTACGACAAGGCAGAATCATCTGGCAGATACATCTGCTCGTTGAGCCAGATCAACATCAAGGATCTGTTGGACTTGCTGAAGGGCATGTACCCTAACTACAATTACGTCGACAAGTGAGTACCATCGTATATCAGTGTCTTGTCAGAGCTTGCTATATTCAACACATGATCCGAACAACCCTCGCGCTTTTATGCAGAATGATCGACGTGGATTACAATGCTGCAATGGCGTCAGACCAACTGAGGGATCTGGGATGGAAGCCAAGGAAGCTGGAGGAGACGCTCGCGGACAGCGTCGAGTGCTACGAGAAGGCCGGCCTTCTTCAGGATGCAGATGGGGACCCTTGTCGGCTCCCCTATCTGTTCCGCGCGCCAGCCCAGGAATGAACCGGGCATGCACTGTCGCGCCATTGTTTCCGTATTGTGCTTGAAATGCCAATTTGCCATCGAACATGTTCTACAACTAGCAAGGAGGCCCACGCCCCTACGCGGACATCATCATTATATTTATAGTTGGTTTGGTACAGGAATTGAACTTTATCCTATGAAATTTATGCAAACCTGCGCAATTCTGCAGCTTGCCTCGGTATCATATTTAAATTTATGTGCCTATGTTTTTTTTACTAAGCATGGGAAACTGCATAAATACGATGATAAATCCAGATCTTGTTCAACGAAGTTATAAAAAGAATACCAAATTCTTTTGTTTTTTTTAACTTTTTTTAGTTTTAGGTTGGAATACATATAAAAAATCCAAATGCTATTTCCTTTTAATTATTATTCATAATTTTATTTTTTATGGCTTTACTTTGGAATTCATATGGAAGTCCATTTAATTACTATTCATAATTTTATCTTTTAGGGTTTTACTTTGGAATACATACGGAAATCAAATTGCTAATCCCCTAATTTTAGTTAATTTGGATTATACTTAGCATTGACTCTTTCTTTTTGTTGATAATTTTTATTTAATTATTATTTTGAATTTTAGTTATTTATGGATGTTACTTTAGTTGTCATATAGAAATCAAATTACTAATTTTTATTTATTTTTGTTTCAAATTTCAATTCATCTGGACCATACTTGGCATTGACTCTTTCATTTATTCTAATCTAGATCGTCATAATCTGAATCCACCATGATAAATGATATGGCTATTTCTCTTTTTTCCTCCGATTAATGTAGAAATTTCTATTCTTTGAGAGCGAATATGGTGGCTCTTTTTGCCTTTTCTTTAATAATATAATAGATATGTTATTTTGTCTCTTGAATAAATATCTTTCATATTGATCAACAAGTATATGACTTATTCATGGAATTCTTTATTCATGTTTTGATGTTATTCTAGATTATTCTTGATCTTATATAATTGTGTGAGGCAATTATGATTTATATATCAACATATGTATTGATTGATGATCATATTTTATAGATCATGGATGTAGAATATTAAATTAATAATGTAGGCATATGTTAGAGAATATGGTATTGAATTGACATACCATGAGACACTGCAAGAATTGTTATATTATTAAGTGTCACATACATGTGTAATAGTTTATTTAGAGTTGTCAAATACTACTCTATAGTTGGATGGTCATAAATGTACCTTTTGAATTACTATGAAATATATAGAGGAATATAAGCGATCAAGATGAAATTTACCTCTTCTATATAATGGAAAAGATACATCTGAACCTCTCGATGTGATTGGATTAAGAAAGTACATGATTATGTTGAATATGGTTAAGGAGTCAATCACAAACTAAGTAATCAATTACAGATTCGAGTAAAGAATCGAGCTATCATAGGATAGTACGTTTCTCGTCTTAAGTTCGATATAGTATTCTGAGGTAAAGGGATCGGTATATAAGCAGTGGCGGAGAGAGGGGGGCCTGGCACCCCCAACCTTCTACTATCAGCAGGGTATAATGGCGTTCCTTCCTCAAATACAAACATGCCCAAGTGGCTCAACCTTTCAAGGTTTGCCTGGTATTTGCCTTGATTTTAGTAGACTGACTATTTCCGAATGCCCTCGAGGAACTGGCGAGACCAGACCGCCTTTTCAAGGTGCACCTGCTAATTATCCTGTTTTTAGCATGCCAAAGATTTCTGGACGTCCTAGAGGTCTTCATGAGATTAGATACTCTTTTCATCCTGGTCCTAACGTCAGCTTCCATCCATATCACTAGTGCTCCTTAGAAGATGTCGGCTTCACAATAGATGTAGCTTAGTATGGAAATATTGCTTGGTGATTTTGGCAAAGGTCAGACACCAACATACTTGTCCCAGAAAGCTGCAGAATGGCAGATCATTTCAGGCAAAACGAAATAATGTTGCATACATCTATGTCTTCATAGGTGGTAGAGTTATATAATGAACAAAGTAAATAAGAGAACCACTCTAAACTTACCTGTTTCAATGAGCTCACCAACAAACATCTTTGCTATTCCTGATACTACAATTGTCGTTGGCGCAAAAAACTTTTGATTGCTAGTGTTGCTCGCCAATAGTTCCAAGGAAACACAATATTGAGTAAAATATAAAAAGTAAGCACACAGTCATTTACAATCTAAGCACACAGTCAAATATACAATTTGACAAGGACAAGACATGTATATGTAATTTACGAAACATATTACTCTGATATGTGACTATTGGATCGATAAATCCGGCATGGTTCATTGGTTCTACTCTACTTATTGTCCATGTTGCTCCCCATATCTAATTCTGGCTCCGCCCCTGTATGTAAGCACTATATATGTTCGTCCGATATGATCTTTATATATATTTGAAAGCCGCTATGTCCTGCTAAGGTCCACTATCGACTTATGAGTTAGAAAGGAGTTTTCGGCGTATCGACTTATGCGCAACCGGTCGCTTCAACTTTACTTCCATTACATTGCGTATCTAGTGATAATGATATATGATCTTTTACGTACATGATTTTCTGATTTACACGGTAGAAAATTTTAATCTATGCTAGTATAGTTTATCCATATCTCAATAGAAAGACCTTAGTAAGTAAAGAAGACTGGGTCCTATAATGCCGAGTGCCTAGTTCAAGTTTTCGTGAGGTGCCACATGTTAATATGGGGGGAAAAAGGAAGACAACAAGCAGCCAGTTCATCGAATTCGATTTCCACTGGAAAATAAAACAAGTATGGCTCGACGTCAGTTTCCAAGAAGCAAGCGCAGATAACTGAGGAAACGAACCACGAGCTAGGCACGTGCTGACGCTGCAAGAAGGCATATTACAAGAGGCAATGAAAAGTCTGGCTCGACGGCAGCATTAGCGTCAGCATGTGACCGATGATAGTACGAGTGTACAAGAGGCAATGACAAGTCTGGCTCGACGGCAGCATTCGCGTCAGCATGTGACCGATGATAGTACGAGTGTACAAGAGGAGAGAATGACAGTCTGGCTCGACGATGACGAATCTCGACATGTGACTGTGGCTTGTCACGGACCGATGATAGTGGATGCTTAGCCGACGTCTTCCTTTCTTTGGTTTGTCTCATTGTATGAGCATCGACCATAGTCAGGCTGGCAATAGCCATCTTGATCATTTATAGCCATCTTGTAGCCATGTGCCGCTACAGGGTCATACGCACGCCCGGCCCATACATAGAAGGTGATCGAATCATTTCATAAAAACACATGGATAGTGTAGTAATAACAACATACGGCTTAGTTGATCATTTGATACCATCTATAACAACATACGGCTTAGAATTCGCTAAAAACTAACCCCATACCGGAGACATATATATCTAGCACCTCATTTAGGCTTTCGTCCTTGCTTTCCTAAAAGGGTTAAACATAATATGCTATAATTTAGACCAACAAGTATCATATGATGTAAACTGACAATATGATATTAAAGGGCTAAGTGTTATAATGCATTATATTTATGTTATTGAGTATGATAAATAATTTTCTAGTATGTTGTATCATAAACACTTTAATTGGTGAAGTTACATTAATTCTTTATGTGCACCATCCGTCAAGTTATTCATAACTCTATTGAAGTTGATATGTATTCATCCCGTGTTTGTATCCTGGAAAATCTATATTTATATTTATGTCTGACTCTGAATTCAAAAAAAAGTAAATTAGATATAAGAAAAAGATACCCACTGGCATTCGACTGTGTTCACCCCTGCCTCTACTTAAGCTCAGTCCGGGCCGGCAGTGCTAGCTACACCACAGACGAAGAGCGGAGCTATACCTTAGTAGAGGGCGACAAGCCATGGCCGGACGTTCGGAGGGAGTGGGCGGGATGACGGTATGCGTCACGGGCGCCGCCGGGTACTGCGCCTCGTGGCTCGTGAAGCTCCTCCTCTCCCGCGGCTACACTGTCCACGGCACCGTCCGCGATCTCAGTACGTGCTCCCCATATGCAACAAGCCCATGAAAACAGTTAGCAGCTCGTTTCACTCGATGCTAGCTAGGAGAATGTTAGAGTACACCCACATTTCTAAGCGCGCGCTCAACTTCTGCAGACGCTGCGTTGAGCTTTTTTTTTTCTATTCATTTTTTTGTTTTGTGTTTTTTTTTGTATTCCTTTGCATTGTCGTGATGGACTAACATATTTTTCTATTTTTAAATTTAATTATGCCAAATAAGTCAACTCGTCTATAGTAAAAAAATCAGCTAATTACAATAAAAAAATCATAAATCATCGCCATTCTGAACGCTACCTACGAGCCTTGGTTTTAGACGATCTAATGGCTAATATTGAATAGGATGTAGTAGGTGACCCCAACGCACCATATCAGCATATGAATGTTAGGTCTGCTATATTTGTGGTTACATCTTAAGAGTAACCAACAAGGGAGAACAAAAACATTCTTTGGAATATGCATTTGGGTTTTGGAGATTTAATGTTGGACGACAACTGTATCAAATTTGAATGGTGCATGGACGTGCTGTTTCATGTCTCAGTTGTATAAGTTTTTAATGTTCATAAGGTTTACCGAAATGGGAAAATATACTGATACAGATTAGGTGATGTGTGATTGTACAATACGTGAAGGAGCTTTGATTATTTTTATGTGTGTGTGGTCATCCAGCATTTGCATGCAAAGTACGTGTTGTCCAGGTTTGGATGAAGGAAATAAAACATATTGATCAAGCAGTAGAACCATATTCAAATCCAAATTAAAATTTTGGACGAAGGAGTTTTGATTATTCATTCTGCTGGCTGTTTCAGGTGACAAGAAGACCGGCCATCTGAAGCGGCTAGAGAATGCTGCTGAGAACCTCAAGCTTTTCAAGGCTGATCTCCTTGACTATGATGCTATGGCAGCTGCCATCGTGGGATGCCAGGGAGTTTTTCATGTCGCGACTCCCGTTCCATCAGAAAACTTAACCGATCCAGAGGCACGTTAATTTTATTTTTGTCAACTCATATTTACGACAAGTTTAAACTATAAAATTGTTAAGGCCGACTTCAATCCAATTTTTGACTTGGTTTATGTATCTAAGGTTAACTTTGCCATGCAAACAAGGTGATAAGTTGCCACGCCAAAATACGTCTTATATTATTATATATTAAAAGCTCATGGCAACCCCTTAAAAAAAATCATCTAGGCGATCTAACCGCTCACCCTATAACGGTCAGACCGTCCCTGCCCTGATAGCAACACTAGGAAATGCAACTCTTTTGCACAACCAAATTCAACTCAACAAATATGCCAATTGTTTATCACAAATTGACCATTGACATTCTCCCATGATCGCTCGTGTATTTCGATTATGTATGCAGCAGTTCCTATTGCAAAGTCCACTAACATGCTCGTTACCCACTGTGATGTTTATCATACACGACTGAACCATGCAGCTAGAAATGTTGGGCCCTGCTGTTACTGGCACCACAAATATACTCAAGGCTGCCTCTGCCGCGAAGGTTCGTCGTGTGGTGGTTGTGTCGTCCATGGTTGCCGTCGAGATCAATCCGAAAGACTGGCCCAAAGATAAGATCAGAGATGAGAACTGCTGGTCAGACAAAGGATTTTGCAGGAGCATTGAGGTAACCTAGGCAACTAGCTACTGGCAGTAGTAACAGAAAAAAATGCACAGCTTGACAAACCACTGTACTATCTGATATCGATTCATTTATTTATTTCCAGCCTTGACTTTGTTATTTTGCACTGTGTATATGTAGAGTTGGTATCCAGTTGCCAAGATTGCAGCAGAAGAGGCGGCGCTCGAATACGGGCGGCAAACCGGGCTAGATGTGGTAACTGTCAACCCGGCGTTGGTGTTTGGTCCCCTGCTGCAGCCAACCGTTAACGCAAGCATCCAGTTCCTCATCTACTTCCTCAAAGGTTTCCGTCATCATGGCAAATCACCTAATAATTCATTGCATTCTTCTGTTTCTTGATAAATTCTGTGTGGTTTCTTGCTCCGTTAATTTAACCCGTCGATACATCCCGTCACACCTCAAGTGTTTCTTTTGTTAGAGTGACAAAACCTCAGTGTGTTTTGAGCTTTGGTGCAGGAGGCCCTGATAGAACGAGGGACAAGCTCTGGCACATCGTCGACGTCCGCGACGTCGCTGACGCTTTGCTTCTGGTCTACGGGGACCCTGAAGCCTCCGGCAGGCACATTTGCGCGCCTCATTTCATCAGCGCCCGCGACCTGCTGAACTTGCTGAAGAGCATGTACCCTGACTACCCTTGCATTAGCAAGTAAGCGTTCCATTCCCCTGATGATTCTTCTCATTGTCCTCTTCAGTAATGATGATGAAATGGATACTGAGACTAACATCCAACTCATTTGGGCACTTGGCAGGGAGAGCATATGTGATATGGATCATCCATCTCCAATGGCGTCCGACAAGCTGAAGAAGCTGGGGTGGAGCTGCCGGCCGCTGAAGGACACGATCGTGGACACCGTCGAGTTCTGCCGGAAGGCTGGGTTTCTTGATAACGTGGAGGAGGCTCCCTGCCGTTTCCCCCCTCTTTTCAACAAAATCTAGCTCCAGCAAAAAGGTGTTGCTTTGTTGTTGCGACGTATTTGGCAAGGGCTGCTTGATGCTTGGTAGCAGCCTAATAAGTACCTTCGCCTGAAAAACAATAATAAGCCGTAGTCGCGTCCTGGGCTATTGTCGTAACCGCTACAGTGTCATAGGCCATGAGGCCCATATGCTCGTATGCTGCAAGTATGATCTTCTTTTGCCTCTCGTAAATTATGCTTCACTTATTTCTTTAATGAATCGGCAGAGTTACTATCTTTATTTAGGAAAAAAATAACAATCAGACTCCCTTTTATTATCATGTTTGTCGATTTAATACTATTTTTAGCGAGCAAATTAGTACTATATAAGAAGTGACTTGACTCGTGTGAATTCAACTGTGGGATCAGATGAGTCTTTTGTATGTCAAATGGGATGCTTCCTGCTTACTTGCTGCATGGCTGCACCAATAGGCTGCCTGGCTCCTCCTAATCCTAATAATTGTTCAGAATTCAAAAGGGACCAATGGCGGACCAGGATTAAATTTAAGCTATGGTGGGATGTTCACATGCACTAAGAGTCTCTTTCTTTATCTTTATTAATTGGAGGCTCTTCAAAAGTCTTCACGTTAATTCTAGGAGGTAAAAAAGTTAGGAATTCCTACATTAATCGAAAAAAGAAAAACTAAAAATTCGTACTGTGATCTGGCAGATCGAGATTTCCCTTTTGTGCATGGTTTTGATATAACTCGCCTTGTTTTAGATAAAGGTCATAACTTTAGCACCGATCTTTACAATCCATAATTAGAATAGGTTTCTGACATCCTTGAGAGTGTGTGCTAAGTTTTACTATATTTTGATTAGTAGTTTGAGAGTTGGATCTTTTATTAGATCTGGTGCAATGCTAATTGCACTGTTCATCGAGTAGCGGTCAGATCAGTGCCTCATGCGGTCCAATCACCAGATAGTCAAACCGGCTCACAGCCGACGGTCAGACCAGTGAGGTTGATGTGTCAAGCGGTCAAACCGCAAGTTTGCATATGGTCAGATCGGTGCTCTTGACTTTTGGCTTTGAGTGCTTGAGGATTTGTTTTTCCGCTGCGTTGTGTTGATACTTGGGAGAAATTTTTTAGAGAGGCATTCAACCTTTCCCCTTCTTCTCTGACTCGTGATACTTGATCCTACAAAAGAAAAGAATGGCTCATCTTGATCAACTAATTGATGGAAGCTACTAGATTCATTTATTGTAAAGTTGTAGTTGTTTACTGTGTTTATTAGACTTCATTACTGCAATAGTAGTCAGCGTCATCCAGTTCCATGCAAAGATGAAATCCCAATGTCTTCTCTCCGAGATGGATCTTTTACTGGTGCAATGCCAAATAGAAGTGATCGACCTTTTTTTTCCCTCTTGCAGATGTGCACCTTCAATTCTATGGTTCATTTCTTTTGGGTTTATGCTTAGTCTTTAGTTTCTATTTCTGCACTAACTCACCGTTAAATGATGCATTTTTTCAAGTCAGGGTATACAGGTAAATTGTAGTACAAACTATACCGAGTTCAGATATACTAGCTAAAATCGCATGCGACTATTTTTCTCTGACGTACTGCCTCTCACAAATAGGCCATAATTCAAAATCTATAGCCATAAGCATAAGCCCCAGCCCAAAATAACCCACCTTATATTCACTGATGTATACCAGTAGAGGTTGTTGCACCATTATCCTTTTGTCAATTTGGTTCATATACATTATACACCAAAGGATTAGGGGGGTTAACCATATTTATTAGTAGCAATTAATCATGGACCTTTTTATGTGAAACCGACTCCATGCAAAGAAATATGGAATGATTGGTTTAATTTATATTAGTCGAGAACAATTAGTGTTGAAAAAGTGAATGAGTAGTTGTAGTATACTATTTAATAGAGGTATATATATGATACAATAACATTATTTTTTGGACATGACTATGTTCCACCTATGCACGCAACTACATTTCCATGCACACACCCATATTTAGCAAAACGACAAGGATGTGACTATCTTGCCCTCTTTTCTCACCATGACATTGCTTAGTTCTATGTAAATAGGACAATTTGAAAAAAAAAATAGAATTGGATAATTTGAAAACAAATTAGAATAATTTTAGTCAAATCTCTACAATTTCTAAAGCAAATCTAAGAGCAATTGAGAGCAAGTAGGTGCAAATTTAGGGAGCAAGATGGTGCATATTTGAGAGCAAATCTTTACAACATGCGTAAATTCATTATCAAAATTATAGAACAATCGGGGAGAAAAATTATGTTGAATTGAGGAGCAAATTATTACAAATTTAGAAGCAAATCCGTTCAAATATGTTTAATTTCAAGATCAAATCAAAGAGTAATTTAGGAGCAAATCAATACAAGTTTAGGAGCAAAAGTAGTACAAATGTGTGCGATTTAAGATCAAATCTAAAGGGCAAAAAGAAGCAAAATTATGATGATTTGAAGGTGAAGAATAGTACAAATGTACGATGGGCTGATTACGTTTGGTTCCCCCCCGCCCCCATTTGCTACCCCGTGATACACCCACTCACTGCCGTATGGGTGAGCACATGACCCTGGTGATGTAAATTCACTTTCGTATGTCGCCGTGATACACCCACCATACTCACTTGTTGAAAGGGTACATAGCTATGCTCCTTGGCTCGCTATGGGCAAACATCTTAAGATAAGATTATTTTGATCTGATGACTCTAAAAGGTGTGCACGTCCTTAAACCGAAGTGCACGCAGAATTTAAAGTTTTCATTATTTTTTTAGATTTAGTATCACCTTAGTCTATAAGTATGACAGGCTATAGCCTTACGCTACGAGCCGGAGGGAGTCAAAACAAGACGATTTAGGGGGTGATCGTTTTAACGATGGTTTCTGGCTTTTGGCTAAAATTTCATTGTAGCTGGTTTTTTTTTCAGTAGCTGATTTAGCTTTTTCGGCATAATTAAATTTAAAAAAATGTAAAAATAGAAAAAATTTGTTAGCCTATCACGGACAATGCAAAGGAACACGAGAAAAAAAAGAAAAATGTAAAAAAAGCCTAAAAAATCTAAATAAATTCAAAAAGACGAATTACTGAATAGTAAAAAAAAGCTAAAACTAGAAGCTGAATCTGAAAAAAAGATGAAACGAGCGGGACCTTAAACGCTCCAGTCTATGTAAGTTATCGGTGATTCTTAGAGAAACTCCGTTGCGCCCCTGTGAAACACAACTTTAAAGTACACGTGTCGTTTGTGCAACAACAGATAGCAGTATTTCTGTGCAAAGGAAGAGAAATTTGATGATTAATTAATTGACTTTTGCTCTTATAGTAGCAGAAAAAGTCCTGCGAAAGCTTGCCCCACCACCCGACGACCGAACCAAAGGGAGGCAGGCTGATGCCGTCTAGAAGGTTCCACCCGCAACTCCGGGCCTACTGTCAGCCTCAGACCTGGCCCGAACGGAATGACGGAAATGCCCCTGACCCCGTTTCTTTCCCCTGACCCAAGCTCATGCCGAAGACTCTTGAGGGGTTTAAGAAGAGCACACGCCGCCGACCACTAGGGCTTTTCGGAACTCACCTCCTCCGCATCCTCCTCTCCGCCTCCACACGCCGCCGCCGCCACAACCACCGGGAGCCAAGCCCAAGCTTAAGCGCCAGCCATGGCCATCGGATCTCTCATCGCATCGAGGACCTCGAGGCTGGCCAGGTCCAGCCCTGCCCTCGCCTCCGCCATCTCGCAGGTATCGCTTCTCCGCTCCATTGCATCTCCGCTGCTTGCGTTTCTTGTTTCTTGGTCAAGTGCTGATCTTTCTGGGATTGCCACACGATTTGTGGTGTTACTTGTTCATGCGCTGATCTTGATCTGATGTATTTCTGTGTTCCGTTGTGTGATCTGATCAGGCTCCCAGGGCGCAGCACACCACATCTCCTCTGCTCTCCAGGCTTGAAGCAGTGGCTCGTGCTTTCAGGTATTTACGAGTTTAGGATGTATTTCAGCAACCCGTGTGCATCTATCTCAGTTTGCTTTTTTGCTTGCTGGTTGTTGAATTGGGTGTACTGTGTGTAGCTCCAAGCCTGCAGCAGCAGATGTCATCGGGATTGATTTGGGCACGACGAATTCCTGTGTTTCCGTCATGGAAGGAAAGGTGCGGTCTTTTTCCCTGATTGCTCTGAAATTAATAGCACTAGCATATCTTGACGTTGTAAGGCAGTTGCTGTATTCATATCAATTTGTAATTAATAGCACTAGCATATCTTGACATTGTAAGGGCACTCCCAATGGTCCTACATATACAATGTCTATAGTATTAATTAGCACACCATGTAGTATTAGTGCTGAGGTGGATGGGAAATTAATGAAGGAAGCAGTGTCTCATGCAAGACATTGCTGGAGCACACAATTCAACACAGACATTAGCTAAGACATCTATTGGGGAGGGAAGGGATGTCTATCACATTACTACCACTGCATTAAACGGTACACTGGGGAGGGAATTGGAAATAAATATTAAATTACATAATTGATTAGGTGGGCTAGATGATAGACATAGTGCATTGGGAGGATGATATCTAGTATGATGTTTATATGAGATGGCAATCTATGGACATTGTTATGTAGTGTCACCATTGGGAATGCCCTAAGGCAGTTACTGTATCCATATGCAATTAAAGCATATATTGAATTGTTGTGAGGTTGCAATTGGATGATGATACCTTCAATTGGTAGTGAATTAGTGATGCTGCTGGTAAAAATTAATTAATTTGTCTGGGCAGACACCACGCGTGATTGAGAATGCGGAAGGCACGCGGACGACACCCTCCATTGTTGCCAAGAATCAGAATGGTGACCTCCTCATTGGCATCACCGCAAGTAGGCAGGCGGTGACCAATGCCCAGAACACGATCCGTGGGTCGAAGCGTCTGATTGGTAGGACTTTTGATGACCCACAGACCCAGAAGGAGATGAAGATGGTGCCTTACAAGATTGTCAGGGCACAGAACGGTGATGCTTGGGTGGAGATGGGAGGGCAGCAGTACTCCCCGAGCCAGATTGGTGCATTTGTTCTCACCAAGATGAAGGAAACCGCAGAGGCTTACCTTAGCAAAACGGTCTCCAAGGCTGTTATTACTGTCCCAGCTTATTTCAATGATGCTCAGCGCCAGGCTACCAAGGATGCTGGTAGAATTGCTGGACTGGAGGTGATGAGGATTATCAATGAGCCCACTGCCGCAGCTCTGTCATATGGAATGAACAACAAGGAGGGCCTTATTGCTGTATTTGACTTGGGTGGTGGCACATTTGATGTATCAATCCTTGAGATTTCTAATGGAGTTTTTGAGGTAATTTTCTTCACACCATTGTACATACTCTAAATGGAAATGTTGAAACATGTTTTCTAATCGTACTTTTTTATACCTACTTCAGGTCAAGGCAACCAATGGAGATACTTTCCTTGGTGGTGAGGACTTCGATGGTGCATTGCTTGAGTACCTGGTTAGTGAGTTTAAGAAGTCTGACAACATTGATCTGAGCAAGGATAAGTTGGCGCTGCAAAGGCTCAGGGAAGCCGCTGAGAAGGCTAAGGTCGAGCTTTCCTCAACCATGCAGACTGAAATCAACCTTCCCTTCATTACTGCTGATGCCTCTGGTGCAAAGCACTTCAACATTACCTTGACCAGATCAAAGTTTGAGTCTCTTGTGAGCAATCTCATTGAGAGAACTCGCATCCCATGTGTGAACTGCCTAAAGGATGCTGGCATCTCTGCGAAGGAGATTGATGAGGTTCTACTTGTTGGTGGTATGACAAGGGTTCCAAAGGTCCAGGATGTTGTTTCTCAGATATTCAACAAGGCACCGAGCAAGGGTGTCAATCCTGATGAGGCTGTCGCCATGGGAGCTGCTATTCAGGGCGGCATCTTGAGGGGTGATGTGAAGGAGCTCCTGTTGCTGGATGTTACGCCCCTCTCCCTCGGTATTGAGACTCTTGGAGGCATCTTCACAAGGCTAATTAACCGGAACACTACAATTCCAACCAAGAAGAGTCAGGTCTTCTCCACTGCCGCAGATAACCAGACGCAGGTTGGAATCAAGGTGCTCCAGGGTGAGAGGGAGATGGCTACGGATAACAAGCTTCTTGGTGAATTCCAGCTTGAAGGCATTCCACCAGCTCCAAGAGGTATGCCTCAGATTGAGGTCACATTCGACATTGATGCCAATGGTATTGTCAAGGTGTCAGCAAAGGACAAGTCCACTGGCAAAGAGCAGGAAATCACTATCAAATCTTCAGGCGGTTTGTCTGAAGATGACATTGAGAAGATGGTGAAGGAGGCCGAGCTACATGCTCAGAGGGATCAGGAAAAGAAAGCGTTGATTGATCTCAAGAACTCTGCAGACACCACAATCTACAGCATCGAGAAGAGTGTCAGCGAGTACAAGGATAAGGTTCCTGCTGAAGTCACTAAGGAGATCGAGTCCACTGTTTCTGACCTAAGAGCAGCAATGGCCGAGGATGATTTGGAAAAGATCAAGCAGAAGTTGGAAGCTGCAAACAAGGCAGTTTCAAAGATCGGAGAGCATATGCAACAAGGTGGTGGTGGCCCCAGCGGCGGCAGCAGCAGTGGAGACCAGACACCTGAGGCCGAGTACCAGGATGCAAAGGAAGCTAAGATGTAGATTTGATCTACATCAAGCTTCTACTTTTCCATGTACCCAGTTTAGGAAGTTGATATCTTGACCTACCTGTCTTCTTAGTGTTCTAAGAGGGTTCCTATACATGTAACTTTTCTTTTTGGCAAGTTTTTGCATTGCGGATAAATTGTGAGGGGAACAAACTGATATCAGTTAAACCGAGCCATTTACGATTCACGAAACATTGCCTTATCCTCCGCCTGGTGTTTCATCAACTCTTTTTTGCTGGTCTTGATTCGCATCAATGTCTGTTTTTTTAATGGTGTGCTATTTTGCTGCTTGCTCCTGAGCATCAGCTCAGTGTATTTTACTGTAGTATGTGATGTCTTCTTCAAGTTTATGCTAGTCCGGTTGTTCTGAGTTGCAGTTGCAATAGATCGGTTCTAAACTAGACCGAGTTATCAGTAGTTTGTGTCTGATTTCCTGATTTTTGTTGATGAGCTTTTTAGTTCCATATATGCACTCTGCAACCAAGCCATAATTGATTAAACAATTGGTCTGCCATAGACCAACTTGTTCAACATCATGATCTCAGATGTACTTAAGCCCTGCTCATTTCAGTTTTTTTTAGTTTTAACTTCTAACTTCAGTTTTTTTTTCACTATTCAGTAATTTATCTTTTTCTGAATTTTTTATTTTTAGATTTTTACATTTTTTTTCTCGTGTTCTTTTACATTGTCCGTAATAGGCTAACATATTTTTCTATTTTTATATTTTTAAATTTTAATTATGTTCAAAAAGCTAAATCAGCTACAGTTAAAAAAATCAACTATAGTAAAATTTTAACCAGAAACCATCACTAAAACAAATGTCCCAGCCACACCAACCTCAGAAGTACTAAAATATCAGTATGTCCAGACTAGACCAAGTGAAAAAAGTCAAAGATAACAGTGTGCATCTCCTTGATAAAAGCTGCTTAATGCCATGGTTCTCAATCATGGACATTGCTAACTTATGCAATCTAACGTAATGGAACATCCAAGTAGCATGGCAATTTTAAAGATAACGCATAATAGAAACCCCGAAGTGCTAAAATCTTCAGTTTCGTTACAAACTTACAATTAGACCGGCACAGCTACGTGATGAAATGACGAAACTAACGTACTGACTGCCAGACATACCGAGAGCAATAATTAATCATCAACACAAGCTAAACACAAAATAGGTTCCATTAACACATCCGAAGGAAGTTCAATCAGAACCACACCAGAATAGGTCACATTGGACATCCAAGAAAGTTCAGCAAGACCTGATCCTAACGTCATCTACCAATACAAGATTATGACAATGTAACTGGTAAACAAGGCAGCACTGCAACCTGCAATGAAACCACAGAACTCACACTTGCGCAGCCTCTCTCTCACGGTTCCACTGCTCAATGCGAGCCCTCCTCTCCTCGCTGCCCTCCCTGACCGGGCTCCTAGTCCTGGAGCACCCCGGGCTCCTGTGCCGCCGCCTGCTCCCGTCGCTGTCGTAGCTGCGGTGCCTCTCACTGCTCCTCCGGCTACCTCCATAGGAGTAGCCATCGTCACGGTCCAGGGACCGCGACGAGATCCTACGATCATGGTCCCTCCAGAAATGATACGGGCTCCGGCTCCGGCTCCTGCTGTGGCCATGGCTGTGGCTTCTTCGGGACCTATGCAGGTGGCCAAACAGCCTCTTCCTCAGGTCCCTGCCAATCTCCTTGACATGCATGAAATTGCAGTAACCATTACGGGTGCAGCTGTTCTCCTCATACTGCCGGCAGGTGGCCTCCCGGAAGTCGGTGACCGGTGAGAACTCGGCTATGATGGGGCGGCCGGAGTAGAACCGCCCCTGCAGCGCCTGCAGCGCCCTGGCCGCCTGCTCCTCCTCCCTGAACTGGACGTAGACGTTGCCGATCATGTGGTCGGCCAGGTTGTCGCACACGTTGAGGCTCTCGATCTCCCCGTACTTGCGGAGCTCCTCGAAGATGTCCTCGTAGAAGTCCTCGAAGTCGCCCTGGATCTTGCTGGGGTCGATGGGGTTGCCCTGCGCGTCGACGCCCGGGGTGATCATGTCGGGGCGCTGGTACATGTTGCACAGCAGCAGGGTCGGCGAAATGGACGGGCGGTTGTGCAGGCGGGAGCAGCGGTCGCCGTGCCGGCACGCGCCGATCTTGAAGTAGAACGGGCAGTTCACGCGGTCCTTCTCCGTGCCAAAGATGGACGCGAGGTGCTCAGCCATGGCCGCGCCTGGATTCTTTTTCTACCTGGTCGCTTCCTCGCAGAAAAGCTAGATCTCTCTGTAGTTTCGCCACAAGGGTCAGAGATTGTACTAATTGCAACTAGGATTAGCCAAGAACATGACGAATAATTGACGAAAAGGGCAAGAACTTGGTAGATAGCATCAGTTGCTACTGCGATTCCAAACCGGTTTCGGATTCCAATCCTGGTAGAAGAAACCTACCTTCAAAATAGCAAGAACTTAATTTCGGGGCAAATGAATCAACGCACAGCGATAAAGAAACAAAACTGAACTAAAAGAAAAACTAATCCATATCTCTTTTTTTTCACTTTGATTGATTTGTGTGGGGGAAGATCCTATCTTCCGACCTGATAAGAATCGATAGAGAAGACACACGAAGGCATCAATCCATGGGAACCAGGAAACAAACGAGCATAACAATTAGAACACAGGCAATCCAAATATCCAATCCCAATCCAATATACGCATACATGTACACATCGCAAGACATAACCACACGCTGCGATATATTGGTACGGAAACGGACGAGGCGGCTTACCGGGAGTCAGCGCCGCCGTGGCCGGAGGGGAAGCAGGACGAGGACGGACGATTTGGTGGTTTCCTTGTTCGAGAGGCGTCCGGAAGGGCATATAAAGGCCGGCGCGGCATATCCGACCGTCGATTTTTGTCTGGACGGTGGTGATGCGGTAGGCTGGAGGTTACTAGAACCTTCCACCGGCCGTGGGCGTCCGGGACAGAGCCCATGGTCGGCCCGCCCCGGAAAGAGAGGAGTACAATGTTGGACTTTAAATTTTTGAGGTTTGCAGCCCATTTAAGCCCAGTTGAGTATGGTGATTTGAATGTTTTTTCCGGGTAATTTGGTTGATGCGCCAGTAATTATGCTTGCTCCGTTTCGAAGAAAACAATGTACCCCAAAGAGTACCACAGTCCATACTCCCCTTGATGCAACATTGAACATACTATTGTCGGCTTGTTAATGCTAGATCTCTGACGGCTTGTTTGGAATGTATGGATTTCATAGGAAAAGCTGTTCCATTTCCACAAGAGTCGAGAAAAATTCTATTTCCATCGGGGCCTAAATGTTTTAAAGTTTTGGAAGTTTGATGTGGTAATTCAATCAAAATTTTGATAATTAAATTATGCGGTTTAACCTTAAACTGCAATGGACTAACCGCAATTAAGTATTGTGGTTTGAATTGAGGCAATTTATCACCTTCGGCGCTGCAGCGCCGGTGAGGCAAAGGTCTACACAATGAAGTAATCAGTACACCTCCCAGTGGCTACGTGTTGCTCGGGGTCAGGCACTTACCCTCAGTTGAGAGACCTCCAGCACCCCCTCAAGCAAGTCAGGCCCGCAGATCTGCAATGCGTCACGATCTAAGCTCACGACCGCACTATCCGCGGCTCCCTGCCACGCCGCCAACACCTCTGCTCGAGGGACGAAGTCCGCTAGACGATGGGCGTCATCCGCGGCAATAGTCTCGGTGGCGCCAGATGCAGCTCCCAACAGCCGTCTTCGGGCTCCGAGGGCCGCCCGCGTTCGGCGAACCATGTTGCTGTAAGGGCACATGACGGTTAACCTTACGAATACCTAGCATGTCACAATCAAGAAAGGTCTACCTTCAGCCCCGCCCAAATCCACAAGGACCTCCGCATCCCCACCCACCTCGCCAACTGGGGAAACTTCGGTGTCGAAGCTCAGCTCCACCAAGCCCTCGCCACCAGCAACCGCAGACTCGATCGGGGCCGCGGGGGCACCGAAGCACTCGGTGTCTGAGTCGGAGTCCCATAGGGCTCCGACTTGGTTCGCTACAACAAACCCCCCAGACGAGCGAAGCGGCGACCGTATGCGGGGTCGCTTTGCCTTTGGAGAATAAGAAGGTGGCCCCGCCTCAGAGATCGCGGCAGAAGGAGGTCCCACGGCCGCAGGCAACAGCTCCGCTCCAGCATCCTCCGCGAGCGATGACCCCGCCCCAACATCCTCCAGGAGTGATGGCTCCGTCCCAACACCAGCTGGTGACGACGCAGCACTCGCCCTTGCCTCCAAGCCTGCATGCTCCGCCGAGCCGAAACCCGTGTCCGCTAGTATCCCCTCCTCCGTGGAGTCCCGGCGAGGTGGGCTGGGGACCAGCACAATGCGTTCTGGCACCCTAATACCCAGGGTTTCGCACACGCGGTTCAACCGCCCCAGACCTGCCTCTGCGGTCGCAGACATGCGCAGCGTGTGTTCCCTGGCTGTGTACGGTCCAAGGAACGCACCCACTGCATGCTCCCTTTTGTAGATTGTCGGGTTTATAATTGGAGGAGCACCTCTGATTAGAAATGCTATCATAGGAGAAAGTGCCCCTCTCCGTGTCCTGCACGAGTCAGCTGAATTAATAGGGTAATTCCTCCATATTTCTTGATTTTTAATTCACGTTGTTGTAACCATTTATCCTCTCGACCATGCAGTCGTGTACCCCCGGGTGGTTGGACGGCAGATGAGTTTTTGGTTTAGTCCGCGTATCTAATCATGGGTCTTTTCCTACACAGTGGAGGAGCTATTCCGTCTGTCACACTGATAATGGGAGGGAACCTCATCAATGGTAAACTTGTTCTTATCACACAGGCAGCAGTATCAATGTCGTATGATCCACTGTCATATTATGAGGGTAAAAAAACGAACATCAATCTGAAGCTGAAACATGAATCATTTCTCCAGGATTGCGAGGAGGGGCAAGCGTGCAACCGTCAGTCATTGCCGGTGTCGTAGTTGTCAGATACATACTGCTGCCTTCGGTAGGCACTGTACTAGTCAACGCAGCAGTTCACTTCGGCCTCATCCAACCGGACCCTCTGTACCAGTTCATCCTCCTGCTGCAGTACGCTGTGCCCCCTGCAATGAACATTGGTGAGACATGCAGAGATTTCATGCCGTTCTTTTCATCTGTTCATAGGAAGCGAAGAGCTGCTGTCTTTCGATTATGTGGTCACCGGTTGGTCTCTTGTGTTGTTTTGTTAGGGACGATCACTCAGCTGTTCGGTGTGGGAGAGAGCGAGTGCTCCGTCATCTTCGTCTGGGTGTACGCTCTTGCGTCCGTCGCCGTGACGATCTGGTCGGCGTTCTTCATGTGGACTCTCTCGTGAGCTCGCATCGAGATACGGTGTAAACCGCAAGAAGAAAGGCAAGCCAAGCTATATGTATGTTCTCCCGCGTTGGTCAGATGGTGCTCTGGTGTTTCGAGACGATGAGCCGGCAAGCAGCCAGCCATCGCTGACGCGATTAAACAAGGCGGCCGGCGAGAGAGTAGGAGAGAGATCGCGTCCGTAGCTCGAGGAGAAGCATCATACTATAGGTCTATTAATTCTTCTCAAACAATGCCGTTCGGTCGGTTATGTAGTCATGTGTGTAGTAATACATTGTGGGAATTTTTGTTTGAAATAATCATCCGTAAAACAAAGCTGGGGATTCCAGCACGTCCAACGTGTCCATGTGACGACTTTGTTAAAAAAATTTGAGTTTTCGTAATTACGTATAGGTCTTCGGTTCTTATGAAAAGGTCATCAGTTTTTTATAAAAAAGCCTCTCCGCTCTTTTTTTACTAGATAACGACCCGCGGTTTTAAGTAATTACATACAAACCCTCGATTCTTACGAAAAGGCATTTGATTTTTTACGAAAAAGCCTCTTCTCTTTTTTTACTGGATAACGCCCGCAGTTTCAAGTAATTACGTACAAGCTCTTGATTTTTCAAAAAGGCCTCCGTTTTTTTTTGCAAAAAAACCCCTCCGCTCTTTTTTTACTACGAATTTTCGTCTCTTTTATTTCGATCCATACGGTAACTAACGCGGCGTAGCTAACTCAGGAAGCAGGAAAATATCTACTGGGGACCAATTGTATGGTTGTGGGATTACTTCTGTCCGCGACGAGCCATTTTTACCCGTCCGGGGTCGGCGCTCGGCCCGCGTCGTCCACCTACTGCCGGCTCGACAATCAAATCATGCGTGCAGGAACGAGGAAACAGGAATTGACGTTGCCTGCGATGCATCGGCATCGCCGTCCTTGGCTCCTTGCACCAGTACTTGGTCCTCTGTGGGCTGTGTCCATCGTAGGAGTCTGGCTGGATTCAGGACCGAACAAACGCCGATCTGCAGCATTACCCGTCGCCGCAGCGTCCCGCCGGTAGCGGGTGGAGTGAATGAACGAAGCTAGGGTGTTACAAGCTGGTTTCTGGCGAAGTTTTAATGAATTCCGAGAAAATATGGGTACGTCTTTACAATCAAAAGCAAAATTCGAGCAAGACAGAGAAGCAACCATCTGTCTATCTCGCCGTCAAAAGCTAAGGATACGAAGAAGTAACCTCTTATCCACAACGGAAGGATGATGAGTTTCTTCTGCAATACAAGGAAATCCTCAACATATATAACATCCTGGCCACGCAAGTCTAATTTCTCCGAAGCAAACGAATAGGAGGTGTCTAGGTGGAATATGAGTGTTTCTTTATTAGTGGATACTTAAATTTTAAGCTATTGAATCTATAGATCAAAGGATCTCATCTCTCCACAAATCATATAATTAAATTCTCCCCTTCCTCTCCTCCCCAAACCCTATAGCAGCCTCCCTACCTCACTGTCCCCGCCGCACCACCACCTGCCACCTCGCAACCGCCCCCTCCTCAAACCCTAGTCGCCTTCCCAACCCATCGTCATAGCTGCACCATTACCCGCCACCACACCAGTACCCCTCCCTTCTTGAAACCCTAGTAGTCTCCCTACCCCACCGTTGTTGCCGCACCACCACGCTAGCATCCCCTCCCCAAACCCTAGCTGCCTCCCCACCCCACCGTCGCCGCCGCACAACCACCCTCCGACGCCCCCTTCTCAAACCCTAGCCACCTCCCCACCCCACCGTCGTTGTAGCACTACCATCTATCGTCGCATTGCCGCCCCCTCCCTAAACCGTAGCCACTTCCCCACTCCACCACAGTTGCCGCTCCTCCCTCTCTCATCTCCCTCCATCTGCCCAAGCACCCCCTGCACAGCTTTCTTATTCCTCCTCTCTAGACAAATCCCCTGTTGCCATCCTTCTTCCTCGTCTAGCAGCCTGAACCACCACCACCTCTCGTCCTTCTCCCTTTGTACTCCCTCACCATTCTGCCACTCCCCTCGATCTCCGCTCTGTACTCAAGGGGCTCAGATGAGTCCAACTCTAATCCGAACCCTAAATATAACTCGCTAGAGTTTGCCGTTAGAGTTTCGCCATGGATCGCAAGTAGCCAAACACACCGCCAAAAGCGCAAATCTCAATGCAAATTAGAAGGGTGAAAAATTCAAGTACCTCTAAGGGAGAGAAAACACCCTATACTCCTTAGCAATTTCCGACAAAACAGTTGTATGAACGATTGAAGGAAAGGGCTCAACAGGACCGAGTGCCCCATCTCTCTTTCCCCGCACTTATTGCGAACGGCCCTACGTTCCGGGGCCCGTAGGGCGGACGGCCCTCAAGTAATTCCAAGCACGGGAGCTTTTCTCCTCTTTCCTTTGCTAGTGTCCGGACCAAACTACCCCACGGAATTGCTTGCCAGTACATGCCTGCCTGCCCAGTGCAACCGGTGAATTTATTCACAGGTCACAAGCTCGTATTTTGGATCTTTAGGTTCGTGATGCACGTTGCATGCTTCAAGCTGTTCATTCAAGCGATGACCTACTTGGGAACCCCACTGGAACTAGACTAACTACGTTTCAAGTACAGAGAGAAAAAAATGAAAAAAAAACCTTGTATCTACAGTAATCATTTTGCATTCGTATATGAAATAAAATGTTTACTGTGAAATTTCGCGCGAGCTCACACATAATCGAGCTGGAGAAGTGAGCTCAGCTTGGCTCGTGTTCGAGTTGAAGGTAGCTCACAATCTATTATTCTATTTTATTATCCTGATTTGTAAAGAGTATAGCCCAATTTTGTAAATTTTAGTGGCTATGAAACATTACATATTGCTGGTTTAAGGATAGAATGATTGGTGTGCGACTGAGGTGGAAATGAAGGGTGCAGTGTATGGTAAAACGAATATACCATCTGCTGGGAGTCTGTCAAAAGAAGATGGCCTTTTACACCGACACACAAAAGCCAGGGCGCACGAGCACAAAAACAGCGGCTGTATTACAGCCCGGTAAAACTGCAAAACTATGGTCCGTTTATTTTTGCTTTAGTTTTTAACTTGTTTTTTTGTTATTACTAAATTTCATCTTTTTTTAATTTTTTAGTTTTTTAGTTTTTTTATCTTTTTTCTGTATTCGTTTGCATTGTCTATGATAGGGCTAACATATTTTTAATTTTTTAATTTTCTTAACTTTTTTTAATTTTTTGGTTTTCTTAACTTTTTTTTTTTCCTGTATTTATTTGCATTATCTGTGATAGGGCTAACATATTTTTTATTTTTATTTTTTTAAAAATTTAATTATATCATATAAGTTACCATCAACTACAATGCAAAATAAAATAGATATAGTAAAATTTAGCTATAAACTAGCTTTTTAAGCCCAAGTGAGTGGCCCGTGAGAGGATATTCCGGGAAAACAGTATGAAAGGGCTTTACGGATGAACAATCACATTTAAGCAGGTTATGTGGTCAAATACTGGTGAGTCTCCCTCAGTCTACTGCTAACCCGGAATGAATTGTTAGGTTACAAGGCTCCAAAAGCTATCATGACCAACTGTTGTAAAGATGAATGGAATTTCATTTTTAGAGGAGGCTCACATGGGTAGCTCTTTTCCTTCTTTTTCTTTCCTTTTCTTTTGCAGTAGTAATCATGCTTTTGTTTTTCCTCTTGTGATTTGACAGTAGCCCTATTATACTTTAAAGATTGTTGATTAAAAAAATGTTGGGATTTGTTGCACTGGATCTTTCATTTTAATTGTCTATCAGGCGATAACTTTCTTTCCTAACATTTTTGTATTTCTCTGGAATTGACATGCCACTTGGCTCCACCATTATTGGGCTACATACAAACAACAATTCCATGTCACTTCGATTAAATATATGACACTTTTTTCTACCCAGCCGGACCAATCTATTGAGGCTGTGAGTCAGGTATATCATCACTAAACTGGTTTTTTTTGTCAGTAAGCATAAAATTTCCAACAAAGGTCTGCCTAACAGGAGAAAAATCAGAATAATTCTCTAGTACCTAATTGACATGTGCATACCCCCTAGACACACCCCTTTCTTCTTCTCGAGGAAAAAAAAACAAGTACATAAACAGAAGAAATAGTCAGCATAAGTGGTCGGTTTTCCTCCAGCCTCCTCAGTTTTCCCCACCAATAATTGATTTGCAAGGCAACAGCACCACAGTGGAGGATTTGGAGCCACAAAGACCACCCATCTATCCACTGTCGTCTTTCGTTTAGGTTGTTAAAATAACACAGAGATTCCATATGACAAAGAAGATATTTTCTTGGGAAACTGTGGCTCCATTTTGTTCTTATCTTCTCTCTCCTCACTTCTCTCTCGCCCTCACGCATGCATCCAGAAGGGAAATGAAAAATTGCAAGGCCGGGTTACTTTTTGATAAAGATGTGTTTCTCTGTCTCTCTCAAGGATAAGCTTGCCCGCACTAGAACAAAAAAAAAGGGTCAGAAACACGAAAATAGATGGCTTGTAGTTGTATCTAACAAAGAAAAAAAAGATCCAATACACAAGGGCACCTGTTCCAGCCCGGCTTATTTTGCTCTCACTTTGCTTCAGTTTTTTATTGTGGAAAAAGTAGCCCATAAGTGCACGCTAAACATCGCAGTGTGCGATCGTTGCACGCCTTCGGCAACGGAAACACCTCATGCTACGGTAAATGTATGCTAACCGTGCGTATCTAAGGCCTCGCTCGTTTCGATTTTTTTGATTTCTGTTTTTAGTTTTTACTTTTTTTACTATTTAGTATTTCATTTTTTTCTGAATTTTTTTAAATATTTTAGGTTTTTTTGTATTTTTTTCCCGTGTTTCTTTGTATTATCCCTGATGGGTTAACATATTTTTTCTATTTTTATATTTTTAAAAAATTAATTATACCTAAAAAGTTAAATCAACTACAGTAAAAAAAGTCAATTACAGTGAAATTTCAGCTAAAAGCCAAAAGTTATCGCTAAAACGAGCACCCTCTAAAGATGAGCACAACACTTAGTAATATTATGAGTGGTTTTCCGTGCTTAATCTCGGCATTTGGTATCAAAAAATTCTAGCCCCTTATAGCTGTATTCAAAGATCATTTTTTAGAGTAGCTATTGGAGTCAAAATAACCAGGTAATTAGCTTACCTGAGCTAGCCTAAGGCTTCTGTTTTAACAAGCATAAGGTAGCGTTTAGAATAACGATGATTTTTGATTTTTGCTAAAATTTTACTGTAGCTAGCTGAAATTTTACTATAGCTGAGTTGGTTTATTGTGCATAATTAAATCTAAAAAATATAAAAATAAAAGCACCATACTAATCTAGAGTGGACAATGCAAAGGAATACGGGAAAAAATAAAACAAAAAAATACTAAAAAACACAAAAAAAATGAATAAGAATAAAAATACTACAGTGCCACCCATCGCTGCTACAGTGAAAAAATCGCTAAACAGTAAAAAAGAAGTGAAGTTGAATGGGGCGTGTAAATGTTAACTTGTACCAACGTTAGGTTGATCCTGAACAAGAAAGCTGGAGTGTTTAACTGGGTTAGGTGGTGATCGTTTTAGCGATGGTTTCTGATTTTTGGCTGAAATTTCACAGAGTGTTGGTTGAAATTTTCATCAGAGTGAATTAGTGGATAGTGTAGTGAATAGTGAAAAAAAAGCTGAAGTTAGAAGCTGAAATCGAAAAAACCCGAAACGATCAAGACCTTAAATTAGCTCTCTCTCTCTCTCTCACCTACAAGGATTTATGGAGTTAAATGCCTACATGGTTACCTCTTCGACGAAAAGTTGATACTGTATTATTGCATTCCTTTCTCTCTTGATGCCTTATGACTTATTTTACTGTAGCTAATTTATTTTTTACTGTAACTAAGTTGACTTATTTAGCGTAATTAAATTTTTAAAAATAAAAATAAAAAATATGTTAGCTTATTACAAACAATGTAAAAAAAATACAGACAAAAATAAAAAACCAAAAAAAAACTACAACAGTGAAAAAACTATCGTGAGCTTCTGACGCGGCTTTAGGGTCCGCTCATTTCCGCAGCACGATGGCGTTGGGCGGTCGAATCACTGTGCGTGATTGTAGCTTTTTTTGTTTTTTGGTATTTTTGAGTTTTTTTTGTATTTCTTTGCATTGTTCGTTTTAGATTAACGTACCGTTTTTATTTTTATATCTTTTAGATTTAATTAGCTTTTAGCAAAATTCAAAAATCATGTTATTTTGAAGTCCCCTTAAGCTATTGTGAGCGCGTTTATTTCTCGAAGCCTTGGATTGCACTGTCGAATGTCGATAGTGCCATTGGACGAGATCCGTCCATGATCTTGTACTTGCCGACGTGATCGTTCTCTTCTGCGCTGTACGTGGAAGTTGCAGCTGCACGTACATGTGACCAAGGACTATCTTCTCCTTTCCTTTCGCTGGAAAAGTTCAGCATATTCTTGCTGGTTCCAGATATAGGGTTGCAGATGCAGTCAACAATTTCATCGGTTTCTCCCCCTATCGCTCCATGTAAATCAACTAATCTCCGTTCTGGCAAGACGCAGTTAATACCGCTAATCAATCTTCTTCTTTTGGCAAGATGCAGTTAAGGCACCGCTCCAGCGATGTTTATAGCTTTTGGTTTTTTAATTTCATTATTTTTTTGCTTTTTGCTTTTTGGTTTGTTAGTTTTTTATTTTTTTTATTCCTTTACATCATTTGTGATAATATAATTTTTTATTTTTAAATTTTAATTACACTAAAAAACTAACAATAACTATAATATATTTTTAATTGTTATAGAAAAAAACAAAACCTAGAATTATAAACCAAATAAGCATTACCTAATACTGGTGAGGTGTTAAGTCACTACTCCTCACAGCAGAGCCCAGCCTGTCAGAACTCAGAACTCGATCTGCAATGTACATCACGCTAGAATTCTAGTTTCAGTTACAACTCATTTTACTACGTCAAGACGGCAAAATAAGCAGCGTGCTAATTTACAAATCAAACTAGCATACAAAAAAAAAACAAATGCTAATCAAATTAAAGTTTTTTAGTAAAGCCAGAGAGAGATAAGGACGATGCAAACGACAAGTGCTGGACAAGTTACATAAAGATTGGTAGTATAAATAAAGTGCAAGCCTTTATTTGATTTGCAGTCTAATTCTTGGCATGCACTCAATCTCTCATGCTTAGGCCCTCGCAGTTCCAAATAATTTTTTTCCAAGTGACTGCAATTATTTCAAAGCACCATGAATTATGAATAACAAAAGAAAATGTACGTGTAAATTTACTTTGCCGTAAAGGATCAAACATTGCTGGGACAAGCGAAGCTAAAAATTTTGGGAGCAAAACGGGGCCCTCCAGCGCTATTGCATGGGCTCAAAGATTCAAGCATGCCACCTCTGTCTTCATCTCCGGTGAGCATTTTAGGGTCAGAGTTCACCAGGTTAGGAGGAGGGGTAGTGACAATTCAGCGGTGGGTAGAGGAGGTCAATGGTGGAGCCAGTCCATCCTAGGAGCTTAGGCAGATGGCTAACTCCGCTCTCATCTCTGGCGATACTGATGACGTGTGGCTTCCGTCTACCGCAGAGATGCTCGCTGATGAGCCCAGGCAACCGCCCGAGGTGGAGGGGGGTAGCACATAGGGTGGGGTAAGGGTGGTAACGGTGTGATACCAGGAGGGTGCTCGGCTGGAGACAAGGTGGGGATAAAGATGAGGGATATGGTCCAGATCTGTTGGTTGGATTTCGATCATATGGTCGAAAATTGATTGATTTCTAATGAAAAATTGGTCGACTGTTGAGTAGTCACTCCTTAAAAAAAAGACTGTAAGCATGAGTGATGGTTCAACTCTTCTCAAAATCCTTGCTCACTTTATAAAATAAGTAGCCATTGGCTTCGCATCTACCTTTAGGATGAAAAGGCATTAGTTTTAGAAAGAAGTCCTATTTTGTTTCGAAATTTGGAACTAGCTAGCGGGAACTAAAATATGTAACCGTGTAACAATTGTCCACATCTAATTGGTAGGAGTTACTGGCCCATGGGCTCCCTTTTTTAGATGTTCTGGATAGGACAAGTTTAATCTGTACGATTAATATCCAACTATTCATATCCTTGTAATACACTATGACCTCCTTCATCCTTATCTGACCCCTTCCAACAAACCCTACCTCTACCCACTATATATCACACTGCCACCATACCCTACCCTGCCCTCACACAAGCCCTTCCTTCGCCGTGGCCATGGTGCCATCACCAACACCAAATCTACACCCTATTCAAGGTACTTCCACCTCTCTGCTCCGTTACCTTTCATCGTGACATCATCATGTCCCAGTACCTTCTTCTCCCTTTTTCTCGCCTATTTCATGGATCCTGCCTCCATAAGCGATTGATGACACCACCATCGCCCATTGTTGCCCATTCCACCATCGGGATCTAAGGTCCAAAGTGGCTATAGAACCCATAACGGGGCTTTGTGTGATCGTCAATCATCCCTAGTCATAATGTCATCATTATTGGGCATATCTAGTCCCAACATAAAACTTATTGTATGAATATTTCTTATATTTGTTATGTTTTCATGTAGTATTTTTTAAGTAACACTATTTTTGAATTAAATGATCATGATTTGCTAGCTGTACTTACTAGCTAATTTTGGCAAGAAAATTATCATAGACTCGTAGTGGCGTCGATTTACATCAAACAATCATGTTTAACTATTGGTAACCTAGATCTAGATGTGTTTGCTTTATTGCTGTCACTTTTACAAAAACTAATTCAACCCGTTTGATAATTCCCATGTGTATTTGGTTAAACAATCATGCTCTGATCTTGTTCTTTTGGGCTTTAGCTTCTTTGAAAATCGAAACAAATAGATCAGTTTATTAAAGCGGATTCTCCAAACAGCTTTCTGAGTCTAAAATTATATGTGTTGTCTGTGTTAATATTTTCACCGTCCGCTACTATTTTAAAAAATTACAAATAAAAAATATCAACTATAATACAAAAGCACAGGGCCTGTCTTATTTACGGTTTTGCAAGCCAGTTGGCGTGTGGTTGGAAAGGAAATGGTTTTGGTTAGGTCTTGGGCACAGTGAAAAACAGACAGCAAAAGGCCGAAGGAAAAACAGAAGCAGATAAAGCCAAAAAGCAGGGGAGGTCACAAAGTAAATAAAATAAGCACAGGGGTCAAATAAGTTATACCCTTACCAATGCAATCCTGACGTGCTTCACTTACCTGCCTATTTTTTATTTCCGAATTAAAACCTTTTCTTTTTACAAAAGTTTACGTGCGAGGAGGGGAGTTAAGAAAAGGAAAAGAAAAAAAAGAAAAAATGGTGGAGGGCGCGTGAGGGGAAATTACGTAGGAGAGAAGCGAAATCCCTAACTTTCTCTCCTCTGCTTGTTTGGAGTTGTTTGAGTGCTCTCCGAGGACTCTTGAGCTACATCTTTCCACATACGAGTGTGCAAGCTTGCTTCCTGCCTTCTTTTTCCTAATTATTTTCTTGTCTTTTGTCTATATTCCCCAGTACGATCTAATTTGTGGTAATTTCTTGGTAATTTTGCTGCTTCCTTGCTCAGGTTGGGATCTGTAATTTATGTGCTTTATTTGTCAAATCCTGACCAAAGCTTGGATTTTTAACTCCTCCCCATCATTTTCCATTTTAATTTGGTTTACCATTTCTTCCTCCCATTTTCTTTTCCAATGTTTCCTCATTTCCTCCGCCCTTTTCGGCTTCTTCCCACCCATTCCAAGATACCACCACCCTACGCTGTAAAATCTAATCTGTGCTCCTCTGTTCGTTGTTGAAAATTCCGAGCTTTGAACAACGCGGGGTTTATGGGTTTTTGCAGTTCTGAGCTTGCCGCACTTCGCCGCTCGTGGGCTTTGCCTCTGTAGCGAAAAAGCTGCAGCCTTTGGTCCAAGAAATCGCTGGAAGTGTGGATTGGTAGCTCGGCTTCTGCTCAGTGAGGAATGATGGAGGTGAGGGCGTCGTCGGAGCAAGGAGTGATGGCTGGAAGGGAGCCGTTCGGGCTGCCTAAGAGCCCGCCGACGCCGGCGTCCTCCGGCGCCATGCAGAGCGTGCGCATGGCGTACACACCGGACGGCACCCCCATCTTCACTCCGGTGAGCTCCGCCCCGACGGCGACGTACCAGGCCGTGGGTGGCGGCGCGCCTGCTGGCCCCAACGCGGCTGCCACGGGAGGAAATGGCGCGGCGGCACTCCCGTTGGACGCGGGGGAGCTGGTGCTCAGGAAGAAACGCGGCCGGCCAAGAAAGTACGGCCCCGACGGCTCCATTTCGCTGGCATTGGTGCCTACGTCCACGGCCGGGGCGCCAGCGGCGGCGACGCCCGGCGCTTCCGGGCATTTCTCGCCTGCCGCCGCGAAGGCGGCGGACACACTGCCGTCGGCGTCGCCGGACGGGGTGAAGAAGAGGGGACGGCCTAAGGGCTCCACCAACAAGAAGCACGTGCCTGGTCTTGGCAACACTGGTATATATCCATTCTAAACTACTCCATTTTTGTTGAAGTTTCGTTATTGTATGAAGCTCAAGAAGAGGGAGTTTGGAGGAAAATTTTCCTCTTCCTTTTGCAATTGTCTGTTTAGAAATTAGAAAATTTCTGCCTGGACTCTGGACTTGCTCATGATTGCTGATTGGCTTGATTAGATCTGGGGTGATGCACTGTATGCAGACTGCAGGTCGAGTGGTCGGGAAATTACTTTTCTATCCTTCTGTTTTTTAAAACTGAAAGCTTTTGTTTAGTGTAAATGTTGGATTGGCAATTTTACTTGAATTATATCTATGTGATTTATATAGGAATATATACTTAAGCATGCTTAATATGATTGCATTGTTGAACTGTGAAACATCTGTTTAAGTGAAGTTGTAAAATGTATTGCCATGCTTCCTTTTGATTTCTGTACATATTTTTTATCTGTATTGATTCCATTACATTTTTCAGGGTCAGCAGGGGCTGGATTTGCACCTCATGTTATTTTTGTTAAAGCTGGAGAGGTAAAGCAAATCCTCAATCCTTGATTTCCTGGATTCTTTTCATATATTTGCTCACTTTTGGATGCTGCATTTTGTCATTGGGTTGTACAGTATTCATTTTAGATTATTTTTGTTTCAAGTGAGTTTTATCTTTTTTTAGTAAAATTACCATTTTTCTAATTCGGCTGTTTACTTTGGAACATTCTATCTTTGCATTAAGCTATACATTGTGGTGATATCTTAATCAGCTTATTGTTTTTTAGGGTTATTCGGAGCACATACTAAAAGCTGGCCATTTTATATTGTAGCTATTAATTTTCCATTGAACATGCGGAAAATTATAGCCTTATGCTTCCATTCTACACTTCTAGAACTGATTGTAGCTCAATGCAGTTTAACTCTTTATTCTTCTCTCTGATAACTTGGTATAAACTATAAAGTCCATGTGTTCCTTTAGCAGTCCATATGACTATTGACTTGGCTTTCATCTTCAGCATTGTAATAAATTATATTGACTATCTATCAGTTATTTCCAGAAAAGATACCATCTTTCAGCATGCTCATGATTTTTTCAGCTCAGTTCCCATTGTCTTAATCATTGCTAATTCTCTGCATATCGAGAGAGAGAGAGAGGGAGAGGAGAGGGAGGGAGGGGGAGGGGGAGGGGGAGGAGGGGAGAGAGAGAGAGGGAGGGAGGGAGGGAGAGAGAGATGCTATAGAAGCACTTGGCAAGTTGTGATTGTGTGTAGATGCAAGACTAATGTTGCAGAGATCATCTATGAACAGAGTTATCCAAATGACTAGAATTCTGCTATTCAGGATGTATCTGCAAAGATTATGTCATTCTCTCAGCATGGAACTCGTGGAGTTTGCATTCTTTCAGCAAATGGCACCATATCAAATGTGACACTTCGGCAAGCTGCTACTTCAGGTGGAACGGTAACATACGAGGTATGTACTTTTTACTGTTTGAAATTATCAAGATCATCAGGCTCTTTCCATGAAATGCTAAGCATGACAGAATCTGTTATACAAGAATTCTTATTTGGTAAAATATTGTGATATTGAGAGGCCTGATCTAACCGAAGTATCAGGTCTGTTGAAGAATTATCACTGTAGATGGTATGTCTACTACAGGTAAAATAGGTGATGATACCTTCTTGTTTCTGCACAGGGCCGATTTGAGATACTGTCACTGTCTGGGTCATTCCTTCTGTCAGAGTATGGAGGCCATCGTAGTCGAACTGGTGGACTCAGTGTTTCACTAGCAGGTCCTGATGGTCGTGTCTTGGGTGGTGGAGTTGCAGGACTGCTGACAGCTGCTTCACCAGTACAGGTCTTTTCTCTTTCTCATATCATCAACCTTAAAACTCATTCATCTGATGTCTTGTCCTAGCTTTTTCTAGAACTTCCCGAATGTAAGTTTGTTCATTATAATTTTCAGATTTTTTCTATTTCATAATAACTCAAAAGTATATTGGTTGCCAAATTTCGTTCGGTGACTTGAAATTTTTTCAATTTCTTCAGCAAGCTATGCGTAGGATATTTGCACTATTTCTGAGTTGTAGATTTTTTACTTAATGTTATTTTTGAAAAGGACATGCCTATCTCCAGCTGATGTTCTGTGGACATTGCTGAAGCTGCAGCTTCTTGGTTTTATTTCTTAGTAGTACAATGGGCACAAAGCTGTCAGACTGCTTATGATTTTCTTCAAGACTTTTCCACGCCATTGACATTCACCGATCAGCGAGGTATTACACTGTAGAGAATGACTAATTACCATCATTATGTCCACAGATTGTGGTGGGAAGCTTCAACACCGATGGAAAGGAGGATCCAAACCATCAAGCCCCTTCAGACCCTCCCTCCGCACCATCAAAGATTGCACCGATAGGCGTGATGGGACCGAGCAGCCCGCCGTCCAGAGGCACATTGAGCGAGTCATCAGGCGGCCCTGGGAGCCCATTGAACCAAGGGGTCACGGCCAGCAACCATAGCCAGCCAGGCCTGTCCAGCATGTCCTGGAAGTGAGCAATGCACCAGTGACCGGACCCAGACTCCGTCTGACTGTCGTAGGACCTGCGAAAAGAATGTAGCGGGCGCACTCCGGTGTGGCGCGAACCTAACTAGCTCGTATTTTAGTGTAATGTGTGAAGCTTTAATCAGGGAAGAATCAGAAGCCTGTAGGTGTGGTCGACTCTCCAGCTCTGCTGTAGGTGGTGTTTACTCTCGGTCTCGTGGATTCTTAGGTGGTGGTTTTATTGTCGTCTGGACGCCGTGTACTGGATATATGCTCCTGTGCAGCATGTTGGAAGTTAATTGTTTCGGTGTTGCGTTTGGCTTGTGTTCCATGCAATTTCTTCACATGTAGCATGCTCTGTTAGTTTTGACCCTGAAGCTGAATGTTTTGCGCCACTATAGAGCTGTCTAAATGGATCGTGTCGTTGTGGAAGGCCTGTCACTGTAGACCCGGCCTGAGCATGATATGACCCATTTAGACGATTGACCGTACTGGCACGGCACGGCACGGCCCGTTTAGGTCGTAGGCCATGCTAGACCGGTATGGTATGGTCCAGTAAATTTTTTCCTGTAATTTTTTTAAATTTTTTTCTTAATTTTCTATAATTTTTTACAATTTTCTATAATGTTTTCTTAATTTTCTATGATTTTTATTTTATTCTTTTCTGGGCTAAACAGTCCGGTTTAGCTTTAATCTGCATGTGTTGGTATGACATAGTCGTGAGTTATGCCTAGACACGATCTCGACCTGTAGGCTGGCACAATATAGCCCATTTATTATCCGTGTCTAAACGAGCTATGTCTAAATGGGTTATACTACCTGCCTCAGGGGGTGGTCGGAATAGCGATGGCTTTTGGTTTGTAAAAAACATCAGAATGGCCGATTTTTTATCAGAGTGACATGTTAGGCATAATTAAATTTTAAAAATGTAAAAATAAAACGCTTAGTCTAGATGCTAAATGCAAAGGAATATAAGAAAAATGGAACGCAAAAACTAAAAAAGGCAAAATCACTTTTTGACAAAAGTGTTGATAGTTTTTAATCATCGTTACAATGTTTTAATCGTTAAACAGTATTTTAATCTCTATTTTGATCGGGGCCTCAGGCTCGTACCGTGCTGGTCTGGTACGGCCTATTGACCACCTCTGGCCACTACCTGGCATAGTACTGTGAAGCTAGAATTTTAGGGTGTGTTTGTCCAATGATCTCAGGGCCTTGCCTTGCATTGTTGTTGCATCTTTGATACCCATGCAGGTACGGTACTGGTTTGTAAGCACGTATTGCAGCTTGCCCAGATCGAAGCTTCTAGATGCTAACCGCCTGACTCCTTGCTAACGCTATGAAGTTTATGAGCCGTCCACAAGCCGTCTCCACAGGATGCTTACGGCATCTCTCCAGTACGTCTTCCAGAGGAGGAGACATCACAGAAAAGTCTCAACTCGCTGGGCCGTGCCTCTTCTCTTCCACACAGCACAGCACAGCGCCCAAGCGACCAAGAAACAAGCGGCCTACAAAACTTCTGGCGCCCAACGAGCTCGCCACCTCGGAACCCTAGCCGCACATGGAGGTCGCCGGAGACCGGCGCCAATAGCGAGAGGCAACGAGAAGAGGAGGAGTGCACCATCCGTTGTAAGTTGCAACCTGTGCGGCTCCCGCCTTGTTGATTGAGAGAGGAAGGGGGAGATGTCTGTGCGGATCAAAGCGGTGGTGGACAGGTTCGTGAAGGAGCTGCAGGAGGCGCTGGACGCTGACATCCAGGACCGCATCATGAAGGAGCGCGAGATGCAGAGCTACATCGAGGAGCGCGAGCGCGAGGTCGCCGAGAGGGAGGCCGCCTGGAAGGCCGAGCTCTCCCGGCGTGAGGTAAGTCCCTTGCTTGCTCCCTTGCCCCCTTCCCATCGGTCCAATTCATCTCTTGTTTCTCAATTATTACGTGATCTTTGCATCTATTTTGGTGCTGAAACAACTTGTGGGCTTTTCTTGGTTAGTGCTGAACTGCTGATTCCTTGATGTATTGGTTACTGAATGCCTGCTGCATTTGCGATTCGTCACTAAGACATTAACCCGCATACAGTCACTCGATCTCCGGATCTCCGGAGGAATATTTAATGTTCAGCCATGGAAATTAGGTGGTCAAATCTGATGGAACCTGCTCGTTATGTTATATGTTAATTACTTGGACCCAATAGGTCACTAATCAGTAATCAATGTGCGTTGGGAGGAGCTTCCCCCTCCACGTTTCAATTGATATATTGTTGCCACGGAGCTCTCTGAGATTCAGAAGCATAAACATTTGCAGTACAGTGAGCTTACTAAACAGTTGTGATGGGGTTGGGACTTGGGACTACCCCTGATTGTGTCATAGTTTTCGATTGCTAAACTGCTAATGATGCCGAGTAACATGATGGTGATGTCAAATTGTGAGAGTATGCATACAAAGACTTGAATATTGGCGTGGGAATAGGCTGATTTGTTTCTACTATCTCAACTATGTTTGCGAGAGGGCAGAATCTTTCTTAAATAGTGTAAAATTGTGGATCAGTCCATGTTTGAATTGGGATCGCACCAGTGTTTTTTGAAACCGTTCTTATGTGCCTTCTTGCATGGCTAGCGCTACTGGAAGAATATATATCTTTTCCTTGTTGCTTCAGTACTGAAGTTGATTACACCAATTTGGCTTGTTTCTCCTTACATATTTAGTTCTTGTTGCAATTGTGTCATTATGTCTCTATAGTTAGTACGCTGCACTTCTATCCATGGATTATGGTCTGGTGACTGGTCAGCGACTCAACAAAAATGCTGAATCCTAACTTAGGTCCATATTAAGGATGATGTTAAGATATTTGTAATATACAGGTGCTTAAAGTCCCGTGTTGTGATATCAAAAAGATATGGTGGCCTCTTGGAAGATTCTGGGCATTATTCAGATAATTTCTGTACCAAATGCTCTTATGGGAATGTAAATTTATTAAAAGTTGTCTTTCTGACTGTAACAAGATACTTATTTCATAGATAAAATGAAGTGCTTAATCATTTGATTGCTTTCCAGATCATCATCATTAACAGTGATGGTTTGCCCTGTAGTAATGTAGCTAAACCTTTTACAATTGATTCTCTTTTGTCATACTAGGAGACGGATGAGTTTAAGTGCACGTTTGCTCTTTCAGATCTTAACACATTTGTTTGAACTGTGTTAGAGGCTTAGAGCAATGGTAATTTAAGCAAGATATTCCTAATCTTAACAAAGCATTTTTCAGACAGAAAGTGAAGTCTATATGATGACTCTAACCTTTTCATTTCGTCTAAAATGAAATGATAATATCAACAGTGATTTAATGGCCTGTAGCATGACTTGTTTGAATTGCATCATTCGCAGGCTGAGATTGCACGGCAAGAGGCAAGACTGAAGATGGAAAAGGAGAACTTGGAGAAGGAAAAGAGCGTCCTCATGGGTACCGCTTCCAATCAAGACAACCAAGATGGGGCCCTTGAGATCACAGTTAGTGGTGAGAAGTACAGGTGCCTTCGTTTCTCAAAGGCAAAGAAATGAGAGATGAACTAGGCATGGTGGAGATAGTTGTGGACTTAAGATTGGTCCATAGTAATGGTAAACCGTATTTTGATTCATAGTGGATTTTTTTGTACAGGAAATTCTGAAATGTTCTTAAACAGAGTAACAGATGCATAGTGGTTAATGCTAAGAGCCTAAGACTGTCTTTGTGTGCATTATGAGCAGTTTTGAATAGTTGCAATGGGACTGACGCCGTGATTGTATTGGCTTCTACTTCTGAGTTCTGCTTAGAAAAGCCAAAAACTAATATGAACATTCGCCTTCTCAAAACGGTTTCTCCACTTCTTGCACTACCGTCTCACTCAAGAGATAAGGCAGAGAGTTATGGGGTGCATCATGCATTCTGTTGGGAAACCAAGGCCTAGGCCTGAGGCCTTGGCCCATGGTGGATACCTCACCATTTAGTCTATAAATAAAGAGTTCCAATATTGTAACATAACATTGTGTTGAGAAATCAATAAAGAAAGAGTTCATTTATCTCTTGTATTCAATCTATTATTCTATTGTATTGTATTATTCTGTTATTGATCAATTTCTCATGCCTAAAAGAATCGTTCGAACTAGGCTCGCTAGTGATGGTTTCTCAACACGTTATCAGCATGAGTCGCTTTGATGGATAGCAAGGTAATAATTGAAGCACAATATTTGTAGATTAAATTACCTATCTAGATCGCTTTAATTCCGAAAATTTTGTTTTCTAGATTATTGTCTACAATGCAATCCACTCTAAATCTACCGCGAGCAGACTTGAAGTCGTTGGCCAAGCCGATCGGTAATTTGCATAATGAGTAGATGTTGATTGCACTGTAGATTAAAAAAGGGGATGTCAATGCGACCAGTCGCCGTCTGCACATGCTAGCACTGCCCGCATGTGGCCACCAGTATGCAGCAGGCCTGGCCACCACGCCAACGGCCCCGCAAGTCGCCGTCGCACCGGTGCCGCCCCCACATGGGCGCACCACCCACCACATGCGGCCGCCGCCGCCGCGCCATATGCATATGGCCGCACGCTGAAGCCGCGTCATCCGCATACGGTTGCACGCCTGAAGCTGCGCCGGCCCACCGTTGCGCCGTCTAAGCCATCACGCAGTACACACCAAGCTCCCTCACGAGCTCCAACCGCCACACTCTCGCACGAGCCTCAGTCGTTCACACCGAGCTCCCGTAAGAGCTCTGACCGCCGTGTGCTCCTACACAGGCTTCGCCGCCACACCGCTCTCGCACGGGCTCTGGCCGCCGCATGCTCCAAACAAACTTCGGCTACCACACCGCTAGATTTATAAAATCAAATATCTAGATAACAAATTTGAAAGAAGAAGTGAATCAGTGTCATTTGTATGAAACAGCTTCGGCCAAAAGCATTGTGCCATCCAACACCAAGTCACCAGTGAAACGCCCTCCAAAAACACCTAGAATACCCCTGAAACAGATGTCTGTTGCGGTGGCATCACGGTCATTCCCACCCCTTTTGGCCGCGTTTATAACCGCCCGCGTCGTGACCAACTCCCTCACTTGGCGTGTGCAAGTCGTGGAGAGCTAAACTAGCGAGAAGAAAACTTGTGTCGGTTACCATTTGGTGATGGGTGTCATGTACGAGACCAGGAGCCGGTGGGTGGGCGTGCGGGCATAGGCGTGGGTGGCACTTAGGGGGTGATCGTTTTAGTTATGGCTTCTGACTTTTGGCTGAAATTTCATTGTAGCAGGTTTTTTTTACTATAGCTAATTTAGCTTTTTGGGCATAATTAAATTTTAAAAACTATAAAAATAGAAGAAATATGTTAGCTCATCACGGACAATGCAAAGGAACATGGGGAAAAAAAAGAAAAATACAAAAAAAGCTCAAAAAATCTAAAAAAATTCAGAAAAAGACAAATAACTGAATAGTGAAAAAAGCTGTAGCTGAAACGAGCGGGGCCTTAGGCGAGCAGTCTTGGGGCTCGCACTTCTATACACAACCGGTGGCGGTAGGCCGCGAGGAGTCTAGCGCAGCGAGGGCGCGGCGGGCCAATGAATTTAATTATGACTAATAAATTAACTTAGTTATAATAAAAAAATAATCAGTTACAATAAAATTTTAACTAAAAATCATAAGACATCGTTATTCTGAACGCTTCTTAATTTGGGTTGGGATTTATGATTTATAACTGTGGTTTTTTAATTCTGATCGATTTGTGAGAGACAGTATGAAGAGGAAAATAGTTGTATACGATTTTGACTGGTACAACTAAACTCGTATAATTTGTACTATAATTTATCTATAGACTTTATCTTAAAAAATACATCATTTAATAATAAATTACTATAAAAATAGAAACAAAGTCTAAGTATAAATTCAAAAAATTAGGCATTTGCCTCTTTGGAGCTCAAATCTGAAATATGTGCTTTGTGCTCTAGCGATTGGTTATTTGTTTAGAATTGACTTCATACTTTCCTAGTTAGGACAGTTTTGCTAGTACTTGTACCTCGTTTTATCAGGCAAAAAAATTTCGAGTTAGATGACCGAGTTTTGGAAGTTGATTGATTGATTGATTGAGAGAGAGAGATTTGAGACTTGAGAGTGAAATTTCGGCCTATAGGCCTTTCTTGGGAATTGATGGGTTGGCCTTTAAACGAGCCTTTCTTGGAGCAGGCTGGAGCGACAGCCCAAATGGTGATGTGGCCCGTTGCTCAGTCCTCAGTAGGGTTGACTCCAAAGGCCCAACGAATCCGTCTAAACGAGCTAAATCAGCGGTAAACAAGACGAGCTAACTTATCGACAAATAATTGATTCCCAAAGGAGCTGAAAGGTAAATGCTATTCGGTGCATGCGCTGCAGACACATAAAGGGTACACTGTTGGCAAACCAGGAAAACGACGAAAATTAGTCGCTTTATCCGTTCTTTTTTTACTTACTTCCAAAAATCTACCCCGTTACACTTTTTACCAATAAATTTAAAACTATATAGATTAGTTATACAAAAATTATATCATTATATTTGTCATTAAAAATATTTTTATAGTATTATATTTTTGTTAGTATATATTAATGTAAAAGTATAAAATGTAGCGGTCAAAGAGGTTTCTCGGAGATCATAAAAAATAAAATAAATGTTAAGTAAAAAAGTATGAAAAGAGTATAAATCAGTTAGCAAATTGAGAGAAAACAACTGAAGTTAGATACAATCCGGTTAGAAAATCGAGAGAAGCAACAAAAATCGGGGTGAAACACAACAATCCAGTTGTATCTTCTTCTCCAGCGGCACCAATGTGCAACTGAATTAGGGTTGGGTTGTTGGCTCCACCAAGCCTCCAAACATAGATCTGGACATCGTGAACGGTCGGATGAGATTGGCCATTAAGTTAGGTTTTGTGTGTGCGCGTGTGGAGTGGCAGAAAGATATGATGGGTGCAGATGTGGCTGGTAGCTATGGCTAATGTCTTTTAGTTCTAACGTAAGTGTTTATATGAATGAACTGAATACGGACAAGCTACTTCAAAAAGATTGTTCTGATAAATTGCTTTAAAAAGACGACGGAGAAATCATCTCGTTTATTTGTTTGAGAGAAACCGTAAGCTACAAGTTCGCCCCGCTCAGGTTGGCTTTTGATCATCGCTAGCGATGGGCTTTTGGCTACAAACATACTGTAGCGCTACAGTAAAATTTTTTTCGTTTTTTGGTTTTTTTTCTCGTATTCCTTTGCATCGTCCGCTCTAGATTAACGTGCCTTTTTTATTTTTATATTTTTTTAAAATTTAATTATACTCAATAAACCAACTTAGTTACAGTAAAAAATAATCTAACTACAGTATTTTTTCAGCAAAAGCCAAAAGCCATCGCTATTCTGAACGCCCCATAGGTGAAAAGAATAGATGGTGAGACAGTAGGTAGCAGTATGAGGGAGGGGGGCAGCACAGTGAAATCTTTATTGTTTTGACCTCCCATGCTATTTTTTTTGCAGTTCTAGTCCTTAGCGTGGAATTATGCGAAATCGACATGTGGCAAATTTTGTGGTGCTGTAGCACGGAAATGCCATTTTCCATGCTCCCCTGCCGCGGAATTTGTCATGTGTCGATTTTATGTAATTTCACGCTCGAGAGGACTATATTTACGAAAAAAATTCTTAGAAAGCTAGAACAAAAAAAAATGGCAGAAAGAGCTAGAATTGTCCACAAATCCAGCACGGTGCCGATAGCTGCGGCGGGCAAGGTGTTCACAATCATGGTGAAGGAGACAAAGCCGTAGCAGTATACACATGCGGTTGACACGGTATGGAAGACCCGGCCGTGCACCCAAAATCATCTATCCCAAATCTCAAACGAGCCAAACGTCTAAGGTTGAGCGCGTTCTAGTATATTTGCGAGGATTTCAACGGAAAACATCGGGCGAATATTTTAAAAGGATCTTACATATTCTCTAGAATCACAAAGTAACAAAATTACAAACTAAACACATTCAAACAATTGAATAGGAAGAGAGCAGCAGTGCACAGTCCGTCCAGCAATATAAAAAACAAGCGATATCTGAAATCCAAAAAACGAGCGATATCAACGTGACCACACGTAAAAAGTGAAAAAAAAAGAGGCGAGCAAAAAGGGAGTAAAGAAAACAACGGTCCGTCCAGCTCCGACCTCACCCAATCCTGTTCCGCTCCCCGTTCCATTTCATTTCTCCTCCTCCCCCAATTAAAACCAGCCGCGGCCGCCGCCGTCTCCCTCTCCGGCCCCCGAAATGGCGTAATCTCCGCCCCCAATTCCCCCAACTCCGCAGTACAAATCCCTCGCCAGTCGCCACAACCACCGCCCGTTCCCGAATCGAGGAGATCCCTCAATCCCGGTGCCCCAAACCCTAACCTTAGCCGCCCCACCATGAAGGCGTCGATCAAGTTCCGCGACGACGACCGGCCGCTGCTGCGGGCCAAGGTGCCGATCGGCGTGCTTGGGCTGCCCTTCCTCTCCGGCTTCTCGGCCAGCGGCGACGCCAAGGACCTCCGCTTCGACCTCTCCACCGCCTTCCCCTCCGGCCCGGCGCTCCGCCTCTCGTACCGCCCCAACGACGCGCTCCAGCCCTTCGCCCTCTCCGTCCGCATGGGCCTCGGCCCGCTCGGGTTCCCCGCGCGCGCGCCGCTCGCGCTCTCCGCCGAGTTCAACCTCCTCACCTCCAACCCGCCCGCCTTCTCCCTCCTCTTCAAGCCCCGCATCGGTGACTTCTCTCTCGCCAACTGCGTCCGCTCCCCGCCCTCGTCCGACTCTCCCGCCCCGCCGCCGCCCCACAAGCTGGCCGACCTCTCCAGCGGCGACGACCGCGACCACGAGGCGTTCTCGTTCTGCGGGAACGGGTTCGTGGCGAACGTCGCGGCCGCCGGGAGGAGCGGCGGCGGGGTGGGGGCACTGCTGTCCGGGATGCGCCTCACGACCAGGAGCGTTTTGCCGCTGTGGAACAACGCGAGCCTGCGGTTCCATTGGGGGCTCCGCGTGCCGCCGGAGCTGAAGGCCGCGCTCGCCGACGATGGATGTGGGCGGAAGGCGGGGAGCCTGGCCGTCAGCAAGCTGCCTCTGTTGGTCATGAACAAGATCACCATTGAGCACACGCCAAGGGCGCCCCGGATGTCTGAAGGGGACAAGAAGGGGAAGAAAGACGTGCCAGAAGGTGAGGGAGAGGAATTCTCGTTGGTGAAGAGGCAGCTGGAGGCACTGAACGCGGAGAGCATCATGCTGCGGTGCACCGTGGAGGATCTGCGTGCTGAGATCAGGGGCAGTAGAGCCATTTCAATGCCTGGTAAAGGCGAGGCTCGAAAGATGCCAGCGACGCTGCCGTCTCCGCAGCAGCCTTTTCCGGTCAAGCCGGACCACCATGGAAATGGCAAGGAGCAGGTGGACAGCAGGCCGAAGCCTGATGTCGATGAGGCGAGCAAGGAGTTGAAGAAGGTACTGGAGGCCTGCCGGAAGTGAGGCGCCAGGGCTTGCTGACATTGCGAGCTCTGCAAATTTAAATACCGGCTGTGTTAGTTTTTGTTCTTAATAATAGATTGGTAGGCAGTTTGCATCCTTGAGTTCAAGCAAGCGAGGTTCTCATAAGGTGATGTACTAACTTCGCCTTATTTTCCATGTCGCTGCTTGTGTTAGGGTATATCGTCATGTATAAATTTGTGTTTTTCGCTTTGGAAGTTCCGTTTAGCAGAAGGTTCAACTTTCAGTGGGATGTTTGAAACGCATTTGTTTTCGAGATCTTCTGGAGACATTCCGGGTGCTACGACCACTAGCTATGTGCGATTGTAAAGCGTTGATGCTTCTAAGTTGCCTGTATCTAGTTGAAGGTAAATATCATGCCGCCTTTCGCGATTTGGCTCCCAAAGTAGGAATGAAGGCTCCTGAAATGTGGAATTGGGAAAAGAATGAGCTGGCATGCCCAGTTCCTTTGGGGCGTTGCTTGTGACTAAAATTTTATGTAGTTGATTTTTTTTGTAATTAGGTTGATTTTTTGAGTATAATTAAATTTTAAAAATATAAAAATAGAAAAAATATGTTAGCCTCATCACGGATAATACAAAGGAATACAAAAAAAAGAAAATACAAAAAAGTCTAAAATATCTAAAAATTTTTTTAAAAAGATGAATTACTGAATAGTGGAAAAAAAAGTTAAAACTAAAAAAAAAACCAAATTTGGAGTATTGAAGTCCAAGCTCGACTTCAATACTGCAACTGGACTGTAAAAATGCAGGCTTCATTTCGATACTGTTTCCCTTCACCACTCATTCAGGACGAAGGTCGATGTAAGATATGCACATGTCAGACAACGACTACTGATTAAAACAAAATCTAATTGCTCGCGTGGTTAGGAGTTGGACACATACTTGTAAATACCGTAACGGAGTACAGACCGATTTAATTCTTATAATGGTATTTTCCGGTACCAGCGTATTGTTTTGAGTTTAATATAATTATACGGGTATATATGGTATTTGACAACTCTGGTTGGGACGAACGATGCACCTTGAGGACGCTTTGACTGTAGTAGCTCATTCTGTTATGTAGCTTGTGCAGTTTTGCTTACCAAACAAAACAACTGACCAGGGGCAATGTGGGGATTACAGGAACACTGGCCCATAGGTGGGTCCCAGTTTGAAAATAGCTCCCTCCTCATCCTTCTCCCGAAACACCCCCGAGAAACGCAGAAATTGTCTGCAGGTGCGCGGTTGCGCGCTAGCTGCAACCCGGAGGTATCACACACTATCCCTAAATAAAAATCAAAACGAAGCGAGCTAGAGAGAGAGAGAGAGCGAGAGAGAGCGGAAGAGGCCAAGGGGGAAGCAACTTGACGCTACCACCACCACCTCGCGAGAGAGCCGAGAGGTTTGAGCAGATGGCGGACGGATCGGACGGTCCCGATGTGTCGCCGGAGGCGGCGGCGGCGGGGGGTGGTGAGATCTGGGGGACGTTGGAGGAGCTCCTGCTGGCGTGCGCCGTGAGCCGACACGGCACGGCGAGCTGGGACTCGGTGGCCATGGAGGTGCAGACGCGTAGCCCCCTCGCTGCCCGCCCCCGCCTCACGCCCGGCAGCTGCCGCCTCCGCTTCCACCAGCTCCACCGCCGCTTCTCCGCCGGCGGCGGCGGGGAGGACGAGGCTGAGGCCGAGGCCGAGGCCGAGGCGGAGGACCCAGACGCCTCCGCCGCCGACGGGTGGGTGGACGAGCTCCGGCGGCTGCGCGTCGCCGAGCTCCGCCGTGAGGTCGAGCGATGCGATCTCTCCATAGGGTAAAAAATTCTGAAGTAAAAAAACCACCTTTCGAAAACCCCTTTAACTGCGCGTTTTGTGAGCCGTTTGATCGTGATCTTTCGGTCGCTATTTTTTAATGGATAAGATTTGTTTTTTTATTCTCAGCACGCTGCAGACGAAAGTGAAACAGCTGAGGGAGGAGAGGGAGCGGAGCCTCTCCGGCGAGGCCAAGCCGGAGGGGTCAACCGGAGACGACCGCCTCTCCGGCGAGGAGCCCGGCCGGTCCTGCAGGGAGTCCAACTCCACAGATCTGAAGCCTCCGAAGCACCCCGGGGACCACGGCGCCGTCAAGGAGGAGGTGGTGAAGCAGGAGGCGTCCGGCGAGTCGGTGGCGGCGTCGAAGGAGAGCAGCGACGTGCGCAGCTCGGCCAGCCTGTGCCGCCGCCGGAAGGCCGGCGCCGATGAGGAGGCGGAGGGGGAGGAGGCGTCCGCGCCCCGGCCTCCGGCTCAATCGCAGCCGTTGGCCGCTCTGCTCGACAAGATCGCAGCCAAGTTTGGTTCCGTGTTCGAGCGACTGCACGAAAGCCAGGTACAAAAATACCGTTCTGCTCCTCGTCGTTTACCCGCGGGATATAACTAGGTTAAAAATCAGAGAAGGGTAAAGGTGGAATATTCCGTGTAAAAAAAAGCCTAAGCCCGGTGATATGTCAGGCGTCGGGTCCCACACTTAATTTACGGGTCTCTAGATAATGCATGCGGTTGGCATGATGACCTGTGATTAGGAGCGGTGGCCCGCGCTACGATTTACGTGAGCAAAACGTGTCATTGCTTGCTTGTGAAATGGTGAGGATGAGCTCAAGTTTGTTGGGGACTTGTGGTTGGTAGCTGCTGTGCTGGGTATGGATGGGAAGATGCGCGTGCACACCTCGTATCCATGTGTGAATTCCTATCCTGAAACGAATTACGAAAAAGTCTTTACAGAAGCTAGGAAAATAGAGGAGAAAATGATTTGCAGCGTTGCGAGATTTCGAGTTCATATGGAAGGGAGAAAAGTTGCAGTCTTTCGTTTCCATTCCAGCACGGCCTGGCTGGGTGCATCCGGCGTAGCAATCTGATATGGGCCGGTGCCTTCTAGCGAGATGCTCGCAGATATTTTTTTCTTTTATTATGCTTTACCTTATTATTTACTTATGTGCGAGTCAATCCACTTGCAGGAGAGCGCTTCGTACCGGGGCACGATCAGGCGCCACGTGGACCTGGAGATGGTGCGGCGGAAGCTGGACAGGTCGGGCGCCTGCTGCTACCCCGCGTCCGAGTTCTACTGCGACCTGCTGCTGCTCTGCAACAACGCCGTCGTCTTCTTCCCGCGGCCAGGCCCGGAGCACGCCGCTGCCCTCGACGCCCGCGCGCTCGTCTCCGCGCACGTCTCCGCGTCGCTCCGCGAGCCGAAGCGGGAGCATGGTGCTGCGTCGGGGCCGCCGGCGGGAGCGGATTCACGGAGGGCTGAGGCTGGTGCTGACATCGTCGGGTCGCTGATCGAGAAGGGGGGCAAGCCGCTCATTGTTTGCCGCAAGAGGAGCTCCATCGCGAAGGCCGCCGCGGCGGCCACGAGAAAGGAGGAGAGTGCTGAGAAGGGTGGGGCCGAGGAGGAGGACAGCGACGACGAGAAGAAGGCCGTGGTGCCGGCGACCAAGGAGAAAGCGTGGGGGCTGAGGACGAAGAAGAGCCGAGGTCCCGGCAAGAACTCCGCGGGCACCAGTGGCGCTCTAAACAGCAAGCCGGCGAAGGCCGAGGATGGCGCGGCAGCGACGGAAGGAGCGAAGAAGGCTGACAAGAAGGGCGCCGGCGCGGCCGCAGATGGCCTCGCCAAGAAGCGGAACGCGAAGGACTTCCTCAAACGTCTGAACCAGGGCTCGTCGCCATCGCAGAAGAGGGCGTCGCCGCTCGGGACGCGGAAACGGGCTGCGGCGGCGGAGCAGCAGAGGACCCGGAAGGGACCTGGTCGGAAGGAGGGCGGCCGCGGGGGCTCCAAGAGGGGCGCCAAGGCTGCCGCGACAAAGAGAAGCGTCGGGCGGCCGTTGAAACGAGGGGCCGCTCCATCTACGCCGCCGCCGTCGAAGAGGGCGAAGGTGAACGGGTCGGAGAAGGCGTCGTCGACGAAGCGAGGAGGAAGGAAGTAGACATTTGGGTGGTGTAGCTAGATGTAGCCGGTAGCGAGAGTTTTTGCATCTCTAGGAGTGTTCTAGTATGGTTGTCGTAGGGAGCGTAGTGAGCTGACATGCTGTAATGGGACTAACAGATCGATTTGTCTTTTTAGCACCCTAGTCATGGGCTGTTTGAACTGATCACTGGGACACCCAGGGCCTTACAATCTTTCGGCTGTTCTTTTTTTCTCTCGGATCTCAAACTTAAAAATCGTTAGAAAATCTCTGCTATTTTAAAAAAATCAGTAGTACTTTGTTTTTCCGCGCCTCCCCTTCTCTTCGCACAACCCACAATAGAAAAGCAGATCCAACCCAAAGAGCCCAGTCCGCCCCTTCGGTCATCCCACCAAAGAAAAAACGGATCCGCTCAGCAGTACTCAGCAGCCCACCCATCTCTCACCATCTCTCTCTCCTCCCGAGTCCTCTCCCCTCCCCCCGCCCCGATCGCGCCCCACCGTCAGCCCCGTCATCCTCCTCCTTGTCGCCCCGATCGCGCCGCCACCGTCAGCCCCGTCATCCGGCCGCCGCCGCCGCCCAAGCCCTCCACGGACCCCGATCTCGCGCCGCAGGACCCGACCCCGTCGGCCTCGTCCTCCTCGCAAGATAGAATCCGTGAGGAAGTCGGTCGTCGAGCACAAGCTCCGAGCCGTAGGTAAGAGCCTCGTAGATTTTCCTGGGGATTTGATTTTCTGTGCCTGGATCTAGATATCTTGCATTGGTTTCTGATGCATTGATGCTACAATCGTCAGCCAAATCCCCGCCAGTGCTCGACTATTGTTTGCATCTTCTTAAGCGAAATCTAGCCGTTTTATTATCTCATTTTATCTCGCGATTCGGAGGCAATTTTTTTTGTTCTCTGGTTCTATTGGGGGAATAATTCCTTTTTCCCCAAGAGTGAGATTATGCTGGGATGAAAGGTTGTCTATAGCTTACTCGGATCACCGTCTTGATCGCATACAACTGATCGCGGCCCAATATGAAGACAAGCGTCAAGCTCATCCACGCAAGGTTTGAGCGTTTCTCATTTAATTTCGCTCCTAATTTATGCACCTTTTTTTAATTACAGATCAACCTGTCATACCATCATCACAAGATTATCACAATGGAAGATTGATTTTGAACACTATGACAGTAAACACATTGATTTTGAACATTGCCACAATAAAAGATTAATTTCGAACACTATCACAATAAAAAGATTGATTCCGAAAATCATCACAATGACTTATTGATATTCTTGTCATGTATGGCTGTTTTCTAGAATGCTGTTTAGGAGCCAATCTGCATTTTGAACATACTAAAGCAATTTATTTTGTATCCAAAATATAGAAAAAAATTTCTCCATGCCCTTCATTATGTGTTTGTAGGAAATTTCTATGATAATTCACATAGTTTGGTTACGTATATAGTTTGTTTTCATGAGCAATTGTTGCTTGTTTTGGTCTGTTTGATTAGCAATTTAGGTTGTTGATAGTATGATACTATGGTCGCGCTTGTACTATACAAGCTTTATGAAGTAATTTAGGTGGCCTCTTTTTTCTATGATTCCTAAGGCTGGAATAGTACCATATTGTTGATTGCTTTTGTAACCTTCCAGGTTTGCAATCTTTGTCATTTGTGCATCTGTCTGCATTTGCTAATATCATTTATGGCAGCACTGCAACCTTGCCAGTAATGCATTCTCCAATTCCATATGAAGAAAGAGTGGTCCATTTTAAAATCGATCATGACCATTCTTTCCCCATGTAGTTGCAAGCTGATTTGCTGCTTGCCCTCCCAATATGCTCTCTACTGTTAAATGTTTAGCATTTGGTTTGTAGCCCCACCTTGCCCCAACAAGGGCTGCCAAAATATGGGCATGCCTACCAAATTTAGCGCAATGTTTGGCACATTACCAAATTTTGGCATGCGACCGGTGTTTGGCCAATCTTCCTTTTTGTGCCAAGCCGGAGCTATCAAATTTATGGTCCCGGTATTTATATGCAAATGTTGGCAAGTTAATGGTGGCTAGGTGACATAAACCAAACAAACACGCCCTTAAAGCTTACAGGGGTTGTTGAGCATTTGAAAAATATTACCTCCTTCATGTTTGAAGAGTTCGGATGGCAAGACTAGATAATTTGATTTAGAGCTCACTAAATTTCTAAATTTGAATCATCAACACATTCATGCAAGTGTTATTAGCACCTTTTGTTCAAGTCTGCTAATGCACAGAAATATCGAATCCTTCATGAAATATGTTCTGTCCGGCTGCTAAATACAGCGTGACCTTAGCCTCACTTAATTCTTTACACAATATTCTACAATTTCTAACTGATATCCAAACAGTTTTAACTTTTTCTTTTGACCATATGGACCTTTTTTTGGATATTGTCTTTCATCTCAGTTCATTGTATTTTTTTTATCTTTAGCTCCTTTCTGTATGCCCATATAACAATGGTCATTTCATCCACTCCTTTTCATTTTCCTTATTTGAATTTGCATCTTAGTGCTGTACATGTACTTTGTTGCACCTCGTTTTAAGTGCAAATTTAAAGATGGTACTGCAAGAACTTCTCCTAGCACTATGCTTGCTTGATAATGTTTGCATGTGGGCTTTAGCCTTTTCGTGTACCATGTAGACACTGCAGGTGTTTAAATAGTTTTGACTACATTCCATATGACTTATGAGTCAAATTGCTCATGCCATATTTTGATATGTTGCGATCATATAATCTCAAAAATTGTTTTTACCTTGCAGGTTGCATGCGCAGGCTCTAACGATGGCTGCCTTGGTTGGTTCTGGATTAGTAGAGTACTATGATCATAAGTATGGCTCTTCTGAACCAAAGGTGGACAAATACACAAGCCAATACTTGGCACATTCGCATAAAGATTAAGATCCTCATGTTCGATGCTGAATACTGGATTAGTTAGGTTCTTTTCCGGCCTTACATCCCTCGTGATGTGATCTTCAACATCCTGTCACGGCTGCCATCCATGTCTGTCAACCGTTTTAAATCCATTTGCAAGGCTTGGCACGCCATATTTTGTAGATGGTTATTTATTATAGGAACTTGAATCAAGGCTTAGAATTGGAGATGGTGTCATTGATTTTAATTGAAAAACAAAAATATAGGTATGTGTTCGCTAATTTGATTGTAATGTCATACTTATTGCATATTAGAATCCTGCATCATATATGAACATGCAAAGGCAGTAAAGCAAGTATTAAACCATGCGTGCATAACACTGTAGATCTATGGAGATCTAGAAGCAGCTGACATGGTCTTTACTTCAGGAGTGGATATTGTTGTGGTGGGTATTAACATAACAACTCAAGTCTGTTTTACAGGTTTGTTGCCTTGATACTCTCATCTGCATAGTTCAACTTGTGTGTGTTTATTATTAATTCACCATGTGATATTTCTTTCTTACAGACGAGGACCTCTTGGAGCTAAAGAACTCAAAAGGGAATCATGCACAGTTTTTATGTGATATGTGCAAGTTCAACAGAGATTAGCATGCTAAGTCTGACGGCTTCCATGGTATATAAAAAAATCTCTATTTTTCGTATGTTTTTGCTAAAGTTACCATTGAATCTGAAATAAATAGTTTCACCTGATTATCGCAATCTATTCAGGAATTTTCCTCCATAATCCTTTGAGCTTCACTGCCCTAAATATGCTATAGATTGCAATTAAATTCAATATGTTAAATTTCTTTTGAAACTTATTCATATTATCAATTATTTAAAATCCGTTGCAATGTATGGCATTTGTGGCTAGTACAAAGTAAAAAAAACAACCTACCACAGCAAATGCAGTGAAACAGGTGAACCCCCCACATGGATACTGCCTTAAACGTCAATATCTTATTTCAAGTATTTCATCTGCTCCACTGGCAAAACAACATGCATTGAGAAAATAAAAGAAGGAAAAAACATGCGGTGAGCGTGGATGGAACACGCGACCTTCAGATCTTCAGTCTGACGGTCTCCCAAGTGAGCTATCGCCGCGTTGACATTGGAATCGATTGATTATTTCTCTAGAGCAATTGCAGGATAGAGAAGACTGCCATCTTAAACAAACATTCCCATCGGCGTATGATGATACTACAGTTTTTTTACAGTACAGCCAACTTTGGATATTCAATATGGTGCACAGCCACCGCAAAGTTCTGGGTACATCGGTGAGGCAAGGAGAACGGAGATCATAGCCCAAGGGTTAAACAGCTGTGGGCACTGAACACAGAATTTTCAGCTGATTTATGTCAACAATCATTTCTAGAAGATTAGAATTACTTCTAGTCTATTACATAGGAAATACCACCACCATAATCACTTGAAGGAATGATGCCAGAAAAGTTTTTCCATTCCATTCGCATCGCCCTTCCATTCATGTGACGAATTTTGAGTAGCCAAACACTCAATCTCAGGGGCCAACTGACAAGTACACCCTCTTTTGACATGTCAGTTTCTCTTTCTTTGTCCAGTGATCGAGGCAGGTGGTCCACAAAGTCATGTCAATCTTCCAACACATCGCTGATAACAATTTAACAAGCAATGCCGTTCCTACCCATTCGGCCTTCCGTGGCCATATCTTCTGCTATATGAAGACTGGTTAGTTAATAGGTACAGTAGTAATGTAATAGGTATCAACCAAGGAATATATATTTCTGATGTGCTCAACCAGTATCTAGGAAGGTTACTGAAATTTCAGACTCACCAAAATTCATCCAACATTTGTAAAGATTTTGGGCAGAATTTCAATTACCCTACTACTTTCTATTGTATCAGTTCAGAAAACCAACTACACAAACATGGACAATATTACTTGCCCTTTGATGATATTCCTTTTAGTGCATTTCAAAGGTAGAATCAACCAGTAACTTACCACTTTCGCTATCTGATGCTTCATCAAGTCTGGCAATTGCATCAAGTAATGACTGCTCCTGGTCCTACAAGGACAATCATTTACGATTCTCAAATAAAGGATAAAAAGAATTATAAGCAGTTTTCTCCTCCATACACTACTAACAGACAGGTCAACTCACTTTCAGCAGTTTCCTTGCCTTTTCAATTTCACGCATATTTGGATTGGACAATACCCTCTCCACCTGTGTCGGTAAGATTCAATTGAGGAACAAATAGTATCCGACTACCTTTTGATGTCTGACCTCTTGAGAGAAATTTACCTCTAGCACAACACTGTCAGTGTTAGGTACGTCAATGTGACCAATAGTCCTGTTAATGCCATTTTGGGGTGGAACATAGTCCTTTATAGGCTCATTTTGAGATAGCCTGCCTCTCCCCCTGCCCGACAATTCCATGGTACCATTGTTGCTTGGGTGCCTCTTCAACACAGGACCAGAAGGACCCCAACCATCTCGATTTGAGATGCCTTGATCATCACAGTCCCATCTTATATCGTCAGGTGCCATCTGTCAAAGGATTGTTCATCTTCTATTGATTCACTAACCGAAGGTGGCAATCAGCCAGGATGATTCAACATTTTTCATATTGCCAAATCAACAAGTAAAATTTAATTCTCCAACAGATCATACAGGCTAATTAAACAAAATTCCATCCTCTAGTCAAAAGAACTAAGCTAATTTCAGTCCTCCTGTAGTCTGTAGACTAAACTTCTGGTTAAAGAGATTAATTGTTGAGGGCAAAATTTCAGCCCGTATAGATCATTAAAGGTATTGAAATTTATGCCATGGTACCAATAACATAATTGTGACAAGAAATCTGCATCAATAACAAATCCTTTCCTCTTTGATTTCTATGCTATTGGACACATGAACACATAGTCACTGGTTGGTTATTGGGGTCCATCAACAGATACCGTTAACAGGTAGCATATACAAAACGAATAATCCGTACACAAGGGTTGAGAAGAAGAAAAATGTTACAGATGAGAATCATAACAAAAATAAGAAACACATAATCAGTGTGAAGTGTGGAGCACACAACCAAATCAGCTAAAACGATGCTTACATCACTAAGCCTGACCGACTCCCAAGTCTCGGCTAGTGTGCCCTTGTCATAGACAAGAGCATGTTCACCCTGAAAAGGATCAGGAGAGTAGGTAAGATTACTTGACACAGAATCTCCGCATCATAGTGAAATTTAAAACAAACCGTAGCAGGATTATAATTGGTTATAGTGGCCTCATAAAAGTTGTTGTTTTCTGGCCATCTTGTAAAAATTTTTCGGTGAATCAATGAAGTTGGATCCATGGATGGTAATGCCAGTGGCATGGTCTGCACATTCATCAATAAAACCGAGAAATCATCATAAAATTGAGCTTGGAATGCAAGAAACATGATGCGTAGTATTCTAAACATACCATATTTGCCTTCTTGCCCTTTGTTGACAATGGCCCCCACTTTTCAGAAGATGGAACTGAGTGTGAAGGCATAACAGGGGACTGGAGGCCTGCAGATTGTGAAGGAATCAAATGAGAGGTCTTTTGCCTCTTGGCGGTCGGTCCAGGTTTTGCATCATGAAGAACTCTGCTGCCACGATGCAGACCACTCTGGGTTCCACCTCCCTGTCTCAGCTCCCTGCAGAAATTTAAGAAGTGTAAACAGTTAACAAGGAATATGATGATCAAGTGAAACATATGCATATAAAAAAATGAGTGCTGTATGCAAAGACCTCATTCTACGGATGGACCCGTCTTCATTAACCTTATTTAATAGCTCCCTGTGTTCCTCATCAGAAACTCTCAGTTCTTTCCTGAGTTCGGTAATCAAACTTTCTTTTTCCTGCACAAATGCGTATTTATTTTGTTCTCAGCACAAACAGCAGGACAAGGAGTGGATACTGAAATTGTTAGCATGAGTTTCATTTTGCTATATGTACCCAGGATATTGCATCAGATTGCACTTTGAATGCTCTAAGAACACCAGTGTACGCCTCTTGCTCAACCCGATGTATTTCACTCTCCAAATCATTGTGTGCCCTCACATAAGGAAATGGCCCAACTGATGCTCTATCATTCCAACTGAAAGATCGTCCTCTTAGTCCTCTATTTTGTGCTGGGGGGATATCGTCATCCGTCCCTGCAACCAAGGGCAAGGAATCAATACTGTGGCAAATTTAAATACACAACTTGACTGCAAGTCATCATATCATGAAATCCACTAAGAGATCAGAAATCATGGTGTAAATAGTTTGTGGCCTCAGGATCCAATGACTGCTTCGCCAACTATGACTAGAATTCACAATTTGGCAAGAGGTGGCAGAAGCCAAGAACCAGTCAGGAAAGGTGAGATATTTGACATCAAGTCATCAATCTACACCAAGTGTTTGGCAAAAGGAACCTTTTTTTTTCATTTGATCAGGACCATGCAAATGGCAACGTTTGTTTCCTAAATAGAACACACTTTCAGCAAATTTTCTATCAGCCCATCTTTGTTATAAAGCAAGAACTTGCATGTATTGGGCATTTACATTACTCAGTAGCAACTAACGCAAATCTCCTCTCAAGACTTCCTACCAGAAGTCTAAAGCCATGATTCACAAAAATGCCTATCAGAACTACTGAATGACTATTTTTCGTTGGATTCACCACCTCGATTACAAATTCATGGCAAATTAAAAGATACAATCTGTCAAATAAAATGTATACATATATTCAATTATTATTATTATCGAAGCGATACTCTCAAAAATATATATACGTAGCATGGAAGCGAGGCGGCACAGGACCAGGCCATATTTCGCTGGAGCGAAAACATTAAAAATCGCGGGAACAACCAACGAATTCGAAGCAACACAAATCGAACGCGACGGGGCTTTCCAGCCTGGCCAAAATTTGCCGGGCCAGCAAGCTGGTCAGTCCAGTGAAACTCACCGCTGCTATCGTAGGGGTTGTACCCCATGGCCTTCATGGACCCGCTGGGCGGGCGCGACGAGTCGAAGAAACCGTAGAAATCCGGCGCGCTTTCTCCGGATCTGGATGGCTCGGCTCGAATTCGGAGATTTATGGAGCGATCCGAGGCCGAAACGAGCAGTACCTGGGAGGGTTGGAGACCGATTTGGGAGGCTTAGGGCTTGGAATCGGATGAGGACTTGGGGAACGCGGGGGTCGAGGACGAGAGGGGAGGTAGGGTTCAAGGCGATCGGGAAATTTAGGAAATGATTTTTTGATTAGGCCCCTGCAAATTTCGGATTTTGTCTACACAGGGTTTGTAATGTAGTGCAATTATATATTGAGAAGTTTGGGGGCTTTCTGCATATGGCCTGTCCCACGAGGCCTCTTATTGGCATGGTTTGGGTCGGTCTTTACGTGAGAGCACAAGGCATCTTCATACGATGATATACAAAATTACAAATACAAGCAGTACTTTGGTTCTTTTCTACTAGTCCTTGGTAACAATTTTAGTAAGGGTCGTTCATTAATTAGCTAGATGTGCTCTATAGACTTATAGTAGTAAGATATGATTTCGTAGCAGTAGCTCACGGTGATACTCAATTAATTTAGACAGACTTTCTATCTATGCACATTGTGTCACCGAGTATCCACCACCAAACCATTGATCTAAGTCTAAACTATATTTTTATTTTATTTTACTAAACATTTTATAAATCTCCTTAACACTCCAATGTTGATGATACATTTTAAAACTCATCATTTCATGTGAAAAATTACATAAGCCTAGATTTCTAGTCAATACTAGTGTACTAACTAGATTTTTAATTATAACGATAAAGTATTGTGTGATCAATATCAATTTTGGTCATAAACAAGGAATTGATAGTTATCTAAAGTTTAAACTACAATTTTAACTATGTTTGAATAAAAATATGCATGCATAATAATTTAAAAACCGAATATACATAATTTAAAATATTGGATTCAATATGATCAACGGTGTAATTGGCCCTGTTCTATGTATGGGTGGTGAGAATCATCAGCGAAGTCACATCCTTTCTTGAATGTCTAGTCTACATGCAAAAAGTGGCTAAAATAAAATAAATTTAAATAAAATTATAAAATAGGTATTAGGGGCTAGATTATGAATTTAGGAATTTGAACCACTCAATTCGGAGTAAGGATAGCAGAGAACAGACTCTCAAAAGGTTTGTCAGAAGAGAAACTACAGAAATTGAGAGGGAAAGGAATATTCTCTAGGATATTTTCTTGGCTGAAAAGAAATAAAAAGAAATATGATATATGGGCCTTTTTGTCAATGAGATAGAGAAAACTAGAGAGGGAAACAGAGGAGGCGACAACGGTTCTGGAGGGCGATGGTGCTGGCGAGGGGAGGCACGAGGAAGTCAGCGACGACCAAAATAGGTTAGTGGGGCCATGGGGAGGCCATGGGAGGTAGTAGTGTGGGTGGTGGTGCACTGTGGCAATGGTGGCGTTGTGCGGGCGGTGGACACGACACGGGCGATGATGCTCGGATGATGTTCTTGGGGAATTAGTGTGCGCACAAACACGATGTGGCTGCATGGAGTGCTCGTGCAGTTGGCTCAATCGGAGGGAGTCAGAGATGGTGGTCGACAACGGAAAAGAGGTGGCACTGGTGGCAGAGCTCCACGATAGTGTATTGGCCAAATTAGGGCATGATGTAGGTAGAAGAGATGGTGTGGGTGCAAGGAATTGGAAAGCAGCTCACTTGAGACGACGAATCAACGACAACGATTGTTTTGGCTGGTTTTGGGGAAGAACTCGATTCCCAGCGATTGGCTGCACCAAAATCAGATTAACTTGAGGGGAAGGTAGATGAGGGGCTAGAACACAATGTGACCTAAACAAAACTTGAAAAATCTCACCAAAGAGAAATATGGCGATGGTGGGGTGGCGGCTGACGCTTAGGAAGATAGTGTTCGTAGTTGCGACGGTGCATGGGAGGTGGTGGGAATTGAGGGGAGTGTGAAGGGGTGCATTGCAGTCACGATGCTTGAATTTATAGAGTGAAGAGGGCAAGGAGATAGCACAGCCACAACGGGATTAACATCGATAGTTTTCAGTTCTAGCCTTCAATGTGCATTAAAGAAGATGGAAATGGTTGTTTGATGGTGATGATGCCACGTTGATGGAGGCTTGATGGTGATGGTTTCCCAAAGGGACCAGAGGCGATGCTTTGCTCGGGAAGCTCGGTAGCCTGGAGCTGGCACTCAGGCAACAGAGTAGAGGAGGCAGGGAAAGAAGAAAGGGAGAAAAGGAGAATTAAGGGAAAAAGAGAGATGGTCCGATTGGCCCAAAAATGGGCTCAACCCAAGAACAAAAGAGGAACAAAAAGAATTCGGCCTATAAGAAAACAAAATTGATATTTTTTGGTGATTGAATTTGAGACTCTCTAGAATTTCAATTGGAATTTGAATGTCGAAGTTTGGATTTTGAATTTAGAATTGCAATCAAATTTTGGATTTGAAATTAGAGATTAATTTCTAGGATTACACCAAAACACCAAATAAAATCTAAATGCTTTGAAATAAGAAATTTATAATTAATTTTTATAGGAAACCAATTTTTTGGGATGTTACAAGATCTGTCATGGATCAAGGTAGCTTGTGCTTCTACAGCCTTGGGAGGCAATCTCAAACTATTTTGGATTCTACTATGGAGACATATGGCCCTATTATTTTTGGGTCGTAGTTGATGTCTTTTGGTTGTGGCTGATGTCTTGTCTATGCTTTTCGAGATGGCAGTAGGCGGTAGAGACGCCATGCGAACGACGCATACCGTTTTTGGCTCAGAAAGCTACTTGAAGAACCCACTTCAAGAAACTGTTCTAATTATTTCAATTTTTGGAGAAACCAAAAGCTTCAAGTAGTTTTCAGGTGGATGTGCAATAGTATTTCTGTTGAAACAAAGGGGTTATTTACACTTCAGTGTCAACTACCTTTTCCCAATTCTTTAATCTAAGTATCTTACCTTGATTAATTTCCACATGACCTATTTAGGGCAGGGGCAGACTCGACTATCATCATCCTACAATGGGTCATGGCCGAGATGCTCCGCAACAAGGAAGGAATGCAAAACCTTCAACACGAGATCAGGCAGTCCACAAACACGGACTCCCTCATCATCGAGAAAGACCTCCCAATAATGGAGTACCTCAAGGTCATGATCAAGGAGACAATGTGGCTGCACTGGCCAGGGTCCCTCCTTCTTCCTCATGAGTCCATGTAGCACGCGAGGATCCACCGCTATGATGTCCCGCGCGGGACCCGGGTCGTCGTCAACGCGTGGGTCGTTGGGGGGACCCGACGGCCTGAGACTGCCTCAACGAGTTTTGGCCTAAGCGGTTCCTTGGCAGCATGATGGACTTAGAGGGGCGACACTTCCAGTTCATACTGTTCGGTGTTGAGCGGAGGATGTGCCCTATGATTGGGTTCATGCGGCCGTCGTGGAGCTCGCACTCGCCAACCTCGTTGAACGGTTTGTTTGGGAGGTGCCGCCTGATGTGACCATGCCACAAATATAAACGACCATAGCTCTTAAGATTGAACAAAAGATGAATTCGTTTTGTCAACTTCAATTTCTTTTAAATGATAATATGATGTTACCTAATGATGAAAAATGTATATTTGTGCAAATATGCAAAGATGATTGCATCAATACTATGCACTCGTGGTTGTGGTTCACCTAAAGGGAAGCTGACTAGAATATCAAGACAAAATCGATGCCTTCCCCAACTCTTCGTTAGGGTCACCACGTCACTTTTTGTTCAAATCAAGTAAGAGTTCAAGTTGGATACATTTTAAAATTCAATTCGGCCTCCGAAGACAACACTGACTTCAAACGTGCATAGAATTCCTTCTAAGAAACTTATCTCATTCTCTTTCCAATAGATCTGGTCCCACCTCTAAATTCCTTCTGAGCGTGCTGCAATCACCAAAACAAGTTGGGATTGATTCTGAATCCGAGTCAAAAGGTACTGTGCCACCTCCACTTGGACCTATGGACCTTATACCTCCTAGGGTTTCGTGCCCACCCCTCTGGCCGCCATTCTCTGCCCCTCTTTCTCTTATAAATAGCCCTAGACACCTTCTTTCTCAGATTTTGTTTAGATCGGTTTAGCCTCTTGTATGAAAACTCTACATTGTCTCCTATATCTTTACTATTATAAAAGAAGGAGTTGGTGGTTGCCGAAGCCTCCATCCAATCTAGACCGTCGAATCTTCCCTCCCATCCCCTCCCGCCAACCCTAAAACCCTCTAACAGCCTCCTCCTCCCCTCCCCTCTCGGCCTCCCTCTTCCCCGATGCCGCCTCCTCCCCCTTCCTCGCTCTCCCAGTCGCCTCCTCCTCTCCCTCGCCGCCTCCCCCTCCGGCCTCCCCGCCCCCTCGCTCTCCCCGCCGCACCCTCCTCCTCCTTCCCTCCACCCGCCGCCTCCTCCTCCTCCTCTCCGGCCTCCTTCCTCCCCTCCCCGCCGCTTCCTCCTCCCCTCCGCCCGCCCCCTCCTCCCCCTCCAGCCCCCCCCGTCCTCCTCCTCTCCCGCACTTCCTTCGCTTTCTCCCCCTCGCTAGCCCCTCGCTCCCGCCTCCTCGCTCTTCCTGCGCTTTGCCTCGCTCTCCCCGCCGCCTGCCTCGCCTCCCCTCGCTCTCCCGCCTCCTCGCTCTCCCCGCCGCCTCCTCCCCGCCCACCGCGCCTCCCCTCGCTCTCCCACGCCCTGATCCCCCCTCGCTCTCCCCGCCTCCCCTTGCCCTCCCAGCTGCCCCGCCTTCCTCGCCCTCCCCGCGAGCTCGTGAGAACCTCTTCCCAGACGCGCCGATGGCGCGCCCGCCCCGCTCACCATCGAGAGACCCTCGTCGCCGTCCGGTGTGCGACTTCACCTCATCGACCCGACCGCGACCTCGACCTCGGCACCGCACGCTCTCGTCGTCCGCCTCCGCCGAAGGACCTCGGCGCGCGCCGGTGCTTGTAATGAGGTAGTTTCTCATGCGTATCTGCTTTCATGGTTCATTTGAAACAGTACAAACCACCATGACCATTCGGGATGCGAGACCATGAAACATAATTTCCATTTTAACTTCTTGGTTGATTCAATTTTAGGATATTCATGTAGTCATCACATGCCGTTGCACAATTTGTACTCCTAAATTTTGGCATTTATGTAGTATAGTTTGTTGATTTTTGTTTTGTGTTCCATCAATTTATAGGTACAATCATCAAGCTAATTCGTGATAAGTAGATGGACAACTTCAGGGTTATGGCTTTATTGAATTCGCATGTTGTGCTTTGGTCTTGAAAGAGTTCTTCAAACGTACAATGGGACAATGGTGCCAAATGTTGAGATGACATACCGATTGAATTAGGCCCTCTTTGGTGAAAAACGTGATAACACCCCGATTATACAATTTTGTTGGTGATTTGGCTGTGATGTTCTGATTACATATTACAAGAGACATTTAGGGTGCACTACCCATCTGTGAAGGGTGCAAAAGTTATAATCGATAAGCGACAATGCGCTCAAAGGATTATGGCTTTGTGAAATTTGGTGATCCTCTTGAGCAAGCTCGTGCAATGACTGAAATGAATGGGATGCTCTGTTTTCAAGACCCATGCGTATTGGCCCACCGCAAATAAGAAAGCACTGGTGTTCAAGAAAAAGGTAAGCATTGTGATGAATCTCGATTGAGTTTATCTGTTTAATTTGCATTTTCAAGTTAATTACATTTGCATTTGGTTTGTAGCTGAATCCATGTGTTTATTTTGTTACTTAGTTGCTGTGTTGCAATTACATGCTACTTGTTACTGATTGTATTAGTTTTCTGTATTCGTTTTTTGTGGGATGCATATGAATAGTGTTTATAAGCCTCATAACGCAGTAATGGGAAACCCAACCTTTTTTCATGTAGTTGTGTACTCTTTACCTTTTCCTTCTTTTTATAACCTTTTCTTGGAAGGACGCTATGTTCGAAATATTAGTGTGTCTTTCAGGGTCAAGCTTTTGTATTGATGCCTTTTGTTCACTTTCATTTGATATTCACTTATCAATTTTTTAAATTTAGGATTGACTTTATGACCTCCCTAATTAACAATGAAAAACAGGCTAAACTGCTGATTCTTTTACAATGCTATAAGCTATTAAGCTATCAATGGCTTGTGCCACTAGACTTGTTTTAGAATAGTACCATCTCTCATGCTCTCCATCCACTGTTTATGCAATGCCTGTTAGGTTAAGTTCCTTTTTAGGCGACCTTTCCAAAATATGTATAGTTTCTGAGACATCTTAATTCTTAGGCAAGCTTAAGAATCTTTTGTCCTAGGAGGCTGAAGCCCCTTTCTGCTAGCTTCTCTAAGAAAGCAGTTTATGGATGTAGGGAAACTCATATTAGTTTGTTTGAAACTTTAGAATTTGCGTTATCAATTATTTAAGATCCGTTTGCAGCATACGGGCACTTGACTAGTGTGTGTGTGTGTGTGTATATATATATATATATATATATATATATATATATATATATATATATATATATATATATATATATATATATATATATATATATGAAGCCTCTTTTCTACACCCGGGTGTAATTACACCCTACGTCGTATCTCATACCGTAGAAAGTATCTCGCGTAACGGAGAGTATGCACGTATAGTATATGAGTATTTAAGATCATCTAGGTGGTATGAATAATTTTTCAAAAGTGGTGTATATTTTTTTAGACATACTCCTTTTTATGTGCGTATATGAATGTATTTATAAAATACGCTAAAAACTATAGATTCCTTTGCAATTTTTTCATGTGGTTCACATTGAAATATCTTATAATTAGTATACGAGTATATCTAAAGTGATAAATAAGTATTTTAAGTTTGTTTCGGTGGTATATTAGAGGTGTGTGTAATTACACCCGGGTGTAGAAAGTATTTTTCCTATATACTATATATATATATACTTACTATGAATGGGGTGCTTTCGCTTTTTTCTGGGGTACTAAAATGAATTAATTGTTGAGGGGTGAACAAATTTTAGCGATGGAGTGTGCATCGAGACTTAGTTGTCTTGGCAATGCCAATGCCACGCTCTCATTACCCACTGATTCCATGCCTGTTTCATATATGATCCTGTCAACATTTGTCCAATTGACCTAACTTTCAAGCTAGCGAATAACACATATATCACCACAGATAAATACTATACTCTGTACTACTGTTCCTGAACCACCAAATTAAATTACCACAGATAAAATTCCTGAATAACACATATATCACCACAAAAGCGAATAAGATAGCGGACTCAAGCTTACCTCGGGAGACGCTCGGGTTGGCTTCAGCAGCACGACTGGAATATGAGCTCGGGCGGCGGCGGCGTCGGGGCCGAGGAGGATGGGGCGGCGCTCGGCAGAGGGGCTCAGGAGGAAGGGGCGGCGCCGGGAAGATGAGCTCAGGAGGCGGCGGCATCGAGGGAGGCCGAGGAGGATGTGGCGGCACTCGGTGTAGGGTCTCAGGAGGAAGGGGCGGCACCGACGTCGGGGGAGGCCAAGGAGGAAGGGGCGGCGCCAGGGAGGTCGGAAGGGGCGGCGCCGGGGTAGGAAGGGGAGGCACTGGGGGAGGTTGGAAGGGGTGGCACCGGGGGAGGAAGGGGAGGCGCTGGGGGAGGTCGGAAGGGGTGGCGCCGGGGGAGGAAGGGGAGGCGCCGGAGGTCGGGAGGAAGGACGCGGCGCTCGGGGAGGTGGGTGGCGGCGCGGGGGAGGAGCGACGCTCGGGCCTTCCTCCTAAGCGAGCTCGGTTAGGAATAAAAGAACGGGATTCTCGTAGAGGGTTCTGTGAAAGAAGTTTAAGTGGGTTGGAGGGTATCCCACCTTTTTAGATCTGAATCGTATAATACAGATCAGGTGGCTCGGGAGGTGTTTTTGCATGTTTACACTGAAATACCCTTTTGCACTAGATATACTCCATATATATATATATATATATATATATATATATATATATATATATATATATATATATATATATACTATTATAAAGAAGGAGTTGGTGGTTGCGAAGCCTCCATCCAATCTGAACCGTCGAGATCTTCCTCCTCCCGCGCACCCTGACCAACCTAAAACCTCCAACCGCCCCCCTCCTCCCCCTCCCGGCCTCCTCTTCCCCCTCCCCGTCGGCCCCCCCTCCTCCCCATCGCTCCTCCTCTACCCACCTCGCTCTCCCCCACCCCCTCCTTCCCCTCCCCCAACCGCCCCGCTGTCCTCCTCCCTCTCCCCGCTTCCCTTCACTCTCCCCCCTCGCTCGCCCCTCGCTCCCCACCTCCTTGCTCTCCCCGCCGCCTACCCCGCCTCTCCCTCGCTCTCCCCCGCCTCCTCGCTCTCCCCTCGCCCGCCTCCTCCTTCCCCACCCCGCGCGCCCACCTCCCCTCGCTCTCCCGCCTCCTCCTCGCCCCCCGCCCCGCCTTCCTCGCCCCGCGAGCTCGCGAGAACCTCTTCCCACGCCGCCGATGACGCGCCGCCCCGCTCACCATCGAGAGACCCTCGTCGCCGTCCGGGTGTGCGGCTCCACCTCATCGACCCCGACCACAGCCTCGACCACGGCGTCGGCGCGCTCTCCGTCGTCGCCTCCGCCCGAGCGACCATTCCGTCGGCCGTCTCGCGCGCCTCACTCGAGAAGCGCCCGGCGCGCGCGGCCTCTTCGATTTCTTGAGCATCGGCGGTCCAGCGACGGGCGCGCAGAGCCCGTCGGCAAATGGCCACTCACCGCGACGGTCTTTGGAGGCACATCCTCCACCGTCTTCGTCTCCAACCTGCCCTACACCTTCAAGTCTTCTGACGTAAGCGCGAGCTCCTCCTAACCCTTACGAATTTATAGCTTAGAGTCTTGGAGGCAAGTGCTTTGGATTTACATTGTGAGATATGTTTTGTATTGTGTAGCTCGAGGAGGTGTTTAGCGAGGCGGACCGGTGAGGCGCTGCTTCATGGTTGCGCCAAAAGGTGAGAGGATTTAGCCTGTTCTATAATAGCATGAACCAATGTTAGATGATGCTAAGTTTGCTGAATTATTTTACATGAGATCTGTTTATATTTATCACCTGCTTGCCTAATAAAGATACACAGAAACAGTGGAGCGATAAGAACTATGAACAAAATGGGCATTTATTTTTGGTTTGCATACTACTATACAAGTTTGTTAATAATGTGGAAGTGGAATCTTAGAAAGAAGCCTTATATGCCATAAAAAAATAAATTTAAAGAAGTTAATTACAACTAATGATTACAGCTTGTTCTTTAACTGAAACAATTGACCTTACCTGCTTCCCTTTTTTCCTTCTTTAATACTTCGTTGGTTTAGGTTTCATGGCTTAGCTAAGTTTGACCAGAAAAAGCGAAACTGTCGCGGGCGTCTATCTGATCATAATGCACGAAGAAGGAAGCCACAACCAGAGACAATTTCATTCAGTTCATCAAGGTTCTCCATGATGTTTTATGGTAGCACTAATCCCTTAGTTGCTTTGGGGGTTCAATCAACTGATTTATTATCTACAACTTTCCTGTTGATATCCATAGTGCACAAAACTCTTATTTTACCATATCAATCTCCAACTGCGTGACACTCATTCATTATAACTTTGGATGTTAAAAGAGAACTGGTGCCAAACAGTTTGTTCTTTTTATCATGCAAAAAGAGAATTGGTGCCAAATAGTTTGTTCTTATCTTCATGCACCTTACTCGCTTAACTTTCATACTTGTGGTATTATACGACAGTGGTGCCCTATACTTTATAACCTGATGAGATGGTTCCAAGCATGGAAAAGAACCTAATTTTAGATCGTGGAGGACATGTTTCTACTTTTCCTATTGCAGCGCCTTGACACATGGCTTCGACATTATCTGTTATTATGCCTTATTCTCTTCATGTAGTTTAATTGATGACTGAATGCGAATTCTTCAACCAAATTTGCACTTCCAAAATAACAGGACAATACTTAAGCATCGCGATAAGCCTTTGCTTGAGTTTCTGCAGATACATGTTTGGTGTTACACAGTGATTCAATTTTTTTGGAAGGGAACTTAACCCAACTTCTTTGGTATTATTTGATGACAATACATAGTAATCACACTGTCATAAAATCCTTCACAAATCTTTGTTCTCTCTAGATATATATTTTCCTTGTACTGAAACAATTTAGCCTTAATTTTGGTATTGTTTGCATTGCGGATGCTAGGCAACGAATCTTTTATTTAGCCAATCTCCTTTTGGTCAAGTGAGAAGTAATGCAATTTCTTCATGGGATAGTTTGGGAGGCTTCAAATTTACGGAAACCAAACTTCCGTGGATGAAGCCAACGAAAATGGTAGGCCTTGAAGACTTGCATTTCTCTAACCCGCAGATGCCAAATAATGTTGTGGCGCATGCTGTACATCATCATGATTTCGATGGGCTTATGCCATTCAAGGGAACCAACACAAAGGTCCTCAACCAAGGTACTTTTCTATCTATCAATCTATTACCAAACTTAAATAAAAGATTAAAAAAAGCTGTGGCATCACTTAAATTTTAGCCATATGCTTTGATGATGTCCGTGTCCGTGCAACATAGATGATGAGTATGTTTGAGTCCTGTGCTTGTTTCTCATTAGTTATGGGTTATTTTATCGAATCATGCAATGATACATATGTTTTAGCAGTGGTTTGGTCAAGATGGTAAATCAGAAGGCGGATGGAGGCTTAACTCCACTTCATATGGTGGCGTTAAACAGGCACGTAGAGTGTGTACAATTGTTACTGGACTTGGGAGCATCTGTTTCTGAGGTCACCATTAAAGATGTAACGAAGATTGACTTCATAGGTATTTGCAACTGTTCTTTTTACTGTTGCTTGTCAACTCAATAATAATTTTCCTTTATGTATTTGTTATTTCTCAGCTCTGTTGTTGTTGATAGCACACTCGTGTTCTGAATGCTTGACATTATCAGTATTGGAACATTGTGTATTGTCAGCAAATTAACTTAAATACCTTGTCTTAAATTGATTCAATTATTGTCTTGCAAATGTACTTTATTATACATATACTGATGGGATGCCATGAATGGAAAAAAATCCTTCATCCACTTGGAATGTATTACCATTATTCCTCTACTATTGTCTGCAGTTCTATGTCTTTTAGTTTTGTACTTTGATATTGCTAAAATTTATGTTTCTTCTGTAATCACCATTGATTATGTTAGCCATTTGTTAGTACAAAATTTGACCATGTGTGGCGTAATCTTTATTGCTCTTGGCTCATGTACTTGAAGCTGTAGGTTTGGAATTTTTCTAAAAATATGTACCTTTGTATGATTGTATATATAGTATTGTTACATCTTACTCATATGATGCTTGATTTATTTACGAGTATGAACATATATGTTTTGTTTGATACATGATGACGTAAGAAAAAGTTGATATTTATTATTCAGTTTGAGATAATATTTGATAGTATGCACCACTTTTATTTGGTTTTCCATTGCAGCATACAGACACATAACTAGTGTGTGTGTGTGTGTGTATATATATATATATATATATATATATATATATATATATATATATATATATATATATATATATATATATATCAATTTCAGATTGCTCTTTACTTGAATTCTTACTTGTTTTTCGATTGCTTGTAGGAATCAATTTTCGTGATCGGTCAACTGTCGTTCTTGGTGAGATTGGTAACAACAAGAGCATGGTTTAACAATTGTTGGATGGTTTGATTGTATTTCGGTCAAGTAGCCTGGTGGTCAATGTCATTATCTACTAATTGAATTATCATTTATCGAAAGATCGAGACCAATTCTATATCACCCAGTGACGGGCGAGCGACGAGGGTGGTGGACATGGAGGCAGCACCCAGGATCACGTCGTGGAAGAGGTTCCGCTTCTCGCCGTGGCGGCACTGCCACGCGTGAAGACCATACACGCCAGTTACCAGCCGGGGTGTGTGTCTGGGCGGGTGGCCAGCTACCTTGGTTTGGAGTCCATAGGTTGGAGTGTCTGGGCTGGGCCTACGCTATATTGCGTGGAGGGTCGAAACCCAAGCTTTCGTTGTAGGCGCAGCAACACCCGTGGGCCGCTACACGGAACAGGACGAGAGCCCAGTAGGGAGGTCTTTGTAAAGATTCCCACCTACTCGCCAAGCACCATGGGCCTAATTTGCATTGACGCGCGAGAGCGATAGGCCGAGCCCGCTATTCGCAGGTCTGCCGTTTCGGCTAACTTTCGGCGCCTCCGCGCACGCACGTACGGCCACGGACCCTTGCAAAGCGGCAGCCAGCGACGGCACGCTTCCGCTTTGCCTCCCGCGACCGCGAGCGAGAAAAAGGCTGTCTTTTTCCCTGCGCGACCACCGTCGTGGCGACCAAACCAACGGATCATTGGAGCCTTGACCATGCGCCTCGCTCGCTCTCCCCCGACTGTTTGAACACGGGCTGCAGGTAGGCACGGGCACGCCAGCGGCCGGATGGTAAATTTGAAACCGGCAGAGCGAAGCGAGGGGGGGGCAGGCGTTGGCACGAGGCTGTCGGCCGGCACCAGCGGCAGACACCACCGACGCTGCCTGCCCGCTCGCTGTACCCCCGTGTCTCCTGCAAGAAAAAGGGGGGGAAAACCCTAAACGTACTTGCTCACCCTGGCGAAATACCATTAACCATCCCACGAGCTGTAGCTCGCGCTACCTCTTACATGCCACCGCGCCAGTTGTACCTGTGATGGATACATTGTCTGTCGCTGTGCGCGTTAGGGGATGCGGTGGAGGTGGAGTGAGGAGGAAGCCACAGCGACCGTCTTTCCTTGGGCCGGACGCCACCGTCGCGCTGCTGCATGATGCGTTCGGTGCGCCTCCCCCCCGGCGCGGCGCTTTACACTGACACTCACTGCCTATTGTATGCCCACTCCTCACGTCTTTACCTTCTAGTTTTTTTTTTAGCTTTCGACTTATTTAAATCAAAAATTATTCAGAATATATCACTTCTAATTTTAGTTATTTTATATTTTTAGGCTTTTTTGTATTTTCTTTTTTTATTCTTTTGTATTGTCTATGATGATATAATGATTTTCTCTTATTTTTTTTACTTTTTATTGAATGATTTAAAAAACTAATATTCATTACAGCATAATTTCAGCTAAAAGTCAACACTAAAATCATAAACTAGAAGTTTAAGCTTTTTGGAGCGAGTAAAAAAAGAGAGTTATGTTTGACTCACAAGAGGGAGCGTTTGGTCGAATGTTACAGGAGTGGTTGGTTTTGTTGAGATTTCTCACCAAAAGATGTATCTTCCACGACATGACCATGTTATCACTCGTTAATAATTAATTAGGTGCTTGCAGGACTGTGTGAAAACGGATTAAATATAGATGGATAATAGTTTTATTATATTTGTTTTCATTTTTGTCCCCTCGTATGCATATACGAATATGAATATCTTAGATATAAATGTGAATACTAATAATATCAAATACAAATATGGAATAAATATAAATCGAATCAAAAATGGTTATGAATATTTCACGGAACATAAAAACCCTTTAAACTGTACACATAAAATGAACAGAAAAATATAAATAGTTTATTTGATTCATACATTTGTGAAGAACATTCATGAATTCTTCATTTAAGCTAAGATTACTTTCTAACTCTGTATATTGATGTATATGTTAATATGTAATGAGCTACTAAAGTATTGTATTGATGTGTATGTTAATGTATAATGAACTACTAAAGTATCATGTAAATGGTCTAGGCTGAAATAGATGATATATGTTGTGCATATTTGGATAGCCTAGATCTATATTCATATTCAACGGATAATAAGCTATCGAATACATATTCATATCCGATGGAAAAAATCTATATTTATTTTTGATCCAATAATAGTGGAGCCAATAGATACCTTGTAAAAAAAATGCATTCATAATCCTGTAATGGTATGATATTAGCCATTAGGGGCTTGCGTATCTTTGTCGTGTCAAGCACCAAACCAGGGGTGGGTTTTTTTTCCCACTTTGGCTTTTGTTACTATAGTAATTACTTTTTAAGTGGTATATTTTTTAAAACAGGGTCTACATGTATATTATACTATACACTATTCGGAGTTCAGCTGTATAGGTCAAAATCGTATGTGAATTTTTTCTCTTTATATTGTCTCTCGTGAATAGACAAAATTCAAAAATCATAAACCAAAAGTAAGTCACGAAAAAAAACCACTCTAGAACTCCTATTAGAGCACCCACAATGTTTGTTCAAAATTGCCTCTAGGAGGAGAGAGAGAGTCATAGAGGTTGCCTCCATACATTATGAAGGTTGGTCTTCAAGAGCTAGAGGCTGGCAATGACTCTAGCCCTCAGGCAGCCTCCTTAGGCTAAAACATTCGAAGGTTCTACTTGTCAGAAGGGTTTGGATGGTGAGAAGAGAAACTTTTTTCTAATTTATGTCCACAGTAATACTATATTACATATTGTAAATAGAATTGATAAATTTAGAGGGAGTCTTATTTTAGAGATAATATAAATATTACACATTGTGCCCTTAGCTCTAGTTGCAATCAGCTAGTGTACGATGATATGCTAGTACTGCCAGAACTACGGGACGAATTAGCACTGGTTTTGTGGCTCACGGTTTTGCCGAAAAGCCATCACCGGAGTGCAGTCCCAAATCTGGTAGTCTGGTTGGTTCGTCCTTCGTGGGCTCATCAGTCATCACGGCAGAGGCGTTTGGTGCTTTGTACCAAGATGGTAGGTTTCTTGTTTCTTCTCCGTTTTGCCTCTACCTTCAAACAGGAATCGGCTGTGCATGACTGCATGTACCGCACCAGGGAACATTTCACATTGGCGTCTCGTCTCTCATGTTAGAAGTTCTCATTGTACATTGCGGTAAATTTTCTGCCACTGCATCCGGTACCTTGGTGTAAGGTATATATAAATTTCTTCAATTCCCAGTTGAATGAAATTGTAAAAATTGTGAACAGATACGCTTTTACCGTGATGCTGCCTGAGGGACTTTTTTATTTGCCCCTATAATACCTTATTAATTTGAAAAGTAGCCTCATACATCACAAAATTTAAAATCTAGCCCTCTTTCAAGACGGAAGTATCCTGCCATGTAACACCTCCGGTGAGCGCAGCACGAGCTGGCCCAGTGCGGCAGGTGGCGGGGCTCATAGAGGTGCCACACCCCCAGGCCGCGGTAGGCACTAGGATAGCTCCCACACTATGGAGCCGTGGTAGCAGTGCCAGCATACCAACGTGTCTGGTTTAATTGCGACAAGAATCTCCCAGACATCCATTGTCACCAGCGCAAGTATATATACTAGCTAGCTCCATGCACAATTGCCATGAACATGATGTTAATTTGTACACTTAAGTTTGAACTATCATTATTTTTCTTGCTCCAACTAGTATCATAGTGAGTTAAATCAAATCACTTATTAAAACTCGTATTGCTGTCGTAGCGTGGGAGCTCTCCTGGTGCCTGCTACGGCCCTCCGTGGGCTTCACCACCTACCGCGCCGCACACGTCGAAGGTGCTGATGCCACCACAGACGGATGGCACGGTAGAAGTCATATGTTGGTGTGGGTTTTTCTATGCTCCATAAAAGAGTTAGATTTTTAGGACGTTCGTTTTAGCGATGGCTTCTAACTTTTGATTGAAATTTCACTGTACCTGATTTTTTTACTGTAACTGATTTGACTTTTTGGGCATAATTATTTTTTTAAAAAAAGTAAAAAAATAGAAAAATATGTTAGCCCATCACGGACAATGCAAAGGAACACAGGAAAAAAGAAAAATACAAAAAAACCCAAAAAATCTAAAAAAATTTAGAAAAAGATGAATGACTGAATAGTGAAAAAAAGAAGTTAGAAGCTGAAGCTGAAAAAAAACTGAAACAAACGGAGACATAACATGTAGAGCAACTTGTGAAAAAGCTGAAGCCCCGGCTCCGGCAGCTGAAAACCCTTGCAATATATTGTGAAGACGTGGCCGGAGTTGGGGCGGTGGCGGTGGCGGTGGCGCAGACGCGAGCGAGCGCGGCCGTGGCCGCGCGCGCGAGGCTGAGCGATCGCGGCGGCGTGGGCGCGGCGGCGGCCGGGCAACGACAGCGTGGACACGAGCGGACTGGGGCGATGGCGCGCGGACGCGAGCGACAGCGCGGACACGGGCGGGCCTGGGCGATGGCGGCGCGGGCGCTTCGGCGCGGCGGTGCGATCTCGCCAAAAAGCATTCCGCGCGTCCTGCGTTCTTTTCTCATGGGGAATGTGCTTTTTTATCAGCCGTTGGTCAGCTGTTGGATACTGAATGAATGGCATCGGGCAGAAGAAAAGTTACTCATAACTTACCTCTGACTTTAACTTACCTCCTATAAGTAAGAGAATCCGTGCCGATTTTTATAGCGGTTCATGGATATATCTCCGGCAGCCAAGCCAAGCAAACCGCCCCACACCCCCACCCTCTCCCTCCCTCTTCTCTCTCTCCAAAATAGTGCGACCAGTTCTTCCTGCCGCCTGGTTTCTTCTCTTTTCTGTGTGCACAGACCAGAATATCCGCCTCAAACGCCCACCACCCTATATATCCGCTATCCAAAATCCATTACCACAGCATCTCCTGTACCTCCTCTGTTCTTTATCTTGTTCTTGCCTCAGAGCAGCCGTAGACCAGACCAACTTGCCCTTGAAGATCTCCTGCTGCAAGGTGAATCCAGGAGAGAAGGGTTTATTCAAAGAAGTTGATGGCTTGCCAGATTCTGAATGAAACCATGACAGGTCAGTTCCTTGTCCTTGTTCTGACGTGTTTCTGTTCTTTAATCCCAAGTTAGGACGTAGTCACGTAGGGTTTCTACTTTCTTGTGGTGGTAATGGGTAATGACTTGGAGTTCTAGATAGTAGATATGAGGCTGTTCACATGGTTCTTGCCTTTGTTTTAGGTTGTTCCATAAGATGGTACAGTAGTTAGCTTTTCAGTTGGTTCTCCTTTGGTACTCACCAAGAGTACTTCCTTTCCCACCTGGAATATTTGGGAGATTAATATGTCGTGTGAAGTTCTTGTTGCTAATTACTACTGAGTGATTTGTGGTACGATTGAAATGTTGCATCCCCATCATCTTAATGCCATTTTAAAGGATATATCAAGTAGGTAAACAATAGCTGCTTAATCTGTACCTCCATTAGACATCCGTAGTTGAAGATTTCAGATGTTAGAATCATATCTTCTTATCCCTCCTCACATAGCATAGATACATATATAGTGATATCCTCGTATGCTTGACTAGTCTCATGATGTCTCAGCAGCTATTTGTGTGATAGACACACAGAGAGAAAAAGGCCTGACTCCATTTATTTCGGCTGTTTGCAGTTCTGTGATTGACCGACCGGCACCAGCGCACCACCACGATCCCGTTGTTGGCTGGTCTTCCTGGGTCCTGGATGGGTAGGCCTAGAGGTGGAAAGGGCAAGAAGTCGATCGAAGCCGCAAAAAATGAGGATGCCGGCAGCGGGGGTGAGGAGGTGATCCCAGCTTACAAGAGGAGGAGAAGGCCACAAAAGCTTCTCAAGGATGACATTGACGAGGAGGAGGACATTGTCAAGATTGAGGAGGACGGTGATGGCACAAAAACGATTGTGCCAAGCAAGGACTCGAAGGGCTCAATCGAGAATGGAGGAAAGAAGAGGAGATGGCCATTGAAGCGCAGCTCTGACTCAGTGATGGAGGAGAAGGACGAGCCTTCAAGGCCAAATGGCTTCCGACAAAATGCAAGCCGGCGGAAGAGCACCCCACGGAGAGCTGCTGAGGCAGGTGTGGATTGCAAGTGAAGCTCTGAAGAGCTATGTGAGCCTATAAGTGATTAAGTCTCTTTCTAATCCTACCCTTTGTTACATAGATCGAGCATCCAGGAGTCTATTGTGACTTCTCTCCATTAGCATGAACAAGCTATGATTTGTGAGAATGCTAATGATAAACTGCCTAATTACAGTAAGTAGCTTTTTTAGCTTAAAATGCACTACTAGTAGTATTTAGATTATTGACAGTACGGATTTTCAAGAGTTTAAGTTAATTCGCTAGTTGGTAGCCTCTACTGTATCGATTAATTTTCTGAGAGGAACTCCACTTAGAGAATGTTAATTGCTTCCCTGTTCATGATCATGCATGATGAAAATCGCAATTACAGTTGATTAAGATCATATTTTTCCAAACATTTCATCCATACTGTAGTGATACATTTTGTGGCAAAATGCTTTTAACTAGTGTTTTTCTATTCACCTGAGTAGATACTATATGTTACATAGCACTTGTGCATGGTAGACAAGAAGAGCTCCTCTGTTCCATCACTACACCACATGGCAACATATTGGATTGCAGACTGTAGACTTTTCAACACCTTGGTACCCTCTTTACTTGATGCCACCAAAAAACAATTTCTTCGTTAAATCACTACCACAAGCTGAAAAGGACTTAGCGGGACATGCATCCTTTTCAAGATATCTTTCTAACCATTTCAGGTTGTACTTACATGGGGAACATATAATTTTCAATGCCATTGATGTGCATGTATATGAACATTCTATTAAGGCACCACATTTATTCTGGTTGTCTTCAACATCTTTTGCATCTTTGGTTTCTCCATTTCTTTGTTCGCAGTCTTAGCTTAGCTATCAATCATATATAAATACCTGTCTGAATGTGCTGTCTGCAGCATCAAGAAATGGTGGTTTTACTTTTACATAAATACCATCTTCCATTTGTTTTTTGAATGGATGAAATAAATTGATGCCAACCCCATCGGTTATGTTGAAATCCGCCTTATGCTGGTGTAAGCACTAGAATTTAGCATATGTTGTATTTTCTTCTCGCTGAGCATTCTGGGCATTCGTGTCAGTCTCATTTCTCAAGTCGGTGTCTTGAGTTTCTTGACCCTGATTCAGCTAAGATTGGATTAGAAAATTTTCATGCAAAAAAAGTTGAACAGGGTTGGCCTGAATAGACATAAGAGAATCGTTAAGTACCAAGGAAAATGTCTCACCTTTTTTTACATTAACTGGAGATTGATATCAGCTGCCAAACAGATGGAGCAACCCAATGTGTGCTGTACTGTGCTCATTTGTGCTCAGTTGCCCCAGAAGGGTTGATAATTGCAAGTGAATGCTTTAATAAGTTTCTTCTTCATATGTTCTCAGATACTGATTCTAGAGTGCAGATTACGTCGTATATGGAAACTTCAGCAAATGCAGATTACGTCATATGTTCTCAGATACTGATTCTAGAGTGCAGCATCGGTTAGTTTGACATATTTAACCCTTGGTAACCGTAACTCCCCTTCGTGTTTTGCACTGTTCTGATTGTATTCATTTCTTAAATTTAATGAACGAAAGAAGTGATTTGCATAGATCATCGGCAAATGTAGTGTGGTCTAGTAGTCGAAATAGATCGTTTCTGTTCCATGATGTAATCAGACATGTCTAGCTGTATTGTATCTTCGTTTTGTAAGCAAATTTATGTAGACAACAGTCATTCAGTCAGTTTGAAGCAAGCGAATCTAGTTTACTTATTTCCCAGTTGTGTATACTGGAGATGTATCATTAGTGTGAAATCATTGAGATTTCTTGTGGGCTTTATGTGTCTACTCATCTCACTTCTCCCATTCATTTGTCTAGTCCCCTCCCTCTCTAATTCTGTCCAAGCTATTGCAGTTTCGTGTTTTTGCTATCCTTCTTGTTGTAATCTTGGTCACAGATTTAGTTTTCCATCATGTAAGTTTGTAACTATCGCCTATCGGAGTACTTAGTACGCACCGCCAGTAGGTTCAAAGCCAAAAAGAAAAAAAGGAGACGAAAGAGGGAAGTAGACATTTGGTCTAACTGCTTTATGGGCTAAGCAGCTGCATGTTGCCATCTGAAGGGCCGAAGCCTATTAGAGTTCACAGTTCTCACACCCATTAACATATCCCCGCACCCCCGCCGCTCCCCGCAGCCACATCCTCCGCCTCCGTGCTCCCTCCTAGTGCTGCTCCCTTGTTGCCTCCGCTCCCTGCTCCCTTCGTGCCAAGCCACCTTTGCAGCTCAAGTGGAGGCAAAGGGAGGAGGAGGCCAGGCTGTGTTGCTGCAGCAAGGTGAGGGGGCTGTGCTGCTATAGCAAGGTGAGGGGAAGGAAGAGGGGGAAGAAGGGAGGAGAAGGGGGAGGAACCATCTGGAAGAGGAAGAAGGTAAAAGGGAAGGTAGTTTCTGGAGTTTCTTTTGATTTGCGTAGTCTGCATCTATCATTTTTTCGAGGGCTCTACAGGCCGAACATTAGAATGGTGATTACTAGGAAGTTTTAGACAATTTAGTAAGCTTTCCATCGAGCCATAGAACGTTAAAATCCATCGGGTAGTTTGCCTGTTATGGTCTTTGTATTGTTGCTATCCTGTAGATCGTCATAACAGAGTGATGCCATGGTATTTGGTGGATTAGGCAATGAATTCCACTGAATCAGGTCTGGGGAGTAACTATGATTGTGTAGATAATTTTATAAGCTTTCGATAGAGTGCTTAACCACTCGTTTTGATTGAGTTATGAATTTTGTATGAATTTCCAAAGTCTGCTGCTCTGTAATTTGCTTCGTAATTCTCTACTAGTTGCAGCAGTCCTGTTGTGGTGTGACTTAGCCTTAGTAGATTATAGAATTAATTATTAGTGTTAATTGAAAGTTGTAGCTAATTTTGTTAGCTTTCCTTAGAGGGCTAGAACACCTATGTGTGCAGAACGGTTTGGGAGTAATGCCTCAAAGATGGTTGCTGCCCGGTATGGGACAACATAGCCTTCGGGGCTGAAATTGGAGTTTTAGATAACATAATTTTTAAATTATAGTAATTAGGATTACGTGAGTATGATTATGTAGGTTACAAAACCCATAATATTTGCTATGTTGTGGTTTGACTTTGAAAGATATGATCGTATAAGCATGGGACAACGGGAAGGTATCCAGTGACATTAGATTGTTTGTGTCAGATTTGTACGTAAGAGTGATATCGTTTGCTTGTATATATATGTATTGCTTTAGTGATGAATTGAAATAGATGATGTTTGTTCAAGGGCAGGCTCAAGATCCATGTCGTCCACACATCATCATGAGTTTAATCAGGCAAATGCATGATAAAGTGGTAAATTTTAGGTAGTGATTGCTATTAGTTGAATTTCGATGCAATTCCCTACCATGCTATCATGAGTTGATTATTTCTATTTACATATTGACATATTGATGAATAATGGGTAATGGTACATGATATGGATAACTAATGCCGATATGTTGCCGAATAATGGTTAATGGAACATGACGTGTTGATATGCTTAAATGGAAAAGTTACATTACATGCATTCATGTCATACAAGAGGGTGGGAAGACTAAGATCCCTGTATAAAAAAAGAACGGGCTATTGAGGTCCTCACATAAAAATGGTGGGCTTGGGTGAGCTAATGTGCATGTGCATATGCATTGTGTCAAAGATAATGTGCAAATGTATAAGAAATAGTTAATGATAAATGAAAGGGGTTAAATGATAATGAATGGTTAGAGAGATTGTTGATAGATAATAAATGATACATGCAGTTGTTGTGTACTGTTTTGCTATATATTTGCCGAGTCTTTATACTCACCCTTGTTTATTTGTTGGTTTTTAGGTGATCTTTGGAGTTGTCATGCATTAGGAATGGGAGTTATCATATCCATGTCACATGCAAACGCTAATACAAATATCTATTTCCTAGACAATCACTTTTGAATGTAGTATATCTAATTTAGTAAACTAGCTCTTTCTAATTGAAACTTAGTTTATGTTCTAGAAAGCGTAATGTTAAACCTCAGAATGTTTATGCTGTAGTGGACTTATTACTGTTTAGTTATGAGCGTTCCTCAGGCGCGAGTGTCCTAAGTGTTCTTGGCTGCGGAGTCATAAGTTTTATTATGTTATGTTATCATTGTTATGGAATTAGTTATCTTTAATGCAGTTTGTTCAATATATGTTGATTGCCCCTATTTGTAGTTGTATATATAGCCGGTGCTATCGTTTTTAATAGCAGTGCCAAACCAAGATTGTTAATGTGTGTGGTAGCCTTTCAGACCTAAAGGTTGAGCTGGGGTGTTACAGACATTCGATGATCTGATCATTTGATCAGAACATACGAAACTAAAAAATGGCACCTAAAACGTGCATGCACATTAAATCGAATATATATCAGCTGGATTTTATCGTGTCTTAGGCTAAACTCTAACATGTTGATATCCTAGAACTAATGATAATTTATATCCACACCACGACATAACAAAAGTAAGCTACAAATGGATCATTGATATAAAACTCTAGCTCAATACTTCAACATACAACATAATGAGAGAAACATGGCAAACCATAAATAATGTAGTATAGTAAAGATACAATTGGAGTATCTAAATAACAAGATTTGCTCTCTATGCTCTTCATTTTATCTTGATCCTCTTTATTTTGCATCCCTAATTTGGTACTAATTCAGTAATTTCTACATAGAAAAATGAATAACACACGATATTTATTCAAATTTTAATAGAAATGATCAAAGTATCAAACATCAAAGGGGGAAAGGAGGAGCTATGGAGTGGGGAGTCGTCGAGTAACAAATGGTCCAGATCGGCGCGGTGGCACCTATAGGCCTAACTCTGCATTTTTGCCTAACTAATTCCTGGTGCTCGTCTTGTTGATTCTAAGGACCCAAGGTAGAGGAGCAACAGTGGCGAGCTCCCAACGGCGACAGTAGACGGCAACAGCGAGCCCCCAGGGAGGGCGATGACCAACAGCGGTAAGCCCCCATGGACCGGTGGTGGTGGAAGCCCAAGTAGCGGCGGCAGCGCAAACTACACACGCTGACACATGAGACACGAGAACGAGATGTGAGGGTGAGGTCAAGCGACGAGGGTGACAAGGCAAGCGATTGAAGGGAAGAGATAAGGTAAATTCTGCTGTGCGTTTTCACGTTTTAATGGGCCTGCCTGTCGTCAGTTTGCACTTTAGCCCTAGGTTGGGTTGTAGGCCTAGGGCTAGATCACTACTATTTGGATTTATTTAGCCACTATAAATGGAGTACCACTGCTAAGATTTTTAAGCCTCGGGCTATAGCCCACCGAGCTTAAGGTTTAGGTCCACCCCTATATATCAGCATGGAATTGTAGATTTTGAAGTGTCTTAGGCTCTGCTCGTATTGATTTCTAAAAACTATTTTTCTACATTAAATAACTTTTCTACAGTATCTAGTTTTTAAACGGATTGCCTTTTTAAGGTGGACTTTACTAGTCGATTGTAGTACACACTGTATTGACTTTATTTATATTGACCAAAATCACACGTAAGTCTCTTTTAACAAACTGCTACTATTTATAAGCTAAAGTTAAAAGCTAATATAAACAAACCCTTAGTGATAAATTAACATGATAAAACATACACTACGTTGCCACAAACTCAGTCACATGGAACCATACCCCTAACCCCTAGAGCGACATATATCCAAGGGAAGACATGTTCAGCGATGGCAACCTGAGTAGCTGTGACCAGAATAAATTCTATTACGAAGCTTCGAAGAAATGAATAAGACTGAGTTTTTTTAGGAGGCACGAAGCTTAGACCCTACTCATTTCGGTTTGAACTTCTGACTTTTGATTTATTTTTTTTATTTTTAAATTTTGTCTTTTTCTGACCTTTTAGCTTTTTTGCCGATTTTTTTTCTCGCACTTGTTTGCATTATGCGTGATGAGATAACCTATTTTTTTCTCGCACTTATTTGCCGAGTTGGTTTATTGAGTATAATTAAATGTAAAAAAATATTAAAAAACCGTAAATAAAAAACGAAAAAAGTATAAGTAAATTTTTAAAAAAAACAGAAAAAATAAAAAAAAACCTCTGAAAAAAATATAAGAAATTCATCGGCTACGGAAAAAACTTATTGTAGCTACTATGTTTTTAATGCGCTCACCGCCCACGGCCGTTCTGAGCGGGGCCTAGTCGAGTGCGCAAATGAACTCGTATCGTCAACCATGGTGATGAACTGAAGAAACCTGCCATTAACGCTCCCATCCGACCCTCACAATTGTACGTCCTCCCATCACAACGGTGCATGGTGGTACTACGGTTCTCCACGCGTGTACTTACCTGCTTTGTACGCGCGAAGGTACACAGACAACCAGATGGAGAAGAAAACAGGCAAGCCTGATTATTTTGACTACGAGTTATAATTTTTAGCTATAACTTATGACTTTTGGCTGATTACGGGAGAGAGTACAGAGAAATATAGACTTATATGTTATTTAGTTGATATAAATGAAATCACTGTAGTACATACTAGAATCAATTTATAGACCTTATCTTAAATAAATACTCTATTTAAAAATTAGTTACTATAATTTATATAGAAAAAAATGATTTTTCGGAAGCTGAAAAAGGAGAAGACCGCAACCTAGAAAGCACCCCAAAAACGAACTAGAAAGGCATCTCCTCCCTTCCCATTTCACCGCGTACGCCCGTGCCGTCCAATCCGGAGTGTACCACCTCCGTCTCGCGTCAGGAGGAAGGAGCGGACGCTCGCTGCTGTATTTCACGTACGCGCCCTACGCGCGGGGGAGGGGGACCCCCTGCACCGCTGGCCCATCAGGGGGGAAAGGGGGCAGAGCCCACCCAATTCGCCGTTCCTTTTCCGCGCGGGGGCAGCCGAGAAAAGCGACTTTTTTTGCGCGCACCGGTCACAGCCCACGCACGGAGCGCGCTGTGCCCCAGCAGTTGCGGGACAACGGCGTCGGGCCAATCCGCGTCGGCCCGCGCCCGCCGAATCTCGCGCGCCGGCCCCACCGCAACAGTGCGCGGACGCCGGATAGGGATCGGTCGGCCGCTCCGCGCGACGTGTCCACCTCGCGGCGCCGGCCGGATCGGGCTCAGCCGCAGAAGTTTGCGCATGTGACTGTCCGGTGCATCCATCGTATGTATAGCACTGTAGTAGTTTATTAGTCTTCGGACATACGATTATATGAATTTAGTCCTTTTCGTGGTCGCAACATCAGCAGCGAGTAACACGTATCGTCTACCATACTCGCTTATCGTGGTAGTTAGCATGCATAGTATCGCTCGGCAAGCAACGGCCAAGTAAGGCAGATGGTCGAGCTGTCAAGCTCATCTAGCTTGGTAGATCATCTATAGTGTCGGTCATGGTGTCTGCCAGTTATCCCAATGGATAAGTATGATATGTCACATATATCATTTACCGTTACTGCTACGGTCATAGAGTGGGCCAAATTTATAAAATTATGTGTCTATGGACTAGATTTTTAAAATGTTTATGGCTATGGACGGAAACACCGCACGGTATAGACAACGAGCGCAACGCTTACGTGATGAGCCCACGTGCTTGTAAGAGCTCTATTGGTTTGTATGCGTAGTGGCATGAGTTGCAGATAAGAGCCTAAGAGGATAACGACTGGTTCTGTTGCAGTGGGGACAGAGGGCGTGTGAGATAAAAATAAAGGTTAGTCTTAAAACATCAAAAGATTAAACTACATAAATATAAACATACTATTTTACGCTGGTGTAATCTACATTTATATCTATGAATAAGAGAGAAATAAAATAAAAAAAATATAATAAACATACATTAATAATAAAAAGTGCATCCTGAATATATAAATATACTTACAGTGAGTAAAGATATGTTATCTGGATATCAAAAATAGTAAAATTAATGGTACAATAATAAATTATAAATAAACATGAACATTCAACATAAATGAAATATACTATTAAAGTACTTAGCTTAAATTATAACGTAAATTCATTCTACGAGATTTTATTATATGAGACAATCATACTGCAGACAAGACAACTTGCTAAGGTAACTCAATCAGGGAAATTTATCAAAGCATGGTAAAAACATTTTCTCAAGGTCAACCAAACAAAGAAACAAAGGGAGCACACCTAAGTCAGCTGAAAGTCTAAAACAATCAATCAGCGTCTTAGATTTACATATCATTGTCGTACAATAAATTACCAAGTTAAATCCTAGATGAATTATGTTCATAGAAAATGAATATTTGATCACACATAAATCTACAAAGCATACAGACAAATGCCTATTAAGAACTTCATTCAACATTCAAAAATTCAGGCCATGGCAGGCAACACCTTGTGGGCATTTGGAAAGCGAATGCTATCGTATCAAGATTCAACATGGTATACTTGCTTGCCTCACTCGCATTCCTCCGGACAGCCTGCGTGAACACCTACTCCACCGAACGCATCCTGAGCCCCTCGTCGACGGCATCGACACGGGCCTCACCATCGGCGTCCCGCATCAGCTGGACGACGTCCTCTGTGCTGTGCTACAGCGGCTTGTAGCTATAAATGGCGAGGGCGATGCATGCACCCCCCCAGCTTGGCACCGCTGAGCTCGCACAATTGGCTAAGCGCACGGAGCGCTCTGCAGCTTGGCGTGAGCATTCTGCTTCTTGTGTTAGCGTATAATTGCTCATGATTGTATCCCAAATGTTGAGTGATTAAGAAAGCGCTCTTTTCCTTAGAAAAACGTGATACAGTACTTGTTTGGTTCCTGACTACAACCACGCCGTATGTTTGTCTATGACAAAACTTTCGGCCTATCAAATTCATTAACCGAACCAAACCACACACACGTCCATCTCTGCCCGGCCCAGGACGCACAGACACAGGCACACGGTATGACAGTAACGCCCAAACACGGGAGCCAGCCGGCCCCTGCCTGCCCGGCTGCCCTCTCCTCGGCCGCGCGCGAGCGGAGGCCCACGTGCGCCATGACAGCAACCACGCACCAGGGCACAGTCACCGGTAGCATCATCAACAGTTCCGGAGCCAGCGTAGCGGCAGGCGGCAGCAGCGCTCCCTCCCTCCCTCTCTCGTGTAGTCGCCTGTCCCGAGTGACACGGCGCTGCCGCTACCTGCTGCCCCCGTCGCCGTCGCCATTCATCGCGCCTGTAGCTGCGAGGGCGTCGCTCGCTGGCGCTGCCTGCCTAATGCCGATGCGATGCCAACGGCGATCCGGCTAAGATTCGGTGTTGGGCTCATGCTGCTGTCCCGGCGGTGTAGACGACGTCACCCGCGATTGGGAAGGGAACAGGGAACTTGCCGCATTCAACGCTCGCACTCGCAGCATGGGCGCTTTCGTCTTTCAAGTAGCGCTCGACGATGGCAACACGGCGTATGACTTTAGACGACGGCGATCCGTCGATGGACGCATGTAAGGATGGATTCCGCGCCAACGCGAAAAGAAAATCCAAGCAGTTGGCCCGGTTAGCTGATTAACCGCCGCGCGCCTTGTGGACGTGTTTTACATGACTTGCCCGGAGGAATTGCTGATCAATGTACCTGTTCGGTGTTGCACGCGTACAATCAACGTTAGCTTTAGGCGATCACGATCTGTTCGCACTTTATATATCAATATAAGATACTATTGTAGAATATCATCGTCAAAATAAGAAATATAATAATAAAAGCAACAATAGAAATTACAAAAGAATTAAAACTTTAAGAATCCTTTATTAAAGGACTAGCAGATATTAATACAATTATTCCGAAAGTCATACAGTTATTGAATTGAAGTTCATCAATTATGCCCTTTTAATATTAATATCCTGAAGATGAATTGCTAATGCTTTTAAGCATCCATTACCTTAATAAAATATAAGTTATATATAGACCTCAATTCAATAACTCACACAATTATAATTAAATAAAATTGCACTTAATTTTATTTAGTTATGCGAAATATGTTAAGTTTAATATCACTATCATTTGAGGAATCAAGTAAAAATGAGTTATGCCAGGTCCCACCTGCCAAGGTTCACAATTTTACAATCCTAACAATTTTATATCCCATAATAAATAATTCATGAGTTAAATTAGTATTGCTAGCACACTTATGATGGTCCTAATCTATATTGCACCAAGAACTCCAATTTAATCTATAACTATCGTTTTTTAACAAAATCTCTACCACGTTCCTCGCCCCAAGGGTGTTTTCATCACCAAGGTAAGAATACTACTTATTAATGCTTTATACCACTTTAGCTTCACGGTCCGTATGACAACTATATGCGAATTGGTGATATCTGAAATAGAAAAAATGATTTTACACAACACACACCAAGTATATCTTATAAAATAAGGAATAAATTTATTTTTTTATAAGTTATCCGTCGTAGCTGAAAAAAACATTTCTGTAACTGCTAGGTCAGGCATGCAGGGTCGTGCATGCATGGCCATTGGCCGCTCTGCGTGCTCTAGCCGCCGCTAACATGAACGGTGTCTCCTTTCGTTGAGGAGAGAGCTTCTCCAAGGGTTAAAAGGAAGGAGGGGATATGTAACTTCGAGAGTAGTCTTGTTTTTGTAGAAGGCTTCAAGGGTTTTTTTATAATAAGCGTAGTATGGACTATTTCTCTTTTACATTTATAATGTAAGACTTGTGATGAATAGCTATAAAGTATTGCTTTTTAGCACAGTTTTCTCGTGTGGACATAACACAAAGGGCTACCAGGAATCTTTTCTTAGGCTACACACAGTGACACCGAACGTCGTGTTCGGCGTTAGCGTTGAGCTTTTTTTACTATTTATTTTTTTTTTTTCCATATTTCTTTATATTGTACGTGATGTGCTAACATGTTTTTTCTATTTTTAATTTTTTAAAATTTAATTATGCCAAATAAGCTAACTCAGGTACAGTATAAATCAGCTAGTTATAGTAAAAAAATCATAAATCATCTTTATTCTGAATGCTACCTTAAAATAAGAGAAAAATAAGCCAACTCAACTACAATACAAATCAATTAGTTATAATAAAAAATAAAAAATTATCGTTATTCTAAACATTATCTTAAGACAAAAGGGGAAGAGGATTGAGGCCGCGCTCAAGTCGGCTTCCTGTCATTGTGATGGCGATTTTTATTGTAGCAGTCTTGTAGCTTAAGTACTGCTCTGATGAAATTTTTTCGATTTTTTCGCTTTTTTAAAAAATTACTTGTACCTTTTTTCCGTTTTTTGTTTTCGGTTTTTTATATTTTTTTACATTTAATTATACTCAATAAATCAACTCAGCTAAAGTGTTTTTTCAATCAGGTACAGTATTTTTTCAACAAAAATTAAAAACCATTGCTATTTCAATCACCCCTGAATATACTTGTAACAAAAGAATGGTTAAAGGCACGGACGTGGTTGGCCTCTACCCTTCCACTTTGAGTTCGACTAGAAAGCTCTTGCCTTATTTTAACCATTGGTCTAGCCTGGGCCTGAGTTGTGCCTTGGCGTGTTCGGATTGGTGGAGAATCTTTTTTCGAGTGAGCTCTTTTAACACTGCAGTGAGCTTTGGATTTGCCTCGAAATACTCCAACTGATTGGTTTGGGGTTCTGAGCTTCCTGTTATTTTTGACTTGCTTGTTCCGTCGTCACCTCCCTACCCCCATCTGTCCATGGTAAGCTGTACGTTAGCGCATAGCAGCAGATACGAGTATACGATACGACTGCGGATGCGGCATTGCGGTGTGGAGCGGTGTGTGGACGTAGCGAGGGCCTGCCGTCCCGAGGCGGAAAGCGGGCGCAGACATCGATCAGTCACCGGCCAGCGTCCAGGCAGCTGCAGCGCAGCGCGCGCACAGTGGCGCCTGCTGTTCACGCCGCTCCCCTCGTCACGAGCTGGTGGGCTCCTGTTGCTCTCGCCCGCCCGGCCCCTCCTCTTTCCCCGTCACCTGTGCGCGTGATTCGATCGCCGGCCGCGCGCGCCGGCACTGTGCGCCGGATCAGGACGGCTCGAGCAGAGGCGCGCGGACTTTTCCACACCAACACCTGCGTACACCGCCCTGCCGCAAGCGCCGCCGCGCCCGCCCGCGTATATATAAGGTGGTGCCGCCCCGCACAGCCGTTCCGCCACCACCCCGTAGCCCAGCGAGAACGAGAGCTAGCTACTAAGCTGTAGCGTTTAAAAAAGAAAGCAGCGCGCGGCAGGAGCTGGGAGCAGGGGAATACCTTTTCGGGAGTTTTTTTCGTCCTCATCGATAGATCCGAAATTAGAAATTTCGAAAGTTTTTGAAAAAATTCGTTCAAAATTTTTAAATTTTAAATATGTTTTTAGTAGAAATGGAAAAACAAAAAAACTCATTGGTCTTGTAATTTTGCGGAGACCAGAAGTCGGTGACATTCGGTCGAAATTGTTTTGGCTGGGAGTGGGAAGTGTGTGTGGAATAGTGGGAGTGCGTGAGGTGGGGGGGAGGGACACAGCGCACACGCGCACAAGCTGCATCACAACACAAAAACCTTTATTTTAAGGGCGGTGCCACCACGGTTGTTGCCTCCCTCGCCCCTGCCTGCCTTCTGCGCTTTCTTTTCTCTCTCTCTCCGCTCTCGCTTCCTCCCTCTTTCTCCTCTCTCTAGCCAGAGAGGAGGGGAAGAGGGGGGCAAGAAAGCCACCACTAGCTTAGCTAGCTCCCTCGCCACGCGCTTTCATAGCAGCAGGGGAGGGAAGGGACCGAAGCGCCGCCGGCCGCAATGGAGACAGGCAGCGGCGGCGTGGGCGGGGGCGACGACGTCCACGGGCTCAAGTTCGGCAAGAAGATCTACTTCGAGCAGGACGCGGCCGGCGGGAGCGGGAGCGCGACTGCGGCGGCGGGTGGCAAGAAGGGTAAGGGTGCGGCGAGCGGCGGCGCGGGGGCAGGAGGGGCCGCCGCCGCCGCCCCGCCTTCGAGGTGCCAGGTGGAGGGCTGCGGCGTGGATCTGAGCGGCGCGAAGGCGTACTACTGCCGGCACAAGGTGTGCGCCATGCACTCCAAGGCGCCGCGCGTCGTCGTCGCCGGCCTCGAGCAGCGCTTCTGCCAACAGTGCAGCAGGTAATAAAACACTTACTACTACTGCAGTAAATTCCCCCCTGCTCCCTCCCATGGAGTTGGTGGCTTCACTGATTTGTTGGTTAAGTGTTTATTGCCGCATTAGATGCGGTGTCCGACCCGGTGGCCGGTGGGCTCGCAATTTGGGCTCCAGCAATTGGCTCCGTTACGCCTCCAATTACTCCATGTTGTCTCTTCTGAAATTTCTGCTGCTACTTTCCTCTACTGTTCCACTTGCGATACTCCTATCCTACCTCACAAGCGGTGATTAGTGTAGTTGAGGATGGATGCCGGTAAAAATTCAGAACTAATCCATAGATTGGCTGTAAGAGTTCAATCAGGTGAGTAGCAGCTTGTGGCTCTTACTAGTAACTAAGGTGTTCGAGCTCTGCAATTGGCTCTTCTCAGGACAAGAAAATGAGTCCTGGAATTGACCGGCCATTCATATGCATCTTGTAGCTAGTAGTAACATTCCATCCAGCAAATTACTACTTCTCGTAACCAGATTGAGAAATTCAGATGCTGTGTTCATGGTGAGGTTCATATGGTGATCCATGGGTGTACTGCTGGTGTGCATTTGGTGGATAGCAATTAATGTAAAATCTGGACATCTGGAATCTGACCAGAATAGTAAGGGACATAAAAGTGTACATCCTGAATATCTTGTCTGAGTAGCATATATAGCAAGTCTAGATTTCTTTTTTCTCAGTCTACTGTATGGTAGGATATGAATGGGTGGTACACTGGTACTACTACTACTACTACGCTTTTTAATGTAATGCCCTAGTGATATTGGGCTGGAACAAATAAAACGGAATAGCAAAGAACTACGACTATAATGCCAATTTTCAAATAACCATTATAACAAATTAAGGCCGCAGTAATCAAATACCAATAGTAATTCTTATTTAGTTCATCTGTGGTCACATGTAGTTCTTGTTTCGAGATTTGTTTGGTAGCTTTTGATTATTTTGAGAGAACCCTATAGTATCATTTATTACTATTTAGAGAGTACAAGCGTACACCACCATCCTAAATGCCAAACTGAAGTAAAGGCGTCTGATATATATTGCACATTGGTGAACTTTCTGAAGAAGAAGAAAAATAGTGCCATCTCATTTCACATGGTCCTGCGGCTTGTGGCCTTATGCATCATCAGAAAAGAGAAGGTTCTCACTGCTGTTTCAAAGATAAAACATCATTTATGGCTATTACTGTACTATAAGCCTTATGACTATTACTGTACTATTAGCCTTTGCGCGTGTCCACTATCTAGGAATGATTACAGATGCCCTTTCCACATGGTAACTTTTTATTTTCCTGGTCCTGGTGTATGGATGTGATCATGAAAAGCGTGTCTTTGGTTGGCGTTGCTGCTTTGAACAAATGCGAATTAGTTTAGGATTAAGAAACAAATGTTCCGCTTGCATCAACGCAGCTTTTCATGTGGCATGTGGTTGCTTTATTTATTTATTTATCTGATGCATGCTTGGTATTAAGATAATCTAGTAGCTGGTTCTCGATTACAGAGTTAGCATTTCCCCTCTTTTCATGTGCATGCAGTTTTTTACAGTTAGAATCACTATTATATGCAATTGATCCATGAATATTCTTCTCTCTGCATTTGTTGTGTGAAAATGATTATTGTTTTCATTTTCAGTATACTGTTTCTAGGAATGTGATATTCTTCATTAGTGTAACTTGTCAGATGTTTAGATGCTGCCTGTTTTCTCTTGTGACATTGTACTGATAACTTCACTTGTGGAGCTTGTACCATATGTAATTCCTTTATCCACGTAAATCACAGGTTCCACCAGTTACCTGAATTTGACCAAGGAAAACGTAGTTGCCGCAGACGCCTAGCAGGTCACAACGAGCGCAGGAGGAAGCCGCCACCTGGACCTCTCTCTTCACGCTATGGCCGACTTGCTGCATCCTTCCATGGTAACAAGTGCCTCCTCTTATTGCGTATCCACACATGTGCAGTTCGATTGAATGTGTTAACATGCTGTTCTTGCAACTTTTCGTCCAGAAGAGCCCAGCAGGTTCAGAAGCTTTCTGCTGGATTTCTCATACCCAAGGGTCCCAAGCAGCGTGAGGGATGCGTGGCCAACTATTCAGCCCGGTGACCGCATGTCTGGTACTATCCAGTGGCAAGGGAACCATGAACTTCAACCTCACCGCAGTACAGTTGCGGGATATGGCGACCATGCATACAACGGCCAGGGTGGTTCAGCGGCAGGGGCACCAATGCTCCCGACCTTTGAGCTCCCCGCAGGCAGATGTCTCGCAGGAGTTGCCACCGACTCCAGCTGTGCTCTCTCTCTTCTGTCAACTCAGCCATGGGATAGTACCCACAGTGCCAGCCACAACCGGTCACCAGTAATGTCGACGACCAGCACATTCGAAGGCAACCCAGTGGCGCCCTCTGTCATGGCGAGCAACTACATGGTGGCAAGCAGCGCCTGGACTAGTTCCCGGGCCATGAGGGCGCCAGGAACGTGCAGCTGCATCACCTGCCGCATGAGGTTTCGCTGAACGAGGTTAATCAAGGCTCAGTTCATCACGGTCAGTTCTCCGGCGAGCTCGAGCTTGCACTGCAGGGAAGTGGCCCGCCACACCCCCCACAAGCCGAGCATGGGTCCGGCAGTGCCTTCAGCCCCTCCAGCAATGCAATGAACTGGTCCCTGTAGGGACCAGTTCGTGCACACCCCCTCTCACATGGAACATTGGGAGGCCTGATTTTGTGCGCCTTACCTTGCCGTTTATGTTTTCAGGATGGAGAGGAAATTCCGAACTGATAGACTAGGATTTTCCTCCCGTGGAGGCCAATGTGTCCATGAACTCAACACCTGATCCTATATATGTAAAACTCCATGACTTAAGTATGAATATGCTTGTCAAGGACTTTTACTTGACCTATTAATCTCGTCGTCCTTGTTTCTGTTCACATTTTGACTCAAATGTGTTTATTTTCATGGGTATTGTTGTGGACTAAAAGCTAGATACTCCATTAGTGGGTGCCTTGTCAGGTTAGGTTATTGGTTTGGTTATGTGGTTGATAAGGGTAAGCGGTACTTGTCACTAATGGTAGCTTAATCCTGCAACGGATTTCCATCCTTTTCAGATTGTACCATGACCTTATCCACACATCTTTTTCCAGGCGAGTGATGTAAGGATCTGTGCGTTGATCTTGGTATCTGCTTCTCATCGTACTTGGCGCTCTGCAGCGAATTCTCCCTGTGAAAGATTATGTACAGTCAGATACTAATCTACGCCTTCCTACTTCGTAGATTGTGTTTGTATAGCAAGTTAGGCTATAGATAGAAAGCAGGGATCATATTTGTTCGATTTCCCTAGCCTTACTAATCTGCTGTACACCGACAATTCCCCTGCTGCCGATACGGCACCGTGATATATACTCGTTCCCTGCGCTCCATTGGAAGTGCAGAACTCCAAACCTCCGTGCTTTATTTTCTCACCGGCGAGTGCTTCCGGCAGGTGGGCGCGCTGCCGTTCCGGGAGGTTCTGGCCGCCCTGGCCTGCGGGGTAAGCGGCAGCGGCTCGTGCCCGCGCTGCCGGTGCAACTTCTGCATCGTGCCCGTGGTGTGGACGAACCCCCCGGACGGGTGGGTTGCGGTGTGCAGCTACTGCAGTCGGCTGCCTGCCAGGGAGCACGCGCCGCGGGACGCCACGGCCGCCGTGGCCGCGAACGGGGAGAATCAGCTGGAGGAGGAGGTGGAAAGTCTGGTTGGATTGGTGGGGCCTGCCGCCGATACTAAAGCCAATAGATGAGCGCCACGTGTGGGGAGTTAACCCGTCCAACTTTTGTAGTAAATACACATGTAATGAAACAAAGTATACATATTTTTAATTATGACGAAAGATGCACACCATACTTGCACATTCGTGTGCGCGCCTGTGGCAAACTACAGTTAGGCTGCACATGTTCATTTTGCAATTCCATGCTTGATTGGGCCAGATTACTATGGACTATAGTGAGCGAGCACTAATAAGAGCCGTTCATTTCATTTTTCTAGAGCTTCTAGCTTTCGGCCGTTAATTTTTTTGGCTAAATTTATAATGTAGAAACTATTAGTTTTATAAAAAATTAAAGAAAAATAATAAGAAAAAAAGCAAAAAGTCAAAATTATGAAATCAATACGTTCAATCTAGCTTGGCTTTTAAATAGCTTAGGTTAAGCTCGACATCTCACTGGTCACTGGTTTATGTCAGGGCTGGTAGGCCCAGCCCATTAACGGTGTTGTGGTTAGCGAGCACGTGCTTGAACCATTTTAGGTGGGTTTTTTTTTGCCACAGCTGATGGTTTATTATTATGGTTTATGATTTTTGGCACTAATATGAGTGTTTTGTGTGAATGAATTGTATGTGGATAAACCAATAAATCATCTTTAAAGACTGTTTTAATAAATAATATTAAAAATATTTAGATAAAATTATTCTATTTATTTATTTGAAGGTGGGTGTAAGCCAAGACAACGCCATCTCGATTTGCCGATCGATCGGCACGAATGATTGGAAGGAGCCAGCCGAGCTCGCGCTGGCCCGCCCGTGTCGCGCTTCGGAGGGCGCATCATTGGACGGACCACGCAAAGGATTGGCCATCCTGCACGTTCCCTTTCGTAGTGAACCAAGCCACACCGTGTAACGTCAGGTAGCATTGGTTCTCCTGTCTTGCTGGGGACGAAAGAACATGCAGTAGATATTATAGTAATTTTATCTATATTAATTAAAATTATATAAGAGTTTCTCTTACTTCATATTCTCTTATATAATTTTTCTATCAATTGTTACTATTTATAGGATGAAAGAACATGGAGTAGATATTATAGTAATTTTATCTATATTAATTAAAATTATATAAGAGTTTCTCTTACTTTATATTCTCTTATATAATTTTTCTATCAATTGTTACTATTTATGGGCTGTAATTTAAAAAAGGCACTAACTGTAGCCTAAAAGAGCAGTCGCATCAAGTAACATCTACTGGTCAGTTTTCTGATACTGGTAGCGATAGATTCAGCTTCGCATGCTGAAAAGGGGGTGTTTCGAGTCCGAATCCTGCCCTTGTAAGTCACTGTAGTTTGCTGCAGTTCAGTTTAGCGGATCTAGCGCCGTAGTGCGCCCAACACTTTTGAATTGTATTTGACATGTATTTTTAATCTAAACAGTTGTAATCCGGATCTGTCAGATGGATAGGCATACGCGCTGCTCGATGGCCGACTGCCTAAGAGCTGCGTTTTTCTGCGCAGCTGGGCTGCCAATCTGCCATTGCCAATGGGGTATGGGGCTCGAACGGGAGCCTCGCGTTTCATCACACAAACAGTACTGAAGCTACATTTTTTTAAATTTGATCTTTACACGTTCGTTTTTATAAAGTCTACTTGCCGAGCCGAGCTACTGCAACTCCGCACTCATCTGCTCAGCGCAGCAATCAACGCCTCATAATTAACGTTAACTAAGAGGGTGATCGTTTTAACGATGACTTCTGATTTTTGACTGAAATTTCACTGTAGCTGGCTTTTTTACTGTAGTTGATTTGACTTTTTAAGCATAATTAAATTTTAAAAAATATAAAAATAGAAAAAATATGTTAGCCCATCACGGATAATGCAAAGGAACACGGGAAAAAAAAGAAAAATGTAAAAAAGCCCAAAAAATCTAAAAAAATTAGAAAAAGATGAATTACTGAATAGTAAAAAAGCTGAAGTTAGAAGTTAAATCTGAAAAAAACTGAAATGAGTGAGATCTAAAGCTTCTGACTAGCGCTAATAAAATATAATTAGCATTAATTAAACATGCACACTATTTGTGACAGCTCGCGTTTCACGGGCCGAGCAAGATGGGTCCACGCGGTGCGGTGGTGCGGACTGCGGAGCCAGGAAACTCGCGTGGGTCCGTCGGGCAGAGATTTTTACAGGGGATGGACGGAGCGGCACCAGCGTCTGCCTAATCAGCTTTACGTTATTTTTAGCCTCCATTAAAGTTAGATGCAAACGAAGCATAACGGAGCACCATATCTGCTCGTTTTCTCTCGACCGTCGCATTCCAATCCAACAGACATACGTGTACAGAAGAGACAATAAATCGGGTTCCAACCCAACAAACACAATTGCACTGAAGAGACACTCAATAAATCGTACTACAGTTAACTAGAGCCTGCTATAAACAATAAACTAAAAAAACAAGTAGATCTGCCCTGTACAGTTAACTACAGTTTGTTATTTTTCATTTAGTTATTATTCCAAAATTTAATTATTTGTGAATGTTACTTTGAAAGTCGTATGAAAATTAAATTACAAATTTTTATTTTTATTTATTTTGAATTTTAATTAATTTAGATTGTAATTGATATAGGATGTCTCTTTTAATCTGAACTATCATAACTCAAATAGATGGCTAAATCTTTCTGATTAATATGTGAATATCCTCATATTGCCTAATTAGTAAATGTATAGATGTATAGATTTGGTAGCTTGAGAAATGGATGAACTGATTGATTCACTGGGTAATTGAACTTCGATTCATCAGATCGTTAATATACGGTCCTCGAGATATTTTTCTTTCTGAGTGAAGTACAGAGGCCATTGCTGGCGAGCATACGTTTAATCTCACATCAATTGTTATTTATCGCATCCATGTCATTGGTACACCCATCAAGATCAATCATCTGTTCACATCGGATCAATCATCCATGGATGTCTCCTGTGAGCTTTGATCCTATCCACTTCGTCCTGACAAATGATTTTCAGGGTAATCCTAACATAATCTGTCTCATCCAGGTTGGTCTTCAGTAAGATGGAGAAGATAAGAGGCCATACGCCAGTTTTGTTTAGATGCGTTGATTGCGTTCGCTTGATCACATGTGTATCGATCACTGCATGCCGACGCTATCCTCTTTCTGTACACGTAAAGATACAGACAAGTACGAAAGATACAGACTAGCACTGGGCAATACGAATCCTGGCGATATTTTTTTCCAGGGAATCCTCGCGTTATCATTGATATGGGTGTTTTAATATCGTCTTATAAATAATTTGTTTGGATTCAGATGAAACTTTTAAAAATCTGGCTACAATCACACGAAGAGAAGACACATAAACTTTTATACAGGTTCGGATCTTTTTTCTAAGAGAATAATAATCCTACTCTTATATAGCTATATTCAAAGAATTAAGTACAATTGAGAGAGTAATATAGAATAGCTTACTATCTATCCATCATCATCTGATCTGGATTGCCTTATCTTTCTATCCGACGTCAATATTTAAATAGCTTGTGAAGCAGCAACTATTGTTCCACGCCAAGAGACGCCTTCACGTTTCGGGTGATAACTGTCTGACGAAAGTTATTATCAGATAGACACGCTACCGTATTTGTTGTACAACAGTTGTTGTTAGAGAGAGATTACGTGCAATTATTCCTAAGAATAAGCGTACATTCTAACCACTTTATCAGACGAACTCACGATATAGTACATCGTCGTAGATAAATCAGTCAGAGATAGACTGGCCATAGGAAAGTCATGCGACCATGAGGTGGTCGCATAACAACTTACAACTCGATGTTTGTAAAAGAACTTACGACTATGAGGTAGTCATAAAAAGATTTATGACTATGTAGTCGTAGAAGAGCTAACGACTATAGGATGATCGTAGAAAGATTTATGATTATCTTGTGAACTCACTCCTTATAGATAAGAGGTATATTAGAGGAGTATAATGATATAATAATATTATTTACATATAAATAATAATTTAAAAATATTATATCCTCACGCAATCACATAACTTCTATTTTTTCATGTACGTATCACTACTTTTTTTCTACGATGTTGATGCACTGCTACTCGTAGCGTCGCCTGTACCTCCTATAAATGGTCTTTAGGTCGTACATGTTGCTTTGACGAATTAGCTAGGGCATGAAAATATTAGATTTGTATGCATAATCTGATCAACATATACGTCAGTCCAATAGGATAAGTGAGAGATGCGTGAGGTCCCGATGAAAGGGACAAGTGTTTCTCAACTCTTTCTTGAGCTGCCAATTAATCTGCCATGCATCACCATCTCATGTGTGCAATTTTTATTTACTTTACCCCGTTCTTAACTCCAGTGTTGAATGGTGACCGGTAAATTACCTGACCTACACGTGGACGTCTGATCTCCACGTACGTCCATGGATTTATATATGTACTGCTTCTGTGTCACGAATTGGATTAGTCAATAAGAAATTGCTGGACGTCTGAGATCGAAATGTGGGTAATCGTATCGGTGAGTCAATCGCTGAACATGCTCTTCGTACTCATCGGACCAGGAATATATGTAATGAATTATTATCAATGTGTGTTAAGTTAAAATTTGATTTTGTACAATTTTATAAGTTTTTAGATTTGTTGTCAGAATAAAACGGTATGACTGGCCATGGGGCGGTGTGATCGGATTCTAGAGGCGATTGGACTACCGTGCAGTGTGACTGGTTTTTTCTAGAGATGTGCTCAGTCCAACTGGCCAATGGGTGGTGGTCCGACTGGGTTTGGCCAAACGGTCAGACCAATATGGTTGTCATGATCTGACCAACTCCCCTGTTATTGGGGTTTTATTGGATTGACCAGCGCAGTCAGACTATTTTTGTCTGCAAGTATCTGGAGGTTTTAGATACTTGTGAAAAATAGACATGGGTTGAGTTTTGGAGACCTAAGTCATTGCATTCATAGTTGATGAAGCATGTTTAGACTAACGTAAGTCAACTTATGAAGAACTTGTGTCTAAAAATAATTTCTTAGTATTTACATATGTATGGAAGTTTAGAGTCAACTATGGTCAACAGCGAGGATCAAGACTACGCTTATGTAGGAGTTGAGATCCAGAAAGATCAAGAATGCTATATGAGATGGTTGAGCACAAGCGTGACATAAGAAAGGTAATGAATATTAAAGAGAATGTTCAAGCGACGGATTGCACCAAATGGCTTGGTCGGTCCAAGTGAGACGTGGTCCGATGGAACAGAAGTGGGAGAGACTTGCTGACGTGTGACAAATCATTTGTACACCTCAGGGTGAAAACAGATCGAACACGGATGGATAATGGCTCTGCCATATTTATTTTTATATTTTTCTCTTGATACGGATATGAATATTTTTAAATACAAATACAGAACGAATATGAATTGAATCGAATACGGTCACGAATATTTTTCAGAATATGGAAACTCTTTAAATTGTACGCACAAAATGAACAAGAAACATAACTACTTTATTTATCTAAACATTTATGAGAAACATTTATGAATTCTTTGTATAGGTTAAAATTTCTTCTCTTCTCTAATTCCATGTCTTAATGTATATGTAATTTATGATAGGCTACTAAAGTATCTTATAAATGTGTTGGACTGAAATAGAGTATATAGGTTGCGGATATTCGACCCCTAAATATCTAGATAATCCAGATCCGTATTCATATTCGATGGATAGTGAGCTACCGAATTCGTATTCGTATTCGACAGAGAAAATCCGTATTCATTTCTAATCCGATACTATCCGATAAATATCTGAGCCGACATAATCTATATTCAAAAATTATTTAAATCGGTTGAAAACTATTCGATCTGTTTTCACCCCTAGGTGCACCTAAATGTGAAAAGTATGGTGCTTGCTTGAAAGAGAAGATGAAGATTGCGTCAAGGCAGGGGTATTTTGGTAGTTTGTCAAATATCAGAAACTTCGTTAGATGGAAGTTGCGGCACTTGAGCGCCGTTTGGGAAAGTATTTTAGGTCAAGGTGATGCTGAGAAGATCAAGTGAATCAAGGTCAAGGTGATGCCGAGAAGATCAAGTGGATCAAAGGCTAAAAACTTAATGGGTTCAGGCTCATTTGCTTTGAAAAGTATGCATGAGTTGAGTATAAAACCTGTATTATGTGAGGTTAACTGGTTTGCTCTATTTGTGCTAAGTGGATAGTATCTATTAGGGTTAGATATAGACTAGTTGCTATATCTATTTAGTGGATGGGGTGGAGCTTTGCATGCTAACTATTCCAACCATCCTTGAGTTAGGGATAGGTTTGAGAGAGAATAGTGAGTGTTGTAGTGTGCTTTCTTATCCTTCTTATGAAGTAGCTATAAAATCTTAATTCTCAAGTAGCAATACAATCAAATTTATTCATCTCTCATGAATCCTTCTTATCTTGGTTGATTTGCTCTTATTTTTGTCAGTTCTTTGTTTCTTTTCTCTCATTTTTGATCTTGTTGGTGTTAAGGATATTTTAGTGATGGAGATGACTCATGTAGATCAAATCACATCTATTTAAACACTATAGTTTGTAAGATCTCAAAGTTGTCTAATTCTTGCTTGATTTGAAGCCTTTCTTGTGAATCCTTGATATGAAAGTTTTGGTTTTAATTCATTGGTTGGTTTTGCTTACTGTGACACATAGAAACACATCTAGATTCATCTTGACCGTTCTTACCTTGTTTGAGATTTGCCCAATTTTAATGCAATCTTAGATGTTTTAAGTAAATATTAGGATTTTGGCCAAGATCATTCCAATTGTTGAATGAAATAGGTTAATAAGACTCTCAACAAGGGGTGTGTGTGTGAAGTTTGATCTCTTTTGATCATGAATTTTGAAGTTTGTACCAAAGTTGTTTGGATTCAGACTAATTTTGTGTTTTGAGAACAAGGGAGTGGTCAAACCGCTCTTAGGCCCGATCAAACCGGTCGCCTGTCAGACTGCAGGTTTGTCGCCGGTCAGGTAGAGAGCTAAGTTCTTTGTTGTTTGGGCTTGTTGGTTGGTTGTGCTATAAAATCTATTCTTTTGAGTAGAGTGAAAGATTTCAGTACTTGAGATAATTTGAGAATGCACTATTCATCCCTCTATTGCTGTTGCTGATCATACGTCCTTTCCATATATAGATCAACTTATCTCGGATATGCATATCTCAACCTCCACGCCCACGATATTCGAGTCAAATATCCATTGGTGTGGCAACATTATTATTTCATTTAGTTTTCACTCATACATTAGTGCGAAACATACGCTACCGATCGACAGTTACAACATACTGGATCTCAGCTTCGTCACTCGCTGTTCAGAACACTTCATGTCTGCAAACACATCAAATTAGGTCGCGAGTTGTCTTAAGAAGACCGAGGACGAGATCAAGAATCCGACTTGGCGCGTGTAAGAGTGTCAGCGTGCGCCTCGTGCTTCATTAAACAATTCAGAGTCGACAAGGTCTTCTAGATCCCAACGACGAAGGCTACCCGTCTCTGCATGCAGTACTCGTATGGTATAACAAAATAGTTTTGGATAGGGACCCACCTGTCGGGCGGCAGACGGACTGTGGCCTGCCCCTGCCTCTACAAGTACTCCTTGGAGCTGGAGGTGCAGCATGCAGTAGCTCAGCTCGATCAGCCGCTAGCTAGCTAGACCGAGAGCCATTCCGATTCCAGCTCTGAAATGGGTCTCGGATCTGGAATGGGGAGGCGGACTCTCCCTCTTCTTCTTTCCTTTGCTCTGTTGTGCAGTGGTGCTCATGGAGCGTTCAACAGGTACAGCTTCCCCAAGGATTTCATCTTTGGCACCGGCTCCGCAGCTTATCAGGTTTGCACATCGGTCATATCTCCTAGTTTAGTTGTCACTGTGTTGGATTTTGTTGCATGATGCATGCGTATGTGTGACCTGTAGCTGAACAGTTAGTATCTTGCATTTGATCACTTGCAGTACGAGGGCGCTGTTAATGAAGGAGGCAAAGGTCCCAGTGTGTGGGATATCTTCGCTCACATTCCAGGTCTGGATATATATACGTCTCAAATCCTGCCTCTGAAAGATGAACTGCAGTGAAGGGTGAACTGTGAAGTACAGTCACAGAGGTCCTGAATAGCTAGCTTTCTCTCCCAATTATCTGACAAGTAGAAATTACCATGCGTTGCGTGCCTGCAGGTAAAATTTTAAATGGTGATACTGGCGATGTAGCTGATGACTTCTATCATCAATACAAGGTAGCATTCTGCGGAATTTCCCTCTGGCCACAAATATATATCGTTTTAAACATTGACACGATCTTCAAAACATCACTTTAACTACTCATTTCTATTATAATATATTTATAAAAGCAATAAAATTATAATATTATTAAAGCACTTTTTAAGACAAATCTACATATATAATCTTCATGTATCCAATATAAATATTTAAAATGATATTGATAGACAAAGTTTCAAAAGTTTAACTTCATATATCCTAAAACAGTATGTATTTATGACTGAAGGGAATAACTTAGAGCATTTCCCTCGCAAAAAAACATAGAGCATTTCAAAATCCCTGAATTATGTATTGATTGTTAAAGATATAGAGTAGAGTTGTATTAGGATATAGAGTTTGTATTCTATTCCACATATGCCTTATCTCTATATGGCATATCTCTTTGTACTCCTATATATATGGTCGTTTGGACCTCATATCAATACACACAATATTCATCTAACATGGTATCAGAGCAAAGGTTCATACATCTCAAACCCTAGCCTCTCCACAAATCTTCCAGCTTTGCCGGAGGATCGACTTACTCCCGGGCGACCACTTCTGGTGCCAGTAGCCTCCGTCGCGCGCGCGCGACTGGAGGAAGCCGACTCGACCTAGAGGAGAGTCGGCCGCCACCGCCCGCACGCCGCCGGAGGGGTTTCGCGCGATCGGGATCGGCACCGCTCCTCATCGCCGACGACGCTCTTCGTCCGATCCGACGGATCGGACTGCTCGCCTCCTCCGGATCCGGCCGCCCCTTGAGCCGCCACCGCTCCTCATCACTCGCCGCGGCCTCTCGCCTCGAAGATCTCGCCTCTGACCAGATCCGGGCCGGCCCGGGTTGCCGCTGCTCATCCGCCGCCGGCCGCTGTTTTTTCTCGTCGGACCACTGGCCGTGGCTCGCCGTCGACCTCTCCACCTTGACCGCCGCCGACTTCTTCGCTGCCGCGCCAGCTCTTGCGATCGCCGCGCCGCTACGCTGTCATTCACCTTCGCCGGCTTCTCGGGCTCTCGCACCACAGCGCGCCCTCCGCCGCCGAGTTGCTGGTCGCCTCCTCGCTCGGCGCCATGGGCCACGACGCGCGCGGATGCGTCTCTTCCCGCTGAGACGCTCGCCTTGGCTTCTTCCGCCGGGCCTTGTCCGTCGGCTCATCCTCCGCGAGCTTCTTCGCCGCCGGATCTCTTCCCGCTCCGCCGCCGCCGCTCGGCGTTGGCCTGCGTAGCCCACTCACGGATCCGGCTGGGTGGGAGAGTGGGGGTTGAGCGGCTTTTAGAGGCGGGCGGAGCTCTGAGAGCCGCACAACTCTTGTGACTTGCTCGGCTAGGCTCTTAGCCTTTTAGTCACTGTGTTTTTCTTAAGTCTTTCACAGTCCACTCAAATCTATAGTCTTTATCTTTAGTTCGTCTAAGCCATGTGAGTCCACAAATTTTTGTGTCGGTTAGTCAATTGCTTTGTTAGCCTCACCCATCTTTTAGGATTTTGTATGGTTGGTGCCGCTCTCTCGCGTCTGTATGGCTCTTCTCCGGTTCGTCTTGCTGGATCGCCTTGCCCGCTCGGATCCGCCTCATTCATGCGATCCGAACTCCTCCGTGGCGCCTCTCGTCGCATCTCTCGAGCTTTAAAGGCCGCGCGCTTCTTGTGCACTGCGTTTTTATTGCGCTTCTTGTGCACTGCGCCGCCGCCGTCTCGATCTATGATGCCGCCGCTCTTCTTTCTTAGCCGCCGCCCCGAGCTTTTAAAGCCGCCACGCTTCTTCTGCATTGCGTTTCTATTGCGCTTCTTCTGCACTGCGTCGCGTTCATGAACTTGCAGGAGGATGTGAACCTCCTCAAGGACATGAACTTGGACTCCTTCCGGTTCTCCATTGCGTGGACCAGGATCCTACCAAGTGAGTATTGAAGTTTGATGCCATATCCTCCATCACTTATTCATTAATGTTTATAATCACACATATTCACAGTACTTAGCTTTGCCTTGTGTGTCACTGTTGACTGTCAGAACGGACTTTGACCGTATATCTAGATTCAATAGAGTTTAATTCCTAGGCCATAGATTTAAATAGGCTGAGCATGTAAGCCCATGGCTGCTGCATATAAGCTTTAAAGCAATAACTTTATAAGTGGTATTAGACATTCTTCTCCTAAAAGATTAGTCCCATAGATAAGATCTCTCTTACATTTATAAGTTGTGTTTTTTCTTTTTCACAACCAATGTGAGATTATTCTCAATAATCCTCCTCTCACATATTGGTTTTGTACTTCTACAACCAAGGAGATTAGACACTTGGGTTCTGATACCAATTGTCGATCAGATCTTGGTCGTATGTATAGGGCCACGAGTTCAAATAAGCTGATCACCTAAGCCTATGGGCTGTCATATGCAAGTTCTAAAGTAACAATTTTATAAGTGGTATTGGACCTTTTCTTTTTAAAAGACTAGTCTAATGTATGAGATCTTCCTCATATTTATAAATTATGTTTTTTTTCATAACTAATATATAATTATTTCTAACATTGACTTCCTGCAGATGGGTCCTTGAGTGGAGTGAACAGAGAAGGGGTAGCTTTCTACAACAGCCTGATCGATGAGGTCATAGCTAAAGGTAATCGATATTTGCATTCCTACGGTATGCAAAAACATCTAGCTACCAGCTATCACAAAAACTCAAACATTGAGAAAAATTCACGGCAGGGCTGACGCCATTTGTCACAATCTTCCACTGGGACACACCCCAGGCCCTGGAGAGCAAATACGGAGGCTTCCTGAGTGAAAACATAGTGTAAATTACTTGCCAGTACTACCCCTTGTTTACGTACGATTGTTGTGCTGCGTCTGAAATTTTTTCTGTTACAGAAATCTTAAACCAATTCTAATAAGATTTTTTGTTGTCATGGCTAGCAGCACCACTTGCCAGTTGCCACTCCTTAGTTCTCAGTGGCGGAACCAGGATTTAGCTACGCCCTGGGCTGAACTCTAACAACCTAAAACTAACGCCAATTTGTACTCATACCACGATATAACAAAAATATATCATAATTGGCTAATTGCATCACTGATATGAAACCTGAGTTCAATACTAAACAAAACATAAAACATAATAAGAAAAACATGGCATGATAACAAAATATAAAAAATGTAACATAATAGAGATACAATTTGAGTACCTGGCAGCCTGCGGCAGTGGGGCTCGGGAGACTGGGAGTCTGGGAGGCGAGCGCCGACCGGCCGACCGTCGACGCGCCGTAGACCGCAGACCAGCGCTGGCCGAGAGGGGGGGCGACGCCGGTGCTGGCCGCCTGGCCGGGAGGTGGGCGACGCAGTCCAAGAGCCGAGGAGGGGCGGTGTTTAACTATCACATTCAACAACAACATCAATCATAAGCGAGATGGGGCGGCGCCTTGTTCCAATAGCGCATGTCAGGCAATGATATTGTGATTTGTGAGACTTAGTCAAAACATTTAGAATACTAGGTATCATGGATTCATGGGAACTGTTACAAATGAAAGTATTCCAAGATTTTCACTATAAAACTTAAGAGAACTTACTCGAGTATGTCAAGGGCAAATGTCCTATGTAGTGAATGAGCATGCAACCACGTAGCCTGGAGGGAAAAAAATAACAACTTTATCAAGAACAAATGTAGAAATTCAGTAATAAAAGTTGGGAGTTGCTCAAAATAATTATGTAGCTTTCTAATCACTCGAATGGCAAAGCAGCTCTGCCCAACTTGCAAACCCCGTGATGTGCCAGTGAGAGCAGGCCTCAACTTATCACCAACAATATCAACCTGGAGCACCAATCTAACTTCAAAGATTGCAATTTGGAACCGATTCACATCACTAAAACTACACACCACAAAAGATGCATTTCCAAACCTTGAGCAAAGCAAGATGCCTTGGGGAGGAGGGCGGGGCCGGCGGGGAGGCCGAGAGGGGGCGGCGAGGGGAGGGGAGGAGGGGGCAACGGCCGGGGGGGAGGGAGGAGGCGGCGGCGGGGAGGGGGGGACGGGCGAGGAGGGGGGGGGGGCGGGCGCGCGGAGGGAGGAGGAGGCGCGGGGGCGGGAAGAGCGAGGGGAGGAGGCGGCGGGGGGGGGAGAGGCGGCGGCGGGAGGAGGGAAAAGGCGGGGGGAGGGGGGAGGAGGGGAGGCCGGGAGGGGGGCCGGGGAGGAGGGGCGGCGGGGAGAGGGAGGAGGCGGCGGGGGGCGGGGAGAGCGAGGGGAGGAGGCGGCGGGGGGAGGGGAGGCGGCGGCGGGAGGGGGGGAGGGGCGGGGCCAGGGCCGGGGAGGGCGGCGGCGCGGCGGCGGGAGCGAGGGGAGGAGTGCGGCGGGGCGGATCTGCGGAGCGGAGGGGCCGAGCCTGGCCCGGGGGAATGGGGGAGTGTGATGCGCGGGGGAGGGGAGGCCTGAGGGTGAGGGGGAGTGTGAAGGGCGGGCGGATCAGGCCGAGCGAGCGCATGTGGACCGAGCGAGCGCGTGAAGACGTAAAGTTATGGGCTGAATGCTACAATTATACATCGGGCTGACCCAGGCTATACACTACATATTTTTTCACGCCTCGGACTAAAGCCCACCTTGCCATGGGCCTAATTCCGCCCCTATTAGTCCTTACACCGAGGCACTCTAATCTGTTAGACACCTCAGTTAACATGTTAGATGTCTTGGTTTCTGACTCATACTTAAGGCATCACATGATTTTACACTTGCCTCCTCATCTGTCTGTATGGTTTCATACTTACCACTTTATCTGCCTAGTATAGTTTCACACTTATCTCGTCACCTATCTGACATGACCTATATATGTAATCTTTGTTTCTTTATTCTATTCATTATGTGATTACCTTAAATATTTCACGCTCTTATAACCGTTTGCGTTTATATTCAGGAAGGACTACGTGGACTTCGCCGAGGTCTGCTTCAGGGAATTCGGCGACCGGGTGAAGCACTGGACCACGTTCAATGAGCCGTGGACGTACAGTGCCTACGGCTATGGCGCCGGCGTCCACGCCCCGGGGCGCTGCTCGCCCTACGTCTCCAAGTCCTGCGGCGCCGGCGACTCCAGCAGGGAGCCCTACATCGTCACGCACCACATCCTGCTTGCCCACGCCGAGGCCGTCAAACTCTACCGCAAAAAGTACCAGGCCACGCAGGAGGGGCAAATCGGCATCACGGTGGTGTCGCACTGGTTTGTGCCGTACAGCAACACGACGGCCGATAAGGGCGCCGTGCAACGTAGCTTGGACTTCATGTATGGGTGGTTCCTAGACCCCATCGTGCACGGCGACTACCCGGGCACAATGAAGGGGTGGCTCGGCAACCGGCTGCCGATGTTCACCGCTGAGCAAGCCGCCATGCTGAAGGGGTCGTACGACTTCATCGGCGTCAACTACTACACCACCTACTACGCCATCAGCGTGCCCCCGCCCAACTCGCTCGAGTTGTCCTACGGCGTGGACTCTCGGGCTAACACCACAGGATTCCGTAACGGCAAACCCATCGGTCCACAGGTATGCACGCATACACAAGTCACGTATTTTAGAGAATTACTATACAACATTCGTATGTTTTTTGAACTCAAATCTATCAAATTTTAAGGTGTTAAATCTCTATCCAACGGATCCCTCCATACCCTCTCCAAAAAATGAGTGGTGGTCGTTGGATCTCCATCCAATGGATTCCTCCATACGCCCTTAAAAAATAAGTGATCCGAATCTAGAGTGTTAGATCTTCGATCAAATGCCTTAAAATTTGACAAATTTAAGACCCAAAAACATGCGAATGTTGTATAGACACTTTCTATTTATTCCCACACAGGAATTTCACACAAAAATTTGGCATAGTATTCCAGTAGAATTCCCGCGTTCCGAATAGGATCCAAGTAATTTAGCTGATGATTTCCCGGCCCTCCCTCTCGAAAGAAGCTTATCGACTGCTTGGGCTGATCAGGAATTCACGCCAATCTTCTTCAATTATCCGGAGGGCCTCCGCGAGCTCCTGCTCTACACCAAGAGGAGGTACAACAACCCGGTCATCTACGTCACAGAGAACGGTAAAACCACTCGTTATACTTGCTGTCAATGCTGCTCCCTAATTCGTTTCAGCATTAAAAAAAGAGATGAAGTGCAACTGTTTTTTTACACACTCACGTACGCACGCAAATATTTATGCAGGCATCGACGAGGGAAACAACAGCAGCCTGCCGATCTCAGAGGCGCTCAAGGACGGCCATCGGATCTCGTTCCACTCCAAGCACCTCCAGTTCGTGAATCTCGCCATCAAGTACGTACATATATGTTTACTAGTCATGACTATTACAAACCGATCCACGCGTATGTATTTGTCTGCAGTACATGTATTATGTGTATACATCTCTCCGTTTTGCCAACAAATAACTGTGAATCGATCTCTACGACAGGGACAACGTGAACGTGAAGGGGTACTTCACGTGGACGTTCATGGACTGCTTCGAGTGGGGCGACGGCTACAAGGACCGCTTCGGCCTCGTCTACATCGACCGCAGGACGCTCAAGCGCCACCGCAAGGAGTCCAGCTACTGGATCGCCAGTTTCCTCAAGAGATACTGACCTCCATCTCGATTGGTCGGCCGAGCAATCTCCAGTCGTGTTGTCATGGCGTAAACAAGTTGTTCATCTGCGGTTTTTTTCAGAGGGATCACTTTGCTGTGTATGCCTGTTTGCTCCCGAGCTAGTATTTGTCAATTCATCGTCGTGTTCTCTCAAACAAAATAAATCACGTTATTACGTACCATCGATCTCAGGCCATCGCAATACATCCAGACACTCAGTTAGATCAATCGTCAATCCGTGACTCTTTTTTTTTTAAGGCAGTCCGTGACTATCTACGAGAGCCTAATGGAGAGAGAAGGGCACAAAACAAGAGCCCTTCTGCAAATACCTTTCACGGCTTTTGTTTGTCCTTAATCTGGGCCGTCAGTTTTGATCCATGGCCCTCAAATGGGCCTTGTCCTGAAAAACCACCCAACCCAACCCATGAAAACCTTTAGGTTACGGGCCACATACGTGCGTGTTGCGACGTTCACGGATCTAGGATTCGATTCTTCCCCATGGAAGCTTCTGAGGCGCACTGAAGTTGATGACTATTGAAAAATGGGTGTATAAAACCACTTGACAGTTGCAAAACTAAGATATATATTATCATTGTCTGGTAACATTATCCACGATAGACAAGTAAGCTGACTTCTAATTGTTGACGTATCAGTAGAAGCCGTAAATCAAACTGTTGCAAGCATATACATTATGGACAACAGACTGGTAAAAACAAAGTAGCAGTTGGCGTCTTATCTACTACGGTTAAAAATGGGCCAAATAATAGATTCACAACCAGTAGACTTGACCCTTTCAAATGTTTCTTCTCTCTGCCTCCACGATTGTATTTTAGAATGCATTACTCAGTTGCCTCATGTTTTTCTTTTGTTAAAAGCAATACCATTTTAAAATGCACGTTTCAAATTGTCTGTATACATTGCTCCCATGAAGTCTTTGCCAAATCTGTGGCGCTGAACTATTGGTTATTTTTTTGGGTGGTGCCTTGATATATACCTGATCCAATAATAACCCTCTGAATTGGACCAGATAGCTAGGTATTATTCTTCAATTTTGACATATATTAGTCCAAAGCTAACCAAATATTGTTAACAACTTTGATTGTGACAATGAACTAAAATATGGGCACTTAAGTAAAGAGTAGGGGTTTGAACTCGAAATGATCTTGATAAAAGTTATGCAAAGAAATGCTTGGTTATGTAGCAGCCTGCAACTGTCAAATCACTTGGTATGTTTTATTTTTGAAATCATTGTAACGTTTAGTGTAAACTGTTATACTCTCTTCTAAGATCATGTCATTGTGACTTTTAGATTAGTTGATTGCCTTCTTACTGTCCAGTTACTAAAGTTGACAGCCTATTTTTCTGTTCAATAATAAAAGCAAGACATCAACCTTTCAGGAAATACTCTCTTTAAAATTCAAACCGATGAAGTATGAAGTATTGAGATTGAGTTATCAGGCAGTGTGTTTGTCATGCATGCTTTCAGGAAAGGTAACAGTAAAACTTTTCTTTGGCCATGTTGTAGCAGTCATTGCTACGAAAAATCTTTTTTTGGTGTTTGTTTGTGTGCTAGTGTCGGGTCAACAATACATTTATTGCTGCAAAATTTAGTTAATTCAGCAGAGCCGTTTAACGCACATGCATCTTATCATCGGGTTTGTTATTTTATATATGTGTTTTACGGCTGCTATTTATTTGTGATCTGCTATCAGTTTGGTTGTTTTTAAGCTTCATGGTTAGCTACCCATGCTGTCGCCGTTCCTTTTGTTTTGTCCTTTCGTGTGGGAAGATACAAGATTCGTATCTGTTGGCCTGGGAGTTGTTGGACTGAGCTTCTTGTGCCCAAAGTGGCAGAAGCCAACAATTGTGGGGTCGGGTCCTCTATCGATTTACGAAAAAAATTAAATAAGACGACACAATCAAACAGAGATTTTATAGCCATGAATAGAAAGAATATTACAAAAATGAATTTAATATGTTCTAGAGCACACAAACCACCCTATTTATGTCTATCTAAGGGGTGATAGTTAATACCGTTAAAAGCATCTTTTGTGTTCACGCATGTGTCTTTGTTAAGTCTTGAACCATCATGTCATGTTCCTTGGCCAACCATCATAAGTTGTTAAATGCGCAAATAACTGCTCCCATGTTAATCACATAAGGGCAGTCCCAATGCTGGAAACTACGCACAGTTTTCATAGCAGCCACATCAGCAAGAAACCATACATAGAAACTACCTCACACAATGCTGGTGTCTTCACGTAATAAATGTTGCCCTTTTTTTCTTTCTCTCTCCCAACTCCATCTTCATCCTGACTCCCAACTTTTGCCAACTCCATCTTCATCCTGGGCGACGCAAGGGGACGGCGAGCGGCCTGGGCGATGCCGGCGAGGCAAGGGGGGGCGAGCGGCACCTGGCGACGGTGGCGCTGCTCTGGCGACGGCGAGCGGCTCGACGGCGGCGAGGCAAGGGGACGGCGAGCGGCTGTCGGCAATGCGGCGCGGCTCAAGGACGGCGAGCGGCCTAGGCGGCACGGCGCGGCTCACGGCGAGCGGCCGGGCGTCAAATGTGCGGCGGCGGCGGCACGGGCGGATGGCGAGCGCCACGGGCACGCTGGCGGCCGGCGAGCACGCGCCAATGGGCGAACAGCGCAGCGTGCGGCGAGCGCGACGCGATAGAAACGGCCGGTTTCCTCCCAACGCCAAAATCGCTGCTTTCTTCGTGCCTCGCCAAGCGAGACGCGTTTCCTTCGTAAGAAACGGTTTCTATTCTTCCTCTCTTTCCTCGTTAATTAGATTGCCATATCAGCATTTTGCTTAGTTGGCAAGTCATTTAATAGAGATAGAAACCACAATTAATTCCCCATTGGGACTGCCCTAAGAAACTGTCATATCTCCCAACTAGTTTACCTGGTTGGGGCTAATAGAACCGTATGATTGGTCATCATTGTCCATGACTAGTTGTCTCTTGGTCATAACTGATCATTATTAGCTTTCAACCAGTTTGTTACTAAGGGAACAAAGTTTCCTTTGAATCGTGGTTGTAGACATAACCGTTATGTTAAGTGGGCTTTTAATATGTGGGCCCGCTTTTTATTGGAGAATATTGACCCGATCAAGAATCCTTGTTAGCTAGCCCATAAGGTTTAAGGAATAAGAAATATTTACTTAAGCCTTTCTTGCCTCAAAACATGCATTAAGAAGATTTTCTTCTACACACTCATTCGAGTCATTTAATAGGAACGTGGGAGAGAGGAAAAGATTCTATCTTTTTAGTAACCGATCGGACTAAACTCGTTAGCAACGGTTTTTCAACAATTTGAATATTCATAGCTGAAAAGAAAAGAAAGATACGATAACAAGTATCTTAGTATGATATTATGAAAGCTCTGATGAGTCGCCAACAAAAATCTAATCACACATCCAGAAGAGATTATGCAAAATATAAATATATAGATTAGTGTATTGTATAAACTTGTAAGGTATTCACATTGAATGGAATGGAATGGAACATAACATACCAAAAATGTACTAATCTTGTCTATAAGGCAATTTATTTTCTTAGTCTTCATGGCTTGAAACCGTCGGATAATGGTAACATCGGAAAGTCATTTTTCATCATTTTGCGAGGTTTTTCTTGTATCAACCAAAAATATCCTCATTTCTAAAAATTGACAATTTACAGTTCACAATTTCAATCTACAAAAATTCACAGTTTACTAACTTAGCTCATATAAGTTTGTTCGTTATTAGAAAATCCTTTCAACTAAACCTACATTTGAACTACTTGAGCCCAATTCAGCACAATACTCTAACCCACTAATCACAATTGACAAGAGGTTCTAATACACAAATTTACTCATCTAACAATTTCAGAGGTTCTAGGGACTAATTACAGGGCATAAGTACTAATTCCACAGAGGTACACACATCACAAACATCTGAATTCTTGAGCTAAACTTGTCAAGTCCAATAAGAAGATAAATTCATTCTTATGTTATGGTGAGCCTTCTAACCTGACCTGAGCAGCCACAACACATTTGATCTCTACCGACTGCCGGCTTGCCGCCCCTTGCAGCCTCGCCGAACACTGGCCCCTTACCATGCCAGGATCTGAGAGGGGGAGCCTACCCAGCCGGCCAGCCGCCGCGCTGATCTGAGAGGGGGAGGCCCAAGGCCAGGAACCCAACCGCTGCGCTGAGGGAAGCAGTAAGCCAGCAAGCAGGGGAAATGGTCGAGCCGCCGAGGGCCCGAGGCCTCCACCGGATTAGAGAATACGATTGAGGGGAATGAATTAGGGTTAAGGAAGGGGAGTGACCGAGTGACTGCTTGTTTGCTCGTTCTCGGGATGGATCATGGACTGATGGAGAATTGTTGAATTGGAGTCTTGGAGATGGACGGCGCCGGGTTGGGCCAAGCCATGGCCATGATGTATGGGTGGTCTGTCCGCCTCAATGTCTTGCGCCCTCGCTTGTCATTCCAACCTGCTAGTGCTAGTCAATTAAGGACCATGTCGGCATCTCCCCCGGCGAGCCTGGGCAGCCGTCCAGGCTCACCGGGCGGTGCCTCCGCCCCTGTCTCTAACCTGGGTCACATGCATGCATGCTGCAAGTTCAGGAGCCGACCTGTGTGTGGTGTGGCCACACAGGCTGCAAGTCTCCGGCTGACATGAGCAGCAACTTTTCAAAGCCTAAAATGATTCAATTTTCTACATATGACGAAGAATTAGAAATAGTAAGGATCAGGAATTGGCATCTCAAGGTCGCCAATGTCAAGGTGACATACATACAAACTAAAAATTCTTCAGAAATCCTCCTGTTCTGATCGCTCCATGCCAAGCACTAATAATTAAGAACAGGTCCACAAAGTGAATGTAACGAAAGAGCAGTTTATGTCAGTAAAACTTCTTCAGACCTTCAAAATAATAATAATAAGATGAGAGGTCTTTTTGGGAGAGTTTAGAGCAACAAGACGGGGGATGCCATGGGGTGAGAATGGGAGCGTTCATTCAACAGATTGATTATTTTGGGAATTGGGACGATATGCGTGCCTCGAGAGCAGCAACAGGAGCATTCACAAACTCACGAATGCTTCCTCTCTTTCTCTCTCTGCCCGATTCTCTCTCCCTCCCCCTGAGTCTGAGGCGCAGGTCTCAATTTTGGACCATGCCCGGGCGGGTGGTTCTCGCCGTGTGTCGTGCTTGAATTTGGTTTTTAAGAGGCGGTTTCGGTTGGGTTAAAATTTAGTAATTTATAATTAAAATTGTATTATAGTTAATTAAAATTATACTATAGTTAACGATAATTTATTTAGCGTAATTAATTTATTAAAAATCTAAAAATAGAAAAAAAAGTTATCCCATCACATATAATGCAAACGAATACAGAAAAAAGAACTAATAAAAAAACTCAAAAAATTGTCAAAAAGCTAGAAAAGAACAAAAATTATGAATAATAAAAAAATAGAAGCTAAAAGTTTAAACCCAAATAAATAAGACCTTAAATCGCCATTCGGTTTTACATGAGACCTTCTCCCTTTTTGAGTTTTAACATCATCCTGTGGTGTCTTTTACTTCTCTGTTGTACTATCTTTTATCTTTTAGGTGTGTGCTCAGACTAATTCTAAGAAGCCATTTGATTGGGCTGAAATTTGGTTATTTATAGCTAAAATTACACTGTAAATAACTGAAATTATACTATAACTAATGGTAGCTTATTTAGCGTAATTAATTTTAAAAAATCTAAAAATAGAAAAAACAGATTAGCCCCATCACATATAATGCAAACGAATACGAAAAAAAGAACCGGTAAAAAAGCTAAAAAAAATTGAAAGGCTAAAATAATTTATAAATAGAGAAAAATAAATCAGAAATTAAAAAGCCTAAATCTAAATGAGCGATGCCTAAGAATGCCCGTTGGAATAGTAACTTCTACCGGAAGTCCAAAAGAGAAATCAATTTCCAAAGAATATCTTTGCATTTGCAACCGTCACCGTAAATAACATTTTCCAATTTCTTCCAGAAGAAAACCTCAGTCGGTCTCTGCAACATATATTACCTAGTGTGCATTAGTTGTTCTAAATTCCAGGAGTAACTCCAAAAGCTTTAGAAACGCACCGGATCCATGCGCTTTGTCATAGGGGCGAAAAAGAAACGGAGGAAAGGTATGGGTTTCGGTGCAAAAGGGAGGGAGAAGAATTAAAGGTTGCAACGTCTTCTGCTTCACCTGCCCTCTCCCCCCTCTCCATCATCCAGAGAGGGGTTAAAGACTTGAAGCAAAGCAAAGCAAAGAACGGAGAGGAAGAGACGAGGAAAGCCGGCTGTGTGTAGCATATCATTAGATGCAGAGGAGCATGGAGCCAAACAGAAAGTCTGTTTCGCCATTAAAGGCATCTCACTCACCTTTCCGGAACCCAGCATAGAGTCAAAGACACACACAGCAGAAGAGGCAAAGTTCATCGTCGTCTGCAGCAAGCATTAGAGAGAGGAAGAACCGAAGCACTAGGACACAACTGGTAGTGAGTAGTTTGTTAGCACGAGCTAGGTTCCAAGAGCCGTCACGTGCTAGTCCTAGACAGATCGAGGCATGCACGGGATGGTTTGCTAGTGCGGAGGGGGGAGATAGAGAGGTGTTCCTTGGCAGCCAGCCCTCCTAGAGTCAAAGCGTATTTAGGTCGTCTCTGCTGGAGATAAAGAGTGATATATACATACGTATATAGCTAGCCCTGTGTATGTATGTGTCGGCGTCTGCCTCCCCTGCAGAGATGATGAGTGGCAGCCAGAGGCAGTGGCAGGAGCTGGAGATGAACATCTCCTTTGGGATGAACCACCATCACCACGGCCATCACCCTCCTCCTTCCTCCTCGTCCTCATCCTCCATGCATGCAGCTGCTGCAAGCTTCATGTACAGTTTTCGCTCCGACTTGATTTCTTCCTGTTTATTCGCATGCCTTTGTGCTTGTTCTTGATTGATCCGTATCCTGGAATTCGGTTGAATTGGGCGTGTTTTTGTTTGATCTTCTTTCTTTGCTTGATATGTGTGTTTCTTGGCTTCTTGCACTGGCTCTAATCTTTGCTCCCTTTTTTGAGAAACTCTGGGTAATAGGTAGCTAGGGTACCGGACTTCTTGCACTGAATTTTCCATGTTGATAGTTTTGCCTTTGCTTGCTGACGGAAAGCCGAGTGGACTAGCGTGGTTATGATATCGAACTTCTTTCTTAATTTCTTCCTCTATTCTCTTCTCTTCTCTTCTTTCTTCCTTCCTTCTTCCTTAATTCCTTTCTTGATTCCTTTCTTTCTTGCTATTCTAACAGGAGGAATGGTAGATGATGACTAAAAGTAGTTCTGATTTAAAATTGGCACTTTTGTTTTAATAATTGGAACCAGATAGTTGAATTGTTGTGAATTAACAACTCACTAGCTAGTCTTCCTTTTAAATTTCAGAGGTCACTAATTGTTTTCAGAAGAAAAATAACATTAATTAGGACACATAGTAGTAACTGATATACAGTACTATATATATACCGGTCCATGTTAATTTACATTAATTTTTCAATGAGCATAACTTGCACACATGAAATTTTGAGACTAGCCATGCAAATCTCCTGGATTGTAAAATAAATGCTACAAGGTAGAGAAGATTCCCTATTATTCTCGTGTTCCCACTCCTGCAGAGGTGGACCAGATAATAATACCATCACACATATATAAGCTTACAGCAGCATGATTTCATGATGATGTGTGGTGCCTTCAGTTCCTCAAAACCTGTGCATATGCATCTATATATTTTTACATACATAGACCATCACCATCAATTTGTTTCTGTTGCACAACCAGGAGTACCAAGGAAGCATCAGGAGCTTATGACCATCTGGGAGAGCTGGACCAGGCTTTGTTCATGTACCTAGATCATGGCAGCCATGCTGGCTCCGCGCATCAAGAGCAAAGGCGTACATATATGCGACAACCTTACAATTCACTGACCAAAAATTACTTGTCACTCCATATATATCCATGTCTGTATTCTTGCCAATTTTTGCAGGAGTCAAATGCAAGCGATCAGTTGCTGTTTTTTGCTTCTTGCATTTAGTACCAGTAGTGTAGTAGTAACAGTAGTTGCTAGGCTCAGAAACATATGTGCCACATATAGTGGTAGATGTGTAGCTGTAGGGATACATTCCTCCTCTGATCAGTGCACGCAGAAAAGCGCATCCTTTTCCGGGGTCGTGAGGAAACCGATCATATGGCCGGCCGGCCTGCAGCAGATTCCCAGGTGCTCTCCTGCAGAGGGGATGATCTCCAGTACTACTACGCGTCTACGCCTGGATGCAGTGGCTGCCTGCCTTCTCTCCTAGCTCTCCTGCAGTGCAGTGTAGTGCAGCATATGTGTTTGACCCAATCCTATCCACCTCTTCCGGTTTGGGTAGAAGCAAGCATGCGTGCCTTAGCCGTGTGCATCGATCCCTGCATGTCCCGTATCTTTCCTACCCCAGCTTTCTCGTGTGTGCCTTGTCCTGCTCACTGTGCCATGATTGTTTTGTTCCTGACTGCACCAGTAGCTAGCCTTATTTCAAGAGATTTTTCAAACTCTTCAGAGTTTCAGTAGATATCAGGCCTTTGAGTTTGCCCTTTGTCTTGTTCATGGATGCAGAGACTCTCAACATCTTCCCTTCCCAGCCTATGCATGTGGAGCCATCACCAAAGGTGCAGTCACAAACATACATATCTCACATTAGTTTTGATGCTTATGATCGACTAAGTAGTACTGAATGCATATAGTAGCCATGCATACATGATTGCCGTTTGATTGTTTAATATTGTGATCTGATTGGTAGGGGGAAATTAGTTTAGTTCTGTCCCCAGCACCTGTGGGATCCAAGCTGCCTAGGTCACCTGATCACCATCAGCAGCAAGCAGCCACGGAGGAGCTAGCAGGGACTAGCAGGAGACAGGATCACCACCTGCAGCACCAACCTTTCACTGCTGATCAGCCTGCAGGGATCAATAAGGATGTGAAGCCGGTGGCCACGGTGAGTAGCTAGTTAATTAACCAGTTAAACAACTAAGCTGCCCAGCTACACTGATTTGTTAAGTGGTAGCTATCTCCATGCATGTACACTGATCAAAAGCACATTGTTTATGTTCTTTTTTAACTAACGTATATGTTCTCTGTTGGTGATTGCAGAAGGAACACAAGAGAGGAGCATCTACCGGCGAACGTAACCCGAAAGTAATAAATTATGATATTCTCAAGTCTTGATAAATTACTTACGTATTTCGTAAAAGAACACTATGTTAGTAATGTTGGTGTAATCGCGTGCAATGTTATTAACATATCACACTGTAATTAACCAACATGCAGACACTGAGAAGGCTAGCCCAGAACAGGGAGGCAGCAAGGAAAAGCAGGCTAAGGAAGAAGGTTAGTGAAGCAACAGTTAACACCAAAGTAAAAAAGAAACAAGAGGGAAAAGGGGAAAGATAAGAACAGAAAAGTCCTATCATGATAAATCAAAAGGCCAAAATCAAAACCAAACATTACCATTCTTCTCTATATGACTATGATCAATGCACTCATTGTACAGTGTTGAGCTGTTGATTAATCGATTTTCTCTTGACTGCAACAGGCTTACATCCAGCAGCTCGAGTCCAGTAGGATCAGGCTATCTCAGCTCGAACAAGAATTGCACACGGCAAGAGATCAAGTAAATTGTACTGCCAGTAACTAATTGAACCGCGCGGAAACTAAAGCTCCATATGTATAATACTTTTACTGATATGCATCTATATATGCACGCTCATGTATATACAATGAAAAGGGAGTGTTCTTCCCCGGCAGCGGCCTCCTCGCCGTGCAAGGCGTCGCCGGCAAAGGCGGCGTACCCATCGGCGGCATCGACGGCCTCAGCTCAGGCATCCATCCGCGCTTCACATCTTTCGCTGACAATGCAGTCGCTGATGCTAATGAATTATACGCTTACACATGTATTATGTATATATGTCAATTGCAGAGGCCGCGATGTTCGACGTGGAGTACGCGCGGTGGCAGGAGGAGCACTACCGGCTGATGTACGAGCTGCGGGCGGCGCTGCAACAGCACCTGCCGGAGGGGGCGCTGCAGATGTACGTGGAGAGCTGCCTGGCGCACCACGACGAGGTGATGGCTATCAAAGACGGCGTCATCAAGGGCGACGTCTTCCACCTCACCTCCGGAGTCTGGAGGAGCCCCGCCGAGCGCTGCTTCCTCTGGCTCGGCGGCTTCCGGCCATCCGAGGTCGTCAAGGTACGTTCGTTCGTATCAGCGAGCAGATCATTTGGTTTAACGAAAGTCCCTAACCCTAGAGGTCGGTCATAGTTATTACATCTCGGTCGCGGTCGCAGCCATTGATGACGACGGCATCAAACAGATAAACGAAACAAGCTTTCTCTTGCCAAACATTACATCGTGATTGTTGCTTTTAAAGAAAAAACACTTAAAAATAGTGAATATATCCTTGGCAACCCCTGAAATAATTGTTTATGTCTCTTTCGTGCCCATGAGCAGTGGTAAAGGTTGCTCGGTTTCTTGATATGGGAAGGGCGAGAAGAGGGACGACATGTTTGGAATGCAAAAATTTTGTACGAAACATGACAATTTTTTTTGTAATTCATGGATATAAAGTTTATCTAATTCAGCCTTATAAAAATTTATGCCATTGTTTTCATTCATTTTACAAAAGATGTTTATTTTAGCTATAATTACCTATAGAAGCAGATATATAACTAACAAAGGAGATGTGTTTCTCTAAACTATTTTTGGGGTTTTTCTGAAGTAAAAAAAAAGAAAGAAAAAGAAAACCCAGAAGGTCTCAACTTTTGTTCACTAGGAAATTGGAACTTTATGTAAGGTTTTACATATATAAGTTGGATCACCAAAGCTAATTTAATCATTGTTTCATTAAAAAAATATAAGTTTGATCAGTACCTAGCTAGCAGCACCTTCCACAAGATTGTGACACGCACGCACCAGATTTTTTTAAAGGAAGATGCACCGTAATTTAATGTTCCACATGCACATATCTCAAACTCCATCCTATCTATTGAGTTGTATACACCAAACAATTTATCCAAAAACCTAAACTGATAAAAAAAAGATGTTGAACATATACTTCACTCTCCCTCATGTATAACCTGTCTTAAGCATAAGACATGAAATAGAAGTGAGTTATAATTATTTTTTGTAAAATTGCGTTAGCTCAATCTTAAACTTATGACATCTTAACTCTAATACCATATCAAGTTACGTACACCAATCAGTTTATTAAAAAATAAGTAATAATATACTAATACTTCAACACTAATCCGGGAAAGAATGAACCATCCTGCCGGAACGCCAATGTCACGCGGCATTCAAGTTGTGACGTGCAAGAGGAGTTCTCCCAAGCTAGCATATCATGGCATTTCGGCACCGGATGACGAGAGCCGAAATCCTCTGGTTTTCCAGCAACGGGCAGGAGAAGCCTGCGCCTACTGGGCCCCACCTCCGTAACTCACCCGTGGATCTGGGCGATATTCCATGGTGTGCAAGCAAGCGTGCTCCGCTATGTTCGCGGCGCGTGCGGTACATGCGATCGATCGACGCGTGCACTTCGGGGCCCATTGAATGGCGAGACGAGCATACCGTGGACTTATGTGTGATCATTTTCGTCTCAGTGGTCTTACGTGTAAATTGGCCAATGTATCAACGCCGGTCGCATCGGCATGCATGCAGGCATATGCTTGCTCCTGAATGGACCACGTACACTCTCGTGGTACACACATAGTTATTGAAGCCCGGTCGTCGACCCGGACATGTCCGGTTCCATAGCCCACTGGTTCAACCGGTGGTTTTCTGGTTAGATTGTCGATTCAAAAGGTGTGTATATATATATATAAAACTTAATATATTTCTATAGCACAATACTATCTAAAGGTGAGTTGGCTAGCACCATAACTTTATACCTCAAACAAATCTCTGTCTTATGTTCCAATCATACCCACCATAGACCTCAAACAAATCTCTATCTTATGTTCCAATCATACCCACCACGTAATTTTTGATCTATTTTCTCGTTGACCCAGTTTGATTGTTTCGGTTTTGTTTAGAACCGTTTGGTTCGATCGGGTTTTTACCAATTTAAGGTGAATTTTATATTAGACATCGGACCAAGCTTCAAAATTGTCGTTCAATTACGATTAGGTCCGATCCACTACTATAAACTATCTATGAAGAGATTTATATTTATAGTGACATCTCATCATTTTTATATGGCTCATCAAAATATATATTGGTGTTGACTACTTTGTTTCTTTTTGCACGGTGGTGATCTATCGATTAATTTGACTCTGTCGTGGATGGACGGACGGACGGAGCAGATGCTGCTGGCGCACGTGGAGCCGCTGACGGAGCAGCAGATGGTGGGCGTGTACGGGCTGCAGCAGTCGGCGCTGGAGACGGAGGAGGCGCTGAACCAGGGCCTCGACGCGCTCTACCAGTCGCTCTCCGACACCGTCGTCTCCGACGCGCTCAGCTGCCCCGCCGACGTCGCCAACTACATGGGCCAGATGTCCTTCGCCATGAACAAGCTCTCCACCCTCGAGGGCTTCGTCCGACAGGTAACATCCATCGAAACCATGCAATCCTGCGTCGGCAACTTCGTTACCAGGTAGTACTAGTTGATTCACACGCATGCATGCAGCGTGTATACGTAGTTGATTTGTCTTGAGTTAGTTCAGACCTGATTAATTAATTTCCTGTCGCCTTAGTGGGTTAGTTAGAGCTGCAACCAATGACAATGAGAGCACTATATATTCGTTAGTTGGCAAGGTACAACGGATGGTTCACCTAATTGAGATCGACAATGAATTTGATTAGATTAACTACTGGTACATAGCTAGCGCACACGTACGCCAGGTTCAGGCGACTAGCTAGTACTGTCGACAGGGGCATATCATCATCCATATTGCACCCGGGGATCCGTCCCGGAGCACTGCCACATCGGTATTTTTATGGAAAGGTCTTTCGAATTTTGTGAAATAATATATGGGTTTTGATTTTTACAGAAAAATCCTTATCATGTCATTTTTCCCTGAAAAACCAACTCCGATTCTCCAAAATTGCGTATAGATCCTCTATATTTTCATGAAGACCCTCTTTTAATAGATAGCACCGCAATTTTTTCAAAATTACATACAAATCCTTGGTTTTATGCGAAAAAACCATTCACTTCCTCTGGAAATACATATGGATCCTCGCTTTTTTAGAGAATCTCCTCTTACAAATTTTCATCTCTTTTATTTAAATTTATATAGTAGCAAGCGCAGCATGACGCTATGCTTATGCTGCTAGTATGGATTAGGTTGTGACCGTTACAAAGCACCCGATTGTCTCCATCCCCAAAACGGAGAACTGAGGTAGGACGGATGCACATCATTAATATAAAAGTAAAACTCTGCAGGGATAACAATTTGTAGGGTTTGTTTAGGAGGATCGATCCTTTGTTCATTGCTCTTTCCATGTTGGGGTAGGCGTGGCTTGATGCTTGCATTGTTTATTATCTGCCCACGGATGCCATATACATTGAGTTGATATGCCTCTCTCTTGCAAGTTGCAATATGTGTAGTGTTAGCTAATCTACCTGTCGATGTATATAAACACATCACCAATCCTAATATGAAATGCAAATATATAGCACTGGCTGCTGATTCTGGTGTGACGATGGCAAAACGTCGATCAAATGCTGACAAATATATATGAGCAAATTTGTTCAGTGTTACCGTAAACGTTCACAAGTTGCAAAATACTATTACAAAAAGGTTAATTAAAAAAGAATTGTTAAACAACACTTAAATGTTTTTGTGGTTCAGAGCACTCGATTTTTTCCTATGTATACAACCCTCTTTAAAAAAATATGAGTGCTTCGAACCATAAAAAACACTCGAATCATCTATAGACATCTCCGGGGAAAAAAAACTAAGTGCTCCAAACCATAAAAAACACTCGAATCTCCTCTAGACATCTCTAAAAATCTAAGTGCTCTGAACCACAAAAAACACTCATGCCCACTAGACACCTCTATTGGAAAATACCATCACAAACATGAAAACTATGAAAAATACCATTATCATCATATTTTCCATTCAAAATAGCCGTTAGAGCCTTTCTTAGAGAGTGAATATATATCATAAATACTAATATTACCCATGTGTTCTCTCATCTTCTTTCTCCTTAGTTCTTCCCCATGTAGCCAACAACAAGAAGTCAAATGCACTACAAGTTGAGATGGAGGCTTTTGAAGCTAAATATTTAGGGTTACCTACTCCTCAAGGGCACATGTAGAGGAACAGGTTCCAACTATCCCTCCACCAAGCAACAGGATGAAGGAGAGATAGAGAGGAGCTTGAGCTCCTCTACTTAAGTCGAGCTCCTCCGCTTTCGACCACCGCGTCCACTGAACCGCTCCGATTGCCCGGGTTAGTTTCAACACCGCCATCGAGGCCATTGAGCTTGCCTTAGTTCCCTCATCATGTCCCTCACCTTCACTTTCTCTCTTATGCATAATGACGCCAGGCTGTGAGCACCATCGCCCTCGCCTAGCCGTACTGCTACACCAATGAGTCCCTCGCCCTTTCGATTGTGTCAAAACATGTTCACGGGTTTCCTTCTCACTTCACCTCCTTCCGATTTTGTCCTCTACCTGCAGGAGTTTACCGTCAAATTCATGTTCCCCAACCATAGCCAAAGTTGTCACCGCTCCACTATTCGTGCTCCAGTGAGCCACTCTCCAAACCCCACTAGATCATCCCTCACCACCTGCTTCCTTCCCTAATGGTTAATTCCAACTTCCATCCACCCTAGGTTGCCGCCACTGTTGAGCTTGTCATGCAACCCCATGTCTCCACCGCCAGCCTGCCTCCACCCACACCGATGAGTCCTCAATGACCCATATACGCTCACAACGTGCTTATCTTCACATACTAGCCCCCACTTGGCTATTACCGTGATGGCAGAGCTACCACCGCCACCGTACATAACCGCAATGTCGCTGTAAACTACCTCTGGCCTCTCCACCACTGCAAGTAGGGTCTTTGAGGTCCTGGAGTTCCATTTTTGGCCTCACTGACCCTGCCATAGCTTGCTCACTGGTGCCGAGCTTGGCTAGGCCGGCTCCTCCGCCTCCTCTGTTTTGGAAAGAAGATGAGGAAGAAGCATCACAACATCATAATTAGCATTAATGATGTGATTAAAGTAGTCTTTTTCGCATAATGGTTTGAGTGGGGGATGACAGGAGGGCCTCCCTATTGGTCATATAAAAGGAAGGTGTCAAGGTGAGAATGATAAGTGGGATCGGATATTACAAAAGGGAAAAAGAAAGAAAAGGAGGAATAAGGGTAAAATGGTTAATTCGCTCCAGCGTGGATGGAAAAGTCACGGCAATGGTATTTTATAAATTTTCGGTCTTTGCGATGATATTTCGTAGCGCCTTTTTTTCACGATAGTATTTTTCAAATCGCCATTTTTTGAGATGGCACTGAGCAAATTTTCTCAATATATATTATCTACGTACTCTCTTTATTCGTTGTGTTACTGTTTGTGTTCGCTTAGTTCTGGTACGATCTATCGACGAATATAATGGTTGCTGCGTGCGTGCGTGCGTGCAGGCGGAGAACCTGAGGCAGCAGATGCTGCACTGGCTGAACCAGATACTGACGACGCGGCAGATGGCGCGGTCGCTGCTCGCCATCTCCGACTACTTCCACCGCCTCCGCACGCTCAGCTCGCTCTGGGTCACCCGCCCGAGGGCGCCGCAGGACCAGCAGGGGCCTCACAGCTGACGATCATCATCATCGCCATCGTCGATTTCGCAAGGGTTATGCATCGATCAGCACCATGCACGCACGCACGCACTCATGCATGCATGGTGTTGGATCGCCAGTTAAAAGAAAGATAGACCGTGTGCAAGCTTAGCTCGTAGTAGCTGCTAAAGAGATCGGGAGAGGGAGACGAACTGAAAGGAATCAAAGAAGAATGTACTGTGCTGGCTTTGTACGTAGTCGTTAGGAATGATCGATATATGTGTCGATCGACTCGGCTGATCGATCTTAGCTTATCATACCTCCGGATATGCGGCGTCTGATCGATCTTAGCTTATCATACCTCCGGATATGCGGCGTCTTCGGCTTTCCAGATGCAGCGTCGTTTACTTGTTCATGTGCTCCGGTACAATCAATGGAGTAATTTTAAACTTTGCTGATGAACTTGTCCTCCGTGCGTACTACTGTTCGTTTGAGGGGCATGCCAGCGCGTGCTTTCCAAACGTTATATCTTACAAAGAAATAAAAACATAAAAGGCCACCAAAAAGCTAAAAAAACAAAATTAAAAAGCTAAAAGTTAACGCTCTAACGAGCACAGCCTCGATTCGAGAGTCTGGAGGACCAAGGACATCGGTCGCCAAACTGCCATGCACTCCCAAAAGAAAAGAAAAGGTAAGGGTCAGTGATGAGAAAGGGCTCTGATGTAATTGGGCTTAGTCTGATCGGTCTCATCGTCCTAATAGGCCTAACAGTCCAGCCCTATAGTCCATCTGTTGATACTTGACATATCAACTTTTCTTATGGCCTAATTGGGATACGCACGGCAGAAAGCCTATTTCACATCTGAGTTGAATTGTAGGCTTGTATGTGTTCACAAATATGGGCCTAGCCCATTACTTGTCCCAAGTTGGAAAGACGTCTACCATTAAGGGGAAAAATACTGTTACGGAAGCCAAATGGGGAAGGTTTCGCTCGCTTATCCCACCGAAAAAGGTAAAGGCATCCGGAGCAACGAGAGCCAGAAATTTCTCCTTCACTTTTGCTCTCTCTCTCTCTCTCTCTCTATTTTGCCCCCAACGCGACGCGACGTACTCCTTCGCGATGGTCGGCGGCGAGCCGCCGGAGTCGGAGAGGCGGGCGGCGCTGCTGCGGCAGATAACGGAGGAGGGGGCTTCGCGTTCGTGGCGTCGGCGGAGAAGGCGGCGGGCGGCGACCTCCGGGCGGCTGAGGCGGCGCGGGAGATGGCGTGGGAGCAGCTCCACTCGGGGCCCTGGAGCGAGGTGGGGCGCGCGTGGAGGGACGCCTACGCTCTCGCGTGCCTCCACGTCGCGCGGCTCCGGCGGGCCGCCGTCGACCGCCGCGCCGCGCTCCGGGCGCTCGACATGGGGCTCATCATGGGGGGGAGCCTCCTCCGCGCCGACCTCGAGGCCGCCGTGGCCCACATCGTCGCCGACCCGAGTGACGGGGACGGCGCGGAGGCCGTCGAGGAAGAAGCCCAGAGGTGGAGGGAAGGGCTCGACAGGAACCTAGACATCGCCGATGTGAGATCGCTGTTGCCTTTGTAAATTTCGTGTTTGTTTGGGTGCTTATCTCTTTCAATGCGGGCATGAACTGCGCTTAATGTTTTAGGGCCTTGTTGTATTATGCCTCCTAATTTTCGATTTCTTAGTGCGCCTAGTAAGAGACTGTGACTATATAATACAAATAACTGGATTGGGCTAGGGAAGAGACTGGGGTGGTTAGGGAGATGGATGACCTTATATGTGTGAAGATCTCATATGACTAGATTAGGCACATAATATTAACCAAAAAAATGCATGGTAAATGATGGATCACACTGTGATTATCAGGACAAAGCTACGGTGAATCTCTCTCTCTCTCTTGAAACGGACAGGACACAGCTACGGTGTATCATGTCAGGATATTTTGACTCAGATAATCGGTGCAGATTGTCTGGAATAGATTTTATCATTTGTTCTAGTTACCACCTTGCTTCCTTTTTTTTTTTTCTGAATTTGTTGTGTGGATAAGGACGTTTAGAATTCATTTGTCGTTATACAGAATGTATCGTTGTTAATAATATTTTGTACAGGCACTCAAAATTCTTCCAGCGAAGTCTTTATCTTGCAAGAAAGTCGAGAGGCGATCATGCATATCTTTCGAGGAGTTTGTATGTGATTACTTTTTACGTGAGTCCCCAGTTATAATCAGTGGCTGCATCGATCATTGGCCTGCAAGGACAAAATGGAAGGACATTCAATACCTAAAGAAGATTGCTGGAGATCGGACTGTTCCTGTTGAAGTAATTGCTTCTCTTACAGTAGATGTTAAAGATCATGAAAAGTGCATCTAAACCTGATGGTTCAATGCTATCGTTAGTTTTCAAAGGCTTTAAAAGATCATGAAATAAATTGTACTCACTTATATGCCCTTTTCAGCTAATATAGAACAAATAAGTGCATCTAAACATGATGCTCAACACTCTGAGTTGTTTGAATAAGCGGCTTACATACATCGAAATTTGATCTTCAGCGCACTTGTCCTCAAGTCGTATTAAGTTAAAGTAACAGATATTCTATCCTGCATTTGTCTTTGCACTCTATTACTCAACTTGCTTATACAATAGGTGCAATGTTGAGAAATGTGATACAATCTATTCTTTCGGTTTGCAAGTTGGAACACTAATCTTTTGCCTTGGCGGTCAGAACACTAGGTAAACTGAACCTCTTTTAAACTGCTTTGTTCACATATATTTGCATTTCAATTTTGACACCATACCCTTTGTTTTGTGTCTAGTATTTTATTTAACCATGTTACACTTTAAGCTTTAAACATAGGAACTTCTTTTCCTGATAGATTTAGCCTATGTGATTCCATGCCCTTTTTTAAGATGTATAGCTATCTCCACTTTTCTATACTTCTGCTTGTACCATCTTTCCTTAACCACACTATTATTGGTAAGGATTATACATAATGGAAACAATTTTCCTGAATTTGTTAGCACAGTCGCATAGTTGTGTAAAATCTTCTCCCAGTAACACAGTATCTGAAAATGCTAGTTAAACTTGTTTTATTGTACTTTGTCAGCACTGTTTGCTTCTAGTAATTTTGGACCCATGCTTAGCCGATGACATTTCAGAAAGAACAATTCCCCTTGTATTGACTGCCTAATGATTTGTTTTGGTGCTCTGATATAGTTGACTCTGTGTCAGGTTGGAAAGAATTATGTGTGTAGTGAGTGGAAGCAGGAGCTAATCACGTTTTCTCAGTTCCTTGAGAGGATGTGGTCAACTGCCTGTCCTTCAAATTTGACATATCTAGCTCAACATCCATTATTTGAGCAGGTACCCAAGCTGTCATTGTTGATTCTCTAGTAAATGTCTTAGACTCTTAGTTCAGTTGTCAGATTTTAATTAATGGCATTTGGCAGATAAAAGAGCTCGGTGAAGACATAATGGTTCCTGACTACTGTTATGCTGGCGGAGGGGAACTCCAGTCACTTAATGCTTGGTTTGGTCCACACGGGACAGTGACACCATTGCACCATGACCCACATCACAACATTTTAGCTCAGGTATAACATGAATACTCATTTTCACTTTTCCTTGTTTGTTCCTAGATAAAAAAATTGACGTTCCTATAATTTGAAATTTGTGCCTTTTGTCTGCTATGAACAAATGTCAACTGTTTAAGTTGACTTTTTGCAAGGAGTGCTCTTTCAATCAATTGCTCAGTAACACATTATTTATATTATTTTGTGATATAATGTTTTCCTTTAGTTATCAGTTTGCATACAAGTAGCTCTGCGCATTTGGTCTTCATTTATTAGGATTAGGTGCTACCCGAATGTTACATCTATATGAATGCTTGAAATGCATAAATAAACTAAAAACTTATTAGATATCGTGTAGAGATCATCGCAAACTGCTCGTTGAGATAGGCATGGAATGATCACCTAAAAGGCTTTGTTGGTTTTGACTGTTTGAGTGGTAATGAGAGAAGTTTCATTGGTGAATCAGGCATTTGCAATATCAAACTTTTTAGACTAAAGGACTAAAGTGTGGCTAGGAATGAAATCATTTAAGTTCGTGTGATACGGACTTTACATTTTAAGTCCCTGAACTTAAAATTTTCTATTAAGGAGATAACTTTTACAACCTCCGTTCTATGTTTTCACATGAAAACAGACATCCCAGTTCACAGTTCAGCATCCACACTGAACTTAGATGACTTTGTACACAATTTAAGCTTAGAAATAAATCTGTTCCATGGTGAGCTTCATATATTTCAACTGTAATCATTTTAGTTTATTGCTGGATGACTGCCTGGTTCTAGATGTTTTTAGATCACTATTATTTCATAACTGTTAGCAGTGTCTTCCAGTAACTTTATAAGCAGTTATTGGTTAATGATTCTTTTCTCCTTACCAGGTTTTGGGCAGGAAGTATATTAGACTCTATCCTGCTTCCGTATCTGAGGACTTGTACCCACACACAGGAACTATGCTAAGCAATACCAGTCAGGTACATACAATCTGTTCAACTAGTTACATGTTTGGAAAGGAAAAAAAACTTTTGTAAAAGTTTTGGCAGCTAAAGATTCAAAGTACTGAATTTTCAGATTTGCATTGTTAGTATTCTCTTCTTGACAACTCTTGAGCACAATATTGCAAACTGGAGCTACTTGTAAGTGCATTTTGATGTGTTTCCACTTCCTACTTGCAAATTAGGAAACGATGTACTTTTTTTTGTTTCACCTGCTTCTCATCATCATTTCAGAAGTTGTCATTTTCTTTTTTTTTGTATGTCCAAATCCGTTTTGGGCTACCTTTGATGCTTCGATAGTTAGGTTAATATGATACAGAGTTCAGTAGCCAATCTGTGATTAGTGTTCTAGCACTGCTCCTTCGTTTTGCTCCATATGGTCCATCTATCCACATAATTCTGTTCGAAAATTATGTTTGCCTACATTTTTGTTGCATTTTGCTTGATGTAGAGGGTGTGCAAATGAAACCATAGCTAGTGTTTTGGCGTTATGTTGTGCTAATAAATGCGTCCGCAGGTAGATCTTGACAACATTGATATGACGGAGTTCCCAAGGGTAGAAAACCTTGCTTTCATGGACTGTATATTGGAGGAGGGTGACCTGCTCTACATTCCACCAAAATGCTGGCATTACGTCAGATCTCTTTCTATTAGTTTCTCCGTTAGCTTTTGGTGGCGTGCAACAGTTCTTCCTTCAAAGGGTTCATAGTGTCACCATTTTGATCTTTGGTACGTCGGATCAGAATCAGACCACAGGAACTTGTGAAGCCTGAAATGGCCCTTTGTTTGACACCCAGTCATTCACTATTGCATGGATGTAGTCATACGTACTGTCGCAGATATACATTGTTACTTTTACTATAATGATTTTAAATTTCGAAAAAGTTCATATAATACTTCTAAATTTTGCTCGAAAATCCGTCTAGCACCTTGAATTATGAAATCAGACATATGATCTATCAAACTTTATAATTTAGTTTAAATAACACTTTGGCCTGGTTTCGAATAGTGGTATTCTCCACGTAGCACAATGAATAGATGATTTTACTACGTAGAATAACACGTTAGTCAAGTTTAGGTGAATAATAAGTAGAGTCTACGTGGCCTTCTTTTCCTAATCGAAATAGAGGGATGAAACTACAGGGAGCGGTGGCTATAGAAGCATGACTAGAAGCTTAGTAGGGGAGAAGCTCATATGGGCTCTATATGTCACTGATCTAACTTGATCAGTGTATCATCCTACAAAGTAAAATCGCCCACTTATTTGCCACATTGTGCAAAACTCGAATCATGATATAGTATGAAGATATTAATAATATTTTATCCTCATACAATTACGTTTAATTATTCTAATTCAGTTACTTCACTTAAAAAAACATAAATTCACATTAAACTAAAAAAACTTGTCTAACTAATTAGTTGTATTGTAATAAAATATATATATTGCTTCGCCGAATACGAATATGGATATAAATAGTTTGGATAAAATAACATTTCAGATAATACAAATTCATACCATATTTGTATCTAGGGAACAAAAAACTAGCCAGTAATCAGAAAAACCGGTGAGAACCGAGAATATAAAAACCGGACGATTACTTTTAACTTTATAACTACATAATGCATTTATTAGGTTGATGTAGATATTTTTAGTGCTAGATTACCTATTATATGAGCTAAATATGCTTTCAATTATTGCACTCCCAACTCATTCAAATTCTTGGGCGTTTTCCTGGTTGGGTTTTTGGTTTTCGGGCGATAACTGTTCTAGTTATCAATTTTAAAATAACCTTAATTCAAATTTTAACTTTCAAATTTTAACCAATTTTTTTTATTACTGACCGATTAACAACTTTTCTATCTCTATTTGTATCCATTTTTCTATGCGAATTCAAATACAAATATAAATATGAGAGAAATTGTTAATCGAATAAAAAATTTATACCATATTCGTATTCTATCAATATGATAACAAGATAATACGAATAATTTGTATCAATTTCCCACTCCTACCGGCGAGCATTGCTCGAAAGGCGTACTGTATCATCTGGAGGCACTCATGAACCAATCGATGTATCAAGACTTCGAGAACTGCACATTCCAGAAGAACGGATCACCGAAGTACCTTGACCCCAAGCAAGATTGCCTGGAGTGCTTCGCTTCGTTCGTCGCGCTGCACAACTTGAGCTGGAACGAGGTGCTGAGAAAGGGCACCAAGTACTACAGCGAGGACCTCAGCCGTTTCTGTGATCAGAAGATGAGCTGCGTTGTGTCCACGCTGAGCTCGTCGAGGCCATGGCCCGAGCAGCTGCTGCAGTGCTTCTTCGTGGCGGCAAGGCTTGTCTGGTTGCTCCGTTTACTGGCGCTCTCCTTCAGCCCGCGTCGCTAAATACAACTCAATCCTATATTGTTTTAGATTCGATCTTGCATTGTTTGGTCATAGCAGATTGAAGAGAACCGAGCATTTGATCAGATGTACATGGAAGACATCCTACTAGACAAGCAACAGGTGCAGAATCCGTCAGGTAAAGATCATGGTAATGCCGGGGTTCTATGTCCAAGATCGAGTGCTCAAGTGCAGGGTCCTCACAACTAGATCAGTACCGTAACTGTTGTGTTTCATGTGTTAGCTTTCATTGACCAATAGCTACTGTGGTTTAAGTGTAACCCCCTTTTTTTTTTGCTGTTCAGTCCTAAGGTACAGAAATGTCAGAATGTTGATTCATATGTTGGCCAGTAAATTTGGAGTAAACTACTAAACAAGCCTACCTTAAGTGTAAGACTTCTTAGACATTGGAAATGATCAACACATTCCTCCATTGTTATGCCATGATCAACAAAAATATTGCATCACAGCGTGACGTTCAGATGTTATGAAAGCCTCTTCCGTGATTACGCCAGAAACCTAGAAAGGTTCTGAACATTTCTAGGCAGGCATCTACACCTCTACAGCACAAGACTGGGCATACTGCCCTGGAGAACTAGAGAAGATGAAGACAAACATATGCACATTAGAAGCTTGCCGCATGAAAGTTCACACCCAGCTGCTCCTCATTGAAAGATCATCGAACCGAAACGACAGATCCCCCACATAGTCCTCTTCAACATCTACTCTAGGTTCCATGCTCTCAATGATGTTTTGGGGTGTCTGAGGTAGCACCGAATGTGGGGGCTGTTTCGAGGAACGCATAATCCTCTCTGCTGGGCCGATAGGCTTCTCCCACATGAGCAGATGCAGCTGGATCGGGCGAACCGCAAGGCGGTGTAAGGAGAGCTTCTGGCTGATGGAGATTGTGTCGAAGCATCGGACTGCACCTGAACTGGAGATCATCCAGGGGAGGACCTTCTCATTGGACACCCTTGATATGATCAGCAGTTTCGATGCCTGTTTGGCCTGGCTGAATAGATCGTGGAGCCCTGACCGTGTTGATGGTGCCTCGCTGTCGTTATCATCGTCGACCACCGAAGATATATAGATAAAACCCTGGAACAAAGAAATTTGTCACGGTAGGTTCCATGGATAGTTCTAACTTCGAACAGTTTGAAGTACACTATTGTCCGTATTGTGTACAGTGGCAACTGAAAAGGAACCTCTTCGGTACGGCTGATGGCAAATCCTAGCCTCGTGTCACCTTCTTGAAGTGGGATCTCCAGCGGCATTTCTCCCGCCATGGAGCTGTACCAAAGCCGGGCTGCCTTCACCACTCCGATGTCCATCCCATGGTAATCCTCAAAACCATAGAGGGTCGCATTCGTGACGTTCGACAGATCAGACAATGACCCTGAATTGACAGTTGCAGAGGCTGTCTCTCCGGATATCTGCACATTTCAGAGTGTGAAGATGAAATTTTAATAAAATCTTTCAGAAAGAAATATAAAAAATATGTAAAATCCAACAAATTTGGTTAGAGCCAGGTGCAAGCTAACTGAAAGTTCATTTTAGCATATGCCAATTTAGACTGCGTAATTTCTAGTCAAGGGCCTGTATCTGCACCTTGGTGAGAATAGCTTCACTCTGCACATTCATGAACACAATGGGGATTCCCGAGGCCTGCGAGGAATAGAGCCATGTGTTGGCACGAGCCAAGGTATCCTCAAAGGATTCATATCGACATGCGTTCATGTCCAGGGCCTTGGGGAGGACGAGCATCGAGAGGTAGCAGCTGGAGTTGGGCATGCGCAACGAATCACACATCTTCTTCTCCCATGGGTAGGCGACGTACCCATCCTGAAGTTGTGCCTTGCTCAGTGCTGATGCAACTCTTGTGCTCCTTGTGCCTTCATAAAGGGAAAATCACACATCACAACATGGCATATTCATACTGTATGTGAAAATTCATTCAGGAATAGGAGCTTCGATCAAGTGTTCAGAAGCACTGTCAAAAGATCCATCAAGAAAACAAGCATGCTTTTCATTTTAAGATGAACAGCTAGACATTGCAAGAGAAAACTGATAAGCACCAACTTGTAGATAGTTTAAAAGTCATAAATGTTCAGACGAGCCAAATTAGACAATAGTGGAGTAGTTCTTTCCCAACACCAAGGAACACAAATTCTAACTTATCATCAGGAAGCCACAAACGATGACCGTTTACAACGACCATCAGGTCAACAGTCTACCATACAAATGCCATATTCCCCAGGAGAGATGAGACAACGAGTGAAAATTACAAGGTACTAAGGAATTGACCACCACCTAGACAAACGACTAATTTCCTGGTCATTGTTTCAGAAGTGTCTTACTGTTCTCCCTACTTTACAAGGTACTAAGGAAGTGACCTATTTCCGTTCCACTACGCTTCCTTTATTTTTCGTTACGTCGCTGTCATTCTAGTCCATGATAACTACACGCACCATAGTTTTTTCCCATTGAGAAAGATAAATGTGCATATATTATCAAGGAAATTTGGCCTGCAACAATACGCTGAAGGATCAGCCTATCAGAATATTCTTCGTCTAGTTTGAACCTCAGATTTGACAGAAAACTTGTCATTCCACGACAGGTGCAAAAACACATGTGGATGTATACACACTGAAAACAAGCTAATATCGCATCAAGCTGGCTGATGCTCCTCTCCAATTTAATTGCGTTCATACTGAAATGTTCCATACCCACACCTACACACGTTCCTGACGTCGATTTGATAAGCGAAATTATCCAGTTGATAACTTCAGATTTAGTTGCACTGTCAAGGTCAAACCGTACGCAATTCAGGTGAAACAAAATAATTTTTCAGTTCTTGATTCTGCTTAAAACAACATTTTTGGATGAAATCAGTTGGAACAGCAAAATTAAGGAGCCGCAAAGACGAAACAGCTCTTCAGAGTGATGAACAGTCAGTTGTTGGTTACCTTGCAAGACGAGGCACTCGCTCTCGAGGCGGTCGGAGAAGCCGAGCACGTAGTTGGGGTCGTGCAGCGACCGCAGCACGTACTGCTTCCTCCCTCCGCCGCCGCTGTGGGTGCCCGCGCCGCCCCTGCCGGCGCCTCCCGAGTGCGGCAGGATGCATGCCTGCAGCTCCCTGCCGCCCCGCACGCGCACCTCGACGGAGGTGTCCCCGCGCTTGAACGCAGCGTGCAGCGCCTTCTGCAGCCCGGCCCGGCCGCCCTTGAACGGCGCGTCGAGCGACGCCGCGCCGGAGCCCCGCCCCACCCGGACCGCCTGCACCACGTCCCCCTCCTGCACTACGCCCCCACCGCCGCCCCACTCCTCCGCCTTGGAGCTCCCCGCCACGCACTCCAGCACCACCACCGGCCCCTCCGCCGCCTCCCTCTTCCTCCTCCCGTCCTCCTGCTCCATGGGCCCTAATCAACCCCCCCCCCCCCCCACACACACACACACACTCTAGCAAAGATAACGCACGTCACGTACGCCGCGCTTTATATGCCGGTGGCGAGCACGCACGTGTCGTCCGTGAATTGCGCGGGGATCTGCTGATGGATTCCGCTCGGCACGGCTCGATCGGGGAGGAAACCTTGGACGCGCCGTCGGGAGAGATAATAAACTGACGCAGCGAATCCGAGCTCGGCGCGCACGTTCCGAGATTCTTCGATCCCCTCTCCTCGTATTCCTTGGTCCACGACGCTGGCGAACGTCAGGCGCGCTGTAGAATCTCTCTTCTCCCGTGCGCGCAGCGAGAGAGGTTTATGAAGAGGCGAGCGAGTCGCTGTCGTCGTGGTGGACGAAGCTGGCCAATCGCGTGGCATCGAGTGCCCCCGCGCCTCGCCCCACTGCCATACGGGGCCCGCGTGTCAGAGTTAGAGATCAACAGTCAACACAGGTGGGCACCTGCGCTGGTTCTGGTGAAGCTTTGGCAGAACAATTCTTCCAATTTGTAAGTATTTTCTAGATCCCCTTCCAATCTGGATCTCTGTTCCTAGTCACCCAGTCCAATAGCATGGTATGATCTGTCTAAAGGATGTACCGATATATTTTTACCCTTTGTAATTTTTGAAGATAGGATGAAAAATTCTTAGCATGCCCCATTCATATATATAAATCCTCGAGAGAGTACGAGGCAAGGGGACTAACCTATTTTTGCTCGCTAACTCTCTCTCACGACTGGCTCTCTCTAGCTCTCTTGATTCCATATCCTCCGAGGGAGAAATGGTAGAATCTACTCACTGTTATGATCAACGCTACAACAGTTGGTGCCGTTCATGAGAATCGTAAAACAAGTTGTGCAAGAAAGGACGGTGAAGACAATCACCACCGAAAGATTTGTTTGGTGTTAGCAATAGCCACCAACCACGACTATGAGTGAGTAGACAAGTTGTTGCATGACACGCGGATCCTACATGAGACCATTGCGAAGTACGGTGATAGCTTCCCACATCTGCCGGAAGGTAATACGTTATGAACAATTTTTAATACACCATTGTTTGCACAGCCTATGCTAACCGCTTTCTTGCATTGTAGGCAAGTACTATCTTGTCAATTTAGGGTATCCTAACAGGTTAGGGTACCTAATGCCATATTGCAAAAGTAGATTCCATTATTTCGAGTTTGACAATGGTACTGAGCCCATAGAGATGCAGGAGCTCTTCAACTACCGACACTCGTAATTATGGAACGCCATCGAGCGCATTCAGGATGTGTAAAGGCAAATGGCGCATACTCGACAAAGTCCCTGGCTATAAGGGTCGTAGGTAGAGTGCGATCATTGCAACTTGCATGGCGCTGCACAATTTTATTACCAACTACGAGTTAGCTATGAGGGTACCCCTAACCAAACATCGCAACGTGTAGGGTATTCCGCACCTCCCCCGTCCATGTATGATACGTGACTGGATAGTAGCGTCGTTGATGGCATAGAAATAGTCGTGCCACTCATAATGTACCCACATGTAACTTGTACATGTAATTACCGCTTAATTTTTATTATTGCAGCCTATTTGAACTTCCTTACACTTCTTTCAACTGCTACAATACTTCTTCATCGCTATAGTGTTTTTTTCAGCTGCTATAGTGCTTTTTCAGATGCTACAATAAAAAAAAAAAAGCCAACGCTAAACTGAGCGAAGCCTAAAACTGTACGTCTGACATACAAAATCCAGGAGTAATTGTTAGCATTTGACACCCTGACAGACAAATAATTTCACCATAACAATTTTTCTGTAGGGAACCGAAACCGTGGAGTCTCCGTTAAATTCTCTAGCATGCGTAGTGAACATGTACATGTTTGTATATGTAGCATGAGTGGGGTGTGGATGAGGTGTGCATCCTCTTTGTAATCTCTAAAAAAACCATAGTAGGAAAATAAACTATTTAGATTAGTACGAACTCCCAGATTCCAACAGATAAATTAATCCACTAATTAAATATATGCGATAGATTCAAGAGCAGAGAGACGCTGACTGCTCAGATCCAAATGACATCTTATACAACGGAGTAGATACCAATGACGAAGCTAAATAGCATGGATTGGTCGATTTCATGACAGGCATAACTAAAGTATGTAGCAACTTGCTTCCAGATTTCTTTTACCAGAAGGCAGCAGGAGCCAGCAAATCACTCCTGACAGACCATCCATCAAAACCAACATCCTGCTCCGAAATGGCAAGAGAACAGATTGGACACTATAGCAAGCTACTTTTGAAAACAGAAGGGAGCTTTTGCGATCTGTTGCAGCAAGATCATTAAAACGGAAGGGAATGAAGCTAACCGGTTGTCACATCATTAAAATAAACACTATGTAATGGTACCAGTATCAAAGAAGTAAAATGTGTTTGATCCCTGAAAAGTGGGCAAATAAGAAAAGGTACATATGCGGTGCAGTCAGTTTCAAAAAACCTGCGCTGTGTAGTTTCCCGTGTTCTTAGAATTGTCATCCTATCTTTAGGTAAACAGGCTAACAGTTTATGGGATGAACAAAATGTTATGAATAATATTTGTATTTATCATAAGTCTAACACACACACACACACATATATATATACACGTACAAATATGTCATATATATAAAGAACTCTTTATACAACAAAAAAAACACAGGTAATAATACAAATCTAACACTCCCACAATCTTATGGTGGATCAACAATATGAAATTTAGAGAGACAAAGCCATGCTATCTTTGTAAAGAAATCTGCCAACTAAAATTCTAAAGGTACATACTGAAAACAATAACTTGATCTTGCACTTGTACAAGCATATAAGAAGCATCAACGCCAATATACTTTATAAGCTCATACTTCACCAAATCTTTAGTAATGGTAATAACACCTGTACTATCAGATAAAAGAGGAGTCGGTGAGATATATTTTCACGAAGGTATCGTAAAATACAAAAAAGATTATAGTGAAGCTGAGTGAAAGAAAAACAAACTTACTTAAGATATACACAGAGTAAAAAATATCAGGACGAGTGACATCAAGATAAACAAGATAATATAACTAGTAGGATCGGTAAAAAGCTCATCATCAGTAGGATGAAAATGTACATTAAACCATAGAAAGGTCACATAACACAGACGATGGATGGTAGTGGATCCTTGAATCAGCGTGTGCTGGATTGCTTCTTTTACTCTTATCTGCCTGATTTCCCAAATTCAATTTTTGGTATTATCTTATCTGCCTGATTTCCCAAATTCGACTTTTGGTCATAATGCTACCAGCTAATGATCTTGTTCCTAAAAAGGCTACTATGCTTTCTAAAATTTAGAGAGGCCAATCGATAGGAAGAGCATTATTATCGAAAGTTCGACTTCCAAAATCTTCGGGCCATTTTTGACTGCTTGTTGTCCCTGTTGCAGTTTTGTGTGGTACTCTCTCTTCCATGTCATACTGACAAAAAGCCCATCTTTTCTGTTTATGCTATTCAGAATGATGGGCTGTTTGCTTTGCTGTCATGAAGTAGGTGCAAGTGCCCAGCAGCTCCTACCATGGATTACATCAAAGCAGACGACTTTGCAGGCTTCATTTCACGCCGACCGCCTAGAATCTGGACCTTTTCACATGGAGAATCCCCATGGTGGAGGCATTATTGACGATTTTGCAGGTACTGCATTTCTTGCCTTTGGCTGAATCGCCATCATCAATTGCACTCGGTGTTTTTCATTGGTGAGCCATTCCATCCCAGATCTGTGTGACAGTTTCCCCAATCAAAGCCGACAAGCCTGAGGTATCTTCATGTGACCAGTTGTAACTAGGGGTGAAAACGGATCGGATAGTGCTCAAACCATATTTGTATTTGTAAATAGATCCAAATATTCTCGAATAGAATACAAATCGAATATTGTAACGGATACGAATTCAAACCGAATATCTAGTCAATTCCATCGGATTTAGATATCCTCATAAATTATGTAGTACGAAGATATTAATGATATTTTATCCTCGTACAGTCACATTTAATCATTCTAATTCATTTATTTCACCTAAAGAAACATCAATTCATGTTTAATTAAAAAACTTGTTCAATTAATTAGTCGTATTGTAACAAAATATGCATATTGTTTCGTCAAATATAGATACGAATAGTCCGAATAAAATAACATTTCGATGGTAAAAGTCTACATTATATTCGCACATATTTTTTTACGTGAATTCGAATATGAATACAAATAGGATAGAAATTGTTAATCAGATGAAAAAATCTATACCATATTCACATCCTATCGAATACGGTAACCATATAATATGGATAATTCATATCCACTTTTCACCCTAAGCTGTAACACCCTAGGTTCAAACCGGCTCAGGCCCAATCCCACTCAGAATAGATCATGTACACGCAACTAGGGCTGTAAACGAGTCGAGCTTAAGCGAGTCTAGCCTCCCAAGCCCGGTGCCGCTGGGGACGGGGAGGAGGCCTACGACGTCGACGGTGTCGACCGATGGGAGGACGGCAGCATTGGGGACAGGGAGGAGGCTTGTGGGGTCGCGGGAGGTCGGCGAGGTTGTGGGTCATCGGCGCGATCGCTGCCAACCCTTATCGCTTGGAGGGGATTCAGTTTGGGAGCGGAATCAGGGAGGGTGAAGTCCTGAGGAAAAAATGGACGGTTGCGTTTATATTGCAATGACATTTCATGGGTAATTTTGATGAAGTTCAATGGCAACGTGTTATTTTCATTTCGCAAAAGCCAAAAAAGCTTCATAGGATTGGTTTATGGCTTTTAGTTATAACATGTTTTTGGATTTTCTAAAAGCTCAGTTGAAAAGCCCCCCGTTTGTTTAGACTTTGACTTTTTTTTTGCTTTTAAGCCGAAGAAAAAGCCTAAACAAATAGGGCCTTAATATGTATCTAGGGCTATAAGAAAAACTCGAGGCTCGCATGCTATTCGAGCTTGGCTCGTTGAAGATCATGAGCTCGGGATTAAGCTTGAACTCGGCTCGGGTTGGAGCTCGAGCATTTTTTATAGCCCTACACGCGACAACTCATTTACATTTTAATCTTAACTTATGCAAAATGGTCAATCAAAAGTTGCTACCTTTAAATCTCTAGTGTTTATATGTTGGTAAATATCATGTTAGACTAGTAAGATGGTACTAAATAACACTCATGCACGCACGTGCACACACACACACACACTCAGCGGCCACAATGGGCCTAATCTCAAGTGGGCTAGCTAACCCATGAGTGTGTTGTTTAGAACCACCTTACTAGCCTAGCTTGAGATTCATCAACATATAAATCTTAGAGGTCAAAGGGTAGTAATTTTGGTTGACCATTTTGCATAAATTGAGATTAAAATACAAATGAATTGTGTGTGTATGGTCTATTCCGAGTGAGAGTGGGCCTGATCCGGTTTGTACCTGAGCATTACAAATAGTATCAGAACTGACCCTCGCGGTTACACGTACGTGTAGGTCAGGGGTGCGAGCATATAGCGCGTGTGGACCAAGATGGATGGACATATGACATGGTATATGTGCCAGACTGATCGCACAGACATGTGCGAAGAGGAAAGATCTTGATCATTTGTCTCAACATGGGTATAACAAGGATGTTGCCTTAACATATAAACTAAAGCGCCAAATGCAATTCAACATCTGGCTAACTCTTTTATGCAAAACGAGAACTAAAACATAAGTAGGATTAGTACGAGTGCGTAATTTATCCGGTGTGTGACCAGAACCGAGTCTATCTGGAGCTGGGCGTTACACCAGCTCTCCTCTCTGTGAAGTTCAAGTTGTCGGTCACAGGCTCACAGTGCGGTACATTGTATCCTAGAATGATGCGGTGTGGTGGTGGCGATGGCAACTTGCTGCCCAAGCGCAGCAGAGGTGAGCCCGTAGGTGCCAACTTTTAACTGGCCTCCACTGCTGCAGTGGTTTTCATCCTGCCCACTTGGAACACGCTCGTGCGTTTTACCGCCCTCTTATGAAGGTACTACTATCTGACTATTTCAGACCAAGCCTATCCAAATACCAACCCTGTCGTAAGGCTGATGGGCAAAATGGGATTGCTGTACTGACCAATCATCTCCTCCTCCTCCCTGACTCAAGTCAGGACAAAAGAGAACGTACGGGATCGTTGTCGTGTACTGGGCGGGAAACTTCTTTTTAGATTACAACGGTGTAGTGGACACACTGCTACACGCGCACGCCATATGTCTGCGCGTACGCGTGAGGACGCCCACTAGCAAATCCGTGGCCTCAAAGAGTAACGTGTGTCTGGCTACCAATTCCCAAGCGCAAAGTCTCAACAAACCCTATGGCCTGTACTGTAGCAATATCTTCTATCATTCAGGTCGAGGAGCCGTTTAAATTGTAGATTAACTGATTAAGTCTAAGAATTAGGGGGTGTTCATTTTTTTCTAAAGGCATATGGCTTCTGGCTATTAACGTTTTGTTAAAAATTACATTATAATGATTGTTAGCATTTTCTTAGCATTTAATTAAAGAAAAATAAGAAAAAAAATAAAAAATATTATTATATCTTTATAGATAATATAAAAAATAAAAACTAAAATTAAGAAATCAATCTGGCTCCTAGCTTAGCTGAAACTGGAATAACCGGCGGAGCCTTAACCGTCCAGAGGCAAGCCTAGGTCCATCATCCCCACTTGGGTGATGCTCCGACCAACACCACGGAGCTGCCGGCGCGTACGTCTGTAGCCCACCGTAGGTACCCAGACAGCCGACGAGCGTTGAAAATCCGGGCAAAGCTAACGTGCCAACCCAAGCGCGCGCATTGATCGATCGATCGCATTCGGACGCTTCCAAGCATCATTAAAGGCGCCAGAACCGTTGTCTCGCCTGCGTGCCTAAGGCTTTTTTGTTACGATTTTATCTCTATTTTTTTACGATGATGGTGAATAATAAAATCATCAATAGTATATATATTTTTGGGTTTAAAAAATTATTTAGAGAAATAGCCGGTTTGAAGAGATGTCGAAGGCAAAAGCCATAAACGTGACCTCCCTTCACACCTTGGCAGCCACTACTACGCGCGGGCACAAGCGCGGCTCGATCGGCGGCCACTCTTTTTGGCCGAGGTCACGATTGCCCGTGCGGATGGCTGGACAATGGAGTGGAGTCATGTGCTGAAATTGACCAACTATTGTAGTGTTGTACTATTGTGTGGTGCCCGGTTCTATTTTGGCATGTGATGTCCATGCACTATATCTCCGTACTAAGTAGCACCGAAGAGCTTGACGAACTGTATACGAATTTAGCACTATAGTGACACTTTTTAAAATTTTCCCTTGATACCTATTTTTATTAATAAAAATGGTTCCTCTCCGAGCTCGAAATGTGTAGCAGGTGACATTTGTCACTTGCCGCACCTGAAAAGCTTGGCAGGAGCTAGATGGTGCGGCAGACAGAGTAGGCACAGTAGCCAGCATGAGGCGGGCCCACGATGCTGTTGAGGTGCCCCTGCTCAGTAAGTTGCTACCGAGCAGCCACAACTCAGTAGCAGGCCCGACTAGCGAACGGGCAGGCGCATAAGCAAGGGCAGGTGTGTGTGGTTTGGTTGTTGGCGCAAGGGAATCGCGTGGGTGATGGCGTAATGTGATACGGTGATATGACACTAGATTCTCGTTTTATTTTGCGTTAATTGCATTGTCGTTTGTGCCCACTTGTGAATGTCACCGTGAACACATTCCCGCATATCAAATTGGAATGGTGAGGGAAGGAAAGGAAAGAGATATTTACTGCCGAGCAAGAGAGCAGAGAGGGAGGGAAAGAAAAGAGAGATTGAAAGATGAGTTTGTAATATAATTTTGAGGTGATTTAGCTGTTATTTACGATTCTTAGCAGTTGGAAGCATTGTGAAGCTAGTAAATACCTTCGAAAAAAGTATGCTTCATTCGTATGTGAGCAATGCGCTTAATATATCGTGAGCGTTTTATTAGCATAACTGTGGTTTTGTAATGTGAAATACACTAGGTAGCTATGTTTAGTTGATGAATGTGTTCCTATAATTAGCTATGTTTATTTATTGTAAATAGTTGCAAAAATATGGGCAAAAAATAGCTAAAATATTTTCATATATGATCACACATATATATTTATTACTCTTTCACGATTACCAAATGGTCGTTATCCAAAGACCTAATCTTATATTTTAAAAAAAACTAAATATAGTGTCCTATTGCTTCTACTTACCATTCTTAGTTCTTGACTCTTCTCTCTTCTTTATATCTTCAAACTATTACTAATACTCTCTGTTCAACTATAGACAATCGAATCAACTGACTTAGGCCCATGTGACTATGTCACCCATGGATAGTACAAAGGAGAGTTTACTAATATACTACGCAAACTAATATAGTACCTGGGTTACGTTACTGCCACCATCTCATCTTCATGAGACGGAAGGCCTAAGAATGAGATAGGAAGAATTGGATGATAGAAGTCTTCCTGTATGTCAGGGAAGGCGAATACATGTTCCGCACTGAGCACCTGAGAAGCATTTCCACCGACGCCCTTTAGGATGTCGCCTATTTGTCTTGTGCTCACATGTGTGAGATCCACGAGACCGCCATATTGACTTCTCTGTTTTGCTACTATCTATCCCTCCGAATAGAACGCTACGATGAGACATTCATCACCGCCTCCGAGGATGACCCACTAGGTTTAGCTCACCCAAGCTATGGAAGCCACCTACACTAAAGCTCTAGAGGATATCTTGGACCTCCGCTAGCTCCTCACCATCAACTACAGCCATGCTAAGACTCTTCGTGCTTAGCTCGCTAAGTGCGAGAAGGCCCTAGATGTAGTGGAGTGTGAAAGGGCTGCCACAGTTGCCAAGCTCAAGCGAACTACAGTAGCTACAATGGTCCATGCTCCAGTACCCACCGAATGCCCCATTATCCACACCAACCCCGCTCTGACTTGACCACTCACCGGAGGACTATGCATGAGGATCACCACGCGTAAGAGTGTGTGGTGCCTTAGCTTGCCAATCGTCGTCAATATTAGAGATACCGATTGAGCCCGTAGTCGCTCTCGCTCCTGCTCCAACTCAGCCAGCTATAATCGCTACTGCTCTCACTCCAATTTAACCCGATGATTGTACCACCTGTTGTAGCCACAGCCTCATGGAGTAGTAGCCTGACAAATGAATTAGGTCATCTCATAGTGCTTGATAGGAGTAGGCTTTTGTTTGCAAACACCAAACCATATACTAAGCAGTAGACATGTAATATGTAATGTATTGTATCCACACGACTGAGCATGACCTATGTGCTATATACTAACTGTTATGTGTAACTTGACCAAACTATTTTAAATAGTGTGGTTTATTTTTGTTTTTCTTATTCGTCTTGCTCTTCGAATACTTTCTTGAAATATCAACAAGTTGACAATGTGCATCAGATTTCTCTAGTAATTTGACAACTTATACCAGCTTTTTCGTAGCAATGGATAGCACACACTAGCTTTTTCAGTTATTTCACAACATATACCAGCTTTTCGTAGCTAGTAGACAGCACGTGTTATGACAACACGTGCCAGTTTTTCCCAGTGAGTTAACAATACAAACCAGTTTTTCACAGTGAATTGACAACACGTATATAGGGGCTAGCTCTTTTTATTTGCTGATCTAATTGATATGATATTGACCAATATGTCATGTTAACAACTTTGGCCACCTAGGATGCCATGTGAACGTCACATCAGTTGAAACAACTATGGTTTGAGTCTATCCAGAAAGTAGACGCTTTTGATAGTTGAGAGATGTTGGATATCCAATTTTATAGTTAGAGGTGGAAACTTAGATCAACATCATAGTTCAGAGAATAAAGTAAACTTATTCTAAAATAGAATGAGTTGTTCAGCTGTGTTGTTGAGCCGGCGGTAAGTTTGTGATTTCACAAGTTTTTATTGCCAAAAAAATACAAAAAGAGGGAAATGGCTAGCGTAGCGGAGTGAAAAAATCTTAACGGTTGCATCTTTGGGTGATATTAACTATTAAAATACACCAAATTCTTCAGTGATACATAGCAAAAGTAACGATCTTTTAGTACTACATAACCAATTTTTCCTTTTAAAAGTACTCCAAGTAAAACCGTTTTTCAAATATGAAAACTAAAAAAAATGGCCCAGCTCTTTTATGCTTTGATGCTACACTTTACATAATGACTAGCCAATTAAAGATAGTGCTCGAAGAAGCTACGTTTATGTGTGAAGCGAAAAACAAAGATTGGGCGGAGATGCGTCTCCTCCGTCGCGGTGACCCTCGCTCGCACGGAACGGATAGGCCCCCTGCATCCATCGTCATCACGGGAACAGCTTTCGGAGCCGTCTGATTGGCTCGAGCTAGGAATCCAACGGTTAGCTTTGCGCCCGCACAACGCCCGGTGATACAGACGTGCACCCAAAATCCGCTGCCTCTAATAAATCGGTAAGTCCACACACGGGCCACTTCGGCTTTCCCAACCAACCAATAGAAATAGGAGCGTGTTTACCCTGGAGGGTAGGATTTGTGTCTATGTCAACAAAAATATGCATTTGCGCACACTGTACATATTATAGCTTAAAGTGATTATTGTAATACACTAGGATCCAAATCGACTTAGGTCTAACTCCATTATGAATAAGTCATGCAAACGTAACAACCTGTTTACGCTTTTATCCTCGTTTCACGTAAAACGGTTAACCAAAAGTTATTACCAATGGTGTCTATGAGTTTATATGTTAATGTTTCTCATATTAAGTTAGCAATGTGGAACTAATTCACAACCTCATGTGCACACACACATAGGCCATCATATGCCGGGGTGTCACATACACCCCCATTTAAAGAACCCGACGTCCTCGTCGGTCCAACATACCCACACTGGGGCAAACGACCAAGATCTTACCCTCTTGGCACACGTCCGTGCGTTCAGTAATGATACATATATCATGCCATGTGTCTACTCCGGACCCACACGCGCCATGCGTTATATGCTCACGCCCCTGACACGTACGTGCCCGTGCAACCGCGAGGGTCGGCTCTGATACCATTTGTAACGTCCTAAAATCCAAACCGACCTAGGCCTAACCTCATTATGGATAAACACACACACGTAACAATCTGCTTACGCTTTCATCCTCGCTTCGCGTAAAATGGTTAACCAAAAGTTATTACCAATGGTGCTTATGGATTTATATATTAGTGCTTCTTATGTTAAGCTAGCAATGTGGAAGTAATCCACAACCTCATATACACACATGCACATGGATCATCATGGGCCGAGATGTCACAATTATAGTATACTATATAGTGGTGAGACCGGTGTTCTATATCTTTGTTTCTTTACTACTGCTTTATCAATATAAAGGGTAGCTTTCCTACCTTTTCATTTTTTTAAAAACAAATTATACTACATAGTAGCAGCTGCACTACCTATATGGCAACATTGACGTTAAGATGAACTTCTGTTTGAGGATCATTAGCAGTTTTGAGGGGTTAATATGTCAATTTTGAATTTTGATAAATCGTCCGTCGAAGTTACTTGCAGTTTGAGGATTCAATAGGTCAATTTAGAAATAAACAATACCATGTTTTTTCTGATTTGTTATTTGTTCTCAGGTAATACGACAAGATTGGGTGATGTACAGTTGGATTCTTTTGGACTATGGTTTATACTTTTGGTTTAAAATTTTAAATTATAGTTGTTTGCAAGATAAAGTACGAAGAGATACACTCATGTGTGATTTTGATCGATATAGATGTATTCGATACTATGTCTAATATAATTAACCTGTAGACTCTATCTTGAAAAGATACACAGTTTAAAAGTTAATTACTATAGTATAAACCAAAATCTATAAACCATAAGTCCAAAAGAAACTAGTCATGCCCATTGAGTAGTCAGTTCTTGGATTCATCCAACTACCCCTCTAAATCCTAAATCCTAATTCAGTATAAGTAATTGTTTTCTGAGTGTTGCTTTTAGGAAGTATTTGTAGGTGTAGGTCTTGCATTGTGCTAGGTAAATAAACCAATTGTGTTAATGCAACATGGCCCGCGACTGCAAGAAGAAATTGTTAGGACGTGGCCGCCACTCACGCCAAATCGAGGCAAGTACAAGACGGGGAGTACAAAAGGAGGCGATGGGAACAAATTTTTATTTGAGGCGACTAGACAACGGTAACGGTACAACTGTATGTCTTGTGACGTTTCACAAAAATATTTAAAAAGTTTTAGTAATTTTCACATGTTTTTAGAAGTTTCTAAAAGCTCTCAAGAAAGTTTCAAGCTAAAACTCTGATGAGTTTCATATTTTAGAACTCAAATTTTAGCTAAAGAGTTTCAAGAGGTTTTATGAAGTTTCAGCAAATTTTTGCCAAAGAGTTTCAAGAGGTCTCATAAAGTTTCAACAGGTTTCAATGAGTTTTGTGTTTTTGCTGCTGTAGACATGCGCTCACATCACACATCATGCCCCGTTGAGCCGCGCCGTCATGCCCTGCACCATGTCTCTGTGTCCCGTGCCGACACGTCTCACCGCTTGCACTTGTCGCCCATCATGCCTTGCTGAGCTGCACTACTGTAGCCCCCATCCCATCACCATCTCTAGATGTCGGCATGAAAAAAGGGGAGACAACGTCGACAGTGGAGGGAGAGAAAGGAAGGGGCAGTGCCGGCCATGGCGTAGGAGAATGGGGCATCGTTGGTGGGGGAAGGGAGGTGGTAGAGGAGGAGGAGAGAGGGTGGTGCCGTGATGAGGAGCCATGTAGGTGCACACTGGCAGCAAGGATGTCGGTAACAAGACCCTAGTGGGACGCACTCTTGCCATGGCCTGACATGCTTGTACACTCGCCCTTGTTCCTCCTTGGAGGTGCAGAGAGAGAAAGGAACTTGTATGGTTGTGTGTCGCATACCCTTTGTTCTCCATGGAGGTGCAGAGAGAGAGAGAGGGCTCGTACAGGCGTATGCCCTTGGTCTTCCATGGAGGTGCAAAGAGAGAGAGGAGGAAGAGGAAGAGGATAGGGAATGGTTGGTTCATATGAGAGGTGGAGTGGATAGGGTTGTAGTGGATTGGGAAGTCAACTTTAAGATCATGCAAGTAGGTGGTCCAACGATGAACAGCTCTTCCATTGGAATAGTATAGGGTGCTATAGTTTTTCTCTTTTCTTTCTTTACCGATTTTCTCTTCCCCTTGTTTCGTGTTTTATAGCGAGAGCCAAGAGATTGTGAGATCTGGGGGAGTTGGATACAACTGCTCTCACAAGTTTCACACCCATCACTGTCACCCTCCCACCATTCTCTTCAAAATATGTTGTACTACTCTTGCTTACAGTGCTACCTTCATGTTACTTATGTATAAAAGTCTTAAAAATCTAAAAAAATCCTGAGATATAGGGTAGGACATATTCTACAACTATGTAAAATTTCAAAGTCAAACTATATTGCATTTAGAAGATATGAAATTGGCAAACAACAAATAAATAGTAATGAATAGTGAAAATTACTATTTAGTTCATTACTATTTATGCAGACTTTATCATTTTCATATATCCCAATTACAATCTAGTTTGACCTTGAAATTTTACACAGTTATAGAATATGTCTTAACCTGCATCTTGAATTTTTTTTGAGAAAATTATACATAAATAACATAAAGATAGCATCCGAAAAGGGGTAGCACAGTATGGGCAAACTCAAAGGATATAGAGCATGTTTATGTTGGTTGTGACCAATGGTTTTTGACTGTGACTAATAGTTTTTGGTTGAAAATAAATAGTAGTATCTGAAAGAAGTGGCTTTTAGAAGGAGTGGTGAGAGGTGAAAAAATTGAGGAAGGGACGTGTGCGTAAAACGGGAGTGAGGGGAGTAGGATGCATGATACGCCACTGACTGCTACTTTATCTCGGAGCGAGAGGAATGAGAAAACCATTTTAGAAAATCAGATATTTATATTAGCTTATGACTTCTTTAAATAGAAGTGAAAACAGAAAACAATATAAACAGGTCTATAGCCAGCCCAAAAGACTTGATCGCTAACCTTGGAGACGGAGGCATAAGCATCTGGCCACCGTTTCCACGGATATACAATCCTACACCCACTGATCAACAAGAACATTGGTGGTGAAACTTGGGCTAGCGCTAGCGCGCGCGCGCGTCAATTCGTGATTCTGCGAATCAACCAGCCCGGCCGAGCGACGAACCCGCGTATTCATAACTGCAGAAACAGCCGCGTGTCGACGCAACCAACGCAAGCCGCCACGCGCGAGCGCGCCCGCGGTTTTTCAGAGGCAGATTGGAGCAGATGAGGACAGACAGCGACAACGCAGGACAAAAACAATTCGACGAGCCCTCTGTTGTTCATTCACTGAACCTAATCCTTCAGCTCAGGTTCGCTCGACTCGACGATCTTCGCCGATCCGCCTCGGCGTATCCCGTCAAGGAAAGCGAAATCAATCAATGGATGGATGGATGCTCGAGGCGCCGCCTTTGCAAGTCGAACCAGTTCTTTTAGTAAGATTAATGGCGGTTTCTTTTTTTTTTTTTGCGATGGCTCATGTTTGATATGATTGTGTTGGATGCCTTTTAATCTTAGCGTAGTCGTTTATACGAACGAATCGAATGCCGATAAGATATTTCAAAAAAACTGTTTCAATAAATTATTTTGAAAAAGTGACAAAGAAATTATCAGGTTTGTTTGCCCTGGAGAAACTATAAACCATAGACCATAAATATGCCGATAAGATATTTCGAAAAGACTATTCCAATAAATTATTTTAAAAAATAATAAAAAAATTATCATATTTATTCGTCCTGAAAAAATTATAAACCATAGACCATAAATATAAGTTGAAAAGAGGGGGCCTAAGCCTAATACACTCCATGTACAGTATTAGACTATTGGTACGAGTACAAAACGTAGATTAGTCGTTGAAGGATATGTACTTATTAACAAAACCTAGGTCACGGGAACAGCTGCAACTGATTGACCAGTGCAAAGAAAGATTACCATAAAGGGAAGTGCATTGGACGCGGGCATACTTGGGGAGAAAAGAACCAAACTGGCTGTTTGACGGTTCAGATGCTTCTCTCCCAACACTGCCTTCGGCCGTGTGGCGCATTGCATTGCGCCGTCAAACTTCGATTAGCCGGTGAACTGCTGCTGCTTGCTTGTCGGGCACGTGCATTTGGCGCGGCTGTCGTTTAACACCTTCAATGAATTTACAAGAGCACCATGAGCAACTCTGAAGAAAGATCGGTTAATTTTGCGACTTCAGCCAATTTCAAGCTTCATACCATGCGCTTATCTCAGTATCAAAATTGTCGACAGAAAAACAGGTTGCTTAATTAACTAGGAGCATGTACAATTTGGACAGCCTAATTGAAGTTACCCTTGCCCTCAATCAGAGGGCAGATCTACTTGATTCTAACATCTCTGATAGCACAGCGCGATCGTCGCGCTGATTGTCCAAGCTAGCCACAATTTTGAAGGGGAAAGAGAGCACCAAATTAAAAGCGTGCATACCTTGACCTGCTTCTGGAGATCCTTGATGTAGTCGACGGCGAGATCCAACATGTCAGCCGTGTTGGTTTGCTGCAGTGAGTGATACGAACCAAGTTATGACCAGCCAGAAGCTAGAATAAAATCCTAAAACCAGCACAGGGCGTGGTCCTTCCATGGCGCTTCCCAATAGGGGAAGGAAAAGAAAACCAACCATGCACGCACTGTTCTACGATTTTACTACTATTGGGTTCTTGGAGAGCCGTGCTGGTAATAGTCTGAGAGCGCGCGCTCACCTTTTCCATGTTCGGGACGAGCTCCTGCAGCTTCCGTATCCGATCGCTGATCCGCGTCCTCCTCACCTGCGTGCACACCACGTCGAGTCGATCAGACAACCGTAACGGAATGGGATTGCTGTTGCAGGAATGGGCGGCGATGGATTGGGTTGGGTTGGGTTACCCGCTCGGCGATGCTGCGCGGGTGCGTGGCGCAGCCGCGCTTGGCGCGGATCTTGCACGGCACGGCGTCCTGGAACTGCAGGAACTTCTCGATCGCCGCCATCTCCGGCGAGGGCTTGCTGTTGCTGGGCGGGCTGAACTGGTGCGTCAGCTGCGCCCCGTTCGCCGCCGCGGCGGGGGAGTCGGAGTCCGGGACGTCGACGCGGGCGCGCTTCACCCCGGACAGGTTGTCAGGCAACAGCGACGGCGACGGCGAAGGCTCCTCCCAGCCGGATGAGGCGCCCATCGGGTACCCGGGGGTGCTGCTGTAGCCGAGCGCCGCGGCGGCGCCGTTGCTGCCGGCCTCGGGGCTGCTGCCGCCGAGCTCCTCGCTGCCCATCTCCGAGATCTGCGACATCACCGAGCCCTGGCGCGACGAGAAGCTGAGCTGCCCTTTGAGCCGCGCGTCGCCGTTCCTGAAGCCGCCGCCGCCCAAGCCCGCTCTCAGCATATACCCGTGCCTGCCGCCGCCATATCCTACAGGTAGTATTCCATTAATTGCACGACTCGTCAGTTCCAGAAATGGAAAGCTACTAAGTGAATTGTTTCTCTCTTCAGTTTAGCTTTTAGGTAAACTGATTTGATTGATGTATGAAACTCAATATACCTAGCTAGCTAGCTCATGATTGCTACGTGGCGAGAACCAATAAAGCTCGAGGAGGAGGAAGTACCAACCGTTGTCCATGTTCAAATGATTGAGGAACCCGGCCGGAGAGCTGCTCTGCCGGAGCAGGCTGTTACAGCCGCCGCCGGCGGGATCCGTACTTCCGGAGCTGACGGTGCGGTACAGGCTCCCCATGGCAGCCATCTGCTGCTGCGACTGATACATGAGCTGCTGCTGCGTGGCCAGGGAGGCGGCGTCCTCCGGGAAGTGGGCCGCGGGCACCGCGGGGCGGGGAGGTTTGTCCTGGACCTCGGGGTGGTGGCCAGCGAGGAAGCGGGCGAGGACGGTGTCCGCTGCGCCGTGGTCCGGGCTAGCCGGTCGATGCCCCGCGCCGGCGCCGGCGGCCGGGAGGAAGTCCCCGCACACCTCGCCGAGCAGAGTGCTCGGCGCCGACCTGTACCGCAGCAGGCCGGGCGAACTCATCTGCTGCGGCGTCCGTACACCGGCGGCTGGCTGCTGCGGCTGGGCTGGCAGGTTGAGGTCCTTGGACACCGGCGCGCCGTACATCACCCGCCTCACCTCCCCAATTCCTAGCTAACCTCTCCTCCCACGAAACACCAGTCGCTATACTAAATAAATCCAATACAGTTACACAACTACCCAAGCACTTCAGCGCGACTCGAGGAAGAAGGGAGGGAGTATATTAATGGTGGAAAGGCACGGTGGGGGGAAGAAGCTGTTGATCATGTGGGAGTGAGATCTCGGCGCTATTTATAATGCTGGAAGTTACTGGAAGCAAGGAAGTGCCCTCGTGGTTGGGGTACTCTGCTCGTCTCGTGGACGTACCCTTGGTCTTGGGGGAATCCATGCTGCTACTTCGCTGCCATAGCCACCGCTGCCTTCATTGCTCCTCTTTCATCGGCGCTTGTTAATCTAGAGTACCAAACTCAATCCATCTTGTACAAAAATTTATGCTCAAACTGAAAATAAAGGGCGATTGGTCTGAAGCCAAACTTTGCCACACTTGCCTTAGGCATGTTTTGACCGAACAAGACCAGTGTTTGGTTCGTAGCCATAGTCGAAGCATGCCACACTTTTTTGTTCACTTGGTCCACTCGTCGCACACTAGTTTCTTCGCCAAAATTTGCCATAGCCGTGAGCGGACAAATTACGAGCCACAAAATGCCGTGAGCGGACAAGTTTCACTCCGATCGATGTCTTAATGAAGACTGTATAGGATCATCCGAGCTAAAACGGATTTCTTCTTCTTTTACCTTTCCTCTCTTTCTTTATTATGTAGGTGTGTGTTGTTCTCTCTCCACCAGTCCTTCTCTTTTTAGCAGCTAAAAGAAGGGATTAGGGTTTTCTTCTCCTCATCAGCAAGAAACGTATCTCAATTATTGATCACGAGAGCAATCAACGGTCCACAGTCTTTTAATTTTATAGACAGATTTTAGGCTTCTCTATACAGAGAAAGCCCAACCCAACACAAAATGTATGGCACGCCATACTTTGCCGTTTGCGGCGAAGTGTGGATAGCAACCGAATATGTGTTCTACCTGTCTTTTACTTCAGAAACGAGTGGCCCGTGACATCGTAATTTTCTAGCGTCTGTGAGCGAACGGATGGCCTCCAATTGACTCTCGAACTTTGGTCGTCAACGAAAGCTCAAACCGGTCGCGCTCACAGATGTCGGCCTGCGTTGTCGGTCCACCGCGCAGTCCGGTAAATCACGGTGCCCGTTCCGTGCAACTGCGATCGCTCCGCCGGGCGAAGCGTCCCGCGAACAACCTCGCAGGCGAAACCATCCGGTTTCGGCCCAGTGACACGCTCGCCGCCGAGCCCACTTTCCACTCCGCGGCCCGGCCCGTAGACACTCGAACACGTGGACCCACCGCTGCCACAGTGCAGCAAATCGACGCTGAAAGAAAATGGAAAAAAACTCCATCCACGAGGGGAGGACATGTGTGCAGTGTGCGTGTACCTGCAACTTCATCAGTTCTTAAACCCCAATCCTGGTCCCTCCTGCCCTGTACTAAAAAAGAGGATGGATCTGGCTTAACTAGTATCATAATGACAGAATCAAGTGCTAATCAACTGCTGCTGCTGCGGTGCTGCCTGCTGCCATCGTCCTCGATGTGATAAATCAAGCTCCTAATCGGATTCCATCTGAAGGAATCAAAGGAAATCCCATACTTTTCGCCCAACGCATGAGATCTTTTGAACCATGTGGCTCCACATGAGTGCCAAATCTCCCCCTCTCTACTCCTTTGTGCTAAGCTTGTGTTTTACTGTTCAATTGTCGATGCTGCAACGAGACACGAAAGGTGAACAGAGGAGGAGAAGGAAAAGAAGTTGGTGCGACTCCAACAAGAGACGAGAACAGCACCGCTCTTTGGAGGGTTGGAGGCCTGACGGCATGACGGCCTGCAGAAAGGAAGATATGGGAGGTGATACGGTTGGGTTTGACACCGGCTGGCCAGACCAGCAGTGGCCACTAGTCCCATGAGAGTCTTCATCAGGAGGATGACCTTGCATTTGGGTGACACAAGAATATATTGCGACTGATTCCTCCTTTTCTTTTCTGAAGTAGGTGATTCCCATCGGTACTGCGCTGAAATGCAGACAAACCCAACCTGTTAACACACATGACACATGTGGCCGTCGCTGATCAGCATTCCAAGGTTAGAAATACCTGAGTTGATATATAACCCCCTCTCTCTCCCCCTCTCCATCATAAATCGAATCCTTTTTTTTAGGAATAAATGAAATTCAGTTTGACTAGACATAATCACATATGAATATGTGATCATATGTTCACTCTGCATTGTAGTGCATAGAAAACATAGGCAAATGTTTTTTTTAATCTGTCTGTTTCTCTGCGTCCTCTATTTCCACTGATGTATCTGGAGGAACATATTTATCTGGGATGACAGTTCCCACATGGGGATGTGCCCAGGACCGTCCCCTGATAAGTTATGTCTGCAGCCAGATGCCTTTATTTACATTCCATGTCTGCAGGCTGATGCCTTCATTTACATTTCATATAGATTTGAGATCGCGTTAGCACACTAAGATCTAAGAAAGCTAACTCTACATCCATAAACAGAATTAAATTGTTCTATAACATAATTTACGGGCCAGCATATATACGCGGAAAATTTCGATGAATCTATTCTCGAGAATTGGCACATCAAGAATCGCGTGCTGTAGATTGAAGCGATGAACCATATCCGAGATAGCATAATTCTCGCGATAAGGATTTCTTGATGGAATAAGGTATCTTTGATCAACGAGAACGACCTCGCCATGCATGCATGGATGAAGGTCGCTGCAAGCAAGAAATTCCGAAATTCGATGTCTGTAGTTATCTGGTATAACACGTACCATCAGCAGATTGGTGTGTGGAATAAATGCGTGCGTTTTTGATTGTTTTCACAAGGTTTCGATCGTTTCTGGAATCTAATGTTCCTATTATTCCAACCAGTGGAAAAAAAAGGGCAATAATGCCTATCATTTTGTTCTTACAAGACGCCAGAATATCTCTGCATTATTATCTGAAGCAGTCCATATGTGCCTTTATTACTAATGTTCCTTGATATATCCCACCGAGAATAATCCGTGAAATCTTGATGACGAATGCGAATTTTGTGTCTCAAAAAGGCACAGTGGAAGGTACTCTCTGTAGCCAATTGTCGACGTGATCGTAGCAAGAACTCTATCCCTCTCGCTACCTAAAATCACGTCATATTAGGAAGTATCACTACAGGAGCATGCACCCAGTTGTATTGTTTGTTCGTTGGAGAGATGTTAAACGAGCAATTCTACTCATAATCCGACACTCTCCACCAAGTCTAGGCTTAATCAGACCTATAATGTAGTTTAGACCTAGACTTGACCCTAGGCTATCGGATTCCCCAACTATCCCAATTATTTTTTTATAAGATGCTATACTCATGCTTCAACACTATTTTTTTCCCCATAATTAGGTGTTCTACTCCTGCTTGAGCACTGTTGCACGGACAGAGATTAGTTTGGTAAACCCCCTTTAATTTTGGACACAAAAACACCATCTGATCTGGACTGAAGGCACACATCACACATGAGACGAATCTGAGCGTCTGATGGCAAGTTGTCAGGACCCAGCGAAACTAGGTCCGAATCAATTGGATTTCAGAACCAATTTGGGGATAGATTGCAAATTTGATAAAGGGAAAAATAAGAACAAGGAACAGGGCAAAGTAGAGAGAGCAAATAGCTAGGGTTTCATTTCATATCTTGCCCCTTACATGGCGGCTGCTTATATGGAATCCACAGCTAACTCACATACACTCGGCGACAAAAGTAACAAGATTGGACGGTCAACAGCAACGGAGAATGAGCTGTGACAGCAAACAGTGAAAACCGCATTGAACTCGAGCCGTAGGATGCGAGCGAACCGTTATCCTTCAATATCGACCGCCACATCTTCGTAATCTCCCTCTCCGGCCTTGAGAGCACACGATTCAGTTTAACGAAAAAGGGTACGGAGGAATGTTAGCCCTTGGATAACTGAAATATTCGAGGGATCAACTAGAACTCTCAGGTTTCTCAGAAATCTGACACAAGTCCAGTATTCTAATTGGCCTTTAAATGCATGAGGTCAGAGGCGGATCTACAGTAATTCATGGATATTCAGCTGAATACCCAAAATTTTTGACAAAAAATCCACTATATATATATATCATATAATACATATATATATACAAGTAAATGTATTTAATTCATCTTATTTTCGTCTCCTGGGGCAAAGCTAGCGACTTTGCACATGTTGGGCCGACTTCCTCCCCTCCCGACTGGCCCATAGTCGGCCCACACCCCACGCTTACCCACGCGACACTCTCACGCCTCGCCAGTCTTCCCAGCGGCTTCTTCCTCTTCCCTAATCATCTTTTCTATGTTCCCCATTCTTGCTCCGTCTCCTCACGCCCGATCCAGATTCGGCGTCTTGTCGCCTCCTTGCTCGCCCTCAGGCGTCGGCCTTCGGCCTCCATGGCGCGCCGTCGCCTCACGGCCCTCCGTGCCGCCTCCTCCATGCGCCGTCGCCTCACGGCCCTCAGCGCTACCTCCTCCACGCGCCGCCGCCTCACGGCCCTCAGCGCCACTGGCCTGCTCTCCTCCGACTCCAGTTCCCTGCTTTCCTCCGGCCGTCGCACTTCCAGCCCGGCCGCTGCGCTGCCGTGGCCGGTCCTTGCCCCGGCCATCTGCGCTGCCGCTCCACAGCCTCCGACCTCTGCGCCCCTGGCTGCTGCCCCTCCAGCCGTGGTGCTCCCACCTCCACGGCCTCCGGTGACGGCACGCCATCCCCACTTTGGTCTTAGCTTAGGTATACTCCCTCCCTTTCTACTCCTCCCTTGGTTCTATTGCTCTGTGCTGCTATGTGATGCTACTACTTTTGTTGGATGGTGGTGTGTTCTACGATAGTGATGCTATGATTATTGTTGGATGTGCCATCTATCTGGTTTAATTCGCATGGTGTGTTTCCTATGAATCAACGGTAGAAGTGGACTAGTGGATGATGTATGGTAGTTTACCTGGGTGGTTTGTCGGCTCTGTTGGGGAATGAAAGGAGGGTGAAGTAGGCTGTCACTTCCTCCACTTAGGAGGGTTGTGGTCGGCCATTGTCTTGCCGGCTCCTATAATTGATGTAAGTGACAATAATGGAATTGTTTACTTTATCCTCTTCTTTTGGAACAATATCATTCCGCTGATACAAATTACATAGGTTGAATACACGACGAGAACCTCCCTCGTGAAGAATAATACTTATGATATAATGTTCTCGTGGAGAATAAGGTATGATGTCTTTGTGGTTTAACCTGATCTTTGCTAATATGATATTTGATATGTTTGATTTTGTAGATCTTTTGAACTTTAAAAAATGAAGAAATCTGTAAATTTAAAATCTTTGTGGGAGAGAACTGAAGAGAACAAAGAAAAGGGCATGATCAGTAAGGTATGCAACTGTTATTAATCTCTATTTTGCTATTTAGTTCATGTTATTATGCTAGCTTTATGTCAACTATTTTCTCGTAAGAAATACTTAATTTTTATAATTTCTGCATTGTTATTATATCTATATACACATATCGGTGTTTTTTTTTGGGGTGTGTCGTGGTATCAACATATCCAAGGAATCTAGCTCCGAAGTCCGAATACATATCCTAAAAATCCTGGATCCGCCACTGCATGAGGTGGTACCCATAACCCATGCAATGCAAACCCCCATATGGCCATATATCATATGCAGGATGCATATAGGATTTTATGATGCATCGGACTAAGAAGCGTTAGAGACTACTATTATTTGAATGGGATGGAAAAGCTACGTATTTGATTAACTTGAACTTATTTGGATTTTATATTGATAAATATCGCACACCCTAAGCTGAAGCCTAAGCTGTTTGGATGTGGATTCAGCCCTGACCATATAGATGTGAGAGAAACGGGACACCGGCCGCGGCACGGCAAGATCGGATCGCGAGCCGGTGTTTCTTCCCCACGCGAACAAGAGCACGTGAGGGCGAGGCTAGAATGTCTCGTTATTTATACGCGGGGCATTCTAGCTGGGATCTGCGTTAATTAGCCTTTGATCCCTCGCATAGGCTAGGAATGTGATCGTGTGCACAGGCACTCCGTTACGCAACGTAAAATGATAGAGAGATTGTCAGTCAAGTTTCGCATACAAATGTAAACGCTACAGCTGAACTTATGGCTTGATTTACACCATAAACAAATGAACACCCAACTCAGGAATTACACGCACAAATAGCATGCCACGTGTTATACTTTGAGTAGGTTCAATCTCATCTCATTTGTATAGGACCAAGGCCTTGTTGGATTAATCTCCCGTGATAAAAAAATCAATTTGGAGTTCGGACTGAGGTCCATAAGGAGGCTGACGTACCTGCAGTAGATGCCAATGCCGTTCTTTTTTCCTCTTGCCGGAACGGCCAAGAAATGCGACGCGCGGAGCCGGGTTTGTTCACGCTCGGACGGACAAAAACACATGTAGAGGAGAACCGCGCACAGTTACGATCGAGGAGAAAACATCGTGCATAGATAAAATATCAGCGCTCCGGCCAGAAACCTGGAGCTGTTACAGGTGCCATTTACAAACACAGACAACGCATGCAGCAGTTCTTGACATGGAGTATGACTAATGGAACGAACTGTGAGAAGAGACCAAATCCAACTGTATAGGTGATCTTCCTTCCTCCGACTTCAGAGCAATCATAAATTCATAACAGAAAGCACCAACAAGGTTTTGCGTCAAATTCCAGTGTACCGAGGCACATGATTCGGCGCCTCTTAAATTGTTCGATAGTTTCAGAACTCAAGACGCGTTCGGAACTTGTGAGCTGAGTTGCTCTTCATTCGTTCAGCGGCTCCAGACAGGCAAACGGGTTATGCTAACTCCAAGTTTTGCTGTTCTTTGCCAACAAAGCCACAGTTATGCCAGCAGTGCGTTGGAACAGCCTAATCCCCGGCCTCGTCGCTGCCTGCCAGGAAAATTACTGACAAAGCTCAGTAAGTTTTTAGCTTTACATAAGCAATTGGAACAGCTAGCACCATTCATAGTGAAGGCAAGTTCTGATTATGGTTGGACATTATTAAATGTATCGGGAAAGAAGGAAGAAGGCATTTCCCCAAAGGTTACCATCTGATTTCTAAGCTCCAAACGTTACAATGTTGACCTCAGACCACTCTTTCCTGGTATCTGAAGAGCATCATAATGGCCGAAACCATGGTAAAGAACTTGAATAGGATCTTCTTTCCCGTACTCTTGGCCATATTCAGCTATTGCTATTAAACCACCTGCTTCTACATCATGCATGTAAACAGTGATTGGCATCCTGCAAAACAGTAATGATATTCTTACTGCCTTGGTACTTCACGGCCTCTAAAAAAAGGACAAATATAAAAGGCCAATACATGAATGAAATTATCCACTATCTAATTAAAATTTTGTCAGCATGACAACCAAAGAATTGTCCATTATTGATTTGTGAGGGTTATCAATCATGCTAAATGAACAAGTGAAACCAACTAATTCCATAAATCCTACATAGATATGACTAGTGCGCACAGGCATTCTATTAGGACACTTCACTGATGTAGAGTTAAGCTAAAATAGCAAACAACAAGAAAATCTTCAAAGATCATGGCTAATACTCACTGAAGAACATGTGAAGCCATGAACAGTTCTGGCTCACCTCCCCACACATGTGGCTTCCTGATTTGGGAGACATATGTATCGAAGTCCCCCTCAATAAACCTGCAAATTCATGCCATGGCAAATGATAAGCTTGCAAAGCTCAACACTATTTTAGATGCAGGAGAACAAACAGCATGATGAGGAAAGCTAGAAGCTAACCATTCAGTCTCTGCCCGTCTCTTGATAAATTCATCAGCAACCTAACAGCGGCAACATTTGTATAGAGGTATTAGATGATGAGGCCAATCAGACAGCGGTTGCTTTGCTTTCTAAGCAATTCATAAAAAGCATGAATCCCTCAGCAGAACACTACAAACATACCATTATTCTCAAGTCATCAGCCATCTTTCTCTGAAGATCCTCACTAGGTGAGGGTTTCCCTGACCTAATGCATGCACCATGAGCCACAGAACGGAACAAGCATCTTCCATCTCCAGGAATGCCTGCAGGTCCCATGTGAATCAATCACAAGTAGCCAAGCGAAGTTATGCTTTGACCACGTCTATATTGTAAATAGAAACAAATAAGTTTCCCACTCTCACCAGTGACAGAATAATCTGTGTAAACTTTCTTCCCATGAGTAGAACTAATGGATGATTCCGTAGTTTGGGTGGTATCGATGTTATTGTCCACAGGACCCTCAGCATTTGCCATCCCAGAAACTGCAAAGCTTAAGCAAAGCCCAGTGCCTGTACCTCCTATTTTTTGTGCAATACTTCTCGAATTCCAGTTAATACTAGAAAGCATTTGATGTGAGGGCATATCAAACTTTACATTTAGGGTATGATTTCTCACTGATAAACTGCAGTGCAACCGTTGCCCCAAACAGACAAAGCAAGTCGCACTTTGCATATGAGATGACTTTACGTTCTTCTTAGGGGGAAAACCAACTGAACCTGTCTTTGCATGATAACTGATTGCTTGTGAACGAGAATACTTCCATACAGCCATGCTCTGTGTCAACCGTCCTTGTAACTGACTATGCTGAGAATACATGCTATAAGAAGTACAGCGTTGCAAACAGAGAGCAGGTGGGTAGAGCAGCATCTGCTCTTATAGTAATATTAACTGAAAAATCTGTTTGGAGAACCAGAATAAGAATTAGTGGAACATGAGACCATTGTTTTGATATACAAATTAATTAAGACAGCACACTGAAGTAGAATATCTACCATAGCCTAAACCTGTGACATGCTTCATGTAAAGCCCGCTCGTTTCGGCTTTTTTTCGGCTTCTACTTCTAGCTTCTGCTTTTTTCCACTATTCCGTATTTCATCTTTTTCTGAATTTTTTTAGATATTTTAGGTTTTTTTGTATTTTCTTTTTTTTCCCGTGTTCCTTTGTATTATCCCTAATGGATTAACATGTTTTTTTCTATTTTTACATTTTTTTAAAATTAATTATGCCCAAAAAGCCAAATCAGCTACAGTAAAAAAATCAGCTACAGTGAAATTTCAGCCAAAAGTCAGAAGCCATCGCTAATAGCATCAACTGAAGAAAATTAAATTATATTTCAACACAGCTACAGACTATACAATATACATCCAGGAAATGCACATGTTAAGGGAAAACTACATGTGCAGGAGATAGCAAGCATGAAGGGTGTCGATGACAGCAACCTTTAGCAAATTACCACACTCTTTTGAGCTTTGACAAGACAACAGGACGGAAGGTCCCTATCTGAATATAGCTAATTATTTGCTAGGTTGAACATATTGAGCACACAACTTCTAGATCATGTTGAGCACATTGTTCTCTTTTTTTTTTCTTGCTCACACTTGCGTAGAGAATTCATGCCATCTTTATCCCCTCCAAAATCCTATACATTCGAAGCACGGATAGCAACGAATCACCAGAAGACCATTCTACATTCAGATAATTCAGATTCGTATCTTGGCCACAAAGCGAAGTTTCGTGCTACCAAGACTTTCCCAGTATCTACATGGTTATGGTTATCGGTAACAACAGTGCCAACAACAACTAGTCAGCCAGGTAAATCTGCAATTACCGTATTCACAACACACAAGCCACATAACCCATAAACCCTAACATTGGAGGCCAAGAGCAATCTATCTACGCTTCAGTTTAACAAGTGGTAACAAACCTATATCTTACCAGTAGTTACCCGGGATAGAGAATCGAGGGGAGACAACTCAAACTAACCGCAGCAAGCAGAGGGAACAGATTTGCACCTCGAGGCTTCGGTCCTCAGATTGAGCAAATCGAACAGGGAAGATACGCTGCAAGGAAGAGACTCCAAAAAAGATAGGCTGTGAGAATTGAGGGGATAAAAGTGGCGGTTCTTGGAGCGGGAACGGGAGCGGAAGAGGAAGGGATAGCGGAAGGTTCCGCAGAGGCGAGGCGAGGGGATTCGTCGGTTCGCGGACTCGAGGAAGACGAGGACCGAGTGGAAGGCGCTACTTGGGCTTGTAATGGGCTTAAGGCCCGTACGCACAAATTTAGTTGTGTCATTGTGTGTAGCTAGGCCTGTCACGAGTTCTGGGCTTCTGTTGCAGACCAGCGCCTGTGAAAACAGAGGGTTTTTTCCCACCTGTGCCACTACCTCGCCTAGCTGCTACGCCCTCGTTTGGAACGTAGAAATTTTACAAAATTTATACGAAAACAGGTGTTCCAAATGGTGACTGGTTTGGTGTGTTGTGTTCCTCGCAATAAATAAATTGCTATGTTGTGTGCTGTGCTCATTTTTCAAATCAACTTTTGTACGGTAGTTGTGAAAAACCGAGGACATGTTTGATGCATCATTTTAAAGTTTAACAAATCCTGTTATCTGGTGGTTGATCCTTTCGTATTTCCTTTTCACATGAATAATTTCTTTTTTAGTTACTTCATGTATTTGTATTATTCAGAACATAAATATGCAGATTTACGGTGTAACGGTGGACGACAATGCTTGTCAAACACCAAAATGTCTTAAAGGACGAGTTCTTTTGGACTATAGGAATACCTAGTTCAAAAGCATGTAGTTATGGAAATGTCTGTCTTGTATCAAAGCAGCTCTTGGATAACAGACAGTCTAAGAATTTTTATTACTTTCCTGGTGCACAAAGTATGAAAGTAATAGAAGAAAGCTTTATCTGATGTTACAATTGTTGAACATGATATAATTTATGTTGTGTTCAGAATGGCATTAGTTTATATTTTTTTACTATATCTGATTTATTTTTTTATTGTAGTTGAGTTAGCTTATTTGGTATAATTAAATTTAAAAAAAAAAAAAATATTTTAACCTATCATAAATAATACGAAGGAATATAAAAAAAATAAAAAAGTCCAAAACATTAAAAAACAAAAATAATAATAAATAGTAAAAAATAAAAACAAAAAAATAGAAACTAAAATAAACGGTGCCTTAAGGCCAGCTCCTATATGCATGCTAGCATAGCCATGTGCCTGAGTCAGACACTTGTCAATCATAATTTTGGCCCAGTTAACCTTTACAAAATTGAGGGGCCTTTGTACAATTCAGGCCAAGATAGTCTGTGCGCACGAGGTTAAGATGTGCACAAATTCTTGCGCTAAGGGGGTTAAGAATAGCGATAGCTTTTAATTTTTGTTAAAATTTTACTGTAGTTAGCTGATTTTTTACTATAACTGAGTAGTATATTAGGCATAATTAAATTTAAAAATATGTAAAAATAAAAACGACACGATAGTCTAGAGCGACAATACAAAGGAATACGAGAAAAAAATGAAATGCAAAAAAATAAAAAAAAATTTACTACATGACAAATTTACTACAATGAAATGCAATCTGCTATGGTAAACATGATGCTAAATAGTAAAAAAATTGAAGTTGAGCGCAGCCTACATGCCTTGTTTGCAGGATAATCCACAATTACGATTTTTTACCCCAAGCATCCGCTGTTATGCTTCCTGCCTTAATGTTGTCCTATTGAGCATTGTTTAAATGATTGGTGTACCCTTCTTCATGGGCATCCTGCGTTCACATACACAGTGTCTGGACCGAGCACTGGATGCCAGCTGGATAAAAAATTCACCCTCTAACGTAGACACGCCATATGATGCAGTACTGACGCTTGTCTGTCATGTTTGATTCATACTTGCTTACTTGACGCAAGGGTTGTAACTAAGCTACCAGATCAATTCTGCAGCATAAATCTTTGCAACACGCTTCGGTTAGCAGTTTTGTGGTTTTTTTTTTTTTGCAAGTGCTTCTCAGATAGATCTCTGTTAGCCTAGAAAAAGTTTTGCAATTTATTGCTCTTCATTCTTTACATAATCATGGCCTGCAACAGAGCAGCATGCCATGTGGTTTAGACTGTAGCCTTTATCTTTTGCACGCTCCAAAGTGCTTCAAAAAATTTTGGCTTTTTGTATAGAGTTTTGGTTGTAAATGCACTATAATAATTGTTAATTTTTTTAAATAAAAAATAAAAAAATAAAAAATACCACTATATGTTTTGGAACAATGCAAAGGAATTAGGGGAAGAAAAATAAAAAATATATACCAAAAAACCAAAAAAACCGAAATTAAAAAGCCTAGAAGCTGAAGACATTTGAAGTGGGCGTACTTCACTTTAACTTTTGGTATCCAGGCATGCATTTCTCTGGCTAATTGTATGATTGGCCTGTGTAGACTGTAGACATCAGTACTTCCGCTGCAACTTTGTTTACATAAATTGATTACCTTCTTGACAAAATGTAGCATGTATGTTCCATGAATGCCATTTTTTTAAAAGTGACATGTCAGGCTGTCAGTGAAGTTGTTTAACTAAATGGACATTCTAATTTTATGGAGATATGGTGCTGGAATCTGGATGAATTTGAGAGCAAAAGGTGTGAGCTGAAAATGTTAATTTTAACCATGCCAAAAATAATGAGATAAACATTATGCCATAAAAATGTGAAGCCATACTGGTTCTCCTCAGTTTTGAACCAAGCAACAAGCTAAGTGATTTTTGATTGCTAGGGATCGCAAATATGTGTGTGAGGCTTATAGTATTTTTTTCTTACTTCTAGGCTAGTGAAGCGGAGAACCGGTAACTGTAACGACCGGTTTTTCTTTCCTTACAGTTTTTTAGGGTTCAAGCAGCTATCCTAGCTTAAGAACACATTAGAGATCTTATATTTAAGGAATTTCCTATATTTAATGGACAGTAAACTTGAATCTTTTAGACAGCTTATACATTACTCAGGTGTAGATTCAATCTGCTTGCTTTCTTTTGTTATCAAATGCATCTCCGCACAACCTTTTGGGTGCAGGGGTTATCATATATAACCTTCATATCAGTACAGATGCTAACTTTTGCGTAGATCCAAAGCTACAGCGTGTCTTTCCTGCTGTTTTGAGCAGAGCCGCCGTTCTTTACTGGATTCGTCTTGTCTATGCCTGACTTTGCTGAGGCGCATCAGCTTCCACAGTCGAGCATGGCAGTAATTTATCCGAGAAGTTCTGTTGTTTGCTTTTCGTTGCCACACCAGCATCTCAGCTAAAGATTGTTCTCTTGCTACGGATCTATGATAAGAACAAATATTATCTTTAATTTTGCTCGTATTTCGCTGCGGTTTAGCTCATATATCTGAGCTCCGTGCAAGTATACAGTTGCAATCATGAGATTTGCAGACATATCTTAGTCTTATCTCTGGTTCAGCTAATCAATTTCCATGGCACGATTATTGCCACATCCCAGAACTTTTAGGGTGTGGTCCGCCATGCCGGATGTGTGCGGATGCGGAAGCACTGGCCACTGTAAGGGACGGCTGGCAAAGCTGTTAGTTGCTTGGTGCTAAAAGTCTCATGCGTCGGCATGGAGATCGAATCGGTTATTGGCGTGGCTCTGCGTCGGCATCTCCTCTTCTTCTTGTCAGAACCTCCTATTAGGCATCCTCCTATATCAGAGCAGCTGGCGAAACACAAACAACTAACTACTATTTCGGAAAATGAGGTAGGTTCTATAAATGACTGTGTGTGCATGTAAACATCAAATAGCTATCCTTATAGATAATCCTTTGGAATGCTAGCTTTTAGTGTGTACTCTATAGATGATATGGAATCCTTATAGATAGTACTTAGTTAGGACCATTGGAGATGCCCTTAGACAGCTAGCGATGGAAATGCTTGGAAGTTCTCTATTTCTTAGGGTTCCAGTGTGGGCGATTTAATGTGAGATTGAATCCAAGACAACGAAATGATACTTGATGAGTGTTTTTATGAAAAACCCCCAACTGATGTAGGGAAAAAAGCGTTGTATGTTCAGAATGGTATGTATGAGCGGAATGCTGGGGTTTCTTCAGTCGGCGCGTTTCAGCTTCGCATTCCCGTTATGTACTTGCTGCCGAACAGACGGCTGACGATGCGTTTGATGTTGTTAAGACGTAGTGGCGTTTTGGTAAAGCGGCACAGGCGGTGTCGGTAGCACGTCCACGTTGAGAGGAGTATCCATGTCTCGGCGAGTCTAATAAGCAGTGATCATTAAAAAAAAAGAAGCTAAAAATCAACTAAAAAATAAAAAAGAATTGACAAAATATGTTATGACTCGTGAGGCCCCTCCTGCCAAAATTATTTATCTTTAAATTGGGTCATTTTTAGCTTTGATTTATGGCTGCGGCTTATAGTTTTTGCCTTAGCGCAAACGTTTATGTGAATAATTGAATATTGATAAACTGCTTTAAAAATATTGTTCCGATAACTGTTTTGAAACGGTGATGAAGAAGTCGTTCCGTTTATTTGTTTAAAAGAAACCATAACTCGAAAAGGACGGCGGTTGGGCTACAGCAGCGGGGTTGGGGGTCAGGACGGCGGTGTACGTGGTGGCGGCGGCCCTTGTCTCGCCACCGACGTACATGCAGCCTAAGTAATTAGGTGATTTGAGGTCAGGGCGAAAGATTGGACGGCGACGTTTGCGGACGCCGCTTCCTCCTTAGAGGTGTTCTCTCTATACCTCTTCCCCGGTTCCCCCCACTCGGTGGTTGATTGCAGGTGAAAACCTTTCCCATGGTGGACTGGCGGCGTCAGCGCGTTGGGCGTTGTTACCTTCTTGAAGGCGTCGTTAGGCAATTTCAGCTCAGTTGGTTGGTGCTTGCCGTTTGGCTATGTCGCTGCTCGTGCTTTGTTTGCATGTGTACAGTTCGCCAGAAACTCTTGCACCGTGTCTTCCCTCATCTCCTGACCCGCTATACGGTGTTCGAAGGTCCGAGGAAGGTTAGAGGTGTTGGCCGAAGAGAGAGCTTTTTGGATGAAGAAGATGAAGTGCTTGCCGAAGGCCCTCCCTGTTGAGCATCGATGTGATGCATCAAATGTTGTTGTCTTCACTAGAGGAATACAGTCGCTTGATGGAGGCAACAAAGGGTTTGGTTTTGTTTAGCAAGTTATGTAATGAGGTAGGAATAGGGCTGGGACTTGAGATCCGTTTCTTTGTTCCGTGTTTTGTACACCGTGTGGTGGTTTGTAGTCTAAGTACTATGAGTGTATTGGAATTGGCTGTACTCATTCACTTGTGAATGATGGAGGCCGGAATGTTATATTCCTTAATCTAAAAATAACTCGAAAAGGAAGGTTGCCATGCTCCATTGGGCTTGAACTTTTAGCTTCTTAATTTTTATCATTTTTTTGTCTTTTTTCTTATTTCTTTTCATTATTCGTGATAATATAACTTTTTTTATCTTTTTTAAATTTAATTACATGTAAAAAACTCAGAGTAGCTACTGTATTTTTAATTTCCATTCTCGATTTTTTCTACTGACATGTGGGGTTGCTTCACAAAAGCCTCGGACAAGGACAACTGGATTTTAGCGATTAGCCCTTTAATACAGCCTGATTATGCCTTGGCCTCTTTTACGCCAGCTGACCATGATGGGTCCATGCACTAGAAGCCAGCGGTGGCGCTCCGTACGTGGATGCAGATGCTCTTGCTCGCATTGGGGTGTACCACTGTCAATTATTTCGTACTAATTTCCAAATGCTACATATGGCTAAAGGCATATATGATCATATGATACCACTATGGCATTTAGTGAATCTTTTCCCGATTCTTGATATTAAAAGAATTTTTAGGTTAATTTTTAACTAGAAAAACTCAAAGTATAACCGACAAGTCTAAGATCTTAGGGTGTAATTTACTAAAAAAACTTCCATATGTGTATGGTAACTCGTGGGAATTCACTTCAATTCTAACGAGAGAAACAATTTTTGGGAAATGATACACAGTAGACGTCCGATCTGAACAATTTTTGTCAGACGATGTCTCCAGGGCTCAATAGTAATCCAATGAGGTGACACATCCTCCCAATTGCACGACCCCACAAGCACGGACGCAAAGCACTAATTCTACCACAAACCAAACGTGAGCTCACCCCCACTGATCGAATTGGGAGGAGGTCACAAGTGAAGTGACGGGACCTCACTCCTTGCACCATCATGTCCCCAAGCTGTATATCACCTCTCCCTCTATCTTCTCTATTTGGGCCATTGAGCAGAGGGCGGCACGACAGACGTCAAGCGAAGGAGCCATGACAACGGACATTAAGCTGAGGAGCGTGGCCAAGGAATGGCAACCGGAGGGCGAGAGGCATGGCAATGTTGGGTTGGTGACAAGGCACTAGGCTGGCCCTACCTCGCCAGATCTAGGCCTATCAGCAATGAGGTGGGTGAGCTTTTCCTCCAGCGATCATCGTCCTACGTGCCCCTCTAGGTACTCTTGTGTTACAGTTGTTTACTTAATTTGTTGTAGATGTTTCTTTAAATTGTTGCAGTTGTTTAGTTGACTTGTTGCAAAAGCTTATCCAAATTATTGTATGTGTTTGCTTGATTTGTTGCAAGAGTTTGTTTAAATTGTTGTAGGAAGTATTTTTGCTTGTTGCAATATGTGTTAAACACTTTGACCATTTTTAATCGTCATGTTGAGATTATTGCACATGGAATAGGATTTAGGGTGCCATGCTCACTTGTCATCCCTGGCAACAGCAATCCCTTATAGACAACGAACTCAGCAGTGGCATAGTTAGGGTCGAGGCTGATGAGAATGTGGTGTTGGGATTGCTAGATCTGATTGGTGACGTGGTGGCCTGTGGGCTGTCTATAAGGTCGAGAAGGCTAACTAGAGGAGGGAGCGAATAGACACTTTTAAAAATTCCTTTCACTAAAACCAAGTTTATATGTAGAAATGTAAATCAAATCAAATGTTCACAATTATGACATAAATCAACTAGGTTCACCTAAAGTGCCCAAACACCCTAAGTCTATATCAAGATTTACAATCCAAGAGTGATAAGTAATCAATTCAATTTCTATGAATATAAATTGCAAATATATAAATTGAGTTTAAGAAAGTAAACTACAATTGACATATGATGTTTTAGCTTAATGTTCAAAAATTTGCTAGTTTTCCCTAGTCCATGTTGAGATATGCCCAAACGAAATAGACCAACTCCACGAATTAAGATAATCATCTCAATTTCACTAATGGTAACTCTTTCTCCCTCCGAGTAGGTGAGTTCTAACTTCACAATACGCTGGTATGACATCCCAAATTTTTGCTTTTTATTTATTTTCTTTAATTGGATTTTTCTGGATTTAAAAATCCTTTTCTAAAATTTTAAAATCAAGCCAAAAGAGTGAGTTATTAAAATAAATTATATAATTATGGTCAAAACAAGTTAACATTATTTTATTTGGATTCCTTACTTTTTTTGAATTTATAAGAATTTTTTATATTTATTTGGAGTTTTCTACTATTTTCTAGCATTTATTTAAATTTCTAGGCTTTTCTAAAAATTAAAAAAAATTCAAATATTTTCCACTCTCCCTTCCAGGCGACACGTGGACGGTCAGGATGTGCCCACATCGCCGCATGAACTCATCTTGCCGCCGAGCCCATCTCGCCTTCCCTTCCTCTCAACTTGACGCGTGGCAACCATCCGCACCAGCCCGGCTTCAGCATCGCTCGATTAAGTCACGCGCCACGCATCCAGACCTCGTTGCCCTTGCCTCCTTCCTTTTCACCCTCTCATTGACAGATGGGTCCCACCTGTCAGATCCGTCGTCCCTGCTGCGCCACCACCTTCCTTTCTCTCCCTCCCCTTCCTTTCTCTACGCCTTCTCACTGACAACCGGGTCTTCTCACATGGTTCTTTGACAAGATCACCGAGCACGACATCTCCAAGGCCGTCTAGGAGTTAGCAACTTCTAAAAGTAACAAGTTGTTGTTTGCTTGACTCTCACCATATACAACGAATACACAAGCTCAATGTGAATACGAAATCCACCTCTAGATGCAAACACATGTAACTATACACCTCTCTTCTTGCTCATAAAGTGTAACACATATATAATTGAGAGTAAAGTCTTACACTAACTCAAGAGTGCTAAATAGGGCATCAACAACCTCCTCTCAATCGGCCAAGGGGGTATTTATAATCTCTACCTAAAAAACTAGCTGTTGGGACAAAATCAGTCGATGGCCGATAGTACCACAAGCAAACGACCGATACTACCGCGACCTTCACAATGGCTAGAAAAATAGCCGTTATGGGTGTTGTCAGTCAAATCGTCCACATAGGGTCCGGTCTGACCGCTCACTCTAGTCTGACTACCACTAGGGCCGCTTTGACCACTTAGCTAATCTTTAGAAAATGGAGCCTTTTGGAAAATAACTACCGGTAATAAATGCCTGGCAATACGCAAGGCCGGTCATATCGCGTCGGTCTGACTGCTCGACATGAGCCGGTCTGTCCATCAACTAATGGCCGGTCAGTCCGCCACACTCAGAGCGGTCATACCTCAGCCAGTACGATCATTCACACAGAGCCGATTTGACCGTCGAGGTCATACCACCATAGAAAGTGTGGTCATACTACCATAAATTTTCTAGCAGAGACAAGGGTGCATATATTTTAATAAATTTGTAAAATACATTCGCAAAATATAGTACCATGCATACAAGAATTATGACATGATTCACAATAAATTGCTAAACACATTTGCACATATTAGAATTGTGACACAAGGATTGGGTACATGGACTCAACTTGTTTGCAAAATATATTTGCAAACCTAAGACACATGTACAAAGATTGTACATGAGTTTTAATTATTTATAAAACACATTTGTAAATCTAAGTATCATACCACGAGAAGTAGAAAACATAGACTGTAATTATTTATAAAATATATTTGCAAAACTAAGTCACATGTCATAAGGATTATGCAATAGTTATAACTATTTGTAAAATACATTTGCAAATACTAGTATCATGCTAAAGAGAGAGCAAATGAGATTGAGCTATCAACATGTAATGAAATTCAAGCTACTAAACATGACCCCTCTTAATAGTACGATAAATTATACTAGCAATCTAATTTTTCAACCAAACACCAAAACAGTTAAAAAAACTAATAACACATTATTGGCTTAGCTCGTTATACATTTGCATTGAGCATTATCTTAAAACTTGATAACGAATATCATCACTTTAAGTCCGTTTGGCCATGGGGCAGCAGGCTGCCTGTCGTCCGGTGGCGGGGTGGCAAAGACCACATGTTTCCTCTCCGGTGTCGTTGTCCGGACGATAAAAACACTATTTTTACCAATACACTACATATACGATTAATTTCAAAAATTCCTTCGCATGGTCTTGTATTTAACTCTTAACTGTATACATGTATGGGGTGGGACCCGGGGGAGCAGTAGTTGGCGTCACGACTCATGAGATGTGACGGTGAGATGAGAGGGTCACGGCACTGGCTCCAACCACCGTCCGTTCGGTTTGGTGTTCAGACTGTTCACAGTACACGGCGACCGGGAGGTATAGTGAGGGGGTAGCATGGTGATTTCGGCGCGTGATTCTGTGACGCCGACGGTCAGCTGGAACCGCCGGTGGCGCTGCCACCACCGACAGCCTCCGCCGGTCACCCCAGGACGGACCCAGGGGGTCAGGGACCGGGACGGGTTGGGGATGCCGAGTCCGATCACCTCCCTTTCAGAACAAAAGCTTTTCTTCGTGCTAATGCATCTTATGGGAAAAAAGGAAGAGGAGGATATATTCTTCTTTTCTTTTTGTTGAATAATAAGGTGATCCAAGAATCAGGCTTTTGTGAGCAATTTCAAAATCTTGATTCCCTATCTTTGTTATTGTGATATATATGTTTTTTTCAGAGAGCGCGATATAGCTGCAGTCAACAATGCTGCTGCTTTTTTTCCCGAGGAAATTTTGTTTCTATTGTTACGTATATCTGGTCTTACTTTTACGATATAACACTTTAGTGAGTTAAAGATAACTACTTGGATTATAATTCATACGTACATATAGCAAAAGATCACCTCTCATAGTCGTATATCAAATCCATGTGTCGTTTCCATGTCAAGTAGAGACACTGAGCCTGTTCTGTACAAACAATAGGCAAGTCATTCTTGAACGGTAGCTTGTCATTGGGCTATTATGTGAGGACATTTGGACGGAATGTGCTGTGTGCAAAAGCTAGCAATATATTCTTGCTTGAAAAAGACTGATGGATGTGTTTAGCGCGAAAGCGAATGCAAAGAGAAAGGACGAACCAGATGGTGCACTGAAGACGGTAGAGAATAACTACACATGAGCACTTTCACCAGTCTGCAACCAATGGAATATAATGAATAAAGAGAGTAACAGGGATGCTATAAAGCTAACTATTATAATCTCCCACAAATCCTACAATATAGTTAGGTGGCTCATGTGCTTGACCAACCAATTAGCCTGATCATTTATATGGTTCCCGCTCAAGTGAGCTTTTAAGCCGGCGGCAGCGGTGGGCTTTTGCTTCACGTGCACTGTAATAAATTTATCTCCTTCTATTTTTTTTTTTTTGGTATTTTTGTGTTTTGGTTTTTTTTCGTATTCCTTTATATTATCCGTGATATGTTAGCATGCTGCTTTTATTTTTATATTTTTTAAATTTAATTATGCCCAATAAATCAACTCATCTACAGTAAAAAATCAACCATTTACAGTGAAATTTCAGCCAGAAGACGGAAGCCATCGCTATTCCGAACGCCTCGTATACCAGATTTGTTTATGCAAGTATGCAGCTCATGTGCTTTTCTCCAATTTGGCCTTGCTCTAAATGGCTTTAACTTCTGATTTTTTCGGTTTATTTAAATCAGAAGCCACTTAAAACTTATTAGCTTATAATTTCAATTTATTTTATCCTTTTCAGCTTTTTTGCTTTTTTTCACCTCATTCCTTTGTATTGTCTGAGACGATATAATGGCTTTTATATTTATTTTTATTTTTTAATTAAATAATTCAAAAACTAATAACCACTACATTACAATTTCAGCTAAAAGTTAATCAAAACCAAAACATAGAAGCAAGCCTTTAGTTTCAAACATACCCTTCAGATCAACCGCTCATACTAGTAGTGGAGAGTGGTTGCTAGCCTCACCGTGCGGTGAGCTGACCCGGAGGACTCGAAATGCACGTTGATATAAGCAGCGACAGCCCAAAACGACCGCGCCCACGCGGTGCCGCCAGTGACTCTCGCCGTAGCGGCCTCATCAGCCCAGCGGCCTGTGGCCGCGTCGTCTCCTCCCGCGCCGGCCGCCGCACGGACATTCCGTACACAGAGGAGGCGCTGATGCAAGCGCCCCTGCCCCTCGGGAAGCGCCCAATTCCTCTCGGCATTAAACCCGGCGCCGCCATTAGAAAAAAGAAAGAAAAGGCAACCGCTTGGGCGCTTGGTTTCGTTTCCCCACTTCTCCCGCTCGCGTCGCAGGAACTGAAGCGGCAACTGCAAGAACCCGGGTGAGGACAACTCTGCTCTGCATCTTTCCGTTCGGCTTCCCCGAATCCACCCCTAAATCTTGTTCTTGTGCTGTGGAGAGAATTCGAGTGCAGTAGTATTCGATTCAAGATTTGGTTGTTGGTTTCCCTTTTGCTGTATTGGTTCTCGCTTTCTTCTCTTCGTACTATTTTTCGTTGCTGTAACTTAGCAGGGGATCTCGGTTTGAACTTGAAGAGCTCTACTACATTTAGTCCCAACTATATCTGGTTTTGTTGAATCGAACGTTTCTATTGGGATATCGGAACATTTAGTTCGTAATAATGCGCTTGGTTTGTGTTGAATTGGTAGTAGCTTGTGATCCGCATTCGCGGTTGAGGTAACCGAGCAGATAGTTTCTTGGGATACATAGTCTGTTTCTTTCTTGTTCTTGTTCCTGAGATGGGTGAGCATTTTCTTGCAATAGCGGTTAACTGAAATTCCACACGGATCAGGAATCTTGAGGGTGAATTTTGGGTCCATTGATGGTAACCTGTGATTCACATTTATGAGTTTTTGTTAGTTGCCTGATAAATTCTCTTTTTTTTTTTCTGGTCATTCTCGAACTTTTCCATGGTGAATTGCTGTGGCCATTTGTTGCAACCTTAGGAATCGAAGTACTGCACTTGCCAATTTAGTTGCTTGGCGCGGTGATTGCTGTGGAGTGTGGAATCAGGTACTGGATGGCTCACTAGTGCCGAGTTTACCTTTCATCATGGATCGTTATTACTTTTCCATACCTGTAGGTTGTCAGATCTCTCTGTAGTCCAGTTTGGGTACAGCTTTAGGTCTGGGGCTCCTTCGTCCCATTGGGACCTCGTTCTCCAATGCAATCCAGTGGCATGGTGGTCCAAGATCAGCGTGTCCCACCGCCATGTGCCTCCCAACTACCTCCTCAAGCGAATTACACAAGGAGACATATTATTTGTACCAAATTCTCTTGTTAGGGCATTTTTTTTGGCTTGAGATGTTTCTTATGCTGGAAATTTTGCCTAGCTGTCCAGCTCTTAGACTTCCTGGAGAGCAGATGTTGGTCCGATGTTGTATGTCTTGTTTTACGATATGAACATTTGCTTCTTAGTATGCTAGTCAGGAAGTAAGCAACTGACAATCATGCTCTATAGTGGATGTCATATCTTACTGCAAGCTGCATTTTAACGTCGACTACAGAGGAGGTTACTTGTCTGCTCTGAAGTTCTACTGCACTTCTCACATTTTCTTCAGTTGAAGCAAGTTATACACTTACATGCAAGTTGCTCCATGTGTGCCTTTTGCCATGGCATAATCATTTTGTTGGACCATCCTAGAAATCACTTTTCCTATCTTGCCTGTTGACTTACTCAAGTTGCTAGAACTTTGCTCTGGTTACTAACTTTGTTGATGTTCTGTGCAGGTATCAAGTTTCTAGTACATTAAACGACTACTGAAATGGGCGCTAGAGAGAACGGGGAAGAGAGAGATGACCGCTCAAGTGATGCGGAGCGAGATTGTAAACAAGGGAAGGAAGTGGAATCAGACTATGAACCAGCTAGAGATTCCCTTTCATCTCAAGGTGAGGCTAACAGTAATGAAGATACTAAAGTGAAAAGAGTCTCAAGGGTTCCAAAGAAGCTAGCAAAGAAAGAGTCCAAGGAAAACAGCCCACGTTCGGCCAGAAGTAATTCCAATCGTCACGTCCACACTAAGCTGCAATATATATCGTCAACCAATACTCAGAACAAATCTCCAAAGCCAAACAAAGCGGCTAATGGTGCTAAAACTATTGAAGTGAAAAGGCCAGAAACTGTGAAAGTTCCTTCGTGTCCTTCATCTGAGGTGTCTGAGGAACCAGATGATAAAGCCATTGAGGATAGAGCCACTGATGAGAAGTCAATCGAGGGCAGAGCCACAGATGGTAAGGCCATTGAGGACAGAGCCACAGATGATAAGGCCATTGAGGGTAGAGCGACTGATGATAAAGCCAGTGAAGAGGCAAAGGAGATCGATGTATTGGATGAAGCTCCAAATTGTGATCAGAGTACTGGTACTGACGATGAAATTGCTGATACTGAGGAAAACATAGTTGATAATAACAAATCAGTTGCATATGAAAAGAATGAGGAAAAGATTGAGGAATTAGAATCAAAAATTGAAAAGTTGGAGCAAGAGCTACGCGAAGTTGCTGCCCTTGAGGTTTCTCTCTACTCTATAGTGCCAGAGCACGGATGTTCATCACATAAGTTGCATACACCAGCCCGGCGTCTCTCTAGGCTATATATTCATGCATCAAAGTTTTGGTCCTCAGATAAGAAAGCCTCTGTCACAAAAAATTCTGTGTCTGGGCTTGTGCTTGTTGCAAAGTCTTGTGGCAATGATGTTTCAAGGTAAATTAGGTTTATAGTCTAACTTAATTTTCTACATATGGCCATCAGCATTAACTCCTTTCAATTAAGACTTAAGAATCTAATGTTGATGCAGATTGACATTCTGGCTATCAAACACAGTTGTCCTAAGAGAGATCATTGCACAAACCTTTGGCATTTCGTGCCAATCAACTCCAGTTATGAAGGCTTTCAGCACAAACAGTAATGCAAAGAAGCTTGACAGGAATTCCCTGCCAATGCGATGGAAAAGCAACTCCAATGGCAATCATGCTAGACCTACTATCATGCAGCTACCAGATGATTGGGAGGAGACAGGTACTATGTTGGCTGCATTGGAGAAGCTTGAATCTTGGATCTTTTCTCGTATTGTTGAGTCTGTGTGGTGGCAGGTAAAATTTCACCTTATACTATCTTGTCACTTTTTCAAAACCCAGAATTTGGCTTGCTTGCTGTAAAACAGAAATTCCAATTCATTCATGTTGTTAATATTATGGGTATTTCTCTTCCCAGGCACTGACACCCCATATGCAAACTCCAGTGGAAGATTCATCAACTCTGAATGCTGGGAGGTTGTTAGCGTCTGCTTTGGGTGATCAGCATCAAGGCACCTTTTCTATTAATCTTTGGAAGACTGCATTTCGTGATGCCTTGAGCAGAATATGTCCTCTTCGTGCTGGTGGACATGAGTGTGGCTGCTTACCAGTATTGGCAAAACTGGTATGCTTTAAGATGGATTTCGTTATTTGAAAATAATAATGTTTTTTTTGAAGTGTGTTCATGAGCTGTTCTGTTATTATCAGGTGATGGAGCAATGTGTAGCCCGTTTAGATGTTGCTATGTTTAATGCCATTCTTCGTGAATCAGAGAATGAGATACCATCTGATCCTATATCCGATCCAGTTGTTGACTCGAAGGTTCTGCCAATTCCAGCTGGAGACTTAAGCTTTGGATCAGGCGCACAGCTGAAGAATTCTGTATGTACCTATTTTGCAAAGAAACTGCATTCTTAGATTAAAACCACTTTATTTCGGGTTGATGCTTGCAATTGCGTGGAGAAGGAACAAACTAGAATTGGGACTTTTCATGACCTTCCTCATTCCTTGCAAATAAAATATATTGTTAATGAATGAAATGCCTCCGCAGATCGGAAGTTGGTCCAAATGGTTGACAGATACGTTTGGCATGGATGTTGATGACTCTGAAAAGGATGGTCAAGATGCAGGAGGAGATGGTGATGACAGAAGAGATGCAGCTGAATCCAATTCTTTTAAGCTGCTCAATGAGTTGAGTGATCTTCTGATGCTCCCGAAGGACATGCTTGTTGAAAAATCCATCAGAAAGGAGGTTAGTGTTCATGCATAACTCTGTCCCCGCTCCCAAGTCCTAAGCCACAATCTGCTAAGCTGTTATCTTTTTCTCTTTCAGATAACCATCAGATATGCTGTAGTTAACGTTTTGTATTTTGTGTTAGGTTTGCCCGTCAATTGGCCTTACATTAGTTACAAGAATACTCTGCAACTTCACCCCTGATGAGTTCTGCCCTGATCCTGTTCCTGGCTTAGTTCTAGAGGAGCTGAATTCTGAGGTATAGTTTCTCTTGTTGAAGTAGATTCCTTTATGTTGTAGTGCTACGAACATTGCGTTGCATACGAAGTGCGATGCATCGAAATACTTAGACACCGTAGTGATTATTGCGGTGATTAATGCCGTGCAGAGCTTGCTTGAGCGCTTCACAGAGAAAGATGTGATCAGTACATTCCCATGCATTGCTGCTCCTGTTGTGTACCGCCCCCCTTCATCGGAGGATGTAGCGGAGAAAGTGGCAGACACCGGTGGGAATGCAGAGCTGGATCGAAGGGCCTCGATGGTCCAGAGGACAGGGTACACAAGCGACGATGACCTGGATGACCTAGACTCGCCGTTGATGTCCCTGTACGATAAGAGTGCTCCACCCTCGCCTTACAACAGAGTTGTGCATTTTAGTACTAGGCAAGGAGGCTCCATGGCAAATATAAGATACGAGCTCCTGAGAGAAGTATGGTCGGAGAGGCTGTGATTGAGCAACCTGTAAAACCTCTGCAATTGCTGCTTTATAAAAAAGGGTGGGAAACTGACTGTCAAGTACTCAACTGTGTGAAGAAACTTCTTTGCATCCGGTGGGGAACAACCAGGAAAGATTTCTCATGGCTGCTGCTGTTTGCTTAGGTTCCTCAGATTTCCTCACGGCAAAGTGCTACCCTTTTTACCTGTCTATTCATTCCTCCATTGAGCCCATGTGTTGGTTATTTTTTGTAGCATAGGGGAAATTTGGAATGTAAAGAACGTTTCTGTTTCACCATTGTTTGATGGATGACGTATTCTACACTGCTATGGAATATGAACATGATGCAAGAGCTTGGGAGATGTATGATCCTGGGAACACTTGCCATCCAGCTTTCATTGTTTGAGATGCCTGTTCCTTGTGTGTTGAGCACGATTGATTGATACCTCTTCACCGACGGTTTGGTCAGAACGCCACTTGTGCGTGAGCTGTTTCCACTTTTCTGGTTGGACTGCTATCATTGGCCGTGGTGCCCCAGCAGAACCAAACATCGAATTGCCGAGGTTGATGGCTACTGGCCTAATGGGTGATCAGAAATGCTACTGCCGTTCTACCGATCGCCATCGACTCCTGTGCTTACTTAAGCGGTCATACAGCCATGTCTCCAACGAACCCAATGCCTGAAGACGACCTCGTGGGCTGCATTTTGATACCGTGGTGACCATCAGGCAGCCCCCGGAGCAGGCACCAGCCGGGTCTTGAACCGCGGCATGTACAGGCAGTAGCCAGCCAGCGCCGAACGGCCTGCGTGGCAAGCAAACAGCACGGCGAGGATCAAACGGTCGGAGCACCGTGCACGGTATACCGCTAAAAAAGATTCTAACAGTATAGACAAGTTTCATGGGTTTCATTTAAGTTTTATTAGATTTCAAAGTATTTTGAACGTGTTTAAACTTAGTCAACTTAGACATAAAATCTCCTAAAACTTTATAAAACCTCCTAAAATACTATAAAACTTAGACATAAAACCTTAAAAAAACTTAATCAACTTAGACATAAAACCTCTTAAAACTTTGTCATAAAATCTCCTGAAACTTTATAAAACCTCATAAAACTTAAAGTTCAACTTCATGAATCCATTACAAGAAAAACTTTCAATTTCATGAATCCACTATTAAAAAAAGCTTTATGAAACCTCGTGAAGCAAAAGCAATCGTACACACGGAGCATCGAGGCGAGCAAATCGGTAGCTCTGATCTTCTCCTCCATCTCCAATTCCAACACTCTTTCTATGAATCAACAACAAAATCGTAGCAAGAAATGTCAAACTAACTAACTAACTAGCTAGTAGGAATCAAGAGCAGCTTGATGAAGAGGCCATGAAAGAGGAAGACAAAACATGCACCATCTACAGCGGCGGCAACACGTGGTGATGTGGTGCGCGATGACGCGATCACCGTCCTACACCAAATCAGCCGCCTCTGTCACTCGCCAAATCGTCATTGTGTTAGATTGGATTGGGGGAGATGAGGATGGTTGGTGAGGAGAGGTGCTACATTGAATTGGAATGGGACAGTGAGTGATAGAGAGATGAGGACAGCTAGGGAGGGAATGTGCACCTGGGGAGTTGGGATGTTAGGGAGGTGGTCACATGACATATCTAGCCTGTTGGATTCTATCATATCAGACGGTAGTGCTCTATCCTGTCACATTGACTGGGAATGATATACCGTTCTCTAGATTTTCTCGGCGGAGAATTGGAGAAATACTAACTAATATTGTACCATTCTACTTCAAACCAACGGGATAGGCATCAACTATTGGTTCTAATCGTTGTCGCTCGTCCGTGAAGCACTAGAAACAACTCGACTTAACTCAAATGTTTCTTCGCTTACTCCAGTTATGATGCATCCCCATTCCCCAAACTCACTCCACTCGCTCACTCACTTTCTCTGCTCGTCCTTCCCATCCAGAATCTATTTGGCAAGCTCATATCCAGCAGAGGTGACTCTGGCGAGCTTGTATCCAACAACGGCGATTAGCTACGAGGCTACATTCAAGTCTGGTATGGATGTGGCTGCTTCGATCATCGTTTTCATCACCATCAACAGAATCAAGTAGACTTGACGATGCTGACCTCAGATCTGGCAGGATTCGACAACGGCGTGGAGCTTAGACTAGACGGTAGACAGGGAAGAGAGAGATGGAGGCTCAGCATGGAGCTCAAACACGTATTCGTGCGGCTGGCGTCATCGGTTGGTCTATGGCGACGGTGGTAGTTAGGTCGTGATGAGGATATCACGCCTACATATACAAACAAGAATCCTACATCAAGTCGAGCCAGGAGAAGAAGCGCGTCGGAACGGATGGTGTTGGACTGCTCCATAAAGGTATGGTAGTGTCATCGTAACCAGGTGAGCTCGTAAAACTAGTTGAAACTTTTTAAAAATTTTGGTTAAAACTTGTTGAAACTCTTCAACTGACATTAGTTGAAACTCATTAAAACTCTTCAACTGAAATCAGTTAAAACTTGAGTTTGAAAATATAAAACTCATTGAAACTTTAGCTTGGAACCTTCTAAAAACATGCAAAACTCATCAAAATACGAAACCTTTTAAACCCTTTTTAAAACTTGTTGCCATACTATTGCAACTGGCACACCATTGGCTAGTTGCTTCCGAGAATCGATACAGCTCAAGGCTTTCGCACAGCAGGTGGCCGTGCAAGCAGGTGCAGCGGCCCAAGAAGCACATGCTTCGACGGCCCAACGTAGTCAAATCCAGTGGTGGTTCTCTGCCGCCAACGCGCGTCGCAACCCCCGCCGCATCCCAACCGCTGGCCTCACGGGCGCCTAGCCCGAAACGCCCAGCATCTAGATCAGATGACACCCCTCAGGCCCCCGCCCGTCCACTGCCGTCGCGCCGGCGCAGCGTAAACCGCAGGCCGCGGCTCGCCCGGCACCGCAACTTTCCGCCCGCCCGGCACAGGCCGACGCGGGTGCGGCCAGCGGCCGCGTTCGTGCCCAGGTCTCCTCGGCTCCTGGTTCCTCTGCACACCGCGGGCCTCAGGCCGGCAGCCGCTTGGCTCTCTTCCTCCAATCCACGCCGCGTGCCCGAACGGCCGCGGCCCACCGGCACCGCTACGGCACCGTCGATGACGTTGCATTTCCGACTAACAGCAGCATTTCCTCTCGAACTAAAAGCAGCACGGTTATCTCCTACTGTTCTACATATGTTGTCGTTTTCTCGCTTGTTCTAAGACTAAAGATTTTCTTCTTGTTGGATGGTAGATTTATTACAGTTCATAGTGACCCAAATGCTGGTCCTTTTTATCCATCAATTATATTCCCTGACAATCGTACACACTGTATGTACACACTTTACCCTGCTTATTTGGGGTTTTTGTGGTTTATGGTTTTTTTTATTATTTGGCATCGTAGTTGACTTATTTGTATTATAGTTGCTTGTGATTTTTTAGCGTAATTAAATTTTAAAAATAAAAATAGATTAATCTATCATGGATAATATAAAAGAATATATGAAAAAAGCAAAAAAAAAGTCTAAAAGGGCAAAAAATCAGAAAAAAAAAAAATAAGAAACTAGAAGTCAGAAACTGAAGCCCAAACAAGCTAAGCCTAAAGAAGGTGAAAATTTTTCTCAATTCTCATGGAAATTGTACTGTTCCATATAAAATTTCCGTATGTACCAAATAGAGCCTTAGTGGTGCACAGTACACCGGTCAGTTTTTACTAGTGTGTACAAATGCACACTTCTCGCTCAGCGTTCGGCGATGGTTGCCGAACGCCAGAGTTCGGTTTTTTTACTATTTTTTTTGTTTTTTGGTTGTTTTGATTTTTTTTTTTTATTATTTGTGATGAGTTGATATATTTTTTATTTTTATTTTTTTAAATTTAATTATACTATATAAGTTAACTCAATTGTAGTAAAAATATCATAAATCATATTTATTCTGAACACAGTTGTTGCCGTCGCACGTCGCATCGACTGGTCGTAACTTTGTCCACCCCATCCTAGGCAAACGACTTGTCAAGCTCAAGCAGGACCCACTGGCAACAAGTACCCATTACTCTCCAGCTGTTACACAAAGGACGCAAGTTAAACCACATAAATATACTCAGTTTGTTTTTTCCTGAGAAGTCACATGCTGGTGCTACACATCATTTTTTTATAAATTTATTTGCTATATAATGTGCATGCAAAGCTAGCTTCCTGCAATTGTCATTGTCGAAGCTTCTTTTCACATGCATTGCTTGTTGCCTCCTGTGAGCCTGTGAGTTGCTTTACTTGTATGTAGCAGGCCCGGTACTATAGTTCTACATTTCTGAAGAGTAAGAGTTATATGTCTGTAGCTCACCACCTCTGAATCTTTGATTCTCCCTTGACCCCTTGTGTGTAGCGCCAGATAGTTAGCTAGCTACCTTCATGCAGGCAAGCATGTGGCGCGTTGCAGATCGAGTTGCAGAGATATATATTGCGCTGCAAGTGGTTTATAAGTCGGAGTTTATAGTTTATTTTACATTGTAGTTACTATTAGTTTATTTTATGTAATTAAATATAAAAAATAAAAAATTATATCAATATGAACAATGCAAAAAAATAAGTGAAAAAAACTTAAAAAGTTAGAAAAAAGATAATAAAAAATCAGAAACTAAAATTATTTAGAGCAGAGCTTCGAGTTGCGTAGGAACTAGATACTGCATGCATGCTATATATGCACACGTGTGATATGCACCAGCTAAGTAGAGAAGCTTAGTACGTGCTGACACACACACGAACAGGTTGATGCAATTTCCTTTACCAAAGAAGTACATGCGTGAAGAGCTTAGTCCAGTCTAGTCAAATAATTGCCACATGTGCTTTGACATGAAGCAGTCATATATCCAAGTGGCTGATCGATCGATGAGATAGATCAAAACGACTCACGCATTATGATAAGATAATGATGCGTACGTCGTATTCACTTGGAGTAGATGTGAGAGATAGCTAGCGAGATCTATCGTCGTTGACCGTTCATCAATGCTCACCGACGTACCTACGTCTATATAAATGATCATCCAACAGGGGCGTCCAGAGTTTTTTTTTATTATAGCTATCTTATTTTTTAACTGTAATTGATATAACTTATTTAATATAATTAAATTTAAAATAAAAATAAAAATAGATTAACCCATTACGAATAATGTAAAAGAATATATAAAGAAAAGAAAACAAAAATCTTAAAAATCAGAAAAAGATAAAATTTAGAAATAGTGAAATAAAAGTAAAACCAAAAGCTATTGTCAAAACAGGCGAAGCTTTAGAGGGTGTCTAGTACATGATCATCTAACTTAGAAAATATTCAATTCGATTTAAATAAACTGATTTACGCCTTAAATAAACCGTATACCTTTTACCAAACTTATCCCAAGAAAGGCATGCATGCACGGATGCAGCTGTACGTTACGTTGCAATTGCATGAAGAAATCGGGGCACTGCAGTAGCTAGCTAGGCCTTCGTATATATACTACACACACTACGTACGTAGTTGAGGCCAAAGCTTGCAAGCTGTGCAAGAGAGATCGAGCACGATCGAGCATGCAGTGCAGGGCCTTGCTCCGGTGTTTTTTCTTGCCGGACAAAGTAGGTGACGGCCGGCCATGGGCGCCATCTCTCTTGCGACGTGCATGCGTGAGGAGTGCTCCTTAACGTGACGCGAATCAGCATCTAGTACCACTGTCTGGCCGTGCGTAGCCCTAGCCCCTAGCCCATATGTGATGTGACTCCGCCTTGATTTGTGCAAATTTTCGGGCAAATCAAGAGATCACCGAACAGTCGATATGTAGTGTTGATCGATGGAAACTCCACATCTTCAGCTCCCAGAATGTAATTGGAAATCAAATTACAAGCCAAGTGGAAAAGTGTTGGGTAAAATATTTCACCAGATTGAGCAATCATTGAGCATAAGGACGCAATAGATAGAAACAATACATAGATGTAATAATTGATAAAGTTTGCTTACTTGACTAGTAGTGAGGTCTGCATCAGTTGCTGAAGTTGTGAAACAGCAGAGCGATTACCCAAAACCTCTTCATTACAAAAGCGAGCTGGTGCATGGTGGCCCATGTATAACCACCCCTCAATTTGTGCACACGAAAGCTAAGCCCCGGTGTCTCCTAACCCTTGAACATTCTCCATCAAATCCTCTCGATCGCACTTGTAAATTATGCATTCTCCGTTAAATCATCTCGATCGCACTTGTAAATTATGTGGCTAAAAGCGACCCACTGATTAGTTTATGATGCGATGTCGCCGACTAGATCGCCTACTTGATAGGAAACTACCAAGTGGCTAATGTAATTAATTAGCCGGCTGCGAGCACCCACATTTTTCTGAACTTTGTTTAAGTACCGTTCGGTCACTAAGTGCCAGCGTTAATTAGCAGTTAACAATACCTTCGTTAATGCATGCTGTCCTTCCTGGGAGCGCAAGATCAAGCAGACTACCTAACTCTATTGCTGATCGATCGGCTAATGCCTGAGACAAGCAATCCATACAGGATTTAATTTTTTTTTGCATCAGTTAGGATTGCCGGCACTTGTCAGTGTTATTGAACTGTCGAAGAATTCAACACATACGTAGATCTACGAAATCAGAATTCTTGAGTTAGCCACCGATGGTGCTAACTACGTGTCGTAATCTTACACGCGTTACATCTTTTGAAACTACGTACATTTATTTTAAAGAGAAGAGAATTATATGGTCACTTGTAAGGGGAAACACCAAGACACGCGCGCGTTACATCTAGCACACGGGAAAATAGCACATTTCGCTAGAGGAACCCACGGGAGGCGCCGCATGCATACACAGGATTGTTGTGGTTTCTGGATTTTGATAAAAACAAAATGTAAGTGCTACCAATAATGACTGAACGTCGTCTAAGTGTCTGACAAAATTACAAAAAGCATTGCATGCACACAGAGCTGAAAGACATGAAGCCGTAGTCCGGCCGTACATAAATTTGCACGGCCATATATGGCATGCACGTTGAACTAAAGCAATTGGAACCGTAGTTATGGACGTATGGCATGGAGTTCAACAACCACCAGCTGAACGCACGCAGCACAGATTAATTGGACAGACAAATGTACAGACCAGCGATATGAAGTACCATACAGAGATTAATTGGACAGACAAATGTACAGACCAGCGATATGAAGTACCATACGTACATGGTCTGACATTGAGACGGGACTTCATTCGATCTTTATCCAAGAAAGTAACTACCCCGTCAAACATTCTTTTCTGAAGATGTAATGCCTCCGCTCCGCCTCCTTGAGCCGTCGTCGCTATCACCTTCTTCCTTCTTTCCCGCGAGATGTTGTCATCGTCCTCTTCCTCATCTCCAATGGCTATCGCCTCCTATCTACTTTGGTCTCTTCGTCGCTGCCGACCCCATTGCCCTCTTCCTTGTCTGCATCCGGCGGCACCATTATCACAGTTGGTCTGCCGCCACCTTAGTCTCCCTCTAAGTCGAGGGCATTGGTGACTAAATCTATGCCCTAATTCCTTGGTCGCCGCCACCATCATTGTCCCTAGGAGATCTAACTGTGAGAAAATTATGGAGACTAAGGGTGGGTTTTTTGGCTGAGGTTTATGGTTTATAGCTGTAGTTTTTGAATTTTGATCTGTTCGTGAGAGGTAGTACGCAGAGAGAAATAATCGCATACGATTTTAATTGGTACAACTGAATCCGGTACCAATAGACTCTGCGTTAAAAAAATACACCGTTTAATGATAAGTTATCATAGAATTAAAAATTAAAACCTAAGTATAGACCTAAAAGAACGGAGTATGAAATTATCAGGCAACCGAGCATTAGCGATGCCAAAGAATTAAAAGCCTCGAGAGCACAGGTGTGTAGTCTCAAGTATCAACCCTCTCCCAAAATTAGTCATACTTCTTTCACAAAGATACCTTTACTATGTCACAAATTAACAGCACAATCTCCATATATACACGTACAAGTGATACAACGATACAAGTAAGCCGTCGTCACAAGATATTGTGATTTTCGAAGGTCCAAAACGTAAAAAAGGGAAAAGGTGTCTGGTGAAATGACCGACTTCAGAACTCCAGCAAGGACTCTGCCGATTTCTCCGGCTGCGGCTTTGGCTGGTGAAGCTTATTGAAGTAATCTACCACGCTGAATGCCTCGCAGTCGACAATGTCATCAGCCGGCGGAGGGATGTACGGCGGCCGGGACACCTCCCCGAGCATGTCCCACGCCAACCCGGCGAAGAACGGGTGGACCCGGACCTCGTCGGCGCCGCCGGCGAAACCCAGCCTCCTCGCGGGCTCTTTATCCAACAGGCGAGAGATGAGGTCGGTGAGCTCCGGCCACCGCCGCCGGGCGTCCGCGGAGAACTCCGGCTCCCGGAGCAGCACGTTCCGGAACGTCTCCGTCCGGCTCTGGCCCCGGAACGGCGTCCTCCCGTACGCCATCTCGTATACGAGCACCCCGAGCGCCCACCAGTCGACGGCGAACTCGTGCCCGTCCCCCCTCACCACCTCCGGCGCCACGTACTCCTCCGTCCCGACGAACGAGAACGACCTCTCGCACGCTCCGCCGGCGCTCGCAGCCGAGAAGAAACTAGCGGGCTTCTTGCAGCGGCCCACCGACGACACCCTCGCCGACTTCGCCTTCTTGAGCTGGTCAACGCCGCCATCGCTTCTCTTCAGGAACCAGGCCAGGTTGTGGCTCTCCTGCTGTCCGGACGACGATGCGGCCACCGAGGACTCACTCCTCGCAAAGATTCTCCGCAGGTGGTGGTACTGCTTCCGGCCGTGGCTGTTGAGCTGTGGCGGCGGCGACGACGTAGCCGAGCACGACGACGAGGTGGACGTGGAGGGGGACTTGGGCGGCAGCAGCTGGGAGAGGTCAAAGTCGGTCAACGTGACGTGTCCGTCGGCGCGGAGGAGGACGTTCTCGGGCTTGAGGTCGCGGTACGCGATCCCGGCGGCGTGGAGCTCGGCGAGCGCGGAGACGAGCTCGGCGATGTAGAACCTGATGGCCGCGGGGGAGAAGACTCGGTCGGGCTGCGCGTGTCGCAGCTCGTTGAGGTCACCGCCGGGGCAGTAGGGCACGGCCCACGCGAGCAGATCGGGCGTCTCGGCGTGGCCGAGGAGGGACGGGAGGTGCGGGTGCGCGAGGCGGGACAGCACGGACACCTCCCACCGCGCGCGTCGCGCGGCGTCCCCGGGCCTGGACGTCGCGCCGGGGGAGCGCTTGTCGAAGACCTTGAGCGCGTAGGCAGCGGCCGGCGCCGCTGCGGCATCCGCGACCAGGAAGACGGTGCCCATGGCGCCGCGGCCAAGCACGCGCACCGCGCGCACGGCGTCGAGGTCTATGTCCATGCCCGTGTCCACCATGGGTTGCATGAGCTAGCTAAGCCGCGGGCCAAATCAAAGCTCTGCGTACGTACGCGCGCGCGTCGCGTGTTGCGACTCGTGACTGTCGGGTTGTGAACGGCGAAAGACGTGGAGCGTGGATATAAGGAAGGGACGCGGGTGGGGGCCGGCTGATCGTAAGGTGGCAGCCTAATTGGCTTGTTTGTCTTGTTTCCCTGCAAAGAAAACACAGTGGCAAAGCCACCTCTTTGAGGTTCTTATATGTTATTTTAGGCTACGGTTGATGACTTTTAATTATAACTGAAGATTTTTATCTATATTTTTTGATATTGTAGTGGACGGCGACGGAGATACCGACACAATTTTAGATTTAAAAAGTTGTTTAAAGAATCTATTTTTAAAAAAATATTCCGTTTATTTCGATTCTCCGAAGAAAAAAACTAAAACCCTACAGTAAAAATAAAAACACGGCCTTTTATTGTTGTCTCCGGCATAGCTTTGGCGTTTTTCTAATCGGTTTCATCCAACAGAAGAGGTTACTTCTCCTCTTGTACTAGTATATCCAAGTGAACGTTGTCCAATTTATTGCAGTAGCTACAAATTATGATTGTTTCGTGGACGACAAAACTTCACAACAAGAGTGAAGTTGAGTTGTTTACGGGTGGCAAATCTCAAAGGCTGGTTTTTTTTTTTTTACTTCAGAATGAGAATTACAGCAACCGGATGCTACGAGGCAGGATTTTTGGCGTGGCTAGACATCAGTAGCATGAAAGGAAATTTATCTCTTCAGTGGGTGGTTCGATGCCGCTGGTCCACTTGCTAAACCGTGTGCATGATAAGAGAGATCATTGGGCGTGGAGCTCAAGGTGAGCTTCACACATGTGGACAGTAGCAGGAACCGGAGAAATTCTTTTTCAGGGACTGCAGGCAAATATTCAGAAGAAAAGAAAATGATTAGTCATCAATCATATGATGCAATGGGACGGGCATATTCCAATTTGGATATCGTACGGGCTAATCGAGGGGCTAAAGGGTTGCAATTGCACATGACAAAAGATGATGATCTCGATAGGACGTGCCGTACCCTGATTTTGCTGGGGATGCGGCTCGGATTTGTTGTTACTCTACCTGTACGATGTCCTGAGCGAATCTTAAATGCAATTATCGAGCCAAACTACAGCGAAGCCGTCCCTGGAGTCAAAATTTGCGAGGTACGTAGTACGGCCTCGCAACTGGTGATGAAAGTGGTTTGATCAATGCCAGCAAAAAGAATGATCAATGCTCACCGCTAAGATGATACCGCTGCTTTTTTTTTTTTTGGCGAAGAATACTGCTTGGGGTTGAGGATTTCTGCTTAGCGTTTTGCTAGAATGTAATCAAGAAAGAAAAGTCAAGACCTTTTCTTTTCACGAGTCAGCTCGCTTTGTGCATTGTTTAATTCATGGTTATCTTTACTTTCTGAATATGCTTCCTTTTCAGTTGTCTGCTCCCCACGGTGAGCCGCATGTGACGAAGAACAGAGTTGAAATCGGCATTATGCGTAGGTGCCACCAAATTACAGTGATGATAGGGCCTGTATTATATTATTACCACTTGTGCAATTTAGCTAGTGTGTGCCTGTGGCTCCTATCTCCTCCTGCTACTGCTTTAGTGCGGTAGCAACTTGCAACAACCGGATCATCTTGGCTTTGCTTCGAATATGTCCAATGCAGCGGCCAAGCGATTGCTCGGTTGGTGGGATGCGTCAGTGGACGTCTCATCTATCCTACTTCGAGCCGTGGTGCTACGTGAATTTTAGGGCATTGTTCACATAAATAGTATCTCTTTTGTACTGTTTATATGAATAGTACTCTCTCAGTATTCGTGCGCACATAAGTGTATTCAATGGTCAAAACGTGTTACCGCAATATCGGATCTTAGGGTCTCTATCTCAATCTCAAGCGTGTGTATTGGACGCACTCATATGAGTGTGTGTAGGTGTGTGTGGTGTGTGTGTGTGTATGTCTTTATTATACTCATGAGCTAAAAAATATGTCCAATGCAATTGAACTTGACTGCTAGTACTTCCTCTCATGCATGCGTTTTTTCATCAAGATTTCTTTTTCTCCTCCTTTCTTTTGTGCAATACGAGGAGGTTTATCGTAGTATGTCATAGTAATTCATTGGTGAGCTCTTATGGCAAAAATGGGTCCTAGGTCACTGAATTAGGTGTAGATTGTGACTAATTAATTTTAGCTCACAGAGTGCTAGTGTACCACTTGGTCCACCATACTCTTCAGTAACAGTGTTCGTCAGTGCTATGAATATGTATGTATGAGATGATATAAAGGTGTTTGATTGTGTTTATGCTTCGTTGTTAAATTTTGAGTTTGATTTTATATCTTTTAATATCTGATTTTGCTATATGGGAGACAGCGATCTGATTGGCCTACAGAGGCAGTCTGACCGCTATGCAGAGATGGTCTGACCGCTATGCAGAGACGGTCTGACCGGTGAGCGGTGCAATTGGCCGTAGGAGAAGATCCAACCGAAGGGAGTTGGGGGTTTGACCGGAATAGTTGCCACTGTCAGACCGGTCCCTGTTACCAAGAGAAGTAAGTCGATTTGTGACGCTTTGATTAATCGTTGGTTGGCGGTCAGACCGGCCAATGTTGAGTTGAGTGAGTTAAGTTGGTTTTAGTTGTGTTTGTCTTTGTGAAAGTTCTTGCATTAGTCATAGCGTGAATCCATGCAAGTGTTAGTCATTGAGGGAATTCATGTAGTGTGGAAATCTTGATGTGGACGTCAAGTGGTGTATGCTTGCATCAGTTATGTTGATGAGAGTCAATTGCATGCCATTTGTGCTCAGAACAGTTGCTTGTTCATTCATGTATAGGGCGCTTGGTAATTATTACGATCAATGACAAGACTGAGGCTAGGGAGATGCCTTGAGGTCATAGCATGTCATGTAAGTCCGGATAGAGCATCATCTTAAGTGAAGAAGCATGGAAGAAAGATAATGATCGTGATAAAGCAAGTGTATGCATGTAATGTGCCATTGGATTTGAGTATTTCAAGTGGTGACGATCCTCAGAGTAAGCGTACGATCTTGGTAACAAGTCATTGAAGATCACATACTTCATGTGGAGGTTGCTTCGAGGATAAGCATCGTGAAGACCGGTGGGTGGCAAGTGAGAAATTTGTCTGATACCGCGGAGATGTGGTTTGCAATACCACATCGATGGCCTAAGTGATTTAGGTCACATCTTGAAGGATAGGGTGTATTATCGGGCTATTGGAGCTATGTAGAAGTCACGCTTTAAAAAATGCAAATATGTGTAAGTGTAAAACCTATTTATATGTAAGTTACTAGATTTCTCTATTCATAAGTGGTTATATCCACTAAGAGTTGCTGGTTGATAAGGTTTGATGGTAGGTGAAGAGTCTCTTTATTTAAGCCCTTGTGTGTGTTGAGAAAGAGATGATGAAGATAAAGGTTAGGGTTTCCTTATGTTAAAAATTTTATGTGTGTGTAAGTTACTAGGTTTAGTTGGAGGTCTAAGCAAAAATTAGATAGCAAAATATTGAATATCCAGAGAGGGTGTTTCTAGTGCACAGCCTAGGTGGTCAGACCAACTGAGGGAAGCAGTCTAACCTGGCTAGTGGTCTGATCGGCAACCCAATGGTAGTCAGATCGGCCAAGTCCCATTCCTCAGCTGAAGGGGTTTTGGAACTTTTTGGAAATTAGTCGTGGGTTGAGTTTTTGGATCTAGGTCATTGAACTAATGTGGGTTAAATTGTGAAGAACTTATGACAAAAACAATTGCTTAGTCTTTTTTGTGCGGGGTGCTTGGAGGTAGTCATGATCGACGGCGTGGACCGGGACTAGGCTTGAGAATAAGCCAAAGTATGTTCAAGGAAGTCGAATGAGATGGTTTGTTCAAGCAAAGCACAGAAGAAGACATGGGATGTCGAAGGGAAGGTTCGAGCAACGGTTTATCGAGTGGTACGGTCGATGCAAGTGAGGCGTGGTTGGGGCGAACCATTATGAAGAGACTTATCGATACGTGAGTCATTGGTGAACCTACATATTGCAAGTATAGGGATTGCTTGCAAAGAAGGAGATAACCACATACTAGGTTCAGAGAAGAGGTGATGTCCACAATCAAAGCAAGGGTGTTTTGCGTGGGGAAGCTAAAATACCAGAAATGGCAAAGGGACCAAAACCGTGGCGCTTGGAGGGTGTTTGGAGAGTGATTTAGGTCAAAGAGGTGTTGATGAGGCCAAGTGGATGAAAACTTGCTCCTTAGCTGGTTTGGGTTTATATGCTTTGAAAAGCGTGCATAAGTATTATGTGTGTAATGCCCGATGTGTGTGGGGTTAATAAATTTCTCTAGATATGCTAATAGATAGTATCCATTAGGGTTATATGTAGGCTGATTGCTCAATCTGTTTGAGTATGAGAGGTTGGTGGCTAGGGTTGGAACAAGCAAAGGGGAAAACAACCTCTCTTTTAGATTGGCTATGAATCAAATATCTCTGAGTTGCAATTGATCAACCATGTTAATCATCCATGGTGTGCTCTTGATCTTATTAATTTTACTCTTATTTTGGTTGATGTTTTTGCTCTGTTTTCTCTCTCTCCTGATCTTGCTAGTTTCAAGGATGTGTAAGAGATGAAGATGTCTCATGAAGATCACATGCTATCCATCTAGGGACTAGCTGTAACAAAATCTTGTAGATTGATAGGTTTGGTTCTATTTGGAGCATTTCTTGTGAAATCATGTTCCTAGAGTTGTAGTATCAAATATTTGGGTGCTCTTACTTGCTATAATATGTGAAAATTTATCTAGAGCTATCTTGGCCATATCAAACCCACGAGCAAATCATCTCTCAAGTTTATGAGTTTTGCTCGGTTTAGGCCAAAGTGTACCTAGAGCTATTGAGGTTCCTAGTATCAAGTCTAAGCTTATGTTTGTAGATGGCTTCTATGGCTCTTTTTTAGTGCTTAGCAGCGCAGGGTTTATGATACCATGAGGTTAAAAGTGGATCATGAGTGGCTACTAGACAGGGGAAGCATAAGTCTTTGGCTAGTGGACCTAAGAGAGTGCCCAAGAGAGGTCTAGATACTGCTCATTTGTATTAATATGTTTTTATGCTAATTCCTCATTTGGATCATATACTGTTGTGCTTGCATGTCGTGTGTCCCAGCTATAAAGAGCTGTTCACACTCACAAAAATGAGGAATTCCAAAAAAAGCTATAAAAAAGATTAGGCACATAAAGTGGATCATGGTTCTTGCACTCCAATAGCTATAAAGAGCTATAAAAAAATAGAGCCTAACCACTCACAAAAAATTCCAAAAAACTAAGTAAAGCAAGCCTTTATGTGCTGAGATGGTCTGACTTCTAACTAAAAGATGATTTGACCAGTGGTGGGCCATTTGAACTCTACTTCAGGATAGACCTGAAAAATCAACCCGAGTAAAGCTAAAAATGGCATAACTTCTACACCAAAGCTCCAAATGATTTGAAACTTAGAACAAGGCAAGACTACAATCTTAGGAACCTAAAACACAAAGAAGAAAGTTCAACCAAATATCTCAAAATTTTAATACTAGTAGTATCCATTACCATGGGAACCAGAAGAACAACTTCAGAATGGAAAAGCAAAATCTGACAAGAGTAGCTTTGCAATTTGTTCAGCAAAATCGTGCAATGCGTCAAGTGTAGGCATGCATGCAAATACCATATTATGATGAACTTCAGTTTATCAGGGAAAACACCGCCGAGAGAAAGGCCGTACCGTGTCAGTTTGGTGGGATAAGAGATTTGATTATAGATTGGGATGATATAACTTGAGGAAGAGAATAGATTAATTCATTTTTATTGGTTCCTTGTTTAATAAAATGATATACACTCCCATTCTTATATAGATTGGATGACTTGACCCCTAAGTAACTTATCTCTAATATTATGAAAATAAATTATCTTAACCAATCTAATCTTATCTCTAAGAAAACTAATTCAACCAAATCGTTGGTTGTCATATGAGCAGCACCACTGCACATGACAATTTCTCCCTTTCTTGATGAGCAACTCGTCCTCGAGTTGCAGGTTGGTGGCCACGATTGCAGCCTTAGGAAACCCCACACCAACAAGAGAACATGACGTTGACACAACATCTCACAAGAGAATAATGAAACTTCAGTGATGATTGATGAGAACAACGGGCAACCTGCGTGGCTTGGCGCCCTTAGAATATGAAAATGACATGGGGAAGCAAAGGATTACTATTCATCGTGGTGTGACACACCATTGGAACGAGCATGATGACATTGCAGCCTGCCCCGGACCACCCTCTGTGATGCACACCGCAAACGGCATGGCCTTGGTGGGTGGTGTGGAGAAAATGGTCGCAAGGCAGTAACCCTCTTGGTCTTTGATGGCAGCAATGGTGTCGGCACTAGTGACAATGTTGCTATTTCTACTATTGCCACTGCTATTCCATGTTGGTTGCTCTCATCATTGGCAACTTCTTTAACATCGAGTAATATTAAGGTCCTCATGTATTCGCCATCAATCGTCATCAACACACTGCTGATCTCTACGCGAGGCATTCCAATTGCTTGCCATATTGGGTCTACCAATGTCTGCAACTATGGTTGCCACTACAGCTCGAAGATAACAAGGGAGGGCAAAATAGAAAGTTATGCATTGGTAAATATACAGTGACAAGTATCTGTGAAAAAAATAAAGTGGTTAAAATTGACAAGTATTCTCGAAGGAAGGTAGTATGTTCAGCCTTCTGCTTTCCTTGTTCAGCGCAGGGCAAGTGCAGATCATCTCTTGTTCGGTTGTTACAGGTTTAGCCCAAAATTTGATCACTCTGTTCAGAGAGCCTTTCCAGATTCCAGTTGAGAACTTTGTACATAATTTGTTTAGAACTTATTCAAATTAATGGGATAATTAGATAGTCACAGTTCTGCGCATTTCAGCATAGTTGTCATATACAAAGTAGACTATGAAACACGAGTCCAGCAAAAGATAGGATCAAGGAATATTTAGAATTTTCACTTTTTGTTCACTCGATCATTTCATTTACATATCACGAAGCCTGTACACACCAAACACTGACAAGCATCAGCATTTTCAAGAACCGCGCTTAAATCATGCAGAATGTTCTACCTCGGCCGATGCGAGTCCTCGTCTGCAAGTGCAAGGCATTCGCAGATCCTCTCGACGACCTCCCTCCCCTTGGCCGCATTCTGCACAAATCTCTCCGCGCACCGCCGCTCCACCACCTCGGACACCTTGGTCGCCACGGCCGCGAGCGGCGCGCACCGGATGCTCGTCTCCTGCCGGAACAGCGTCCACTCATCGGGCCGGTCCGGGTGGGGCAGGTAGCTGCCCCGCTCCTCCACGTCCACGAGGCCCCGGAGGGTGGCGTTGCGGGAGACCACCCGCATGGCCCGCGCGGGGGCGTCCACGTCGGTGTGCTCGACGCAGAGCACGACGTCGCCGGCGCCGCCCGCGCCGGCCCCAGAGGCGAGGCGGCGGAGGAGGAACGGTAGCGGCGGGGCGCGCCCCGCGATGGCGCGGACGGCGTGGAGGCGTCCCCTGCACGTGTCGACGCGGCAGGACAGCGTGTGCACGTCGAGGATGTGCGAGAACGCGGTGGCGCGCGCGGCCGGGTCGGTGAACCTGCGCCACGCAGCGGCGGTGACGCGGTGCCAGGGGTGGCGGTACACGTGCTCCTGCGTGTACGAGACCACCATGCCGTAAGTGCCGCGACGAGATCGAAGGGCCGGTGCGAATGGTCAGCGAGCTGGCGAGAGCAATGGGGGTGGAGCCGTGGAGGGATCTGCGACAGCAACCGCAAGGGAAGGGAAGGGAAGGGGGGGATCTTGGGAGCCACGTCGTAGTGCGGAGAATGTCGGGACTCGGGAGGACGACGAGGGGAATATTCGTATTGCGCGGGGAATTAAACCTGGCCCGTCTTAGTTTTTTTCCTTCTTTTTTTTTTTTTTTGCCGTGCTTCGTTCTGGAAACTGGACCTGGAAGCCCTTTTGGGCTTCATCTATCTGGGCTGATGGGCCGCACACTCTCTGTATGTCTGTGTCTGTATCACTGATCCTGTGGAAACATTTGTACCAAAGAAATTTAACAAGTAGACAAAAAAATGTTTTCTACTATTCCAAACTTTATACATTCATCTTACAACCCTTCACCACTTCTTATATGAAATTTACACTCTTTTTCATTTGACGACTCTAAAAAGGTTTGATAAGCGTCTTCAACTAGTCCAATTCAAATCCAAGAAACCCGAGAACAATTCAAGAAACTGAGAAGTGAGAACTAGTTTGCTTGATACAGGATGATCGGAGAAGGCCCTTTGGGTAGGTTAGTTTTTCGAGAGCTCGCAGGTGATGCTGGTCATCAGCGATGTGGCAGAAACGGGTAACATTTCATATAGGATTTGGAGAACTTGGTTACATTGACCCAAGTAGTGCTGGGCAGTGGGCACTCCACAAAATTTACCTAAAAGGGATCGGTTTACTCTAGTATCTCAGTCCTCAGGAAGTATCGATATTTTAATATTGATTTTATGTATAAATTGTATGAATTCAGAGAAAACTCTCTCAAGAGATATGATATGAGTATACAGAAGATACAAAATTTTTTATACAGGTTCGGACCTTCTCTTAAAGAATAACAACCCTATGTCTTATGTCACTATTGCTCAAAAAAGATGATTACAACAGAGTAATGTGAAATGGACTTGCAGTCTCTCTTAAATCCCTTGGATCTCCCATCCCCTCTCCGACATCATCCCTTATATAATTGACGAAAAGTCGACAGTTGTCCCACGCCATAAGACACTTTATCGTTTCGGGAGATAACCATCTATCGTAGGTTATTGTCAGAGAGACGTGATTAGTCGTTCATCGTGTGACGGTTGTTGCCATAGAGAGATCGCATGTGCGGTTATTAGGCATAAACACACGTTCTAATTGCCTTGTCAGATGGGCCCACTGCGTGGTAGATCATCGTAAGCAGGCTAGTCGGAGATATACTGATCACATGAAGATTTTCACTTATGACTATCTCATACTCGTAGAAGAACTTACGATTATAAAATGATTATAGAAGGATTGTGACTAGATATTCGTAGGATAGCTTTACGACTATGGGATGGTCGCAGTAGAGTTTACGATCACTCTGTGAATTTTCTTCCTTACTGATAAGAAGTATATTTAGAGTATATAATAACGTAATAATTTAAGAATTATTCTATCCTCATCAGAAATCATTATGATCCACATCCAAATGCTCAGCATCACTTCCCTGAAAAAAAGATTAGGCAACACTCTTCGATAATCTAGAGATAATGGTTGGAACTCGGCACCACTCATTTCAGCTTAAAACCAGTTTCTGCTTTTGGTTTCTGTTTTTTTTTCACTATTCAGTAATTTCGTCTTTTTCTGGATTTTTGGGGCTTTTTAGTCTTTTCTTTTTTTCCAGTATTCCTTTGTATTGTCCGTGATGTGCTAACATGTTTTTTTATTTTTTTTAAATTTAATTATGCCAAATGAGTCAACTTAACTACAGTAAAAAATAAGCTAATTATAAAAAAATCATAAACCAACACTGTTCTGAACGCCCTAAACCAAGCAAACGCACGCCCCATTTATATGATCAGAGCATGCAACTCATTCGATTATCACACCCGGGATCATGCAGATGTGTTGGATCAGTCACGCAGGCACACATGGGCAAGAGCGTACAGTGCATCGTTCTGGTAACTTCTGCCGCCATGCAACGAACTGGGCTGGGCAAAACGGTGCTCTACGCACCTGACCAAAACGGGTGGCTCGTTGTTACGAACTTACAGTGTGCACGGCCGGATGGGGATCAAGCACATTGCAGGACGTGCTAGCTAGAAGAGGGTGTAACCGTCGTCGTAGGAGACGTGCCATCCGCGGCGGCGCGTCCTCATCGCGCTCCTGGCAGCTGCTCCACCTCCTCTTCCAGTTGTCCCGCCCGGCGTTGGGCCTGCTCCCTTGGTCGTTCCACCTGCACACGATGACCAGCCGCTACTTTATGCTTTTATACGTTATAACACATTTTATATTTTATTATATCACAATTCTATAAGTCATATAACGGTCTAAATAATGTAATATCTTTCGTACATAATGCACTTAGTACAAAGCCAATACAAACGCCACAGTTTCTATCAGATATTACTATTATCAGTCACTACTATTCATCAGTTGTAACAAAAAAAAAAGCATCAGCACAAATGAATACCAATGGACCCTATTGTCATATTATGCAGCTGGTGTACTGCGGTGCCTACCTGTGATGTGGCCGTGGAAGGCTGAAACGACCCGCACAATTACCAGGGGGTAATTATGCTAGTCAACGGATTATTATTCGTTTTAGCCGATAGAACATCGCGTTAACGAATAATAAACCCATCAGAGTGTTGCAACGGAACTATAATTAGAGACAAAGCGATATTACAAAAATATCGCCACGCAGTACTAAAATTCATTCTGAGCCGCAAGGACTCGAATACTACCATCTTGAAGAACCTAGGAGCAGTGCAGTCGCCGCCTCCGCCTCTTATTCTCCGTATTATGAGTGCAGTAGTATTTCACCGGCTAATACTTAAATCCATTCATGTGGTCCTCACGATTCTAGTAATCCTCGCGTTAGCATTTATCTAGAGAAAGGAATAATAGCAAGGGTGAGTACAAAAGTACTCAGCAAACGTTATTATTAGAAACATGCATTAAATGCTCTTCCACATTTCCAGGAATATACATTTATATTCCCAATCTCTTGTTCATTCTCAATATGTTTCTCATTCTCAATCCTCTTCTCAGGATTATAGAAAATAGGTTTTGTTGTTATGTTTGGAAAGAAGTCCACATTATTAATTTAGAAAGCTATCGAACACTCGTATGAACGGCAAAAACCCCCATAAGTTTCCGTGCTCTCCTTTCCCGGAGACAGGCATGAATTCATGATTTGTATAGCATTGCGCAAGCTTGTATCACTTTACCCATCATCATTCTGATCCTACTGGCCCATGGGTTTCCACATTTCCTAAGATGTGGCGTCCGGATCAGAATACAGAACTTTCGTATCTATCTCAGTATATTATATCTCCACCCGGTTATTCACAATCGTAATCATGCAATTATTACTATCACCGGACTCCCCAAAGTGACATAACCGTTGGTTGGGAAGGTTTCCGCCTTCACCCAACACTCCATCTGCGTAATATATCGCCTCGCACCCCGCCGATCCGATCGGACTCGGGCGATGGCGGTATGGATCCCCAAGGTCCTGAGAACAGCCGACCACTGGGTTCACCTCCTAATTTATTACTTACCCACGTGGAGAATATAATAACCTTGACAAGACTACTAATTACGTCCATCCATTCATGGACGAAATGTTGGTCGACACGATGTAATACGATCCGTTCATATAGATGAAGTTTGTAGTTACTTATATTATATCTTATGCGAGAGGTCCCACAACCTGCGCCTACTCGTCCCTACCAAGGCAACCTCTCGCCCACCCTTTTATTAATCTATACATGATTGCTCACATCGATCGTCGATTCTCCTTTCTTTTCCTTCTCAATTTCCTTTCGATTTAAATATTTGTCATTTGCATGCAGGGTGATAATAATTTAATAAGAAAATATTTTATTTTACTGTAAATACTCTAATCGTATGCTCAAAAGAAAAGCTTGCCTGGACTTTAACCACATATTTGGATTCAAGTAGGATCAGGTGGAATCCTTCCCATGACTCGGATAATTGCCTGCAATTAAATACATCGGCTACGATTTAATTTACGAAAATATAATAAAGATCGAGATGTTGAGGTGATAGTGCACCTAAGGTGAGGCTTCGCTCAACTTAATCCTGATAGTGATAATCCGAGTTGATTTCGCTACGATACTTGTGGTTTTATATTATTGCCTTAGCGTTGCGAGTGGTGGTTTAGCGATGATGTATATCTGACGTGTTGATTTCCTGCAGTTCATCGATTAAACGTGATTAAATAATGCACGTACAAATTAAACGTTTAACGTTACTCCTAGCCGATTTCACGTATGCAATTCTATTTATTTAATTCTTCGTATGCGAGTATGTAATTATCTACCTCTCTAACGGATTTTAAGTCTCAAGGTTATTCCGATGTATTCTTCTTTTTATATACCGGTGATTGGCTCGTATTTAAAATGCGCCTGACGAGTTGGATCACAAATATGAAAGAATTCATATTTTAATTAAATAAGCAACTAAATTATGCTAAAGCATCCCTATGCGATCTTCGAATTTTATCTTAGCTAGTGGTGGAGTTTTACAACTTAAATGTTAATTAAACCGCCGTATACAAGTTTAATTAATGCATGCGATCTTAATAGTCGCACACTTTTAATTCAGCGCGTGCTATTCTAATTGCCGCAAATAGAATTGACTCCTTTAACGGCTATTAATTTATTTTAATAATTAAGAATACTTATCATTGACTTTCTACTGTTTAGGAGCGACTAATAAGAGTTAACTGAGTATTTAAATCTATAGTAGGTTGATCTTAAATGATATTCTAATAATTCAAATCGCACGTATACCCGTTTTAGTCTATGGGTATCACTTAAGTGATTCTTAGTATTACAGAATATTTACCAGGGGAGTTATGTTAAATACTATGACTAACCAGGTTAATTAGGTGTTTTCTTACAACGTGAATTGATTTAATTGGTAATGCATTCGTTTAATTCAGTATGCACTACATTTTAATGTATTGATGGTATTTAATTTATTTTAGTCATTACAAGTAAATATGATTGGTCTTTTACTATTTAATTGGGCTTAACTAAGATACTTGGAAGGGTTTAAACATAATAATTAATTTCATACGCGTATCAGTTTTATCAATGCACACGATTTAATTCATCTGACCGCAATTAATTAGTTCTAACGGTCCGAAATAATTACGAGTGGGTTTTTATAATTTAAGTATAGCTAACAAGATTATTTGCGTCTTTTAATACGCCTGGGAAAGGTCCCCGAGTCGGTACTGATTTCTAATAACACGTAAACCATCAGTCTCTTAACAGCACTAATTAAGTGAATAAGACTAGCACAATTTATCTAAGTATTCAATTGTACAATGAGTGATTTAAAAGATAACCTATTCATTTAATTGGTATGAACTAAATGTTAAATCTACTAATTACATTAAACTAATTCTTTTGTAGTAATCAATATCCGTTAGTGGTGTGTTGCAGTTCATGCTTAACAATATTTTATTAAATAATCTATCATATAATGGAACGTCGGGGTTTAAGATTCACGAGGAATATTTATCGCGCGCTCTAACTACTTTCTTTTCCTTTTTCCCTTTTCTTAAATTCGGCCGGCTTTCGGCCCATATCTATCCCGGCCCACTTCTTTCCTCCTCTTCCCCTAACCCGGCCTCCTTTCCTTTTTCCCTCACGCGCCGCCGCCCCCATTTCTTCCTTCCTTCTTGCGCCGCCGCTCCCTCATCTCTCCCCCTCTCTCTCTATCTCGCCGCCGCCCCTGCCGCCTCTCCCCCTCCTCTCTCTCGCCACCTCTTTCTCTCTCTCTCTTTGCCGCCCCGCCGCCTCTCCCTTCCTCTCTCGCCTCTTTCTCTCTCTCTCTCTTGCCGCCCGCCGCCTCCCCTTCCTCTCTCTGCGCCGCCTCTTTCCCCTTCTCCTTCTTCCTCACCGCTCCTCCTCTCTCTTGCTCTAGCGCCGCCTTCCCCTTCTCCTTGCCGGCTCCTCTCCTCTTGCGCCGCCCATGCGGATCCGTGGCCCCACGGCCGGATCTGCCTTCAGCTCAGGTTGCTCTTCTCTATCAACCCCTTCACTAATTTATTCCTTATGCTCTATATCTGTTTTAGTTGCTTTGATTTATGCATTGATCGTTGCTTCCTCGGTGATCGGAGGATGGTGGGGTAGCGTGCAACGCAGTTAGCTCTGGCGGGCTCGAGGTCCTCCGTCTTGCGGGGAGCACGGGGTGGTCGTCGGGCGCTGCGTGCTTCTACCGGCGGCGACACGTCGTACCCTCACGGTTTTAGTTTGGTAAACTCCTTTCTCATCTACTCCTTCCCCCTCTCTATTGCTCTGTGGTGCTAAGTGATGCTACTATTATGGTTGGATGATCCTATGTTCTATGATGGTGATGCTATGGTTATTGTTGGATGTGTCATCTAGCTGGTTGAATGGTGGTGTCCTAATATGTTGCTATGTTGCATGTGTGGTGCTGAATAATGAAAGTATGGGTGAATTGGGGCCTTCTTTACCTTGATTGGTTGGTTGTCGGTTGATTTTGGGAGAGGTTGGGTGTGTGCTCTTGTGGTTGCCTTCCTGGTCGGCCGTGCAAGTTTGTTAGCAGGGGGTGGCCTTCTCCTCCTCCGGCTTGCCATCCTGCTGCCTGGCTTCTTGGTGATGGCTTTGGGTGAGGAAGGGAAATGGTTCTTGGCTTTGTGGGGTTGTGGCCGTGTTGGCCGTGGTGGTCATCAAATGCAATTTGCCTCCACATGCCTTGGCGGCTTCGGTCTTACCCCTCTGTGGCTTTGGGCCGTGTTTAGTGCCTTCCTCTTATGTGTCTTTGTCTGCACTTGCCGCTGGTGCTTTCTCATGTGTTAATGGCTTGGGCTGAAATATTTTGGTGAAATGGTGTGCACGATATTTTTGAATAATATTTCAGGTTTGTTTTTATTGTCGAGTGATGACCTAATGGCTGTGAGAGGTGCCGACCGGCCCCGGACGGTCTGGGAACCTCAGTGAACAAACTGCCCTGCCTGAATTTAAATCCTAGGGTTCTGACGGCAATCCCTCTTGTAATTATTTTCTTTTGTTCGGTCTTTTTCGGTATTTTTCTATTAACTCTTCTCGTAAATAAAACTGTGGCTATTTTAGAAGTCAACTATTTAGTATTTGTTATATGAAATGATATGCATGTAATTTATGTTTACCATAGCTCGTGGTTAATTGTAAATGTATGAAATGCATATAATGCAATTTACATTTATATTTGATGTAATATTATGATTTGACACAAATACAAGTTTGATGAGTTGTAATACTTGTATTTAATTTATGTAACTTCCAATTGTCATGTAATTGATGTAATTGCTTTCTTGAATGGGAGTTGTAATTAATTAACTGTTGGTACCAAACGATAGATATATCTTTTAATTGAGTTGTATGGTTTTATTAGTCGTGCCGTTGAATGTTATCTCTCTCTCGATCTATATCAATTGCTTCGATTCTTGTCGATGAGATCGTAGAAGTAACACATTCGTGTAATGTTCGTCGATTGCAATCTAGTTTACACAAAAAGTTTAAATTCCCCCCGAATTTTAGATCATTAGCTACCTAATTAACCTCACTTAACCTAATAACATACCAATTAAGGTTAATTAAAAACGTGGGGCGTTTCAAAGGCGCAGGCGCTGGGGGAGTTGTCCTCGTCGAGGTACAGGGTGCCGCACCTCAGGCACCTCTTCCTCTCCTCCATCCTGCTCATGTCCTCCCGCTCCGCCGCCGACGCCACGGCAGCGTCGTCGCCTGCAGTTGCTCTGGTCTGCGCGCGAAGCGGCCACCCGGCAGCCGCAGCCGCAGCCTTGCGCCGAGAAGGGGCGCGCGGTGGCAGGGACAGCTTGGGCGCCAACAGGGTCGGTGTGGGAGAGGGACACACGCCATAGGGTGAGACGATGGGATCCGCGTCATCTGGTAAGCGAGCTCGCACTCGCAGTGATGTGTACTTTTTGACATGGTTTGGTCTTCCGAGCCCAATTGCGTTGAAAGGCCCAATTCGTGTGATGCCAGCGTAGAGAGTTGCGTGCTTCCCTGAATACCTCGACGAAGCTAAACCGAACAAATCAATCAACAAACATAGCCTCTGTAGAATGATGTGACGCGAATGTACCTTGCTGCGATGTGCTCTGTTCCAACTTCCAAGCACACGTAATTTCCAAGTTCTTTTTGCCAGCCACGATGCAGTAGTTTCCCGCGTCCCCAGTCCAGGCTTGAGAGATAAAAACACCAACCAATCTGGCCTCTTCCGTTTTTGACCTTGGCGCCGGCTGACACAGTCGCGACATGTAGCTGCGACCAGGAGGGTGGAGGTGGTCCAAAGTAGTAGTACTAGCAGCAAGAACTGCGAGTAGTTGTAGCTCATGCTGCGTGGACCGAGCAGGAGACGAGAGCAGTGCCTGCAGTTTTCGCTGCGTCGCGTTCGGTTCTTGCCTTTCCGAGTGGGTTCCTGTCAGCTTTTCCCTCTCCCTCGCCCATCCCTCCGCTGCCCTCTCACAGTTCACTTGTTGGTCTCTACAGCCTGCACACACTCGTTGCCATTGGCATTTATGTCTCTCCTCTCGCTCTCTTCCCTCGTCTCTGCTGCTCGTTGGATCAAGGAGACATCAGACATCGATCTGTGGGTGACTGCCCTACAGAAATACTCCGCATTTAATTCATGCCGATCTGCCTGCGTAGCTTCGACGTTGGCGTGCAAGCCCCATTGATTCGACACATATCGCGTGCAGAAGCAGCCCTCCCATCCATCGCACAATTAGCGCCCTGTAGCACTAATTTATGAAATTTAAATTGAAAAATATTTTTTTTGAATTTTACAATTTAAAAGTGCAACATTCAAAAATTCAATTCCTATGATTCAAAGTTCAAATTTTGGATTTTTTAAAATTTTAATTTTAAAATTTGAGTTTGGTACTTAAAATATTCAAATTTATAAAATTTAAAATTTTGGAACTTGACTTTTTGAAATCCAGAATTTAAAATTTTAGATTTTAATATTTAAATCCCTAAATTTAAGATTATGAAATTTAGGATCAAAATCTTGATATTTTGGTTTTGGAATTCAAGTTTTGAAAAAAATGTTTTTTGATTTGCATTTTAAATTCAAAAAGTTCAAATTCTGACTATGAGAAATTCAAGCAAATGACAAAAGTGTTAAAACTAGGGGTATAATGGTCTTTTCCTCTCTAATCCTCTCTTTCATGGTTTTAGGAGTCAACCTCCTACCAAACTCTTCTCTTAACCAGCTCCAAATTCTTAGAAGAGTGGATTCCTAGAGAATCAAGTGCAGGAGCTGAAAAACCAGAATCTGGAGTTCTATTAAATAGGCCCTTAGTATATTGTCCATCTTTTTCTCATCATCTTAAGCTTTTAGATAAACTGGTTGGTATATGAAACTCAATATAGTATCAGAGCCAAAATGTCTTGAGTTCAAGATCTAGCTGGAGCAATTTTATAAAAAATAATTACAATACGCTTCTATTCCACGTCTTAAACTTGAGGTAGCCAAGACGTGTTGGGAGTATTGAAGTATTAGTATGTTACCTACATTTTTTATCAGTTTAAACTTTTGGGTAAACTGATTAGTGCATCAAATTCAATATTTATACTGATATGCACTTCTATGGTCAGTCATGTCCAAATGGGTGGCACAACACATCCTAGCACTAGCCTAATTCGGCACGGGCCCATTAGGAACAACCCGTTTAGCCCGCTAACTTGAACAGGTTGTGATGTGCCAGCTTGTGGGCCAAGGTGGTAGCCCAGACATGGCCTAGAGGGGGTTCGCACTGTGCCAAGCTGGCACACGCCCATTTAGCCTGATGGGCCAATAGGCATGATTAGTCCGTTCGGTTTGAAAAAATTGAAAAAATATATAATAGTTTCAAAAATATGTAGAATTCAAAAAAAGACAAAAAAAATAAACTCCCGCAGACGAAGGAATTTCATTCAACGCCTCATGAAAGATCAAGGTTGGGTGACCTCGCACGACAAAAAATCCTATGTGCTCTTTAACCACTTCTCTTGCATTCTCAGATACAGTTCGCAGACTACCACCACCATCAACTGGGAAACGATACAACATCCGCAATTGGACCTATATGACCTAGCCACACCTTTCTCTGAACTCGAGGTGCACACAACCATCTTTAAGTTACTAAAGAACAAAGCACCAGACCCGGTTGGTTTCAATGGGAACTTCTATCGTGCATGCTGGGACATCATAAAAAAAATGATCTTATGGCTGTCTTCCACAGTTTCCACAACCTCAGAAAAGCTGACTTTCAATGCTCCAACACAGCCAATGTTATTGTTCTACCAAAGAAAGATGACGCCCAAACCGCGATAGATTTTAGACCAATTAGCCTGATACATAGCATTTCCAAGATCATCACCAAAACTTTGGCCTTGCGTCTCGCCCCCTTCATGAACAGCCTCAAAGCCAAAGTGCTTTCATGGAAGGAAAAAATATTCAGGAAAATTTCCTATACATTCAGAACCTCGCGAGGAACTTTCACCAATCAAGAACACCAACCCTTCTTCTGAAGCTCGACATTGTCAAAGCCTTTGACTTAGTACGTTAGGACTACCTATTGAAGCTGCTAGCAATCAAGGGGTTCTCTTCTTGTTGGATGGACTGAATCTCTTGCCTCCTCTCCACCACAACCTCCACAATTCTCCTGAATGACATCCCCAGAAATGTCATTCAACACCACAAAGGCCTTCGGCAGGGCGACCCGCTCTCCCCCTTCCTCTTTATCATATCAATAGACCATATGCAATACATCCTCAATAGAGCTACAGATTGAGGTCTTCTCCAACCTCTGCGTGGAAGGGCAGCAACCTTGCGAACCTCCTTCTATGTGGATGACACGGTCATTTTCTTGCACCCTTCTCAGGCAGATGTCAACACCCTTGTCCACATCCTAAAGAAATTTGATGAAGTTACGAGCCTACATACAAACTTACAAAAAAGTCGAGTGGTACCAATTCGTTGCGAAGGGATCGACCTATAAGCCGTGCTTCGGGACTTACCAGCCATTCTAGCTTCCTTCCCACTGGAATATTTGGGGCTACTGCTTGCACTTTGAAGACTTCATCACCTGCATTTCCAACGGTTACAAGACAAAGTTTCCAATCGCCTTTTGAGCTAGTGTGGCAAATTGTTGACACTTGTGGGAAGAAAATTTTGGCAAAGTCAGTCCTGAGTGCCCAACCGACATACATCCTCACGGTCACCACCAGCCAGACTGCTCTAGTTCCTAAATAAATAGACGAGACAATTTCTTTGGCATGTATCCGATTAACTAATGGGAGGAAAATGCAAGATCAGTTAGGACAAGGTGTGCAAACCTACTCACCTTGGTGGGCTCGGCCTCCTGGACCTCTAGCGCTTTACACGAGCCCTGTGTTTACGATGGCTATGGTATGAGTGGGCAACCATAGACAAGTCTTAGAAAGGAATGCAGACGCCATGTGATGAGCACGATAATCTCTTATTCGTGGTAGCTACCTCCATTACAATCGATGACAGTAAAACAGCGAGCTTTTGGAACTCAGCTTGGGCTCAGGGGACATGTTTGCGGGACATTGCTCCACACGTGTTTGCCACCTCCAAAAGAAAGAACCGCCCCCTACATATGGCCTTAACCACAAACAAATGGCTTCAAGATACCAGTGGATTGACTGGCCCAACTACTCAACATATTCAAGAACTTGTCGCCCTTTGGGGCCACATATCTTCTTTAAACCTCCAGGAAAGGGTGGGGATAGTATAACCTGGAAGCTAACTTAGCATGGAAGCTACACCGCGGCCTCAACCTACAAAGTGCAGTTTTTTGGCTCTTTAAACACCTCCATGAACCCCCTAGTCTGGAAGACTTGGGTACTCTAAAAATACAAAATCTTCGCATGGCTGGCGCTGCAGAACAGGTTGAGGATGGCTGACCGCCTCTCCTTGAGAGGTTGGCCAAACCAATAAGTTTTCCCCCTTTACAGGAATCCCCCAGAAACAGCCATCCACCTCTTCGCTAAATGTTGCTACACAAAAAGAGTATGGACCCTCATCACCCCATTGGGTTGCTTCAAACTCCATAGATCCTTCATCTTGGCACACCGTTGCTTCCATTCGACACTAGTGGGAGTTGTGGGAGTCTGCCATTCTGAAACCAGATGTGCCTCGGAAGTCTCTAACTTCGCTATTGATGTTTGTCATCTGGGAAATCTGGAAAGAACAAAATTCACGTATTTTTGTTCCGTAGCGTCCCCCCACATCCTTGCTTGCCAAAATCAAGGATGAGTCTCACTCATGGGTCCTAGCGAGAGTAAAGAAACTAGTGGAACTCATTTCTTCCTTTGTAACACTTTAATTTCTTCTCTTGGGTACGGCCTAGTCCTGTCCCCTCTTTGATGTATTTATAACTTCCACCTTGGCTTTTAATATATGATAGTGCTTCTGCCTGTTAAAAAAAAAGAAAATATGTTGGAGCAAAACTGATACTAGTGCTTATATATCAGATTAAGTTTTAAAATTGTTTTTTTCTTGAATGAAATTTAGTAGCCAGGGCGTTAGGGTGTACTTTCTGGCACCGGCATATCCAACTTTTCACAACAAAGACTGAACCTGGCTGGCGATTAGACTTTTGCATTATAGGACAATAATTTCTACCTACCATTTCTTGCCATGAAAATATTCAGGTAGATATTTGACAGGGTTGAAAGGATGTACTTCCGGCACAGTGAACGGCTCACTGGCTGATGAGAGAGAGAGAGAGATCATTGATGGGTTGAGAGAGAGAAGACGATCAGAAAGGGTGGAATCTCAGGCACATTGCTGGCCCTGGTCGGGCTATCTTTCTCCTCCTCTCTGCTGCCGCGCGGCCTACACGACCGAATCTCTCCAAACGCGCGTGCGCGCACACGGTCCATTCACACGTCGTCACAGCCAATGGACGAGACGGATGGACGGATTGTGCCCGTTGAGATGACCCTTCGATCAGCCACGCCAGTTTGCCTGCTCCTCTCGTTGTGCTTTGCACATCGGTTCAATGCAGGTCCACTTTTCTTTTCATCTTTTGTTTTGAAAAAACACCAACTTATACAGCTTCATTTGGAACACGGCATTTTTTTGATTCATACGGAAGTTAAACGGGCTATGGCCGATGTATTTGAATCTCCTCTTTTCAGCTTCTAAAAAATATTTTTTAGTTTTTTATATAACTAACTCTCAAACAAAGTATTTTTTAAGATAGAGTCTATAAGTTAGTTATAGTATATACTGTAGCGACTTTATTTATATTGACTAAAATCGCACGTGAGTTTTTGTTACTCCATACTCTCTCTCATTAATAACCCAAAGCCATAAGTTGAGTCAAAAAGAACAATAGCTTTAACTTGTTTTGACATTTACAATTTTAATTTGATAGATCGCTAAACTTGTTTATGCATTCTAAGTAAGCCAAGTTAGATGTGTTAAACTAGGAAAATCTCTCGGATTGGTGGTGCACGCTCAAGTCTGCACTGCTCCTCAAGTGCACGTAAAGAACCATGTCGGAAATGTCCATGGTATTTTGTGTGCTGAATAATTGGCAATTGGCAATCATATCAAGTTAGAATTTGCATTTGCAAAAGTTTATTTTCAGTGCTGCTTGTCAGGTAATGGTCTAGTCGATTTGGGGAACTAGTCTGACCGATTTGTGAAATCGGTCAAACCAATTTGGATAACTGGTCAGACCGACCGAGATGCCCTCAAGCAATTTTGTCGGGGGTGGTCTGACCGGCATTGTCCATGCTGTTTGATTGGCTCATTTGTTTTTTGGCTCTTGGACATCAAAATAATATGTAGGAGTGTCTAGAGATGTTTTTGCACTAGGTGTCATCTCTTGTGGAGGTTTGAGTAAAAAATAGATAGCAATTTATCTAATTTTCAGAGAGGGTTGGTCTGGTGTTTTGCCCTGGTGGTCCGACCGGCTTGAGGGGAGCGCTCTGATTGTCTTGGCGGTCTAATCGGCCCTGAACTATTCTTGGCCGTGGAGTTCTAGAGATTTTGGGTTTTTGGTCATGGGTTTAGTTTTGGGTCTCAATCATTGCATTCAAGATGTACGAACCATGTTTGGACTAGCATGAGTCAAGTTATGAAGGATTTATGCCAGAAAACACTTTCTTAGTCTTTGATCTGTAGGGTGTTTGGAGGTAACCATGGTCGATAGCATGGACCGAGACTAGGCTCGAGGATAAGCTGAAATGTGGTTAAGGAAGTCAGGCGGGATGGTTAGGCTCAAGCGAGACATTAGAGAAGACAAGGGATGTTGAGGGGAAGGTTCAAGTAATAATTCATCGAATGATACGATCAGTGCAAGTGAGGTATGGTCAGGGGAACCAACATGGAGAGAATTTGTGAACCTACAAATTACAAGAATGGAGATTACTTGCAAAGGAGGATATGGCTATGGACTAGGCTCGGGGAACAGCTAAGATTTACAGTCAAGGCGACGGTGTTTTGGCGGAGAAGCCAAAATACTGAAAATGGCAATGGGCCAGACCAAAACTGAGATGCTTAGAGGGAGTTTGGAGGGTGGTTTAGGTCAAGGAAGTGTTGAGGAGGCCAATTGGGTGGAAGCTTGCTCCTTAACGGGTTCATATTTATACCTTTGAAAAGCGTGCTAAGTCTTGTGTGTAAAACCCGGTATGTGTGGGGTAAATAAGTTTTCATGTTTGTGCTAATGGATAGTATAGATGTGGGCCCATGTCCTCATCTATTTGAGTGGGGAGAGGTTGATGTCTAGGGTTAAGGTGAGAAAGAGGAAAGCAGCCAACTCTTTTCTAGGCTTTGGGTGAGTACACTTAGGCAAGAGAGCTCTATCATTCATGGTAGAGTGGCTATAAATCAAACCTCTACAAGCTGGAATAGATCAATCTTATTCTTTATCTATGGTGTGTTCTTGGTCTTGTTATTTTTGCTCTTGTCTTAGTTAATGTTTTTGCCCTCTCCCCTCCCTAATCTCATCGGTTTCAAGGACGTATATGAGACAGATATGTCTTATCAGGATCACATGCCATCTATCTAGGTACTAGCTGCAGCAAGATCTTAGAGTTTGCCTGATTTGGTGCGTTTTTGGGTCTTTCTTGTGAAATCATGTTTGTAGGGCTTTGGTCTTGAATCTTTGGATGCTCTAGCTTTGCTGTGATATGTAGGAACCTATTTAGAGCTATTTTGGCCATGTCAAACCTACAAAGAAGTCATCCCTCAAATTTGTGAGTTTTGTCTGGTTTTGATGCAATCTTGCTTGCCTCAAGAAAAGTTTGGAACTTTAGCTAAGATCTATACGATCCTTGAATGGATTAGGTTTCTGATATCCTTGACAAGGTGTGTGCAAAGTTTTATATCTTTGGACTTGTATTTTGAGGATTGCACCTTTTTTAGGGTTTTGCTCAGACTGGTTTCTAGGTCTAGATCAGGGGAGTGGTTACACAGCCCCAGCGCCAGCTGCCAGACCGATGGCTAGTTAGACTGGTTCCTAGGCGGACAAACCACCAGCACCAGGCCAGTCGAACTACTAGGTCAATAGCAGTCTGTTGGACCGATGCCGGCAATCAGAGGGTGAGTAAATAACTATGGAAGCTTTTTCGATTCCTCAAGTATTCAAAATCTTCACTCAAATAACTATAAAAGTCATCAAATTCTAATGACACCTCTACACAACAAGCACAAAGATATGGAACTAAAACAAATCAACTGCTAGCCTTGACTACAGGACCGATAGTACAGTTGGCAACACACTAGTATGACCATAGCGTTACTATCATCAACTTGAGGCTGATGACGACACCGCGGTACTGCCGCTTAGGTAGGCTGGTATGGCTATTGTATACTACCTTCAAGGTAAGGCCACTACCACATGCCCTAATCCCAAGCACAAACCTCTCGAGACAAAAACCAAATATGAGGAACTTAATCAAACATTGGCCAAATGTAACCAAAATTTGTATGGACCAAATCAGATCAAGAAACATAAGGTTCTTGGACTTGATCCCATCCACTTGTAAAGAATTGCATTCCAGGTCACAAGAATTCACAAAATCCTAAAAATCAAATTACTTCTTGGTTGTGCGGATTTAAGTCATAAGACTTTGCAAATCATGTCTCACATGTGCTAGCAAGTTAATCTAGTAATAAGTTTAGACTAGAAAAGTTACGATCATGAAATCACAAATTTTGATCAAGATAAAGCAAGGGCAAAATCTTGATTCTTGCTAAAGAAGATATCTAGATAGGCAAAAATTGTTGCAAAGACCTTCTGATGTCTCTTACACAATATGGATTATAGTAAGAACATGAGGAGCATAAAAGACCCAAATCAACACAAATAAGAACAAAAACTCATGCAAAGAGAGACAAGAATTAAAAGAATTTGATCTATTATATAAAGAGGAATGATTCTTATAGCTTGTTGGTTACAAAGGACCTTCCACAAGTCCATTTTTACTCACACCATGAAGGAGATAAAGCACTAGCCTATGCCTAAAACTCAACCATGTTCCTAAGTTTACCCTAGAACCCACTACCCTTCATAATATAAGCTAACTAGCCCTTTAGGGGGTCTAGATCCGCTAAGGATTAAGAAACCTGTTAACCCCACTAACACTAGATTTTACACTCACTAGCATGTTTTTCAAAGTGAGGATCAACCCGCTAACACACTAGGAATTGATCCACACAACACACACGACCCTAGCCTAATCCTAAACCACTTCCCTTGCACCTTGCAGTGCCACGATTTTGGAGTAGATCTCAAATCCAGTATTTAGCATTTTTCCTGCAATGTCACTGACGAAACTTTTGGGTACCTTCCATTGACTCCATCTTCATCTTCTCGTGCAAGCCACCATGCATATCATGTGTAGGTTGATTAATGGCTTCCATTCTATTGGTAAGTCTCTCTCATTTCTGGTTCCCACAGGACCACGACTCACTTGAACTGACGAAGCCAACTTGATCCAACATGTTACTCAAGCATCCCTTCAACCGCATTCCTTGACTTTGCCATATGCCATGTTTGAGCTTAGCCATCTTACAAGACCATCTTAACTGCTTGGACCTCAATACACCCTAATATAGTCTTAATCATCTGTTGTTAACCATAGTTGCATCAAAGATTCCCTGCACATTTAAAAACCAAAAAATATTTTCAGACACAAGTTATTCATAACTTAACCCATGTTAGCATAAGCTTGCAACACAATGCAACCATGACAGGAGTTCCAAGAACACTCCATGATCAAATCTCCCACATTCCTAATTTTTAGAGCATAACTACCACAACTGATATGACTGCACTCCCTATGCCGGTCATACCGCACCGATAGTACCGCCAATCACTAACGGTACACGGGCCTTACCCATTTTCCGGTAACAGGGGAGCGGTATGACCGCTTGCTAAAACAAATACTATCGCCCCGGTAGTATCACCAACGAAGCCCTAGTTGTACCGTTCCTCCAGTAGTACTGCGGTTTTGCAACGGTACTACCAGATCTAGATTGCCCCAAAAACGACCCTTTTTGAAAAATAGCTATCGCCTCTAACTCCCGATCGTACCGCATTTGCGATAGTATTGCGTCCACCTTGCCGGTACTACCGCCCCGATAGTACCATCGACATCTAGTCTGTACTACTTTGTTAGACCTGACAGCAACCTGAATTTTAGGTTCGTCTCAACCCAGCTACTAATTATTCATTATAAATTAACCTAGACCTACCCATATGGTATCTCATGGTTAGACTGGTCAGAGGTACTGAAATCCATTTTACCTCCGTGTTTTGGTGAGTTCTTTGTTGATGGGCTAATCTGATCTTTCTAATTTTCAGTGATTACTAAAATGAAGGTACTGAACATCTCATGGTATGTGTTGTGTGTGCATCTGATGTTCCATCCATCAAGCTTGCCTACACATATTTTTGTCGGCCATTCCGCCAGCCTTCAGGTGCGCCCAAAAAGTTGATCTCCATCTCCTCATGAAAAGAAGATCCCAAAGCCTTTTCCCTCTCACGGCGGCTTTTCTTGTTTTTTACATGTATGCACAAGTAGGTCAAAGCTCCATGCAAGCTATGTGTGTTAAGCTTGGGATGGAAACCTCTTTGTTTTTGGAAGTATCTCCAGCTACATACACATGCCCTCTTTTCCTTTTTGTAGGGCACGCAAACAACCGGACATGTCTCACAGCCTTTCAGCAGGGTCGTTGGGATGCTTGCACGGAAAACAACACATAGCAATAGTAGAAACTTGAATGATACGGGAAGAGAGGTTTTCCACATGCAGATGCACAACAATGGAGAAATTTGATCCATGACAAATGCAAACATAGTAAACCCAACAGTACATGAAGCAATTGGACGGTACCATGTAGGAATGCACGGCAAACTTATCCACTTGTATGTACAGTATACAATTCTTTTTTCGGAATGTCTATCCATCGTTCAACTGATTTTGATGAGAAAACCTACACCTAACCCTATCCCACATCTCCCCTTTCTTGTCGCCGCCCTTACCCTCCCCTATGGACCTCCACCCCCGCCTCGTCGGCGCTAGCGAGGCCCATGGGTGTCCACCGCCACCTGATATGGCCGCTAGCACTTAGTTTTTCAGCTGGGTAATTGTTGTTAGGTATGTGATCTCAGGCCAAAACGAGAAAGAGATAAATCAGCGCCCTGATCGGGGGTGCCTTCCATATATGGTTACGGTCCCCTGTTACAACAGCGCAATATAAATGGGAGCTACGGTCTCTCATGATGAAAACCATCGTTCGTTCCTGTGAGAACCAAAACTCTGTAAAAACCTCAAGAGACCCGATCTACTGTGCGCTGTTAGCAACAGGAAGACCGCCGCCGCCGCTATAGGGCGCTTGCCGGCAACTCTGCGGGCGGCGCGCACCGACTCTTCCTCACGCTTTGCATCACGCGAGCGCGGGTCTTCGCTCATGGTGTTCATCGGCGACGATAAGCCTCTCGATTCCCTCCTCTCTAGATGTTACGGTGATAAAGCTATCGATCATGTCTTACATGAGGATTAAGATCCCACATTTGGTATCGAGCGGTGCTAGTCTTTTCCTAGAACTCTAGACCCTGATTGGATCGGTTTAGCAATTAGAAGGAGAATACGAATCCTTAGCAAACTGTTGATAGACCCAAGGTTCGGATCGGCAATAAAATAAAAAAATAAAGGGGGCTTACGGGCCACCGCCGGCATGAGGCGGCCACCGCCTCCTGCGCGCCCCTGCGGCTGCGCCCGGCGCTGCGTCGCGCGGTTGGAGCCACTGGCTGCCGCCGCGCCTTGAGCCGCGCGCGCGCGCTCGCTCTGCGCGCGCTGCTGCCCGGCGCGGCTTTGCGCTGTGCTCGCGGCTGCCCGCTTCGCCCGCTTCCGGCGCCGCCGCTGTAGCGCGCCCGCCAGGCCGCTGCTGCGCCGCACCGCCCCGCCTGTGCAAGCCCGTGGCCGCCTGCCGCTTGCTGCCTGCGCGCACAGGGCCGGCCGTCGCTGCTGCATGCCCGCAAGCAGCACGCCAACGCGAGCAACAGGCCGCCTCCCTGCAGGCCCGAGCCCCACCACTGGCAAGATCCGAAAATTAGGGGAGGAAATGAATGGTGGAGCTTCTTTTGGGGAGTTGGGAGCCTTGTGCGGCTGATTTTTTGGGGATTATGGAGCACCTTTTGACTGGGTAAATGAGTGGTGGAGACAACCTGATGAGATAAGGTTTTGAGTTAAAAAGATAATGTTTTGACCAATAGTGTCGGTGGACATATTTTTTAGATTGAGAAAATTTTAAAGGACCCCCTAAAGCTTTAAGAAATTATGTGTTACGTTTTCAGCATATATATATATGTGCTTTCATGCATATTTGTTTTTGGATATATATATATGTATAAATGAAATTGTTTCATATATGTATTTTGAAATTGTTTCATGGTGTATTTTTAGGGCTTTATTTGATATATATATTTCATGTATTATGTATGCCTCATGTTCTTTAATTAATTGTTTTTATGTCTCTCATGCTATATATTCGATAATGTTTTAAGTCATGAAATTTTATGCCATCATTTCCGCTGCGTTATGTTCTCCCCTAATTGAATGGAACCAACGAGAAATTCAATTATGCCATCATTTAATTTTTACGTGCTATTACTTTTGGACCAACGTTAATTGTAATTAGCATGTTATCGATTATGTTTCTTTTGATATGTTGTTTTGGCCATGCTATTACTCTTTGACCAACGTCAATTGTAATAGCATGCCTAAATATGTTAAATTTTTCGTCATCGCTTAACGGTGATACGAAAAATTATTATAAGCATGTTGTTAATCATACCAACGTAAGATTAATTTTCATGCGAATCAATTATGTATTTTCTAATGTAAATTTTTAAATTTTTCATTTCTTTATACATTACGCTCAAGTTAATGCAATTGAGCCACTTAATGGCAGTAACTTCCAGAAATGGAAGTTCACCCTTATGACGACTTTCCAGCTCTTGGACCTGGACTATGCGTTTAGGTTCGATGAGCCTGTCGCTCCTAATGAAGGAGATGACAATTTTGATGATAAAATGAAGGAGTATAAAATTAATGCTGAAAAGTGGGAGCGGTCTAACCGTGTTTCACTTACTGTCATGAAAACTCCATCAATGAGGCTATTAGGGGAGCAATCCCTGAAAAGAAAAGGGTGAAGGACTACTTATCCTCCATTGAGGATCATTTTAAAGGATCCTCTAAGGTTTATGCTACCACACTGATGCACAGGCTCATGAACACAAAGTACAATGGTACTGAAAATGTCCGTGAGCACATTATGACCATAATCAATATTGCTGCCAGACTTAAGACAATGGACATGGCAATTTCTGACGGTTTTGTTGTCCATTATATTATGATGTCTCTTTCTAAGCAATTTGAAGTTTTCAATGTGAACTATAACACCATTAAAGACAAGTGGACAATGAGCGAGTTAATCGCCAATGTTTCTCAAGAGGAAGAGAGGCTCAAGGCTGAAGGGGGTGATGATGTTGTGAATCATATCAACTCCTCAAACAGAGCTGGTTCCTCTAGAAATAGAGGAGGCTATAAAGTAAAGGGTAAGAAGGAGCTAACATACTCCTCTTATAAAAGACCACAACATCCATAGCGTCCTCAAGCGCCTAAACACGCTTCGGGTCCTGGGAGCTCAAATGGACAAAAAAATGATGATGAGTGTCATTTTTGTCAGTCCAAGGACCATTTCAAATATAACTGTTCTGGATGGCTAAAATGGCTCGCCAAGAAAGGGATTCCATATGTTGAGAAATCTCAGAGGGGAAAGAAGCCTAAGAGTGGCTAATGGAATGGAAGCTCAAATTAAAGCTATTGGATCAGTTTCCTTAGTTTTGAATAATGGTTTTGTAATAAAACTTCATGATGTTCTTTATGTTCCCTCGATGAGAAGAAACTTAATTTATGTTTCATTATTGGATAATGATGGATATTCATGTAATTTTGGACACGGACAGTGTCTTGTTTACTTCAATAATGATAATGTTGGTCGTGCCATCCGACACGACAATCTTTATATGTTATCCCTGCAAGATTCTCCTATATCCATGAATGTATGTGATGTGAATAAAAAATGCAAGCGAATTGATGAGACTTCGTCGAAATTGTAGCACTGTCGTTTGGGCCACATTTCGAGGGGGAGAATTGAACGTCTCATTGAAGATGAAATTCTCCACCCTTTAGACTTTAATGATTCGGATGATCATTGTCTTGATTGTATCAAAGGCAAGTATGTAAAGCAAATAAAGAAAGGTGCTACTCGAAGCATAGGGATTTTGGAATTAATCCATATTGGGATTTTGGAATTAATCCATACTGACATATGTGGTCCTTTCCCTGTGACATCAGTGGATGGTTATAATTCTTTCATTACATTCACTGATGATTGCTCACGTTATGGCTACATCTATCCCATTAAAGAGAAATCGGAAGCATTAGATAAATTTAAGATATTTAAGGCTGAAGTTGAAAATCAGCACAATCTAAAGATTAAAGTAGTGCGTTCGGATCGTGGGGGAGAGTATTATGGGCGACACGCAACTTATGGGCGAGTTCTGGTTTTTGCCAAGTTCCTACAAGAAAATGGTATAGTCGCCCGAAGACTCAATGCCCGGTGATCCCAACAAAATGGGAGTAGCGGAAAGAAGAAACCGCACACTTATGGACATGGTTCGAAATATGTTGAGCAACTCCACCTTGCCAGTAAAGTTATGGATGGAAGCATTAAAGACCGCTACACACATACTCAATCGGGTTTCCAGTAAATCAGTGCCTAAAACACCCTATGAATTATGGACTGAGAGAAAACCAAGTTTGAACTACCTACATGTGTGGGGTTGTGCAATGAAGCTAAATTATTTAACCCACATTGGGAAATTAGACCCCAAGGCGTGAGTTGTCATTTTATTAGCTACTGCGACAGTCTAAAGGGTACCGATTCTATTGTCCAGATCGTACCACAAAATTTGTAGAAACAAGACACGCAGTGTTCTTGAAAAATGATGGGATCAGTAGGGACTTGGAGCTTAGGAAAATTGATCTTGAGGAGAAGCGGATTTATTTCCCTTCACCGCTAATCCGACAGACTGATTTCCCTATGCCCCAAGTCATTGTACCCCAAGTGGTTGTGCCTGATTGATCTTGTTGTTGCAACTCCTGTTGCATCTCCAGTTAATCCTGTGGCCACCCCTCCTGTTGAGGGCTCTGAAAATGCTAGTGATGTACCTAATGATGAGCTTTCACAGCCCTCTGTGACAATTAATGAACAGCCTAATGAGCCTACTATTGTACACATGTCGGGAGATCGAGCAGTGAGGAGATCTGCTATCCCAAGTGATTATGAGGTTTACTTAAATGAAGATGATCTTGGGAAGATGGATGATCCTAACTCTTATAAAGAAGCTATGAAAAGTAAGGATTCATTTAAGTGGCTAGATGCCATGAAAGATGAAATTAAGTCTATGGGCGATAATTATGTATGGGACTTAATAGAAATTCCTAATGGAGCCAAAGCAGAGGTTTGCAAATGGGTCTACAAAACCAAGCGGGACTCAAAGGGAATATCGAAAGGTTTAAGGTGAGACTTGTAGCAAAAGGGTTTACACAAAGAGAAGGCATTGACTATAATGAAACATTTTCTCCTGTCTCGACTAAAGATTCTTTTAGAATCATAATGGCGCTCACAGCACATTTTGATTTAGAGTTGCACCAAATAGATGTTAAGACGCATTCCTAAATGGAGACTTGTATGAGGACGTTTACATGACACAACCGAAGGTTTTGTTGTGGAAGGTGAGAACATTTAGGATGCAAGTTAAAGAAATCCATATATGGCTGAAGCAAGCTTCTAGGCAATGGTATCTTAAGTTCGATGAAGTCATAAGGAATTTTGGATTTAAGGAGAATAATGTTGACAATTGTACATATGTTAAGTTCGGGGAGTAATTACACCTTCTTAATCCTTTATGTGGACGATATATTATTGGCGGCGGTGTGGACATCTTTGCGAAACTAAAAGATTCCTCTCGTCCAATTTTGATATGAAGGATCTCGGTGAAGCATCTTATGTTCTTGGTATTGAAATTCACCGAGACAGTCCAAAGGAACATTAGGTTTATCACAAAAGGCATACATTGACAGTACTAAAGAGATACAATATGCATAAATGCTCTGCCTCGCTTTGCTCCTATTGTTAAGGCGATAAGTTTGGGAAATTTCAATGCCCAAAGAATGACTATGAATCGATCGGATGAAGGCTATACCTTACGCCTGTTGTCGGAGTATTATGTATGCTCAAGTATGTACACGCCCGATTTAGCTTTTGTTACTGGGATGCTTGGCGATATCAATCAAATCGGGACCGGACCATTGGAAAGCCGTTAAGAAAGTCCTACGCTATATGCAAGGCAATAAAGGTCACATGCTCACATATAGGAAATGCGATAACATTGAGGTTGTCGGTTATTCTGATGCTAATTTTGCGGGGTGTAAAGACACTAAGAAGTCCACATCAGGTTATATTTTTACCCTCGCAGGAGCAGCAATATCATGGAAAAGTGTAAAGCAAACACTTACTGCATAAATCGACAATGTAGGCTGAATTTGTGGCATGTTATGAGGCTACCGGGCAGGCTGTATAGCTAAAGAATTTTATCCCGGGATTAAGAGTGGTAGACAGCATTTCTAGACCACTCACTTTGTACTGCGATAATCAACCCGCAGTTTTCTATTCGAGTAACAACAAGTCAAGTGCGGCTGCCAAGCACATTGACATAAAGTATCATGTTGTGAAAGATAGAGTCCAGGATCAAACAATTAAGGTTGAGCATATTGGAACTAAATTTATGCTCGCGGATCCGCTCACAAAAGGCTTACCACCCAATAATTTTCGTGATCATATTGCCGGCATGGGTTTATTGGAGAGCCTGTGATCTTGGAATAAGAGGACCAAATAAAGTAACCAACTCCCATGAAGTATTATGTTATCCGATCGAGATAGAATGGAGCACTATAAATGCGATGTCAGTGTACTTAATTGACTGTTGTGACGCATTACTTTGGTGTGAATTTTTATTGCGAGAGGGCTCATGATGTTTAGCCTTACGATCAAGGGGGAGAATGTTAAGTATGTGATCTCAGGCCAAAACGAGAAAGAGATAAATCAGCGCCCTGATCGGGGGTGCCTTCCATATATGGTTACGGTCCCCTGTTGCAACAGCGCAATATAAATGGGAGCTACGGTCTCTCACGATGAAAACCATCGTTCGTTCCTGTGAGAACCAAAACTCTGTAAAAACCTTAAGAGACCCGATCTACTGTGCGCTGTTAGCAACGGGAAGACCGCCGCCGCCGCTACGAGACGCCGGCGCAACTCTGCGGGCATCGCACCGACTCTTCCTCACGCCTGCATCACGCAGGCACGGGTCTTCGCTCATGGCGTTCATCGGCGACAGTAAGCCTCTCGATTCCCTCCTCTCTAGATGTTCTGATGATAAAGTTAGCAGATCATGTCTTACATGAGGATTAAGATCCCACAATTGTAAGCCATGACCGAGAGGACGGTAACGATGACATGGCTTGGTGGCTCTGAGTTTGGGTCGGCGGTGCAGATGAAGATGTCCACACAAGGTAGCTTGTCTCCATACCTGCTCCAAAATCCAAATTACTCCATGGTAGCCATGTTAGAGAATGTAGCAGAGCATATGAACTGATTGAATAGCCGAACTGAGTTTTTCAGTGGTTCTCTTGCTGCTTTTAGTAACTGTTGATCGAATTAGGCCGTGATTAATCTCTAATCAGTCTTATTTCGGTAACTGTTGATCGGTAGATGAGTGGCAAAAAATGTTTCGTTGGATATACATGACTCCGGAGAACGATGAGGCCGTCGTCCATGCACTCGAGGTGGACGGAGATTGTGCGGTGGTCATCGGATTTGTGGTGGAATTCCCATACGGGGATTTACGAGCTGCAAATCTGACATCCGAAAAGTTAGAGATTTGGGTTGAGGGAGAGGAACGTGGTTGGAGATAATCACTATTTTGCCACACATAGAATGATACTTCCATATATTTTGTGAGGTAGTTGAACAAAATCCTAACCAATCTAATCCATTAGAATGGAAATAATGGACGGCCCATATTGACTAATGTGTACCATGAAAGAGTTCTATTCTATTGGTGAAACAAACCACCCAAACATACGTTCTTACGTAGGCGATGCTTAGACATCGATAGAGTCTTAACAGTGCTACTACTTCAGAAGCTAGCCAAAAGCTGATCAAATCTCGACACATCTCCATGATCGAGTCAAAGCTAGGCGTGATTGATTGAGATCACCCTAGCTAATACAAGCGGCGAACTACCAGATCAAGTACTAAGTGCTAACTACTACTGGAGAGCAACAGTACCAAGAGAAGAACAGGAACCGCAGCAGCAGCCAAATCAAAGAGCAACTAAGCTCGTATACAATACATAGTTTAACTGCACGTGCACATCTAGCACCGGCCGGACATAAGGTATGTACCCATGCATGGCGATCGATCGATCGGTCATTCACAGCGATCTGGCGGCGCCGCCGTCGTGCTCGATGTCGGAGACGGCGCCGTCGTCGTCCTCGTCGAGTCCGTCGATGCCGCCGTTGCAGCCGAGCGCGCCGTGGCCGTGGCCGAACGCGCGGGCGTGGTCCTTGAGCGAGCGCTTGTGCTTGAACTCGGAGCCGCAGAGGCAGTACCAGAGCTTGCCGCAGTTCTTCTCGTGCGTGCGCCAGTCGCCCTTGACGGCGAAGGCCTTGCCGCACTTGCGGCAGAGGAAGGGCTTCAGCCCGTGCTTGCGCTTGTAGTGCGTCTGCAGCGTCCGGAAGTCCTTGAGCGGCTTCGCGCGCGGGTGGTCGATGTTGTTCCGGCACCCCGGGGCGCAGCAGTAGCACGGCAGCCGTAGCATCGCCGTCGGCTGGATGCCGCGCAGCGACTCCGGCCCCTTCCGGTACTGCGAACCGTGCCCCCACATGTGCATCTGCAGTACCCACACATACATTGCATGCATACAAAAGCACAGATCAGCATGATATCTACTACACTGCACCAGTACTGGACACGAAATGCATCTCTCGATTAGAACTTGTACAAATTAACATTAGGCGCTACTGTACATAGCATGTTAATTGAGAGAGAACTATTTCACAAACAAATTGCATTGCTTGATTTGTACTGGCTATATATGAACTACATACATGCGTTAATCATGATCGTATGCTGCATTTTTAGGTAGGGTTCAAGTGATGTTGGTTTTCATGTGAGCTTGCAAGAGGTCAAATCAATTGGTGCTGGTGCTTTTCATTTTACATCGTATGCTGGCCAGCTTTTAATGCTTCGCTCATTTCGAGATGTATATGGATGTTTTCGGCGTTGGTTGCTTATGATCGGAGGACAGAGGCTGGTTGGCCTTCATCAGTCTCTAGCTAGCTCACAGACTTTCCATGCAGCGGCAGTCAGTGGGTGAAACCGGAGAAGCCGGATGAGTGCAGACGCCTTTTGAAAGTGGGGGCTCTACCAGACTAGTAGCCCCTTGCTTGTACATGTGTTTTGTTTCTTTCGAAAGAGATGAGAGAGGGAGAGAACATGTGTGTGGTCTGTCTCTGTCTGTGCACAGTGGAACTGGCAGGGACAGTGGAGCTAAGCTACGGCAAGAGTACTACAGATCTCTTGCAGTTCTTGGGAGGAGTAAAGGGGTAGCAAATGCCACCTCTCAATGCATTAGCTTGCTAAGTGAGAAACAAAGAAAGAAAAGGTTATTTGTCCTGATCAACAATGCTATCTAGCTAAGCAAATCTCATAGTACATGAAAGATCAGTACTGCTGAGGAGTGAGGAGCGGTAGTGGACTGCGAGATCAGATCATCAGAGTGGCGTAGTAGAAAGTAGCAGCTAGCCTGGCCCTGTGTGCCTGCAGCTAGCTAGCTTAAAGCATAGATGTGTTTAATAATTATTCAGATGTTTTTAAATAATTATTTAAATTTATGATCTTTAGATTAAGATCTAATTGCTCTTAGATTTCCCCCTATTATATACCGGGGGAGGGGATTCTCACCTCGAGTCATCGGAGAGGAGGAAGAAATGATCACCAGAGAGAAGGAATAAGGGGTAACCAGAGAGGAAGAATAAGGAGTCACCGGAGAAGAAGGTGGAGGTGGCAGCGCATGAATCTTTATGCATATCTCAAGAAGAGAAATTTGAATGATTGTTTGCAAAAAAATATCTAGATGATATTTATCAAAACCCTAAAGCATCACTTCAGACACTAGCTAGCTGCATGCTCATAAGATCTCTTTCCATCCGTAGCTACATATTTGGTGACCAAGATGCATCATATCTAAGTATATGGAGAAACAAAGCTCGAAGATATCTTCACTGGCATCTCCACGGCGGCATCCTCGGCCCGTACGCATTTCCAAAGAGCCCCTGAAAAGCTAACTCGCTCCCAGAAAAGCATAAAAGTTGCATGCATGGCTCCCCCTGGCCATATCTGTCTTGTTCAATCACACAAAGAAAAAGCAGCCACTGTGCCTTCCTGAGCTTAATCTCCGGTCAGAGACCGGCCAGACACGAGCACGTGTATGCATCTACCTCTCTCTCTAGTTTCCCATCCTACCTCCTCTTTCACTTGAGAAGCTAAACCAGGAGACACCAATGGAAGAACTGTTTGCTTATGGTCAGACTTGCCTCCTCCAAACGAAGCAAAAAGGATAGAGAAAAACATTACTTCAAAAGAAATAGGTATAACAAAATAGGCCCAGGATATATATGGAGCATGTAGCTGACTTTGGATCGATACAAATCACTTCTGATTTGCCACATACGTACGTACGGCTAGTACGTTCCAAGATCAGGCTACATATATATCACTGCAGGGTGTTACTAAATCACTTGTTGAGATAATTACTACATATAAATCACTTGTTGCATCACTTGTTGAGATAATTAAGGAGTGGCAGTACGTCCGAACTACATATATAGACGTGGAAAATTTTAGGTATATATATCACTGCAGGGTGTTACTAAATTCAGATTTTATTGGCTGATAGAAGCTAATTAGATGGCATACGGTAATGGGATCAGCAGGTAGAGAACGAATCAGACATAATATTGCTTAACGACTTTATTCCCGACAAAAGAACCCCCAAGCAATTACACCCAACAAGCTGTACTGTTCGTTCATGTTTCATGACGTGTTGTTTCACAACTGTAGAACTTTATTTAACCTACTGCTAGTATCATTTATTGTTAGGTAATGCCAATTAGGATCCATCGATCGGTGCTGGGAAAATCAACAATTCCAAAATTACTTTTTTGTCGCAGCAGAAAAAAGAGCTGCACAAAGAAGACTACTACACGATCTATCTTGTAATGAAGTATATATGAAAAGCGCGGGGGGCAACGGCCCAGTTCGTGGATCATGGTTAATTTCCAGAAAATTAATCACTTCGTTAGTTGGCAAAAACAAGAACCAAAAAGGAAAAGTATACAGTAAAAAGAGTAGAGAAAATTAACTAGAGCAGCAAGATCAATATAGAATTAACGACGTGGCTGGCTCACCTGCATGTTGTTGTATCGGTTGAACGTTTTGAAGCAGACGGGGCAGGAGAACTGCGTCGGGCCGATGAGGATCTGCGACGGCGTCGGGATCCAGTACTGCCCCTTGTTCAGCCGCCCGATCGGCGTCGACGGGAACCCTAGCGGCGCTACTGCCTCTCCGTCGCCTCCGCCGCTCTCCCTGCTAAAGCCCCCGTACTCCTCCTCCTCCTCTTCCTCCTGCGCTGCCCTCCCGGCCGAGAGCCCCGAGACGAGGTCGGCTGCGCCGGCGCTAGGCAGACCGATGTGCAGCGCCACCGTCAAGTCCCCCGCCACGGCGCCGGAGCCGCCCTCCACGTCCATCGGGTCGCCCGCCTTAGAGTTGAGGTCCGCGAAGAGCCGCCCCGCGGGCCCCGGCACCTCCTCCTCCTCGCCGTCGTCGTCAGGCTCCGGGGCGTGCTGCTGTTCTTGCGGGCTGCGGGAGGCAGGGGTGAGAGAGAGGAGGGGCAGGGCTTCCCGGAGCGGAGGCGAGGGCGGGCCAGCAGGAGACGCTGGAGCAGGGGGCGGGGGCGTCGTCGTGAAGAAGGGGATGCAGTAGGCGGAGAGGGGAGGAGCCGCCGGCGCCGGTGGCAGCGGCGCTGCGGGCAAGCAGTAGCGGTGGTGGTGGTGGTTCTTGAAGAAGCTTGTGTAGGGGTTCTCCATGACGAGGTAACTTGCGCTTCTTGGCTTGTGTGGTGGTGTGGCGTGGTTGTTGCCGAGGTGTTATTATAGGGCGCGTGCTGTGTGATGAGGGGGACGGGTACGAGTATTTACAGTGGAGTTTAGCTAGTGCACGACTGGACTGTAAAAGAATTGTGTATGTTCTATGTTCTACTGGTTTCTTTCAGAGGAGTGTGATGTTGCTTTCGATGCATTACATATATTCATTAAATTCGTAAGAATCTAAAAAAACATATTAACAAGAATTAAATAATATATTAAATATAACTTTAATATTTAATTAAGACCTTAAGACCCATCATATGGTAAGTTTCTAAAGGTAATTATTCGAGTATCCTTGATCAGAGGTCCGTTGTATATTTTACTTGACTAACAGACCACTCATAGATTTTATGAACTAGTATAAGGGTCCACCTCTAGGGAATTCTTCCTGTGTGGCGAATAAAGCACGAGCTTTATTCACTCCAAACAGCACGACAATTCGGCTCTGTATCTCTGACAACAATCACCATGCAGTTGTCTTCACGATTATCTTCCATTGACAATAATTGAGAATTAGTTATTATTAGATCTATTTCTCTTATAGCAACCACCCCTCGAACAGACAAGATGATTCAACAAGGTGTCTACTCATATGGATAACTGAACCATTCAGCGCTATTTAAGGGTTGACAAGAGAAGACGCAAACAACTCCAATGATCAAAACTCGAATAACAATGGACAAGACAATCAATATCTTCCGATCAAAGGAAAGATGGTAGAGATTATGGCTAGTTATATCCCTTTGAAATTCCTTAATGAAGATATCTTGTAACTAGTTCATAGCAATAAAGATCACTTCTATTCTCCTGCTGAATCATTCTAAGAAATTTAGCATCTTTTACTATATTTTTATTAGATCGACGACTTAATTATCGACATATATATATAATATGTTTTGCTCCATCTGGTCAGGTCCGAACAAAATTTCAATGTAAATGCATGGGTTTTGTTTGATTCAGGGCTAAGAGGTGGATTGGTGATTTATAACCCACCAACGACTTTTATGTCAATAGAGGTAGGATAACAGAGCAATATGCTAACCTAAGGTAGACTGATGTTTTTCGCGTGAACTCAATCTCTGACCTTTTTCACTGTTAACCCAGCGAACTCATATAAATGAGTTTGTTGAAATAAAAATCTAGATTAAACTGAGCAAGCTATAGATTATAGTTATCTAATCTACATATACATAAACAGCTGGCGACTAAAGGAGAAATATACGGCTTTACTTGATGGGACTTTATAACAATGCGGGCTAATCTAATATCTACTAGAGGTGTTAAGAGTTATATAACAAATATGATGAGTTACAGATGTTAGAGTTGTGAAACATATTCAACTCTATTTTCATACATACATATATACATACATACATACATACAAAAATAGTTCTATACTCTAGGGAGTACGTACTCCCACTTATCAAATACCATTTAAATAAACAAGTTATACTTCTTTATCCTTTTGAATATACTCTAATAATGATTATAAGATATTTCAAAATAAGTTCTATAAAAAATTTCATCAAATTCACTTTTTATAACATAATTTATGTATATACTCTTTTTACATGTGGGAAAAGGTATATAGCAAAAACAAAGTGCTCTGATAAATTTTTTCAACCATGTTGTATTAAAGTATATTAGAATTAGTATTTAAGTATAACAAAAATGATAAAAAGCTATAACATATTTATTTAAGTGCTATATTAGAATATAGGAGTATGTATTTCTAAGAGTATGAAAAAGGTTTTTATACTTTTGGGAGTATGTACTCTCACTTATTATATATGTACCTCTTAAATAATATTATTATATCTCTTCATCTTTTGAGTATATTCTAACAATGGTTATAAGACACTCCAAAGTGAGTTATATGAATATTTTCATCAAGGTCCACTTTTTATATTATTATTTATATATATATATAGTTCTTATATATATGGAAAATAGTACATAGCAAAAAAAATAAGGAACTGTAACGAAAGTTTTCAACCAAATCATATTGAAGTATACCGAAAGTGATAAATAAGTATAATATATTTGTTTAAGTAGTATATTTGAAGTAAAAGTATATGCTCCTGAGACTATGGAAATGTGTGTGTGTATTATGTCACCTAGCCACACAAACATACAGGAGTTAAACTATCTATGTTTTAGGGGCCGCTCGACTTAGCTGAAATAAGCTAGTTTATGACTGAAATTACACTGTACCTGATGATGACTTATTTAACGTAATTAATTTTTTTAAAAAATAAAAATACGAAAAACATGTTAGCTCATCATAGACAATACAAATTAATATAGGAAAAAAGAAAATACACAAAAGTCCTAAAAATCTAAAAAACTAGAAAAGACAGAAGTTGAGAATACTAAGATGGTGATCGTTTTAGCGATGGCTTGACTTTTAATGAAATTTCATCATCTTTTTCTTTGTATTTGGCTTTTTGGGCATAATTAAATTTAAAAAAATATAAAAATAGAAAAATATGTTAGCCCATCACAGACAATGCAAAGGAACACAGGAAAAAAAATAAAAATGCAAAAAAGCCCAAAAATCTAAAAAAATTCAGAAAGAGACAAATTACTGAATAGTGAAAAAAAAGTTGAAACTAGAAGCTGAAGCTAAAAAAAGCTGAAACGAGTAGGGTCTAAAAGAAATAAGTCAGAATCCTGAAGCTCAAACCAAACCCAAATGTTATTTATTTTTTTAACATCTGAGGTGGTCACATTGACGTGGACATCTATGCTGTTCAGCGTTCCAAGTACTATTCACAAACTTTACTAACACGTAACATGAAACTTAAGGGCTAAAGCTACCAATTTGAGACAAAGCTAATCATAAAAAAAAAACACGCACGTTCTGGACCGGACGGGGTCCCTGTTTGAGACGGGAAAATTCATCTATGTGTCTAGGTACAATTGACGGTACATGTACTATCATGTGTTTGGTCTTGTCTTTAAAATCTTGATGGATAAGTCTTGACCGGAGTGTTTTCTTTCTCAATTTCTTCCTCCGGGGAATAGGTTTTCGCACTGTTGATTCTTGTACACATTAGCATATATATCGTTAAAGGCCATTTCGTTTCCTTTGGGCCCACTAGTCACGGATTAATGATTATGCTATTTGCCGTGTTGTGACCACTACACCGACCACTAAGGCACTCACGGTCAAATGTCAAGGAGATCTGGTCACCGCTATAGTTTGTGATCGCTGTTCTGTGTTACACTTTTGAACCTAGTTAGTCCAAGGATAAGTAGACACTTAACTAATTGTCAAATGTAAATAGTAAAGATATAAATATATAGGTAAAGAATATGCCACACTAGTACGTATGATCTTTGTTATTTTGTTGTTTAATATTTTCGAATCGATACAGTTTCTAATATACACATTTATCTATTACTTTTTTAATTATATATTGGTAAAGATTATTGAAACTAGCCGATTAGCTCGCGTAATTGCATGGTGTGGTATAGGCCGTGCAACTTGTCTCTTTTTTTAAAAAATATATATATCTCTAATCCAACTATTAATTTAAGCCTTTAAAATTTAGGTATACCAAACAAGTAATAGATTTTTGTTGATAATTATTTCAAAGTAATATATCTCTAAGGCAATTATGGAGTCCAAGCCTTTAAAATTAGGACACATCAAATCAAAGGTTAGATGTTTTTTATTTTTTGTGATCATTATTTTAAATTCTTATATCTCTAAGTCAACTATTAAATCTAAGCTTTTAAAATTATGACTCACTAAATTAAGATCTGTATATTTTATTTTTCTGTAAAAATTTCTACTATATTTCTCTTTTTTCTTAGCATTATAAAACATCTACCATCGGCTTTTAGTATACAATAGATGGATGCCATTTTTTGCAGGGGAAAGAATATTATGAAGGCAACAATGCAATTACTGATCATCAGAGACTTTTCCTAGGACATTGTACTGGTCCAGGAGCAAATTACTACTCTGCCTTGCGTACACAGACAAAATACATGTGCACGGCGCTCACTTGTTGCGCAGTTGTTTGCGCGCAAAGAACCAGCCGAGAAACGGTTAAAGGATAGACAAAGGTCGAGCTGCATGCAAATGCTAGAGGAACCAAGGAGCAGCAGCCAGTGATGATCTAAATGCTACAGGTAACTATTAATTTAAGCCACGTGGGAGCAATTACGTATCTGTTTCTAGTGTTCCTTTTGTTTCGATCTGGTCGATCGATTGGTACACTCGATCATATCGATCGCTTGTGTGCATCGATTTCGCATGCACGTACAGGTTGGTGCTTGGACCAGCACCTGCCTCTGGGCTCGTGAGCCACACAGTGGGTGCCCGGTCTAGTCAGGTTCGAGCTGAGCCATACCAGAGTACCGGATGTTTCAAGAACAAAGAGAAAAGAGAGAGAGAGAGAGAGAGCAGCTGGATTAGATAGAAAAACGCAGCAGGGGACCAACACTAAATGTGATTTTTGCCCATCTGAAAGCAAATGGTGGTTCTTGACAACAATGTACAGGGACCATTGTAATCGTAGTAAATGGTGTGGTCGTATGTAGAAGCATATGATTCTAGCTAGCAACAGAAATCCTTTGGATCGTCATAGCAACAGTAGAAACTTTTTTTTTGTGTACAGGAGCTAGCTAGCAGTGACGAAATTGGTGTAACCAATTAAACTATTTTTCTTTAACTAGGCAAAAGCTCGATACTAACTATTTGATCCCTGTAATTAAATTCGGTGTATTGATAGACACTACTGTGAGACATGGCACCTCGTAATATTATTGCACTAGAACAACTGCATTTTTTTAAGGGGGAAACAACTGCGCCTAATTCTCCAACTAGCGTGAGCTAGCTAACATGCATCATGTACCTAATTAATTTGGCTATAAATTCTGGGAGTCATATATGCTTGGCCTTTTCTGTATAGTCCACAATGACCGCACACAGTAACACCTGAAAAGAAGAAACTAAAAATGGCCAGCGATTGATTACCTATGGACTATTCAAACCAGCATTCAAGACGCGCACAGTACAGTAGAGGCGGCCTTACCAGCAAGCCAGTGTTCCAATTAGTTAGATGGTCCGTGCACTTCCTGCAGAAGCGAGAGTTAGCTAAGATCTCTACTTTTCAATTTATATCTTTATGATTTTTTCTAAACTGATAAACAGGATGGCTTCTTTGTGATGGATAGTTGTTTCGAAGCGATTTATTGACATTAGATTCGTTCATATAATGTAAGACACTATGCTTGAAATCATGACTAGTTTCGAATCTTCTAAGACACTATGATACAAACTACAGCTCTAATCTATGGTTTCTTCGTGTGGGATCAGATCAAATCGTGACCAATCCTTTTCATCTCCTTTCTGCATATGCATTGGCTGTTTCTTCTAAAACACTATGATAAGAAACCAGGTTCTCTGCAGCGCATCTTTTGCTGGTTTCCTCGGCTTTGGACCTCGTGAAGAAATAGTTTCCTCATGAAGAAACCGTTTCCTTATCTCTCCTCTTTAATTACTATATCATGTCACCAAAATGCTTATATGGCAAACCTAATTAATGTAAAAACTATAGCATTGGAACTACCCTAAATACTCGTGTTAGAGTTCAAACCCATTGATCATAACCATAAATTATGAGTCGTAGCGAAAAGAAAGCACCCAGGCGCATCTGCTGGGAGCCGGTAATAAACAGCAGCAACGGCCATCAATTAATTGATGGATGATCTACATGTACCATTTGTCTTCAATTATTCTACATGCATTCATTAGCGATTATGGTTCTTGCTAACCTGAATCTTAGTTATGGTTCTGGCTAAGTACAATGCTCGCTAATTGCATGCATGGTGCAAACTTGCTAGCTAGTAGAACAAATATTACTTGTAGACATCTTGGGGTCCTGATAGGAAGAAGTATTTTGATAAGAGCACAAGGAAAACTGCTCTTTTTCCCTTAACAATTCTTGCATTTGAATTGGGTAGTGATCTTGTTAATTTTTTGCAGATAAAGTAGTACTAGTATAATTGAGCACTTATGAGATTTTTATTGGCCAAGAATACTTGATTTCTTAGAATTTGTACCGTCAAATATTATAAAATTTGATTACTAATAGATTTAAAACTATCTATATTAGCTACACAAAAATTATATCACTAAATTTATCGTTAAAATATATTGAGTCTGTAGCTAGCCGGTGTGGATTTAAGTGGTAATTGAGCCTCTAGCATGCGTCAGGTCCGGTGGGCCTGGAGCCCCAACCAAAAGGAGATCGTGTGATGAATTGAGCATTCATTCGTAGCTTCACCTGCGATTGCGATGCAAGGGCTTGTTGGTTCGTGTCGTAAGCTCTATGTCTAATAAAAGTTAATATTTGGACATAGTTTGATGTTATTATGATTTTTATACGATCAAACAAGTCTGAGAATGTAGTATTTGGTTGAAAGTCTGTCTCTGAGACTGAAAGATAAAAGTAGAGACGGTAGATAAAAGACAGGGACAGTGGATCGAGTCGTCTATCGTCTAGGCCTAGGAGTGAGCAAGTCGATAACCAAAAAACATGCCCTAAGTTTTATATGCATCCTTGACTAATTAACTTGTGTAATATGTGAGTCATTCTATATTCGAGCTTACCGGCCTAATTGTACATATGTGTTATATACTAAACAAGTTGTTTCCAGGTTCCGCCTGATTTTCCAGGATTTAATCCCCTGACTTTATTAAAGCCGCCTTCTATTCCAAAAGAAATGTATGGGATGGGATGAGGTAGAGGATCCGAGCAGACAGAGTGGGTTCAAGGCATAAGCAATAAAACCCCAACAGTGAGGCAATAAAATGGGAAATAGTGGGCAGAGGACAAGGGTCATGTTTTTTTTATGATTTTTTACTTTAGTTTCTCTGAAAATCTAAATAAATGATGTAATTTTTCAAACGATTTTTTAAGTTTAAAATTATGTATGTCATAAAGGACGATGTTTTTATCGTCGCTAACAACGTATGCAAAACCAAGTTGCATAGGAGGACAAAGAGGAGGGACAGACTGGATGCATTTAATTAAGGAGAGAAAAAGAGAGAGAGAGAGGAGGAGTAGAGGGCGCCGCACGCTCTCTCTCACTCCTCGTCGCAATCCAGGCGCATTTCATTTCTCCAGCCTTTTCTCCAGCTACTGGCTAGCAGCTGCAGATCGGTTGTCATGTGAATCGAACCAATCAACCGGTTGTACTGAATTAATTCGTGTGGGTAGGAGAGACAATTTAATAATGGTGAGTATGAGAAAATGTTACCACTTTTTTTAGAGTCGTGAGGAAAGGTTGTTATCCTAGCTACGAAAAGACTTGCTCCTGCCGCTAATAGTACAAACGTTGTTTGTGAGAATCGAATTTTAGATATTATTTGGAACGTAGAAATTTTACTAAAATTTCATTAAAAAAGTATAAATATTATGAAATTCTTTTATAATTTCTCCATTCCAAATGGGAGCTAAAATTCGATAGAAAACCTAGGTGACAATGGATAATTAGACTATCCAACTTTTGGCTTCTCCAAAAAATAGTATAGAGTAACAGAAACTCACGTCAGTTTTGTCTGATATAAATGAAGTCGCTACAGTGTATATTACAATCAACTTATAAACCCCGCCTTGAAACGACACTGTTTGAAAACTAGTTATTATAGAAAAACCGAAAAGCAGTTTTTATAAGCTGAAAAGAAGCGAACCTCTAGTTCCTGGTGGTAGTGTAGATTCTAAACTAAGAGCATATCTGAAGTAGGAGTACAAATTATGTTAGGGATAAATATTGTTAGATCGATATGGCAATATAGTGGGTAAATAGTGTCTTTGAAATTAATATTTTCAAGTATTTACTAATCCTTCATTTTAGTAGTTACCGAGCTATGAAGATCATAATTGAAAGCCAAAACCAAAACCAGCAACTCAGCAAATCGAAAGCCAAAGAGCTCAAGTCACTAGCAATTAGATCGGCTACCAGGGACGATCTGACCGATGCTTGGTGATCTGATCGCCGACTGCATGTCGATCTGATCGGCCTTTGGCGGTCTGACTGGAGAGGGGATGGTCTAATCACTCCCCTGTTGTAGAACAGAGAAATTCAGTTTGAGATGGTGCAACTTTTGGTGGTACTCAAAAAATCTAAGTCCAAATAAGATAAGATTTTGCACACACCTTACTTGACGTCTCACAAACCTATTCCATTCAAAAATCATAAGAATTCAGTCAGACCGCCTACCAGGTGTGGTCTGACCTATGCATGGCAGTTTGATCACTGGTTGCATGTCGGTCTGACTAGAGATGGGGGTGATCTGACCGCTGCCCTATTCTAGAATAGAGATTCAGCACGAGGTGATGTAACTTTAGGTATAACTTCAAAAATACAAATCCGAATAAGATGAGATTTTGCACACACTTTGCTTGAAGTCTTAGGAACCTATTCTATCTAAGGATCGCAAGAATCTTCATCAAAGTTCATACCTTTTTCAAGAATAAACAATGTTACACCAAAACGAGGTAAAAATCAAAAATAAGATATATAACTTACTTGTGGGTGGAGAATAATCAAGATAGCTCTAGATGTATTTTCATATATCATAGTAAATAAGAACTCCTAAAAATTTGAGGCAAAAACACAATGATCAAGAAATCTACCAAGAAGGTCAAATCCAACGAAAATCGGACAACTTCAAGAACTTGCTAAACCTGATGCTTACATAGATGGGGATTGATCTCAGTGATTCATCTCTATCACTTACATGTCTTTGACACACGACAAGATCAAGAAGGGGAGAAAGAATATCAAAATCAACAAGATCAAGAGCAAATCAACAAAAATAAGAAGACTCTAAGAGAGATAAACAAAATTAATGTTTTGCTACTTGAGAATGAAGGCTTTACAACCACTCCACCTAGAAGATAAGAGACCACCCACAGCACTCACACCTCTCAAATGTTAACCCTAATACTTAGCTAGAATAAGGCAATGTTGGATGGTTAACTAGACAGTCTTCATCCTAACTCATTATATAGATAGGGCAACCAGCCCACATCTAACCCTAATAGATACTGTCCAATAGCACATATAAGGGAAATATGTTAACCCATTATAACATAGAATTTCCTCACACACTACACTTATGCATGCCTTTTAAAGTACATAAATCCAAATCCACTAAGTCCTTAGCTTTTGATTAGTCTTAATCTTCTGAGCTTTTCCTTAACCTAAATCGCTTTCCTAATGTCACTGTTTTGATACAAGGTAGTTTTCGGTATTTTAGCCAACTTACCAAAATACCCTTCTTTAACCTAGTCTCCACCTGTCTTGCAGGAAATCATCATGCTTACCATGTGTATGTACATTACTGGCTTGCCCTGCGTCATCAAGTCTCTCTTGTTCCAATTCCACCGGACTATGCCTCACTTGGACCAACTAAACCACATGGTGGAACCCATTGCTCGAACTTCACTTTAATATTTTTCACTTTACTTGTGGCATGCTTGAGCTCAGCTATCTCTCCTAGCATCCTTAATTATTTTGGGTCTCAGCTCTTCCATGAGTATAGTTTCGATCTTCATCGTTGATCATGGTTAACTTTAAACCTCCCTGCACATCCAAGACAAAGAAATCATTTTCAGTTACAAGTTTTTTACATCTTGATCTACGTTAGTTGAAACATGTATCATAATATATATACACTAACATAGATTAAACCAAATCAACCTAAATCCAAAAATCTCAAACTTCAACCGAAGCAACACAATCAGTCAGTCAGACCGACGCGAGCGGTTGCCAACTGGTCTAACCGGTGGCAAGGTTGGCCGGTCAGACTAACTGTTCTAAAAAACTGCAAATCTACAAGAATGTAAATTTCAGCTTCTCAGCAAAATTACGTACATTCTCACACGCTGGTTCAATTACACTTCAGCTAGCTAGCCTCCTTCCATGATGAGTCAGTCAATCAGATAACTCGAGGGACAAATTGCCACATCGAGGAGCATGCTTCTCTGGAATATTCTAAAAGACAAGCCCAGCTAGCCGCCCCCGTCGTACTGACATGTCTTCCTTCTTCCACAAACATTCCCTCTGAAGTGTTTTAGCAGCATTGGGAGTCATCATGACGTGGAGATGCAGACTAGCTCAAAATTACCAACAAGAAGGGAGGAAGCCAGCAAGCAAAACCCAACCAAAGCACCCTCGCAGCATGTACACAGAATAACAACTACAAGCTTAGCTTTCACGAAAGTACTTCAAACCTCCGCCTAAACAGAGGTTATTTAAACTTGGAGTACTCACGATGAAACCAAGGTACTGTTTGGAACGGCGGTGATTTCGTAGAACGAGTTTCACCGGAAAGAGTCCATTTCTACGGGGAACAAGGGGGGCAAAAACCCCGTGTCCCAAACAAGTAGAGAACCGTTTCAGGATGCACTTGGTAACCGTAAACCGTGCGTTTCAAGATGGATGCATGCGCGGTCATTCCGAACACTTCAAACAGGGAAAGGAAATCATGCGCGGGAACGCATCGCGATCCGAGGACCCTAGCCTGCCCATGACACGAAGGCACCCAGGCCAGCAGCACAGCACGTGGTCCTCCCAGGCAGCCCGCCGCCCCCATCGTATCAGGTCCACGGCCGCGCCCACGACACGAAAAATACGTACGTAAATTCGACTCTTCCATCCGTCTCCCCTTCCTTTCGGATCCAAGGCGCAGCACGGCGCAGCAACCCCGGCGATGGCAGTAGGTACGCCATTAATTCGAACTCCCGATTCAACACGACGTCGTCGGCGAAGAGACGGTCGAGCGAGCGTGCAGATCGAGCAGCTGCTCAGTTCTTTTTAGTTAGACTTTAGTTTTTATTTTTTTACAATAATTCATCGTTTACACGGATTATTTATTTAACACGATTATTTTTCTTTGCATATTAACTCTTACACACTGATCAAAACTTAAAAACCACCGTCATAAAATATAAGTCTCTGTCATAAAAAAAAACCGTACCCTAAGCCAGCCCAGCCCGCGCGCCTGCCGCTCCTGCGTCGTTGTGCATCCATGGCGTTGCATCCCCACACGCATCATCAATTATGTATGGGCTACAGTATCAGCAGACAAAAGGAACAAAGTAGGGAGTAGCTGGATATTTATTATAGCGCCGTCTCACCTTCCGTCCAAGGTGACCCGCTCCTGTACTGCATGAAACAGCCTGTAACTTCAAATAGATTTGAGCTTTGTTTTCATTTGCTTTTGCCGGTTTCTCCCTCAGCCCTCGGATTTCTTTGAGATTCGTGTTGGCTCCTCCCTTGCCTCCCTGTCTCCCCTCAGAACGCCTCGCCCGAGACGCCGCCGCCTCCCTCCCTCCTGCGCTCGCGCGCGCGCGCCTCTCTCTGCACCGCGCCCACTTGCTCTCTCCTCGTCTCTTCACGCACGCCGAGAACCGCCGTGGATCCCACCTCCACGTCGCGCTTCCCAACCGCCGGTTCCTCCCTCGCGTCCTCCGGCGCAACCTCTCCGCTCGGTGCCCCTCCGAACGGCCGCGCTCTGATTCATCCTCAGTCGCCTTCTCGCTAATCCCTGCGGACAACAAATGACTAGGCGGCATGGTCGTCTTCCACCTAGGGAGTAGCCTCACCTCCCCATCATTCGCCATTAATGGCCATCTCCTCCTCTCTCGCGGCTCCCGCCTCCGAGCTTTAAGAGGTCAGTGCGGCCGCGACGGGCTCCTACCACTCCCTCTCCTTCCCCAGCGGTGTAATCGGCCTCTCTCCTCCAGCCCCGCCACTGCCACCCTCGTTCCCGTGAGCCGCCACCACCGATCTCCTCCTCCACCGTCAAAAACACAATTAAATCTCGCTAAAGCTCCACCCTCCGTCGCATTCAATATGCCTATTTCAATTTGTGTAAAGCTTTGGCCTTCGGTCCCGCACCGCTCACTCTCCTCCCTGCCACCACCTCCTCAGTGGGATGGCTACCGATCCCTACTCAAGCCGAGTGATGCCTTCCCATGTTCCCTTCATCCGTGGATGGTGAAACCGCAGCCTTTTGGCTTGAGCACTTCCCAATCCTTCCCGAGACGCCGCCTCCTCCTTCTTTTCCTCCGCGACGGCCACTTTGAGCTCCCACCTCGGGTTGAGTGCTTAGAAGGGCTCTCCTAAGCCCCTACACCTCTCGGTTTCATCCATGTCCTCGTCAAACCACCGCTTTGCCCGACCGAGTAAAGGAGCGGAGCTCGTTTCTTTCCCCTCTCGCGCGCGATCGGAGGAAGAAGACGACCCCTCCCGGTGCGTGGCCTCCTCTCGCCCGATCCCGATCCGGCGCCCCACGTTATATCTCGCGTATCGGTTCGCGCGAATGACGTGGCCTCATCTCGCCCTCCATCCCGATCCCGTGGCACCGAGCAGCGGCGCGGTTTAAAACGCATCGATTCGTTCGGGACGACGTGGCGGTATCCTCCCCTCCGCGCTTCATCCGACGGTCGGTGATGGCGCGCGTTGTCTCCGCCGCTTGGCCGCGCGCGCGTCCTCGGCCGATGCCGACGCCCACGACGGAGTTTGAACGCGCGCGTTGCGCGTGGCGATTTCGCCGCCGGTGGGCGGGCGAACATCGCTCACGTGAACAAAGGCTCCATTTATTTTCCAGAGCCGATTTACTCGGTTTATACTCCTTTGAATCCGTTCAAGCCCCGATTTCATATCCGATGTCCATTCCACCTATTCCACTCTCAAAAATTCAAGTCCAAGCTACTCTACCATTTTTGTATTGATTTATTTTATTTATTTATTTTCCTTTCCATTGCTTTGTTTAAAACCAAAAGGCTTATTCATTATTTCTTTTGTGTGTTTTCTTTGCGTAGTTTGCAGGAGTCCGAGGCGACGGTGCAAGTTCCGAGCAAGTTTCCACGCATGACGAGATCGTCAAGTGATCGACACGCAAGGCAAGTTACAATTTTGATGCATATTGAGCCCATAAATCCCCATACTTACTTGTTAAGCTAATTGCATTACTACTACTTGCTCAAATCAATTATTTAAATAAAAATAGAAATGTTTAGAATGACTTGTATATGTTGTAGTTATGACCTACCACTAGACAAATGCCATGTTTAATTTGAGACCACTTTCACCTTGACAAACCTAGACTTATTTAATACTTGTATAAATAAATATCGCTTGGCAATCACATGAAATGACGAGCTATTAGTAGTTAAGATAGTTCGCCGGTTTCCAAATGAATTAGAAATTGATCTAGGGTAAGGCGGTAACTGTGGAGTGCCCAGTAGCGGACGAGTCCACGACCTTACCCTAGGGTGGAGGGTGCAACAGACGGGTGTCGATGCAGGATGCATCGGTTACCAGTTGTGGTTGGCAGTCTCAGGAGCAAATATAAGGACACGACCCTTATGCCGAATTTAGAGCACAGTAACCGCTCAACCACAAGTATTGATTCATCAATCCTGGTCCGTTAGTTGTACACTTTATTTAAACCCCTACAGGAGTTGGGCTGTGGTACGGGTGGGTTATCGCCGTTATACGTAACTCACCGTACGCAAAACGGTAGGTCCGTGTGTGCGGTATGGGGGAGTTATCGCCGTTACACGTAACTCACCATACGCACGACGGTCGGTGAGCATCACCACCTATCGGGTAGGGTCTTTAAAATAAAGTGGGCAACGAAAAACCCGGTTTTCTCAATGCAGTCGCACACTAATAGTAGTGTGTATATAGCTTGACATTGGAAGTTGAGAAACCTTGTGGGTAAAGCTGAGCAACTCTGCAGAGTGAAAATTGTTGTATTCGAATACACCGTGCTTCCGGTTAATGGAGCTGTGCTCGATGGGTGATTCCAGTAGTGAGGCGTAAGTAGTTTTCCGATACTTATTGAACTTGTGTAAAGAGAAGAAATATATGTTCAAACCCCCTTTTCCTTAATTATGGTATAATGGAGTTTTGTTTCTAAAATTATTTACAAATAAAATTGCATCCACCCATATAAATAAAACCAGTATACCTCTCACTTGAAACTCCGTACATGTAGTATGTGAGGCTTACAATCGTAACTTGTTGAGTACGGTGGTACTCAAACTTGCTTAATCATAAATCCGATAATGCTCTTCAAGGAGAAGACCAAGTCTACGAAGAGGTTTCGAAGAGACCGATGGCGCGGATGAACAAAGTGGTCGTAGGTTTTAGCCGCACTCGGGCTTGATCGCTGGATTTCTTTGTAATGTAAACTATTTGGGCTCGCCCCGCTTACGCTAAACTCGACCGACGCGTCGTATGTTGTAATAAACTTTGGATCTTATGTTGTAAGCTTGTTGGCAATGATGTACACCAGATGCGACGCCGCAAATCGCATTTGCTCACGGACAGCATGATCCCCGCACGCCCCGGAATGGGGCGTTACGTATGGTATCGAGCACACACGCTTGATCAGAGGCTAAAACCTAAGGTGATTAGGAGTACTGCTTTATAGCAAAATCTAAATTCAAAACTTAAAAGAATTTACATAAAATATAAGTAATATTGCTATCTTTTTCCTCTCTTGTGCTACCTCATCTTACTTAGTTTACTTTCTGCATAAGTTTCGCTTTTGCAAATTGTTTATACTTGATCTCATCTAACTTCAAAATTTTGTCGTTTAAGCAGATGGTGCGATGCTACCATTCGCGTCGGAGCAACGACCGGGTGGCCCGTTGAATTGTGGACGATGCAGCGTGATTTGGGAGCCACCGAGACCGGAGCCCCTCTTCCACTCTACCCGCATCACCGACGGTGAGGATTACGAGTGGAGGACCACCGTCGTGTTGGAGCCCTTATTCCTCCGACCCGATCGACCCCGGAGTTTCGGCGGCAAGAGGGTCGTCCAGGACGACTCCATCCAGGACGCCGCCAGGAAGGCGGTGATGCACCTACGCGAGTACTACGACGCGGAGTTCGAGCAGTCGCCCTTCGAGGTGATCCCTGGCATGGATGCCTGGGGGATCATCCGCTCCGCTCCGAGACGCATGCATCGTGGCGATCCCGCTTGAGGGTGACATCCTGGCACGTGGTACATCAGGAGGTGATGTACTCCAAGACTGTGGAGGAGAACCAGGATCTACGCCGCCGTCTACACGCGGCTCAGCAGGAGGCCCTCTTCCTTCGTCAGGACTTGCAGCGCTTCCTCGAGGTGGAGGCCGGGGAGAGGTCCGAGTGTGGGGAGTCCTCGACGCCCCCGACTCCCGCCCCACGTCGTCGAGGATGACACCCAGCGATCGTAGTCTTTTCCGACCGTCGACCTCCACTGCCCCACCGCCGCTACCACCAGCTGCCGCCGATCCCGAGGAGGAGGACCCTGAGGAGGAGGACCCCGAGGAGCGGGTCTGCACATCATGAGTCGCCCCGAGCAATGCGGACGGTGAGCGACAGAGTAGCAAGCAAGCAGGCAAGCGGCTTTAGTAGTATTAATAGCGCTAGCAAGAGGGTACGCTAGCATAGTTGCACCTTTGTATCTAGTAATACTTTTGGTTTGTAATATAAGTTGTAATGGAAACCGTATGTGGTGGAACTTGACTTATGCTTAATGGAATCTATGTTTAATTATCGCATATTTTGTTTGTTTATGTTATCTATATGTTGCTTTTTTTCAAAATTTCTTCTTCCTCTACTCGCCTAGTTCTTATCTCTTTCGCTCTAAACTTACCACGAGTTCATCAATCTTTCTTATCTATCTCATGGTTTATTAAAAACCTCATTGCAAGGCTAACTCCAAGGTTTTTAATTGGCGAACTCAATGGCGTAACCCAATCCAAACCAAGGAGGTCAACAGCAGAGGAAATGATCACGGATAGCAACCGCCATGATAGCCAATGTACTAGCAACCATGGAAAGAAACCAGACAAGATTGATGGAGCAACACACAAGGCTACTAGAACAGATGGCCACAAGACCCGCAGTGGCAGGTGGCTTTCCAATGGCCGCCGGTCACCGCGAAGGAGGCCCAATTACATCAAGATGGACCGATTTCCAAAAGACACGCCCACCTACGCTTTGCGACGTCTTCGACCCCATGGCGCCGATGATTGGCTTAAGGATATAGAAAGGAAATCAAGACGATGCGAGTGTGATGATAAGAAAAAGTCTTGTACGCGTCACACCAACTCCAAGGACAAGCGGCGACCTGGTGGATCAACTACCAAGACATGAATGAAGGCAGGGAAATCACTTGGGCAGACTCAAGAGTCATTTCGCAAAGTCCATATTCCTACGGGAATGATGGAAGCCAAGCAACGAGAATTCATGGCGTTGAAACAAGGTAGTAATACCATAATGGAATATCTACATCAGTTCAACCACTTGGCCCGCTATGCGCCAGATGAGGTGAAGACTGAAGCTAAAAAGATGTCCCGATTCCGGGGCGGACTACAGAAGTCATTAAAGTACCATATTTCGGCAATGAGATTTAGAGATCTAATGAAATGGTGGATGACCTTCTCTCCTCGTAAGAAGCCGAGAGGTGAGATGGAAGACTTCAAGAAGAGAAAGACCATGATGAGGCCGTCATCGTCCTCTGGTAGCTATAAAGGACGTACCATCATGTCACCCCAGAACCAAGATCAGTCGAGCCGACGATTTGTGCTAGTACCCAAGCCTCAACAGACAACATCATTTCAGCGAAATGCCCCTCAGCCCTTGTCAATTAAGTGCAATATCTGTTCTGGGAACCACTTTGCCCGGCAGTGCCCTCAAAGGACCAATGCATGTTTTCATTGCGACCAGATCGGTCACTTGAGGACCAATGTCCTAAGAAAGGATTGCCTTCAAGTAGCAAAACTTCGGACTGATTCAAAGGACGTCAAGCCCGTCATCAATACAAACACAACCTCATCAAAGCTACTTACGGCGCCCTCAACACAAAACAATATATCCCAACCGAATCATCGGGAGCCCAACTGGATCATCCGCTGGATATCAAGCAGGCAAAGGAGCAGCCAGACCACCCTATCAGGGAAGGGTGAATCATATAACTGCGGAGGATGCGGCAGGATCAAACGATGTTATTGTCGGTATGTTTTCACCAACTTCAAGCCAAATTAGTTTTATTTGATCCTGGTGCAACCCATTCATTTATTTCCATGGAGTATGCTAAGAAAAATCAACTGCCACTTACTTCCCTGCAAAAGTTTTATGCTGTGCAAACACCTGGGAGTAGGATGGAGTCCCGCTTCGGGTGTAGTGACCTAAGCTTGGACATTGAGGGGGTAAGGTTTACGGTAAATCTACTAGTGTTAGATATGAGAGGACTAGATGTCATCCTAGGGATGAATTGGCTGACTAGAAACAAAGCCAAGGTAGACTGTGAAAACAAGACAATAGCCCTAACCAGTCCAGAAGGTCAGCAGGTCACAATAAAGACAGATTCAACACTGATAAATGGCGTGAAAGGAAGTGTGCACAATATAATGATGGGTGATGGGAGTCAAAGCCGTGATCCGTGAATACCTGATGTGTTTCGGAAGAATTACTGTGAAGGCCACCAGATAGACAAATTGAACTCGCCATTGAGTTAATACCAGGCACTAGGCCCATCACCAAACACCATTATCGAATGTCAGCACATGAACTGAAAGAGCTTAAGTCACAGTTAGATGAACTGGAGGAAAAGGAGTTCATCCGACCCAGTGTATCACCGTGGTCAGCCCCTGTCCTATTCGTTAAAAAGAAAGACGGAGCCCTCAGAATGTGTGTGGACTATAGAGGACTGAACGCAGTTACGATAAAGAATAAGTACCCACTGCCTCGGATAGATGACTTGTTCGATCAATTGAAAGGAGCAAAGGTGTTTTCAAAAATCGACTTACGATCGGGTTATCACCAATTGAAAATCCGAGAGCAAGATCGAGAAAGACCGCATTCACTACAAGATATGGATTATATGAGTTTTCAGTGGTACCCTTTGGTTTAACCAATGCCCCAGCGTACTTCATGAATTTAATGAACCAAGTATTCATGGATCAGTTGGACCGTTTTGTAGTTGTATTCATTGATGACATATTAATATATTCCAAAAATGAAGAAGAGCACAAACAACACCTACACATGGCCTTGACCAAGCTCAGAGAACATCAGTTGTATGCCAAATTCTCAAAGTGCAGTTTCTGGATGAAAGAGGTTGCATTTTTAGGACATATTATTACTGAAGAAGGTGTTAAAGTCGACCCAGAAAAGATCAAAGCAGTTATGGAGTGGAAGCAACCAACGACAGTTACAGAAATAAGAAGCTTTCTTGGATTGGCGGGTTATTATCGCCGATTCATAGAAGGGTTCTCTAAAATTGCTCGTCCACTTACACAATTGCTTAAGAAAGAGAAGTCATTCCAATGGACGGATCAGTGCGAGGACAGTTTTCAACAACTGAAGATTAAATTAACAACAGCTCCAGTGTTAATACTCCCGAATGCAGAAAAAGAATTTCAGATATACTGTGATGCCTCAAGACAGGGTTTAGGTTGTGTATTAATGCAAGATGGGAAAGTCGTAGCCTATGCTTCAAGGCAACTACGGCCACACGAAGAGAATTATCCAACTCACGATTTGGAATTAGCAGCTGTTGTTCACTCCTTGAAAATTTGGAGACACTACTTATTGGGTAACCATTGTGAGGTTTTCTCAGACCATAAGAGCCTGAAGTACTTATTCACACAACCAGAGTTAAACTTGAGACAGCGAAGATGGCTTGAGTTAATTAAAGATTATGATGTGGATCTTCAATATCACCCAGGGAAAGCCAATGTAGTGGCAGATGCACTTAGCGAGAAAGTTTATCAAAGTGTAGCAAGTGAAGCCCGGTGTCCTAACGACTTGTAAAGACTTACAAAGATTGAACATATCAATAGTGGAACAAGGATTTGTGGCAAAGATTGAAATTCACCACTCCCGACGGATCGTATTAAAGCACTCAGACGAAGATGAAGAAATCCAAAGAATCGAAAGGGACAATCGGGAGGAAACTCCACCGACCTCACTATAGATGAACACGGATTTTGAAGTTCCGAGGACGATACTACATACCAAATAAGAAGGAATTAAAAGATCTAATCTTATCGAAGCTCACTCATCCCAATTGTCAATACACCTGTGAGGTACAAAAATGTATCAAGACATGAAAAAGAGGTTCTGGTGGAAATCCATGAAGAAAGAAATAGCTGAGTACATATCTAAATGTGATGTCTGCCAGAAGATAAAGATAGATCACCAAAACTCGCAGGATCACATAACCACCGCCAAAGACCCGAATGGAAATGGGATGACATTGGTATGGACTTCATTACAGACTCCCAAGGACACAGAAGGGTATGATGCTATATGGGTCATTGTGGATAGACTAACCAAAGTAGCACACTTCATACCAAGTTAGCACCTACGGAAAAGATAAGCTAGCAGAATTATACTTAACCAAAATTGTAGTACTGCATGGAGTACCTAAAAGAATCGTGTCTGACAGAGGAGCCCAGTTTACATCGAAATTTTGGGAGAAGCTACATGAAGCAATGGGCACCGATTTAGCTTTCAGATCTGACTTATCACCCGCAGACGGACGGCGCATGTAAAGGACCAACCAGATTTTAGAGGATATGCTACGAGCTTGTACACTTGTATACGGAGCAGCATGGAATACATGTCTACCATTTGCACAGTTCTCGTACAATAACAGTTATCAGGCCAGCATTAAAATGTCGCCTTTTGAAGCTTTGTATGGTAGAGAATGTAGAACCCCACTCAACTGGATCAAACGGAGAGCACCAATTCCTTGGACCGCAAGTTACTCAAGACGCATAGCACATGTAAGAATAATAAGGGATAGAATGAAAATAGCACAAGACCGTCGGAAGAGCTATGCGGATAATCGTCGAAGGGATTTAAGTTATGAAATTGGGGATTATGTATATATCAAGGTCACACCTTCAAAATTATTAAAAGATTTCAAGTAAAAGGAAGCTAGCCCCAAGATATATTGGACCTTTTGAAATCGTAAAGAGAATCGAGAAGTGGCATACAAACTGAATCGACACCGTGATTGGCAAGAATACATGATGTGTTCCATGTCTCGCAACTCAGAAATGCTCGCCAACCCAAGAAGGCATCCCGATAGAAGAAATTGACTTACAAGATGATATGACATATACGTAAGAACCACTACAAATACTTGAGACTACAGAGAGGCAACTCGTAAATCGGAATATCGTTCTGCAGAGTCCAATGGAAGAACCACTCGCCACTTGCGAATCGACATGGGAAAAGGAATCGGACTGCAATGAGACTTTCCCAACCTATTCCTGGTCCAAGTTAATCTCGTGGTGAGATTCTTTTAAGGGGGTAGGTTGAAACACTGTAACTTCAAATAGATTTGAGCTTTGTTTTCATTTGCTTTTGCCGGTTTCTCCTCACTCTCGGATTTCTTTGAGATTCGTGTTGGCTCCTCCCTTGCCTCCTGTCTCCCCTCGCGTGCCCGCCCGAGACGCCTTCGCCGCCTCCCCTCCTCTGCGCGCCGCGCGCCTCCGCCTCTCGCACCGCGCCCACTTGCTCCCTCCTGTCTCTTCACGCACGTCAAGAACCGCGATGGATCCCACCTCCACGTCTGCGCCCCAACCGCCGCGGTTCCTCCTCGCGTCCTCCGGCGCAACCCTCTCCCGCTCGGTGCCCCTCCGACCGGTCGCGCGCTACAGATTCATCCCAGTCGCCTTCCTCGCTAATCCTGCGGACAACAAACGACTAGGCGGCATGGTCGTCTTCCACCTAGGGAGTAGCCCTCACCTCCCCATCATTCGCCATTAATGGCCATCTCCTCTCTCTGCGGCTCCCGCCCTCCGAGCTTTAAGAGGTCAATTGCGGCCGCGACGGGCTCCTACCACTCCTCTCCTTCCCCAAGCGGTGTCGGCCTCTCTCCCCTCCACCCGCCACTGCCACCCCTCGGTTCCGTAGCCGCCACCACCGATCTCCCTCCTCCACCGTCAAAAACACAATTAAATCTCGCTAAAGCTCCACCCTCCGTCGCATTCAATATGCCTATTTCAATTTGTGTAAAGCTTTGGCCTTCGGTCCCGCACCGCTCACTCTCCTCCCGGCCACCACCTCCCGTGGACAGCTCTACCGATCCTACTCAAGCCGAGTGATGCCTTCCCATGTTCCCCTTCATCCGTGGATGGTGAAACCGCAGCCTTTGGCTTGAGCACTTCCCAATCCTTCCCGAGACGCCGCCCCTCCTTCTTTTTCCTCCGCGACGGCCACTTTGAGCTCCCACCTCGGGTTGAGTGCTTAGAAGGGCTCTCCTAAGCCCCTACACCTCTCGGTTTCATCCATGTCCTCGTCAAACCACCGCTTTGCCCGACCGAGTAAAGGAGCGAGCTCGTTCTTTCCTCTCTGCGGGCGATCGGAGGAAGAAGACGACCCCTCCCACCGCGTGGCCTCCTCTCGCCTCCGATCCCGATCCAGCGTCCCACGTTATATCTCGCGTGCACCGTTCGCGCGGAATGACGTGGCCTCATCCTCGCCCTCCATCCCCGATCCTGTGGCACCGAGCAGCGAAGTGCGGTTTAAAACGTACCGATTCGTTCTCGGGACGACGTGGCGGTATCCTCCCCCTCCGCGCTTCATCCGACGGTCGGTGATGGCGCGTGCGTTGTCTCCGCGCCGCTTCAGCCGCGCGCGCGTGTCCCTGGGCCGATGCCGACGGCCCACGACGGAGTTTGAACGCCGCTGCGCCGCGTGCATTTCGCGCCGCTCGGTGGGCGGGCCGCATCGCTCACGTGAACAGTGGCTCCATTTATTTTCCAGAGCCGATTTACTCAGTTTATACTCCTTTTGAATCCGTTCGAAGCCCCGATTTCATATCCGATGTCCATTCCACCCTATTCCACTCTCAAAAATTCAAGTCCAAGCTACTCTACCATTTTTGTATTGATTTATTTTATTTATTTATTTTCCTTTCCATTGCTTTGTTTAAAAACCAAAAGGCTTATTCATTATTTCTTTTGTGTGTTTTCTTTGCGTAGCTTGCGAGGAGTCCGAGGCGACGGTGCAAGTTCCGGAGCAAGTTTCCACGCATGACGAGATCGTCGAAGTGATCGACACGCAAGGCAAGTTACAATTTTTGATGCATATTGAGCCCATAAATCCCCATACTTACTTGTTAAGCTAATTGCATTACTACTACTTGCTCAAATCAATTATTTAAATAAAAATAGAAATGTTTAGAATGACTTGTATATGTTGTAGTTATGACCTACCACTAGACAAATGCCATGTTTAATTTGAGACCACTTTCACCTTGACAAACCTAGACTTATTTAATACTTGTATAAATAAATATCGCTTAGCAATCACATGAAATGACGAGCTATTAGTAGTTAAGATAGTTCACGGTTTCCAAATGAATTAGAAATTGATCTAGGTAAGGCGGTAATCGTGGAGTGCCCAGAGCGGACGAGTCCACGACCTTACCCTAGGGTGGAGGGTGCAACAGACGGGTGTCGGCGCGTGATGCATCGGTTACCGCTGTGGTTGGCGCCTCTCGAGAGCAAATATAAGGACACGACCCTTATGCGAATTTAGAGCACAAGAATCGCTCAACCACAAGTATTGATTCATCAATCTGGTCCGTTAGTTGTACACTTTATTTAAACCCCTACAGGAGTTGGGCCGTGGTACGGGTGGGTTATCGCCGTTATAATGAACTCACCGTGACGCAAAACGGTAGGTCCGTGTGTGCGGTATGGGGAGTTATCGCCGTTACACGAACTCACCATACGCACGACGGTCGGTGAGCATCACCACCTATCGGGTAGGGTCTTTAAAATAAAGTGGGCAACGAAAACCCGGTTTTCTCAATGCGATCGCACACTAATAGTAGTGTGTATATAGCTTGACATTGGAAGTTGAGAAACCTTGTGGGTAAAGTCGAGCAACTCTGCAGAGTGAAAATTGTTGTATTCGAATACACCGTGCTTCCTTAATGGAGCTGTGCTCGATGGGTGATTCCAGAGTGAGGCGTAAGTAGTTTTCCGATACTTATTGAACTTGTGTAAAGAGAAGAAATATATGTTCAAACCCCTTTTCCTTAATTATGGTATAATGGAGTTTTGTTTCTAAAATTATTTACAAATAAAATTGCATCCACCCATATAAATAAAACCAAGATACCTCTCACTTGAAACTCCGCACATGTAGTATGTGAGGCTTACAATCAGAACTTGTTGAGTACGGTGGTACTCAAACTTGCTTAATCATAAATCCAGATAATGCTCTTCAAGGAGAAGACCAAGTCTACGAAGAGGTTTCGGAAGAGACCGATGGCGCGGATGAACAGTGGTCGTAGGTTTTAGCCGCACTCGGGCTTGATCGCTGGATTTCTTTTGTAATGTAAACTATTTGGGCTCGCCGCCCCGCTACGCTAAACTCGACCGACGCGTCGTATGTTGTAATAAACTTTGGATCTTATGTTGTAAGCTTGTTGGCAATGATGTACAATTCTGTACGGCACGCCGCAACTGTACGGTCTACGGACAGTTGCGGATCCCCGTACGCTCCCGGGAATGGGGGCGTTACACTGCAGCGCCGTGCTGTAGAACCCCCCGGCCCACAGGCAAAGGCAACCAACAACGTACGTGTACGTACATGCATACGTACGCACGTTTCATGCTGAGAAAATTGAGCTGCAGGCCGGGTCAGGGGATTAGTTATCAGTTAAGATCCGATCAGGTTTGGCCTAAGCTTAGTCCGACATTCACAGCTTATAGATACTCTTCTCCCTAGCAGAGCCATCTCTCAGCCGTTGGTTCTACTCGTCTCTTTTCTTTTGAGATGGAAAGCAACCTTATTGCGTTCTCTAGGGCAGTACTCAACGGAGAAACTAATAAAGTTCATTGTAAGCATGACCTTCAGATCTCAGAGAAGAGCTCTCGCCGGCGAAAGATCGTGATCGTTAATAATTTCATAAAAATCATAGAAATTTAGAGATTTCGAAAGAATTAAGGGGTTTTAGTCCTAGTTAGCGAGAACAGGACAGTTGACGCTGTTTGAACTGAAGGCAGAAGGCCCAGCAGACCCGTCGAATTGGGAATAATGTGATGATCCGTCCCGGCGAGAAAAGTGGATGCATGGCTGCATGCCACGATTCAGAGATAATGCGCATATATAGGTGCAGCTAGGTAGCTGCAGAGCAGATAGTGTAGCTGACGACTGCGAAAATCGAAGAGTGTACGTACATGTGCAGTAGCATGTCGAAATTCGCTGGAACGCCGCGGTTAATCAGGCATGGGATCTTCTCCAAATCCAAATCAAGAGCCGATCGATCGAGCGCGCGCGGCGCAGGCAATAACTTTAACTCCGTTTAGCGCGATCAGCTGCGTACTGGGGTGGGAATGAATCACAGAGAAACAAAAGCGTCAATCAGCATGGCCGCGCTGCCAACTTCTTGTGGCTAGCTTTCTTCATGATGAGCGTGCACTCGCAGAGGTGGAGTCATCGCCCGGCGAGCCTGGGCGGCTGCCCGGGATCACCAGCGATAAGCCCTGCCCTTCGACGTAGTGGGTGGCAGGCCAGGAGAGAAGCGACACCGATGAGGTAGCCGACAGGGTGGGGTCACCGCCTGGCGAGCTCCATCTCCTCTGGCACGGCGAAGCCGGAGCCCAGCATGTCGTTGCCATACTCGACGTTGAACAGCCTCGTGGCGCAGACGCCCCAAAAGAGCGCCTCGAGCGGAAGGCCTCCAAGGTGTAGCGCTTGCCGCTCTCCTAGACATGGCAGTTCGCGGCACGACGGTTCTTCGTAGAGAGGCCCCACCTGCTAGAGCCACATTGGGAAGGTGGGAGTGTTGGCAAATGGCACAGAATCGCACATCCGATCTCTCACTTATTATGGTAAGGTTCTGACTAGCCAACTAGTAAGACTGAGTAAAAACAAAGAAAGAGTGCTCAAGAACAGAGAACTTGAGGTAATTTTCTGGTTTAACCTCCGGCCGTTGCTTACATTGATTACTTCGGGACCACCGTCAGAAATAGCATCTTCAGGGAGCAGGGGCCACGTTGACGGCCATGGCAGGAGGTGGCCACATTGGAGGCGAAGGAGGCCTTGAGGCGTTGGACAGTGGCCTCACGGGGTGGTGCCAGGAGCGGGGGCACGATCTTGCGAATGTCGTAGCGGGAGGACTCGGGCTCGATCTTGAGGATGTAGGCAATGGGGTCAGCGAACTTGCTGGGGGTGGAGTGTCCGGGGTCCAAAAAAAGTCTGGCTCCACCATTGTACACTCGAGTTGATCAAAAAACATCTCTCGACCGGGTTCATACTTTGATGCAGCATCCAAGGCCGTCTCAAATCATCGGTTGGCATGGTATAGCCTCACCCTATCAATCACTAATGAGCCCAGTAGCGGATTCATAGCATGATCCATCAACACAACTTGTCACAGTACATGCTTGCTTTGAGGCCCTCTTGTTAAGGATTGTGTTATAAAATCGTAGGATCGGTATGACAACAAATAGAAATGAATGGTATCTTCAATCGTAGGATCATCTATAGGAATCATATCTAAAGCAATAGAATCCAAACAATCATGATCATAACTCGATTTGAGATATTATCATCTACAGGTAAAGCAATGATTAATCATAACTCAGAGATATGAGGAATAACAGAGGAATGAGGAATTTTCATATTCGTCATTTTTATCATGCAAGCACAAGTAAGAATCACAATTATCATTCGAATTGATAAATTTGAGCCTAATAACTTCTAGGTTAAGTTGTCAATCATAATATATTGATTTCTAATCATTTTAGCTTATTTTTTCATTTATTATTCAGCAGCAACCAGAGTACATTACATCTCTTTGAAGGAGGGGCATACCTCGTCGGAATCACCGTAGGGCTCGTTGTCAGAGGAGTCGACATCGGGGCAACCCTTGTGTAACATCCTCAAAATCAGGGTATTTGAAATTATGTAAAATTTTAAATGTTTTGTTTTGCATCTTATTGACATTTAGTTTTTATAACTTTTGATTGACGTTCCTAAGAAAAGAAAATTCATAACAATAAAATTTGCAAGAAAAGATGCAAATCAGGAAACTAAATTGAAATTTAGAATAAGAAAAGATGATCCAGAAAGTACGCAAAAAAATTACAGTAAAATGAGGTAATCCTATGGATTGCATTCGGTCATTTCCATCAGATCAAATGCATTAACAGTGGCCATTTCTATGGAATCCTGATTCTTACAATTTTCCTTTAAAAATCCCGTGAATCAAATATGGCCTTAGCGGGTTAGGCCAGCATGACATTGTGTTGATGGCTATGTAAGGTCTGGATTTTTTTTGACCAAGTAGGTGATATGGGCCAATCTCAGTCAAATCCTCCAACATGGGCTAGTCTGTCTGTGCATGTTTACTATTTCGGCCCAGACCTTTGGGCTTGTCATGAAGGTTTCTTAATCCATATGTCGTATGTAATGAAGCCCAATAATTTTTTTTTTTGCTCTCTGGTTTACTCTACTCATTGTACTCGGAATAGGATACAAGAAAATTCTTGGAAATTTTATATGGGTTGACGAGCACCTTAATCCTTGTTCTCTGTACGGCAATCAACAAATGTAGGCATGTAGCATGGACAAGATCTCTGTCTCTTCTTCAGTGTTATGCAGGATAAGGTTCGATAGTTTGTTTTGTTTCAAGATTCAAGTATGAGGCGATCCAGGACAAAAGATTCAAGATTGTTTTGTTTTCGAGCGGATGATCCGAGTCATTTGGATCATAGGTGGATATATGATCCGAATTTATACTATATTCGTTTAGAACACTATATCGTATTATACTAGACGTGGTATGACCGATGTTAAAGCCATGCACAAGTTGTATCACACGTGTTGTCAACATGTAGTAACCGACTCTGATTCAATTTTTTATCTGTGTAGGACTCATCTCTCTTACCTCTATATATATACCTTTATAGTTCATAGGAAGAAAATAAGTCTCATTATAATATCTCTTCATATAGTGAATTTCACCTTTGTGTATTCGTGATTTTTTTGTAAGGATTTTTTATATTAAATTCGTATCTTCTATTCTCATAATCATCTATTTTTAACGTATCTTTTATAACACAAATTGTATCAGAGCCCCAAGTTAGTCCCGATCTATTGCCCGTAGAAAAAGTGATCCCGACTCCCGGGGCCAGAACGCACGGCGCATCAAGGCAGCTTCGATGTCTCGTTTTCGCACTCAGTTTTTTCATCGAACCCGAGCCATCCTCGGGTGTCCTTCTCCGAGCCGAAGTCTTGTGGTTTTTGTTTCCGAGGCAGAGTAAAATCGTAAGTGAAAAAAGCACACGGCATAAAGCAGTGAACAATGTTTTCCTAGTTTCAGACAAAATAGGCGCACGGCAGTAGAGAGTGGAGAAGCAGCGACAAGACAGAAAGTAGCATAGGCAGTTAGGCACTAGTTCCAAGCCAAGCTTATCTTCGTCAGCAGTGCAAAGGCACAGAGAAAGAAGGCACCACGACCACAGAAGGGCAACTGCAAGCTACCAATGAAGCCAGCTCAAAAAAAAAAAAAAAGAGGAAAAGGGCATGAAGCCCAAGAGAAAGAAAAAGGTGCTACCGACTGATTTATTTGGTGTGTTTATTTTTGATAGAAATTGCTAGGTATACCTAAAAAATCTACTAGAAGATTTTAGCATCATCAATTCCATGATTTCAACTCACATCAACTTTGTTCAATGACTCAACTCCATCTTAAACGTCAATCCGCGCTCTACCTCAACAACTGTTCTAGTGTTAGGTTCATCAACATCATCGTCCGCACTATCCGACACCATACCCTACTATCGTACTGCGCTATCTTTGTCAAAGATGTGTCATTAGCTCTATATGTTTTTTATTGGAGGTGGAGTCTATTGCAATTCAGGCCATTATGCCTATTAGTGGCATCATTTACACAGGATTAATCATTGGTAATTTCTTTGATGATTTTTCATCTTCTACAGGTTCCTGTGATAAGATTTGCATATGAGGAGTCTAAGACAGAGTTGCAGGTTTTCGCAATAATTTGTGTTGTGTTTGCTTGTGGAGACTTTAAAGAAAAAAGGCAATGTTAGTTGTGGGAACAACTGAATTTAGTGTTTCAACCACCATTTGAAAGCGAGTCAGTTTTAGAAGCAATTTGATTCAAGTTGAGTTATGTCAACATTAAATTTAAGATAATCACAAATGAACTCTTTTTGAACTAAAGCAAAAAAGCATGAGAGAAAAAACTTAGAAAAATGAATAAATGACAGTCCTTAAAACATAGACAAGATAGAATGATTACTATGGCTCAGACTCGCTCTCATCTACCTTATATGACTCTAGGACTGTAAACTGATTATCTAAAATACAATGAAGTAAACATGTTCCTTGTCTACTCAAGGGGGCTCAACCCTTGCTAGACCTAAAAGAAATGAGTGAACTCAACCTAGTGAAAAGCGAAGCAACTGATAAGCAGCATTCTAGAGTCACAAGATGAGAGGAAGAAGTCTAACCAATTGAGGATGAAAGTAACTCCAATCTATACTAAAAAGATAAACTCAAATGCACTCAATAGACAAAGTGCAATAGAATAAAAATGTACATATAATATAGGAAGCACATGATGCTCCCCCTCAAATAATGCTATAAGAATAGACCACCTCAAGCTCTCCCCGAAGGTCACGAATCTCGAGTTATCTAAAGGTTTAGTGAAAATGTCAGTCAACTGGTGGTCACTCTTCACAAACTTAAGCACTATGTCACTTTTCTTTACATTATCTCTAAGGAAATATTAATAGCAGAAGTGTTATTATAGAAAAGAAGAACACTATCTAAAGCTAGCCTAAAATACCGCAAGGTCAAAACCATCCAAAGCACCTAACTACAACAATTAGCAACTGGAATATACACGGCTTCTGCGGTGAACTGTGCAATGCTAGACTGCTTTCTAGAAGACTAAGAAATAAGAGAACGATTAAAGATTGAAATTGACTAACACAGTATACCATTAGGTGATAGGGATAATATTTGGCATTTATATAATATTGATACAAGCAACTAATGTACTATAGTTTGAAATTAACAACCCAAAGTATCATTATACTTGCTACTGTGATTAACGACTGATGATCCAATGATCACATTAATAATTTCCAGAGTTAAACAATTGGCTAAATCCAAGTTAAACATCCATGTCCCCCATCAAGGCACTACATGTACCATATGCTAGATATCCGATAATCCATATACAGCTAATTCTCAACTTAGCATTGTTAAACCAACTATCAATCAATTATCTATACTAATAAACTGTAGGTAACATACCCTTAATAACTTAAATTATAAGGTATTGGGACTAATCAGCAAGTGATCATGCAAGTGTAGAAAAATTAATTGTTAAGAGATTGTACCTAAAGGATTGCCATAAGGTACTTGCCTGCCAAGCGTTCGATAGACCAACTGAACGAATGATCGAAAATGGGAAGGCATCCAAAGTTCACTTCTAACCCCACGTGCTAATCTACACGCAAGGCAAAACGATTAGAGATGGAGTTAACGCCCCGCTCAGAGTAGCAATCAATCGACGCGTTGAGCGATTTTGGCACTGTAGCGAGCGACCAAGGTACTGTAGCATATTTAGCACTATTTATTTTTTTTGTTATTTTTTTCGTATTTTTATGTTTTATTTTTTTTCCGTATTCCTTTGCATCGTTCGTTCTAGATTAGCATGTCACTTTTATTTTTACATTTTTTTAGATTTAATTATGCCTAAAAAGTCAACTCAACTATAGTGAAAAATCAACCAGTTACAATAAAATTTTAACAAAAACCAAAAGCCATCGTTATTCCAAACACCCCATTAATGGAATGACTAATTTAGGACAAGAACACAAGGCATCCATTCAGCCGACCGGCTTCCTGCACACGGCTGCCCAAGCCATGCATGCACTCATGGCCCGACTGGAGGAACGCGCGCAGTGACGGCACGAGGCCACGGCCCCGGTGGCCTACCCCGCTTGGCGTGCGTCGGCGACGATCGAGGGTGAGCACAGGCAGCCTCGCCTGACGCGAGCGACCGTGGCCTCGCTAGGCTCGCGCGGCAGCGGCGGCGCCTCCAGAAACCCAAGATGGGTTTTGGGAGAAGAGAGATAACTATTTACCTTTTGGAAAGAATTTGTGAAAAGGTTTATTATTTCAGGATTAATGGGTATAAATAGGCAAAGGAATAGATCCGATTTTTCTGTGATTTTATTGTCATTTTCTTTTATATTTCTTAGATTTTTGGAATTGATGGTGTTACAGTAAGCTTACGCCTGATATGTACACAAAGCAATCGCTGATGGTTTGGAAGAAGAGGAAAAAAAATAAAACAACCTCGTACAAGAAAATAAAGAACTGCTGTCCTCGTGTTCTTCAGTGTGTGCTGTGCCATCTTTTCACCCTACTCTACGCCTAGCGCCATGAGCGCCTGCGACTTCCAATGCTTGGCCTTCTCGAATCCATTGATGTAACACTCGAAGTCGTTTATGGTCATGTCGATCTCCTCCTCGGTGTTCATGACGAACGGGCCCAGCTGCGCCACGGGCTCGCCGATGGGCTCGCCGCCGATGAGCAGGAACCGGAGCGGCTTGTCCGACTTGTTCCACACCTCGAAGCAGTCGCCCTGTCCGAGGAGCAACAGGTGGTGCGGCCCGGCCGGGGCAGCCTTCTCGGCCCCGAACACGCCCTCGCCTTCCAGGACGTACGCGAACGCGTTCCACGACGCGCACACGGGCTGCCGCACCGCGGCGTGCGGGCGCACTGTGAAGTCCAGGTACATGGTCGGCGTCCGCGTGCACACCGGCGACCGCACGCCCATCGAGTGCCCGGCGATCACGCGCACGGTCACGCCGTCGGCCGACGTCGACGCGATGTCCTTGCTCTGCATCTCCTGGTACCTCGGCTCGATCCTGCACACACGTCATTGTGCACACGTGTCAATCAAGTTTCAGGCCTCCGGCTTGCCCTGAGGTGGCACTGACGATCAAATATTCAAATGTGACATTTGACTTGCAGCTTTGTGTCGAAACACGGAAGAAGAAAACGCTCACATTTTGTTGTGGGAGGAGAGGTTGACCCAGAGCTGCAGGCCCTTGGAGGTGCCGGGTCCGGCCGGCATCTCCGAGTGCACGATGCCGCGGCCGGCCGTCATCCACTGCACGTCGCCGGCCTTGATCGTGCCGCGGTGGCCCTCGAAGTCCTCGTGCGTCACGGCTCCCTGAAAAATGTTCCGGTCCAAGAATTGTCAGGTATTCAGGCCATCATTTTCTTGTAAAAGTCAGTATACTTTCTGACCCACTTTACGCGACTTGATTGATGATGGAGATGGTAATAGGTTAAAACCTAACCTAAAATCAATATAACCCTCACTTAAAGAAACTAAGAACCCCAACGAATTCAACTCAAAGACCATATTCTACTACCGGCATTTCCACCCAATCTAACTTAATCTTGTTGAAATGAATTTTAACACATTTTAAACCCATTGCCAACCCATCATTTACTAATCTACTACATACAAGTGCATTTATAGAAAACTTTTAAAAAATTCGGTATTTAGAATTTCTAACTCGTGTTTACATTATAAAGGTTTCACGAAATTACATAAAATTTACTATAAATGATTTAAGATGTAAAAATATTAACTTGTGTAAATGTTTAGACCCAAATACAAAGGTGGAACTAATAGGCTTTTATAGGAAATTTTTGAAACAGTTTGGTATTTAAAATTTATAGCTCGCGTTCACACGATAAAAGTTTCACAAAATTTTCTAAAATTTACTATAGATGAATTCGAGTATAGAGACGCTATTTTATACAAATTATTAGGTCTATAATTTTAAGTGGAATCAACATGCTTTTATATAATTTTTAAAAGGGTTTGGTATTTATACTATATACTATAAAAGTTTCACAAAATTATCTAAATTTACTGTAAATGATTTAGGGTGTAGAGATGCTACTTTGTGTAAATTTTTAGGCCCAAAACAAGGTGGGACCAACAAATTTTTATAGAAAACTTTTGAAAAAGTTCAGTATTTAAAATTTATAATTTGTGTTCACAACATAAAAATTTCATGAAATTTTTTAAAATTTACTACATATGATTTTGGATATAGAGATGCTATTTTGTATAAATTATTAGGCCTAGGCACATAAGTGGAATCAACATACTTTTATTGAATTTTTCGAAAATGTTCGGCATTTGAAATTTTTAACTCGCGTTCACACTATAAAAGTTTTACAAAATTACCTGAAATTTACTATAAATGATTTAAAATATAAAAACGCTACTTTGTATAAATTATTAGGCTAAGACACAAAAGTGAGACCAAACACACTTTTATAGAAAACTTTTTAAAAAGTTCGATATTTATAATTTATAACTCGCATTCACACCATAAAAATTTCACGAAATTCTCTGAAATTTACTATAGATGATTTCGAGTATAGATATGCTACTTTGTGCAAATTATTAGACGTAGATACCCAAATGGGCCTGATGGGTGGAGCTAACCTACGGGTGAGCTATATTGCAATACCACAGATTGAACCTGTTCTCAATCCAACTTTAACTCTAAATTTTAGAACTCATTCCAACTCTATCAAACTTTTTTACTAGGCAACCCAATCCATTTATTCTTTTAACCCATTTCCATCCAACCATCTAACCCATTAACATCCCTAATTGATGGGATTTCTGACCCATTTTAGTATACTACTAGTGTTGATTTTCCAATGATTTAATTCTGGTGTGGTGTTGATCCTTGAAGCACGGAAGGAAAAGTATAGGCGACGCTGGGTGGTTGACGTAGGGAGCCTACCGAAACCAGGGCCCCATTCGGATGGATTCTTCAAGTAAAGGGGAAGAAAGTTCAAGTATTCTAGCTAATGGATATAAATGAACTAAATGTTGATATATCAATAAGTTGCTTTCAAAATACTATTCTGATAAATTGTTTGAAAAAACTGTTCTGATAAGTTATTTTGAAAAAATGACAATAAATAATCCTATTTATTTATTTAGAAAAATTATAAGTGATAAGCCGGTAAGAATGAACTAATATCTCTGGCCGGCGTCGTTGCCAAATGGAATGCGCTTAGTTTCTCAGGCCTGTTTGGTTGTCAAGGACGCTGCTGTCTTTACAGCTCAATGGGAAGTAATGCCTTAGGAAGCTAGTAACTGCAGAAGCTGCAAGGAATTTTCATGGCTGCTCTATCAATCTTCAGGTAGCCCAGTGGCTCAGGCCATTTGGCTCTTCTACTACCAACGAACAAAATGCCAGCCAAAAAATACTAGCAGAATTGTGCATACCTCGAGCATGTAGGTGACGGTCTCGAAACCTCTGTGTGGATGATCAGGGAACCCAGCCGGAGCAGAAACTGCAACAAATTTGGACAAGAACAGGCCATCAAAATCTCATCTTTATCAGTTAAATCAAAATGGGACACCCGAAGCAAACCAAGAAAGAACCAAACGCCGCTCACCTGAGAACTCATCCAGGACCAGGAACGGATCGAAGTACCTCAACTCAAACCTGCACAAAAACCAGTTCCATCGCAATTAGCAACCAAGCCAAGATCAATGGTGTTCTGCAGCTCCTCCACGGCCAACTACTTGGCAGCTAGAAACACGCTGATACTACTCACCTCCCGATGCTGCGGCGGACGACGGCGCCGACGCCCTCGTGCTGCGGCCGGGCCAGGAACTTCCTCACCACCTGCCGGGGCTTCTCCATTCCTCGTCTCCTACAAATATTCCAGCTGCTGAGATGTGTATGGAAGTACGACGGCTTCGCGGGCTCTTTGTATATGGAGAATTGCATAGACGCTCCCTTATATAGCACCACGCCATGGGCGCGAATTCACCTGCACTCCGTTATGTCCCGGAACGCCGCCGCTGCTTTCCGGGTCAAAGGTGACATCTCGATCGTTCCGTTGGTGTGGCAAATTGCCCTGCCTGTTTCTTGGTTTTTTTCTCTACAAAAATATAAAGCCTTGAGGTGCATCTATCCGAAGTCTGGCTTTCGACAGCTCGCTGTGGCTGCTGCTGTTGTCGTCGGTCACGCTGACGCCATGCGCACGCAAGCTCGTCCCGGTCTCCCCCGTCTCAGTTCTGCATACGTCTGCCGTGTGAGAGCGTCGCATCAGCATGTGGTTAGCCATCTTCCCAGATTCACACTCCTCGCTGTTAAATTGCCACGTTACCGCTGTGAGTACAACTCCTAGCTCTTTCAGGCCATGTTATTTCGAGTGTCTTAATTTAGAGACCAAAGTTTTTCTTTGATCTATGATTTTCTCGTAATAAATAAATAAAATAATTTTTTATCGTATTTTTAAAATAGTTTTTGAGATAGTATTTTTGAAACGGTATAATAGCTTATTAGTATTTAGTATATTCACACCGATATTTATACTATAATCAAAAACCATCAATTCACAAATCATCTGTCGCAGATGAAAAAATTCACCTTAAATAATTTATTAGATTGTAAAATTTTTACACCACGCGGTTAATGGAGTGGAAATTCGACAGCCTTAACTTCGACGTGCACCCGGGAAAGAACAAAGGATCGTATCATGGACTGATTTTTCTGTTCTTCCAAGCAACGGCTCCATGATCAGGTTCATGGCTCTGACGGAAGATTTTTCACTCGACTGGCTTGTGATAACATGACGTACAAGTGAGCTCACCGGCTCCGGCTCCTTTTACCTGTTCTTTCTTCTCCATCTCTTCCACTTCGTGGAGCTTTCGCGGCCTCGCCAATTCCCACGTGCCTTTTGGTGCGATCATCCACTTGCGTTGACTCGATGCCATCCTGAACACATGAAACAGCTTCTAACCGCCCGTTAATTAGTTTTCATCAGTTTTATAATGTGCAAGTGAAGTACCTCGCTTGAATTGTTTATGATTCATTTCTTTTAGTAAAAACTATTTTAAGTGTAAAGTGGGATTTTTTTTGGGGGGCACAGACCAATTAGCCGGTAGGATCCTTCCTTTCTGGCCACCAAACGGCCCCGGCAATAGATTAGTCTTTGTCTGCTTTCTTTCGAACATCTGAGGGCATCTCCAAGGTTTAATTTAAAAATAGATCTTAAAGATGTGCTGATATAGTTATTGCTATTTCCTATCATTTATAAAGTCCAAGTGGGTATTTCTTTCGAACATTTGAGGGCATCTCCAAGGTTTAATTTAAAAATAGACCTTAAGATATGCTGATATGGTTGTTGCTATTTCTTATCATTTATAAAGTCCAAGTGGGTATTAAGAGGGGCCCACGTGCAAGGGCATAGCCAACCAGCCAGAGGGCCTCGGACCCAGTCCACTAGAGAGCGCAGAGATCAGCATTTAGCTTGCTAACTATAGTGTTTTACAATGTGCAATTTTGACATGGGCCTCAGGCCATTGCCCGGCGGCCCGAGGCCCAGCTCCGCCTCTGCCCACATGGCAATTAAATAACCAACCCATGGTGATGCAGTTCATAATCATCATGTCATCCAACGATCCAATGGGTGGGCTACTTTTTATTCCTTATGGGCGGTCCTCAAGTCTAAGGCCAGCTCATCCCAGATTCTCCTTGTTGCACATACCCCCAATGCTTGTGGTCGACCTTATAGCCCAGCCTTAATGCCCACCTTATTACTATACTATGGATGCCCTGATAGACTTACTCTATGGGCATAAAAAGTAGCCCTAAAATACAATGGCATGCCCAAGATCAAAATTTAGGAGGACTAATGAGATTTGCTCACTGTTCACCGAATACCGAGTTGCTGGTCTGTGGTAGCCTACAGCATTGCCAATGAGAGATAGAAAAATGCTATTGCGGCTATAGTGGATTGTGGTGGTAGATGGTGGTGGAAGGAGAGCAGAGAAGGGAAGCGGTGGGCTGTGAAGGGAGATGGACGGTGCGAGATGGGAGGCGCGGTGGAGGTGGCTGATTTGGTGACCATTGGCGAGGTATGGCCCAATCTTGCTGGCATCGTGGTTGGAGAAGAGGGAAGGAGAGGAGAATGGGAGAGGAGCAAAGGGCGCTAAGGAAAGAAGAAAATCGGACTCGCGCGCGGCATGGAGGTAGTGGTTGAGTGAGGTCGTGGTGGAGGGAGTGGCGGCGCAGTGGAGCTGCTATTTTGGTGGGATTTGGTGGATGGTGCGTCGGTGAGGTGGTTCGGTGGGAGAGGGAGGAGAGGTGGTTGCGCCTGGTGGGGCTGCTGTGGTGGCGAGCTGATCTGGCCTCGTTAGCGACTTGAGGTGGAGGAGATGGGGGGAGGTGGTGGTGGATGAAAGAGGGCGCAGAGCGGCAGCGCTGTGGAGGTAGTGGGGGAATAGGCAATATCCTAAAAGTACAATGTGTCTTATGACCTAAGGAATCGGTTTTGGGGGATATACTGAAACTAAAATCCAGATTCTACATTCTTTAATTTCACAAGAATGTAAGTGAGTAATATCCTGTAATGTGTCTGATTCTCCTCATGTAGACTGTTACATCGAAAAAATTACCGCTCGAGATTGCGTTGGACTTCAGTTGTAAACCTAAGTGTTTTGACTGTCTGAGCTGCTACTTGGTATATCTTTGTCTGTCAGGAGATGGTATGCAATCATCACATCTTGCAGTACCCTAGGCTAAGCTTTCCTCCACCTGTTTTATTGGAGATCTTTTTGTTTCTCGTCGTACTCCCAAATCCCTCTTAACGAATATATAAACTATAAAACAGCAACCCGTGATTTGCTTTGAATCATCAAATGTGATCGATCAGTATGTGGGATTGGACGGCATGGGGTGTCGCGGATCTATCCATAAAGTCCACTCTTTGCTCAAGTGTTAGATCTGATTATTGCCACAGGAACGGCTTGAACAGTTGCACTCCCGAAGGTAACACAACAGATAAACCTTTGGGCGTGTGTACACGGAAGATGCCTGGTTTCCTCCCTTTCCGGGTTCAACCCTGCAAGCTCTTCAATTTGCGCCCTGAAGGAAGCTGACCTAAAATGAGAGGTTTTGGTTGAAATGCGTAAATTATCAAGATCAAAGTGCCCACAATCTTATGCTGCAAGTCATTTTGACTGAATTTTTTTTATTCAAACACTAACCAAGAAGATGATCAAAGACATGCCTGGAAGTGACACCGTCAATCATCAGACCATGACGAATGGAATCGACAATTGGCGATAAACTTTCTTGAAGACGAGTATGAAAAGGAATTTGGTGGCTAAGGATCAATACAGTACTAGTACGTGTTCTTATCAGCTTTTGCCCAACAGGCATAGCTTGACGTCTCCACGAGTCATGCCTACGTTCTCATGCTGGCTACGAAACCAACGAAAAACAACGGGGTACTTGCCAAAGAAATCACGGAAAATAAAAAAAAATGGGGTGAGATGTCCATGTCTATTCTTAGCATTTTTCTCTTGTCCAGACTATCACCATAGTGACCGATTAGCTTACTCCAAAACAGAGAGGGATTTTTTTTATGTGCGTGTTTCTTCTTAATTAAAGGCATAAACTTTACGAGACAGTTTATGCATTGAGATTATAGTTCACTTACAACCCGAATAATCTAACCTACATATATGGGATATTTGTATTATTTTTTGTTGATGGTTTTTTGCTATGATTTATGATGTTTGGCTAAAAATAAATAGTAATAATTAAAATAAGTGACTTTTAGAAGGAGAAAGTGGGCAGTAAAAAAAAGTGAAGAAGAGATATGTACGTGTGACGGGAGTGAGAAGAGTGAGATGTGTGATGCACCCGTAACCCTCTACTTTATTCCCGAAATGAGATGGTAATGAAAGAAGTGAAGAAGCCGTTTCAAAAAATTAGATGTTCATATTAGTTTTTCTAGATTAAAGACAATACGAATAGAACCTAATGTTGCATGCTTGGGTGAACATAGTATATATGTGAAATGAATAGTAGCATAATCTGACCTTAATCATAATTGCTTTGTGATGACGGTAGATGTCAGAGATATCGAGGTGAACGACGTATACAATTTTGGGCTCGAAAAGTCATTTAGAGAAACGGATTTAAGAAACCGTTTGGATAAGCCGCCCCATTTATTTTGGCTTCCAGAGAAGCTGAAGCCAAAAGCCACAAACTAGGGCTGTACGTTCGGTTTTTTCGGTTTAATCGGTTCGGTATATACGGTATATACGGCAAATACTGTTTTAGTAGTTCGGTTATATACAGTATTTTTAGAAGTACGGTTCGGTTTCGGTAAATACCAATTTATTTCGGTGCGGTATCGGTAAATACCATATTTACCAAAGTTAATGCGAATTGCTAACGATATAGCGACTAGTGAGACAAGTAGACGATAATACATATACTTGAAGTATAGAAAATCAGAGCTTTTATGTACATATGTAATATATACATTGAGTTGAACAACATAGCTAGCCTAGCTCAGTTGGTATAGATGGCATGGGGGTTTTCAAATCTGTGGTCATGGGTTCAAAACTCACCGACGGCATAATATTTGATTATTTTCGGTTTATTCGGTTTTTAGCCGATTTTTCCCGAAAAAACCGAACCCAGAAAAAACTCAAAAATTGAAAACCGAACCAAATACCGAATACCGGTCAAACCGAGTTGACCGGTTCGGTTCGTGTTTTGATCCGGTTTTCGATTCGTTGAAAAATGCACCCACAAACCCCCCCCCCCCAAAAAAAAACATGGCCACAACATTGTGACTTTGGCATTTTTTATATTGACTTTTGCTTCTAATTTTGGTTAAAGAATGCAAAAGCCAATATGAACATCCGGCTTTTCGAAACAACTTTTTCACTGCTCTTGCTTCTATTTCGCTCCGAGAATAAGGAGACATGTATACGTTACGCACCTCACTTCTCTTGTATCTATCTTATACATATATCTTTTTCTTACTTTTTTATCGTTCATATTTTTCTTCTTAAAATTGCTCATTCAAGTAACTGCTATTTATTTTTAATAAAAAATTACCAGCTATAATAAAGAACTATCGATCTCAGTCAATGCGAACGCCTGGTAAACACCCTTCATGTCCAAACGCCTCAGGTTAACCGTTTTTAATGCTTAACGCAGACGCTTGATATTTTGTGGAGCCAGAGTGCCGTCTGGTGATGCGGTCGCCGTCGTCTCTGTTGGGCTTGACGTTGACGAATCTGTGACGCGCATCTAACGGCGTGAGGACAGATAATTAATGTGCCGATCCGTTCTTGGTTACACTTCAAATCCGGCTGCCCTTGGTGACATGACCTTGCTGGGTCACGTCATGCTCAGCTCACCTGCAGAGATGTAGCCCTCGTCCTGGTGTTACTGTATGCTTGTTTCCCTGGGTCTCGCTCGGACCACAGCGATTTGACGGTTATTGGCTACTCCCATATCCACAAATATTGTGGAGGAAAAATGATCCAAGGCTGCTGATTCGATCTTGTAGCGAAACATTCGGGTTCTGCAAGTATTAAAATCGACTTTGGTTTTCGATTTCTATTTAGAGAAGTGAGATACTGATTTAGATATTTTAATTTTAAAAAGTGATTTCTTTATACTGTTTTCAAAAATGGTTTTTTTAGGCTACTAGTCGGTCTCTATTATCTTCTCTTCGTCTGCGTCTTCTAAAAATAGTTTTTCAAATTTTATTTTAATAATCATTTCTTTCAGAATTTACCCTAACTTATTTAGAATAAAATATTTTATTGTTATTGTTGTTTAGCTATTTCTTTCAGATGTTACTATTTTATTTTAGCAAAAAGCTCTAGTCAAAAGCTATATCCACTTCAGCCAATTAAAGGTTGTTCATATTGACTTTTGGCTATAAATTTTAGGTTTAGCTTATGAATAGTAATAACTTATAAATTTTAGGTTTAGCTTATGAATAGTAATATTGGCTTTTGGCATATTGGCTTTTGGCTTATAAATTTTAGGTTTAGCTTATTAATAGAAAATCCGATCTGAAAATGATCGGAGAAAATTCTAATTGGTATCCGATCGGACGATCGGCGACACGACTTAAACTACGGGTTATGCAGCTCAGGAGTTGTGTAGGCGGTGGTGGCACTACTGATACCATGAGCGCGTAGAATATTTGAGGCAGTGACGCTATGTATAACTAATGATTACATATATATATAGTCTAGTATAGCTAATGAGAATACATAACTAATATGAATATAAGACTAATTTGAATATAATATAAGATTAATATAAATTTAAAAAATTAAGTATAAAGCATTAAAAGTTGTAAGTTTGGTAACGTCAAACTAACAAATACGACCAGGCCGCTAAACTTGCTGATTGTTTGGTCATGCTCCGACGATTCCTTCGGGGCACGGTGCCTGGGCAGTGGGCGGCGGTACGCACATGCAACGGCGGCCGTGGCAACCGTCAAATTCCCACCCAACCAAACCACCCCAACCGACCGCGCGCAGTTGGGCTCCTGCCACAGGCCGATTGGTAGTAGTTGGGCCCGTCTCGGTACGTCTGCAGCTCCACACTCCACAGCCCGCGCGCCGCGGTACCGTACGCGAGGGATTGGTGGGCCCAGCGCGCAGCACGCACTGCTGGGCCGTGCGGGAGGACGTATCAACCTACGGCCTTCGTGCGCGCTACCGTGAGTTTGTTGTTGTCACAGGCCGTTCTTGGACGCGTACGATTGCCATCTCCTTATGTGTAGACCAATCTATTTCAGGGCTATTGGGATTTATACAGCTCTATCTAGAACTAATCGAATAGTTTGGTCATCTGTGTCAGATTAGAAGACACAAGAAAAGCAAAAATTGCGGCTGGATCGGTAGAACACACACCACTAGTCCACTAACCATCTGACAAGCAACATGAACAATCCATCCCGGCTGCTCGCGACGAGCCGCCTTCCACCCAAGCGCTGGCCGCGCCTTCCCTGTGCGCCACCACTCGCTGCCTGAGCTCCTCCCCCTTGCTCCTTCACCGTATTCATGACGAACGGGCCCAGCTGCGCCAGCGGTTCGCCGCTCATCCGGAGCGGCTTGTCCGACTTGTTCCACACGTCGACTTCACGGTCCCGAACACGCCCTCGCCTTCCAGGACGTACGTCTGCCCGTCGTCGTCCACGGTGTACGGGCTCAACACCGACACGCCTTTCAGCGCGGAGCACTGCGTCGACCGCACGCGTACGACAACTTCTACGGGCCAGCCGGCCATCACTATGCTCCGCTTCCTCACAGTGCACGGACCGCGGGGGGCCGCCACGGCATGGCATAGTTCTTCTTCATCTGCAGCGTCGTCGCCAGCGAGCCCGTCAAGCTCTTCCGTGCCGCACCCCTTGTCTACTATATAGAGTAAATGTATTGTATATCCTAAGCTCCCGATTGAAGAAGGATCTAAACAATGAAGAGCCTGCAATGCGCGCTCAACCTCTTGGCCGCTTGTTCTGAAAAGTGAAAGTCATCACATAATAGTGTATGGAACTTGCTCTGTAAAAGTTGGTTTCAGGCTGGACGAGGATGGCATGCGCTAGATGTGGAAGAGGCTAAGAACAAGTTGCACATTGAGGGATGAGGGTTATGTTAAAGCTAAAACAGCGGCACGCTAGATCTATACCCGGGCAAGAACAGCAAAAGAAGCACAAGCCACTGGTGATAAGGAGATAGCTATATGAAGTCTACTCCTTATGAAGATACCAGGGGATCCAAGACTTGTGACTGAGAGTTTTCTGCTGAAGAGATAAAGGATGGGTTTTTTTTGCTGTGCCAATAGTTGCAGTTTATATTTTTTAACCCTAGCGTAAGCACTTATGTGAACTAACTGAATACCGATAAGCCGATAAACCACTTCAAAAAGGCTACTCCAATAAACCACATTGAAACGGTGGTGGAGAAGTTGTTCTATTTATTTGTTTAAGAGAAATTATAAGCTGAAAGAGCTGAGCCAAAGGCGCAACAGTTGGAGAAAGAAAAGCTAATAATGCAGTGGGACTGTAGGAGATTGAAGCATTAAAAGTTCTGTTCATATATTTTTATTTAGCTAGCATAGGTCCACTAATTTGTGCAGTTAGAACATAGTGGTATTTTACTTGCAATGTAAGTACTCTTCCATTATCAAAATTTTATGTTGAACCTATGGAAGGTTTGGCCTGAATTTCTCATTATTTTACCACCCTGAGAATTTTCGGCCCTGTTCTTTATGATTTCTAAACATCGCTTTTAGCTTTTGCTACAGTAACTAACTTTTAAACGGAATATTTTTTTAAGATGGGATCTACAAGTTAATTGTAGTACACGTTAAAAACCTAATATCTCTACTATCAAAAATCGCAAGCGAGTATCTCTCTTTCCGTAATATCTGTCGCAAACAAAAAAAAGTTATCAACCGCAGCAAAAAAAAACAGCCCCTTCATCTTGTTGGCAGGATGAGCCCTTTCTTTTAGCCACTGAAGCAATTGATCCATCTACAACACATCATGCTTGGTTATGAATAGTACAGACATTAATGGAAGAAAAACAACAAACCCAAGAACACTAACTACTTTAAAAACCCCAAGTTGTTTCAATTAAAGGAAAAAAATGTCAATTGACCATAGATATTTTTGCAAGACACTGCAATCTCCCCAAAGCCTCATGAATCTCGTTCAATCCAATGGAGCATGACACTGGAGCCCATCAGCCAGTGAGACCGATATCTTTCCGAACCGCCTTTGCTCTCCATCCCAAGACTCCTCTCTGATCTCATTCCGGCTAAACAAGGCACTGGCTTGCCTGTTACCTTTGCATGGTAGCGCGTGGCGCCTCCCAAATCTCATGTCATGTTGACTGTAGCGTTTGAGTGGATACTGCTGGTTCCTCTAGAACCATTATAGACAAGTATCATTATTTGATCACTGAATCTTTTATTTCTCTTGAAACAAAGGCAAATTGGGGATTAAAAAGAGCTGGGTTGGAGACCTAGCCTACTCAAACAGAAAAACGTACAGCAATCTTGCTATCCACCAAAGTAAGATTCTACTCTCAAATAAACATTGGCCAGCAGATTAGATCAATCAAAATGAATCAGTTGAACCGAGTCTTGTAGCAGGACAGTGGAGTAATAATATCCTGAACAAGTTACAGATGGCAGGACATGTTACATATCATAACAGAAAGACCGAAGGAGCTAAGAGGCGGGGGCTTACTACGGGCTTGGACTTGCCGACGCCGCCGCCCCCGCCGCGTGGACATGAGCTGCTTCAGCGCCATGATACGACGGTAACTGGGATCCAGTCGAGGAATCATGGACACGAAAGGCGGGCCTCCTCTGCTCTTCCGCGCTCGCTCTGCTCTGTTTATTTGAACCGATCAAGGCGCGAGGTGAGGAGATCGCGGTCGGCGCCGCCGGGCGGAGCTACCTAATACTACGGGCGGGAGGAATTGAAACCGGACTCCTGCAGTTTCCGGCCGTCTCATAGGGGATGTTGGGAACAGCGATAGTTTATAGATTCTGGTTAAAATTTTATTATAACTGACTAATTTTTTTACTGTAACTGAGTTGGTTTATTAAGTATAATTAAATTTAAAAAATATAAAAATAAAAGTGACATGTTAACCTATCAAGAGCAATGCAAAAGAATATGAAAAAAAATAAAACACAAAAATCAAAAAAACAAGAGAAAAGAGAAAAAAGACAAAATCGTTACAGTACCTGAGAAGCCGTCACAGACGCAGACGTCGACGTCTATCACAGAAGCCATCATGAGCGGCCCTAATCGCAGGATTTTAAAAGCATAAGAATAGGAAAAACGTAGGACTGTAAAGCTATGGACTCTTGAGTCTTATAGAAACCGCAGGAATTTTTGACATAAGGTGTATCGCAACTCTCAAAAGAAAATTATAACATGATATTAGATCTCATGCTAGAATTCCTCTAAAACTTGCAGGAATTTTTCTTATCCTATGAAATTCCTTTGAAGTAATCCTACAAATCAAAAGTCCCTCGTAGGAATTTTTTTGAATTCCTCTATTTTTCTTTTAAATCCCTTTCAATGAAAGTGTCCCTCAGCCTTTCAGCAGACGAAAACGCAGTAGGGATTAAGACGAAAGCGCGATGTTGGGCTGCTATGTTTACGTGTTTGTGTGTTGTGTTCATAGCAATTACGGACATCCTCGACGAATTTCCATTTCGTGGGCTGAGAAGCCGCCCACCATCTCTGGGCCGAACTCGCACGGACAGCTGCCAGTCCGCTCCTGGACAGCTGACGGCCTAGTCTGGGCCCGTTACAATTTCTTCCACTTTTGTGTTGAAAAATTTATTAATTTTGCTCTACCAATCATCGCCCCTGCTTAGACAAGTACAATATGGCCGTATTTTTTTTCTAGCATGTCCTTGTAATGCGCTTTTGCTATGTGCCCGTAGTCCCTTACTTTTTCAGATTGAGTAGCTTCGGAGTTTATTTTTCTAATTTTCGTGAAAATAAGGTATGAAGTATGAAAGTATTAAAACATCTCAAAAAATCTTTAAGTATAGTCATGGTAGGAGAGGGCATGTTCCATAGCTAGCCAGCTATGGAAAATTTTAAGATCAAATTAAGAGGACGCTCGTTTTAGCGATAGTTTCTGGTTTTTAATTGAAATTTCACTGTAGTTAGCTTTTTTTAACTGTAACTGATTTGACTTTTTAGATATAATTAATTTTAAAAAATGTAAAAATAGAAAAAAAACATGGTAACTCATTAGGGATAATACAAAGGAACACGGGGAAAAATACAAAAAAGCATAAAATATCTAAAAAAATTCAGAAAAAGACGAAATACTGAATAGTGAAAAAAAAGCAGAAGCTGAAAAAAGCCTAAACGAGCGGGGCCTAAATTGGATTTGCAGGATAAAAAGACAAATACTTAATTAGCGATTTTAGTTTGATTTTGAAATTTCGTAGGATCTGACATGCCCTCTCCTATATCTAATAATATTTTGATAACTTTTCAAAACCTCCACCCTTGATTTTCATGCATTTTTGCAACAACGAGCATGTTTTCACAACATATTTTACTCTTCCATGGTGACAAGTACTAAGTTTTTTTTGTAGCTTATGAAAGGCAACATCTCCATGACATTGCGCAGAAACTTCTCTGCCCAAGTATACAAAATTGGATGCTTTTTTTTAGAGTCATGACTTGGTTTTCTACAGTAACTATCTTTCAAATAGAGTATTTTTTAAGACGAGGTCTACAAATTAATTATAGTAGACACAGTCTTAACTTCATCTATATCAGCCAAAATCGCACGCGAGTATCTCTCTCCATACTCTCTTACGAACAACGAGAATTCAAAAAATTAAACCAGAAGGTATAAACCATAACCCAAAAGAACCCACCTAATTATAGATGCTGAGGTAGCTAACATCGTGAAAGAAAAGGGCGCCTTTGTTCCTCAAAAGGGAAAAAGGATAATGCTAATCTCCCAAATTCGCACTAATATAGTATATTCGTATTGGTTTCTATTTTTAGTTTCTTCCTAAAAAAACCAAAAGCCAAGACATATACAAGACATCTGACTCAGCTGACCGTCTCCCATCATCGCATACCTGCTTCTACCGCCTCTGCCTCCCTCCTTACCCAAATCCCAAGACAATGCAAAACCAGCTGCAGAAGATCACACAAGAGCATGTGAGCTGCAGCTTTCGTACATTGTAGATACTGCCCTTATGGAATCCAAACTGGTATATTTTGTACATATATCCAAGTTAGTGACAATCCTACCGATCTCATTAAATCTGCTACTAGAGCTTAAAAGTAATAGGCTGTCATGGTTTTTGTATGTATGGAAAGTTAGTGTTCTGGGTCATTTAACCTAATGCAGGCGGAATCAGAAGACAGCTGGTTCATTTCATTTTCCCCTCTTGTTAATTGGTCACGATCATTATCGTTTATAAATTTATCTAAAGAAGTGAAACGGGCACCATTTTGTGATCTTGTTTCCTGTATAGTCTCGCTGGTACTATAACACAGATGCATCTAGCTGTCGTATGTCTCAAAACCACGGCACCAAGTAAGAATGGTTTAGGTCAAAGAGAGTTGGAATTAATATGTGAATCAATCACTAAAGAGTTAGCGGATTGAGTCTTGTAAATATTTATAAGTGTGTAAAATATGTGTTAGTGAGGTTGATGGGTTTCCTCGGTAAGCTTAATGGATCATACTCATTAAGGGGTGTGCTTGTCATTTAGGAGTGAGAGAAGGTGGTAGTCTCAAGGATTCTAGGGTTAGATTTTGTTGTACTATCTTGTCTCATTCCATAGTTGTAAGAGAGAGAAGTTGAGAGTGAAAGAGTGGTGCTTTGACTGCACTTGTAATCATCTATGTGCATGTAAGCTTCGTCCTCATCTAAAATAGGTTAAAACTTTGTCTTAATCATGTTTGTGTTTGTGTTCTTACTTGGCTTTACTTGCTCTTGAGCTAGATTCGTGATTTCGGGCTCGTGAGAGTTCTAGATAAATCCCTTGCTTAAATTATCTTGTTAGAATATGTGAGAATAAATTTGGAAGACCTCATATCTTATATTTTGATGAGTAAGAAGTAATTTTAGATTTAGGATTTTTTGTCTTCTTGTGAACAAGATCTGATTCTTTTCAATCCATGAACTGAAGTCTAAAATCCTTGTATTTCTTGATTGATTTAGATTTATATTATCTTGAACAAGTCTCATACAAAATTTGAAAGCATTTGGAGATTTTTGTAAGTTTTTGAGATTTAAACTTTTGTCCTGAGAAGTGTTCAGGTTTGAAAATAGGGGATTGATTGGACTAGCTCCAGACTTGCGGTCGGACCGGCGGCAGTCAGGCCGGCTTGTAATCAGTGGTCAGACCATGTGTGTGTGAAAGAGGTTGATTTTGTTGGGTCTTGGTTCTAAATTTGGTTTTCATAACCATGTTGGTATAATCTAAACTTGGTGAGTAGTACCGAGTTACCGATGGGGTGATCACGAGGGATAAGTATAAGTATGTTGGTATGATCTGAACTTGATGAGTAGTACCTAATTACCGATGAAGTGAGCACAAGGGATAAGTAAAGTGCTCCAACATTACCGCGATTCTTTGGACAAGGATGCAAATATCAAAGACGAGAGTTGGGTTTTCGTGATCACCGTGCCCTCGCTGAATCGCCACCGGCTGTGCTTTGTTAATCCAGAATACCCAGTCCCAGGTTCATGCAACCGCCCAGTAGCAGTTTCTCGCACCTTGGTCTCAAAATTATGCATGATCAATGCAGATACTGGTGGTGCTGAAGACTTGCAGCACAAATGCTGCATAATTCTGCGATGGAATCTGCAGATCTAATCACCAAGCCATCTGGGAGTACAGGGAGTTGGAGTACTGGTAGTAACTACCTTGCAGATCTACTGAAGAGTAACTAGCTCACGCAAGATCAACGACAAGCACAACGATAGCTCAGACATAGCAATACCCATACACGATGAACCGACCAACACATCACAAAACAAGCTGCAACGACACAGGCATGAGGCATTGCGTCTCTGACACTGGGCCCCAGCACCCTCGACACACTTTATTCTAGCCCACGTCACGCGACCCCGTACACCCAACACCTACCAGTACACCACTCAACGGCAAGCCGTGCCACGGAGAGAGTACACGGCTGCCACCGTCCGCCACGGCGCAGGCATGCGACGCTGAGCCAGCCCCTCAGCGCTGGCGCGCGCGCGTGCGGCCTCACTCGCTGGCCTTCTCGGCCTCCGCCTCCTTGGTCTCTGGCTCGCCCGCGGGTGCCTCTTTCACCTCCTCGGCCGCGGCGGGCTCCGCCTCCGCCTCCTTGGTCTCTGGCTCGGCCGCGGCTGACTCCGGCTCTTTGGCCTCGGCCTCTGGCTCGGCCGCGGCTGGCTCATCCTCCTTGGTCTCCTCCCCAGCCGCGGCTGGCTCCGGCTCTTTGGCCTCGGCCTCCGGCTCGGCCGCGGCTGGCTCCGCCTCGGTCTCCTCCTCAGCCGTGGCTGGCTCCGCCTCCTTGGCCTCGGCCTCCGGCTCGGTGAGAGCAGGCACTTCGGCCTCGGTCTCGGCCGGCGCCGGGACCTCCTCCTTCGGGGCCTCCTCGGCGGCCACGGCCGGAGGCGCAGCCTCCACGGGCGCCTCCTCGGTCAGCACGGTGATCGGGGTCTGGACCTGCACGTGTGCACGACGCATACACATGTTAGCACTACACTAATAAATCTGGGTAAAGTTCATCATGTACATGCGCATGAATAGGATCGAGCTCATCAAGATGAACCGTGCATGAGATCATGTGCAAATTAACACAACAGAATCATATCAAAAGATGAATCAAACGATGGATCTATCAACATGATCCAAGCACATATATGAATCAGATCGATGAGCTGGCTAGCTACCTCGGCGGAAGCCATTGGTGATGATGCGGTGGTTACTGGTTAGTTTATGTATCTAGTGTATATGAAGAGTGGCTGGCTAGAGCTAGAGCTAGCGTGACTTATCAAAGAATGGGAGCTGTGTTTGTGTGGAGCAAGGGGTTGAGATGGATGACCTATATATAGTGGCCTAGGAATTACAATACGTGCATATCAAATGAAAGAGAGAAAGAGAGAGAATAAGAACAAGTGGTGTCTAAACGGATCTGCCTAGTGAACCAACCCATAGCTCATTACTGTAAGAATGGTCCACGGCACGGCACTAGGGCGTACACCGTGCCTCGGCCGGCACCCCGGTATGGCATGTCACCACGCGGCCTAACGTGACACGACCCGTGCGGCATGCTTGGCCTATAGGCACGTGTAGCCCAATGGACACGACTCATTTGGCATAAAAATATGACCATTAGGCATATTTGGCCTAAGCATAACCTGTTTAGCACGAGTAACAATCGATATATATATATATATATATATATATATATATATATATATATATATATATATATATATATAGCCATTTTGTGGCTATTTGTGAGTTTAAAAATATAAAAAAAATTCAAAAAAATCTCAATTTTTTTCTATAAATAGATAGTATACCCCCTCATTCAGTCGATCCCTTCTCCAAATTCTCTTGTGAAAATTTTGAAACACTTTATGATAACTTGACCAATTTCAAAATAAATATGAAAATCCGAAATCCAAATTCAAAATACTTTGTAACACTTTGTGATAACTTGACCAAATTCGAAATAAATATGAAATAGATGCCCAGCGACAGCGGCTTGAAGAGCGAGCCGTCGATGACGAACTTCCGGCCATCCGTCGCTGGTGGGTTGGCTCTCGACGTAGTCGAGGTCGCTGTCGCCCCTCCAATGTGGTGCCCTAGCCGAGAGAGGATGAGGCGGTTAAGGGAAGTCGGGGGAGGAGGGGTCACTGGGGGAGGAGGGAAGCAACCGGGGGGTCGGGAGGAGGCGGTGGGGGAGGAGGGAGGCGGCCAGGGGAAGGGGATCGTGGGAGGCTGGGGGAGGAGGAGGGCTGCGGGGGTGGAGGGAGGTGGTTGGGGAAGGTCGGGGGAGGAGGGGGTGGCGGGGGAGGAGGGAGGCGGCCAGGGGGTCAGGGGAGGAGGAGGGCGGCCAGGGGGTCGGGGGAGGAGGAGGGCCGTGGAGGAGAAGGGAGGCGGCCGGGGAAGATTAGGGGAGGAGGGGGTGACCGGGGGGGTCGGGGAGGAGGGGGAGGAAGGAGGCGGCAGGAGAGGAGATAAGAAGATATGGAGGGAGGTTGCTGATGCAGTGGGAAGAAAATAAGGGGAGAGAAGAAAAAGATAAAGAAAGGAAAAAAGAAAAGAGAGAAAGAAAAAAAAGAAAGAAGAGGAGAAGAAAAGAAAAGGAAAGAAAAAAAGAAAAGGGAAGAAGAAAAAAAAGAAAGAGGAGGAGAAGAAAAGAAAACAAAAAAGAAAAGAGGAGAAGAAATTAAATGTGCATCTAATAAAATTTATTATTCGCAGTTATTTAACAATAAGCATTCCATTGCAGGTTAAATTATTTTGTAAAATCTTGTTAGTTGTATTAAATTACAAACCCCCACTAATAAACATTTATGATTATTGACAATTAATTTAGTAGTCACATATAAATGGTAGAAACTGATGGTGGTGGCGCCTCCAAACCCTAATTGGTTTTAGCCATCCGCATGTGTGGAGCAGTTGTCGAATAGAAACGTTAGAGACAGAAGAAAATGATGTGCAGTTATGTCAATGAGACGGACATATGGTTTTTTTATCTACCTTATATAGTCGGTTATTGTAGACTTGCTCTTTGATCAGGGGTTTAGACCGACGTATCTGATCGTAGACATCTCTGACCGAGGGAGTGGTCGATACCCATATGATCGGAGCATATTCTCCTCGACCGCGGTATATATGGTGGCTATTTAACTAAGTTATATTTTGACTGTTATTATAGGCAGTAAGCTATGTATTATGAATTATTTAATCTCATCATTTGTAATTATGTGTAGATGCAATTATTTAAATGCAATCTGTGTGTGAAAGCGTGTAGTGTTTTGGAGAAATCATGCAATAAATTGATTAATGAATCATGGGTTACATATATAGGTCTCTTACTTCTATATTTGAATAACCGGTTTATAAAAATAATACCCGGGCAAGGAAAAGGAAAATGACGGCCACCGTCACCATCGTCGTCACCGACTTTATTGTGTATAGTTACTTCCAGCTACGTTTGAATTTCTGACGGTGCTTGGGCTTAGCCGGAAACGAGGTGGACCGGTACGGCACAGCACGACAGAGTGACTGGGTCAAACCGACACAATACGTAATAACCCAAAGCACGGTGGGCCCGGACCGTGCCGGTCCGATGCCCACCTCTAGCTCTGAGGTGTACATCCCAACGTTCTTGCACGTTCTGCGCCGTGCTTGCCATCGATCCAGAGTTAATTAAACTCCTTAGTTAATCCGTGAGGGAGATTCGGTCTGCAATTTCGATCGATTAAACGTATTGATTAGTGTTTGTTTTGTACGAGATTAGGATTAGAGGTAGCGGGAACAGAGACGGTTGTCGGGTTAGCAAGCGTGAAGACAATGCAACTGGAACCAACGAACGTGCACCTTAATAGTACTGAGGTGATTTTGGAATTTAGGTTAGCCCTCCTCTTAAGGTGGTCAGCTACACCTAGCTAGATAGCAGATAAGCTTTTTGAGCGATAGATATGATCTGTAGTTTTGTTTGTTTTGATGAGATATGGCTATCAATCAAATGTCGCATAAATTCAGCATGAATTGTATTGTTTTATGTGAAACTCTTGTGCTCCAAACGGGCACCAAACTTTGTTGACAGAAATACCGCAAAAATGAGGCCAAGAAACCATGACAAGCTATCCGTAAGGTTCAACCGATATGGCTGGCGATGTTGAAATACTTATAGTGTCATGCCATGAGGATAATTAGAAGGGATGTGTTATAAGGATCGGCATGTATGAATTATGATAGTTTGGATCGATAAGCTCAGTCTCCCTGGAAATGTGGGGCACGAATTAGAATTGAATCTTTATGGGTTTGGAAAGAGACATATAATAGGATTATGATGCTAAACCCCACCTCATGGATCATAGTTTGCAGTTAAACAGAGAGCTCAAAACTATATAGACATTTGGAGATGCTTTTCTTGCTTTCTAGGATTGGTTGTACACGTCCTAAGTACTCCAATGTATACAAGTTTCTTTTGAAAGCATTTCCAAATTTTCCAAACAAGCCATAATTACAACTAGCAGCTTTGTCCCTGGTTAAGTGATTGCATGTGTCACTCTTTAGAGTTCATCAGGGCAATTATTACAGCAAATGGAGACCTGTATTACCTTTGGGGTTCGTCTTCTTGCTTTTTAGGCAGCTTTATCAAAAAGCTAGCATAGAAATATGTAAGATGATCGTACAGCACCGCAGGAGTGGTTGTCCATCGATCAACTTTGTCTCGCAAAATAAAGAAAAATGCAAGAGGGATGTCGTCAGCAAGACAGCGAGATTAGACTCATGTTAAGTACTACATTGCGATGGGGCACCTTGCCACCTCATTGTCACCAAGACAGACAAGCATGTTTGTGTGTACCTCACTACAGCCTGAAAAGGGCCAAGGGATAAACACGTCCAAGGTAGCTCATGGGCGACTCACTTCAATAGACGGGTAAAAATGCAGAAATTTTACCGTTTACAGTTCAATTCCCGCATGAACAGATGGACCTCATATCAGTGAAATCGAAGCTAGGATTGCTCTCTGTTCATTTCGACAGGTAGTCTCCTTTTCTATGCTCATTTCTGCAGAAAAGAAAATATTCTATGTTCACTCGTGTAAGTAGTCTTCTTTTCTTCTCTAATTCTCTCAGATGATTTGAGTACCAACAGAGGCTGCAGTGAATGCTGAAGTTGGGCAGCTTCCTTTTCATGAATTCTTTGAAGTCGATTTCCTCCGCTATAGGCAACATTCATTTTGCTTTTTCTTGAAGCTTTTAGCTACTGGGTCTGTTTTTTTTGGCTGCGATTTTTAGTTGAAATTTTTAAATTTTAGCTATTTACGACAGAGATTACGAAGAAAGAGATACTCGCTTGCGATTTTAGATGGTATAGATATTGGGTTTTTAACGTGTACTATAATTAACATGTATACTATATCTTAAAAAAATATTTCGTTTAAAAATTAAGTATCATAGTAAAAATCAAAAATCGTTTTAAGAAACTGAAAAAAAATAACCCTGTAACTATTTGTTTTTGGCTGAACCTGAAGCTTCCGCTGTGAGTGGGGCCTGAGACCACCCACTGGGTCGGATGAGGTGAGATAATACGGAGAAAATGATCAGTAGCTTTCGGAGACACCGAACATCCAGCTCGCCCAGTAGGATGGGCATCGCTGCCAAATGACTGAGAAATATCGGCATGGCCGGCTGTCAGTGTGGGCCCCACGTGCATATCCACTCGGATCTCCCGTGGCATCCGCTCTCTTTCGGTGTTTGTGATTGCCACCTTCTCTCGTATGCGAAGGCCATGATTGCGAGCATCCGCGGCGGCGCCGATTAACTAGCAAAATATTATTCAAACGTAATTTCGAGAGATAGTATAGTGTTATGCTAAACTAACATTTTTAAATGGTAGCAATCAACTATGTTTCTGAAAACTAATGGCCAATAGAAAATGCATGGATATGTAGCAAACTCAAACTAGCAATCGATCTTAAATATTAATTTTTCAACCACACAATAAATAAGAACCGAACGACAAACTTGACATGACATACATGAATAGCACACACTCCTTTACGAGAAACTTTATTTTGCAATGTTTTTGTTTCGAGGCCACGTACTGGCCACGAAATTGCTGGCCGCATAGAACAAAGTGGCACATTGGAGACCATGACCCGGAAGGCAATCGTGACGTGGCGACAGGGCTAGGACGGTGGAGCGGGCCCCACTCGCAGTCCCCTCGAAACAGATGTCTGCACGAGTTCCACTAGTGAATGACGTGTAATGCCGCCAATATACGTGCGCCCAGGTCATCCTGCGACCACCTGCAAAGGCCCCGCTCATTTCGGTTTTTTCAACACAGTTTCACTTTCATTCACTATCACTACTTCAACTTTTTTTCACTATTCACTACACTATCCACTAACTCATCGCTATTCCGAGGTTTTTTTTTCAAAAACAACCATGATTTTTTTTTCAATAAAAGTGAAAATGAATCGCTATTTCGATCACCCCCTTAATATGTCCAAATTCGCTCGATCTGTTGATCTATGGAAACCACGAGGCAAATTTTATCTGATGTGCCGTTGAGGATGCGAGAACTGGAATTGAACCCTTTTTTTTTGCGTTTCGAATATAACCTACAAAGTAAGACTAAAATTTGTCAAATATAAGGCGAGCTCCACTAATAGTTTGTTACATAGGTTACAAATAGATTCTTTTAGATTGTGTTTTTACCTTTTGACTTATAATTTTTCATTTTGTATGTTCGTAAGAGACAATATGTAAAAAGAAACAATTGTATACGATTTTAGCAGATATATTGAACTCGGTATAATATGTACTGCAATATATCTGTAGATTTCGTCTTAAAAAGACGCATTGTTTAAAAGCCAGTTACTGTAGCAGGAAGTGATAAGTTAAAATTAAAGCAAAAAAGAATCCAGCCTACATTTGGTGTGAGCTCTTGGTTTGTAAACCGAGTAATACTTTGTCGGTTCAAACCTCTTTAGGATTTGTTTGGAAGTTAATAATTTTATATAAATTTCAAAATAAATAATTCAATTTTATGTCTAGGTTGAATCCTGCCCTTGTAAGTTCAAATGTGGTTCATTGGTAATGCAATATTAATTCAGTCACATGTGGATGGTCTCCGAAAGCTGTATCTAGTCAAGTACAGAGCTGTTCTCTGTAGTTGATCCAAAGGCATTAACTAGTCACTAGTATAGTCTTTGCAAATGAGTGCCTATTCTTGAAAAAGAAAAACTCTTTTGCAAATGAGTACCAAAAAGAATATATAGTAACATGTTTATGCATGCTCAACTAAGATGAATCAAGGTGTGAATTGTACTGCGTTAGTGGAGTATAAATTCACTCTTTACCTTGTCTCTACATCAGTTGAACCCGTGTTTTTTTAGTTTGAAATGTGAATTGATCTGATGACCCTGATTAGTGAACTATAATCTTTTATCAGCTTGATAAACAAAACCATATTTTTGTACGAGAAGCGTTATAGGCATGAACAAATGGAGCGCCGACACGTCGCCAAAGTTGGCACCATGTAGCAACTGCTCCTTTGTGATTGGACGTGGTGAGCTCACTGTAAGTAGGTCATCCCCTAACTAATAGATGCTCCATAGGCTTTCGCAAACAAATGGATGAAACAAAAATTATTTCCAGACATATGTCTGTCGAGTACCAATCGACAACGCATAATTAGGATGACCATGTTTATGTCTGCCATTCCAAAATAATAGAGTTGTTTAACGAATGATGAAGCTCTATTTAACCATATAAATATATATACAGAAAATCTCTTTTCTACACTTAGATGTAATTACATCTTATATCGTATATCATAATATAGGAAATATCTCGCGTAACGAAAGGTATATACATGTAGTAAACAAGTATTTAAGACTATCTAGGTGATATGTATATTTTTTAACATACTCCTTTTTATGTGTATATATAAAAATATTTATAAAATACGCTAAAAACTATTGACTCTCTTATAATTTTTTTCATGTGGTTCACATTAGAGTATCTTATAATTAGTATACGAGTATATCTAAGATGATAAATGAGTATTTCAAATTTGTTTAGGTGGTATATTAGATATGGGTGTAAAAGATATGTACGCGTAGTATACGAGTATTTAAGACCATCTAGGTGGTATGAATAATTTTTCAGAGATAGTATGTACAATTTTTTTTAACATATTCCTTTTTATGTGCGTATATAAAGGTATTTATAAAATACGCTAAAAATTATGGACTCCCTTACAATTTTTTCATGTGGTTCATATTAGAGTATCTTATAATTAGTATACGAGTATATCCAAGATAATAAAGGATTATTTCAAATTTGTTTAGGTGGTATATTAGAGGTGGATGTAATGACACCCGGGTGTAAAAGATATTTTTCTTTTATATATATATATATATATATATATATATATATATATATATATATATATATCCATGCATGGAGTGAGTTGATATATTATTTCATTTCTAATTAAGTAGTTGGCGATCGAAGATCTAATAGGGCTTGCATGACATCTCTGAGACTTGGCCCAAGAAAACTGCTACTCAAGTTGGCATCTACCTATGCGTGAGCAATGCTAGTGTCAGTGACTTAATCCTCCGAACATTGCTTTTGCACCACCTGACATTGTTGAGGAATAAAGAGAGTATCTTTTCGTTAAAAAAGTTACGAAACCGGTATCCTTCTGTAATAAACTTAAACATAGAGAAGTTAAAGAACATGCATTCCTACATTTAGCTGGAGAAAGACCATTTCTTTCATACAAATGGATGGATCCAATCTTCAGATAATCAGATTCACGGGTTGCTGATGCATCCTCCCTTGCATTGGTTCGTTTGCCACGTTTCCGGCCTAACTACCACAATGCAGCCGGCCTTGCAGCTTTCGTGGGCCTCCACACAAAACAAAAACATAATGCCCTTCAATCCTAATCAATAGGCCCATAGGTCGGCCCGAACAATATCCCACTCGCCCGCCCCCTTGATCCGCTAGATGCGACCGCCGCCGCCGCCGCCGCTGGAATTCGCGAAACCAGCGGAGCAACCAGAGATTAGATGGAGCGCGCCGTGCGGGAGCTGTGGGAGGAGTCGCGCGACCTGCTGGGCCTCCACTCCCCGGACGGCGTCTCCGCCGCCGTTCTGCGCGCCGACCTGCCTCCGACCCCGCTCGCCTTCCTCCGCGACCACGTCTCCCCGTGCCGCCCGCTCATCGTCTCCGCTGCCGCCACCCGCCACTGGCCCGCCGCCTCCCTCTGGCCCTCTTCCTCCTACCTCCCCGACGCGCTCCGCTCCACCTCCGTCTCGCTCCACCTCACCCCCGACGGCCGCGCCGACGCCCTCTCCCCGCACCCACAGCTTCCGGGCTCCAGGTGCTTCGCGTCCGCGCACGTCCGCCGGGTCGACTTCCCCACCGCCGTGCGGCTCATCAGGGGATCCGATCCATCCGCCGGCCTGGTGGCGTACGCACAGCAGCAGGACGACTGCCTCCGCGGGGAGTACGCGGCGGTGGCCGGCGACGTGGACCCGCACGTGCCCTGGGCCAGCGAGGCGCTAGGCTGCCTCCCCGAGGCCGTCAACCTCTGGATCGGCAACTCCTGCTCCGTCACCTCCTTCCACAAGGACCACTACGACAACATCTACGTCGTCGTCTCCGGCGAGAAGCATTTCCTCCTCCTGCCCCCCACCGAGCACCACCGCCTCTACGTCCGCGACTACCCCGCCGCCCGCTACGTCGCGGGGCAGGAAGGAGAGGGGGACTTTAGCCTTAAGTTGGAGATGGAAGAACCCGAGAGGATCGTGCCGTGGAGCAGCGTGGACCCGTGCCCGGCGTCACCGGAGGAGATGGCTGCGCAGGTGTCATCCTTCCCGCTCTACTTCGAGGGGCCGAGGCCGATACGCTGCACGGTCCGTGCCGGCGAGATGCTCTACTTGCCGAGCATGTGGTTTCACCATGTCAGCCAGAGCCCCGGCCCTAATGGGCTCACCATTGCCGTGAACTACTGGTATGACATGCAGTTTGACATCAAGTATGCCTACTTCAACTTCTTGAGGTCATTGGAGATCAGTGTTTCTTCGTTGAACAACAACGATGATGCTTTGGAAGGTGATCTTGAGGAGAAGAACGATTGAGTCGACGAATTGTGAGTGTTTTCGGTTTCAGATCGATGCGGTAAGGCCAGCATGAGCAGTATATGGCTCAGTTTTTTTGTGTTCATTCTCTGACGGTTTTTCAATCTTTGAGAGTAGTTGCTCAGTGCTTGGATTTTGATAACCTGCCGTGTCTGTTGTACACCATTTGAAGCTGCCAAATGGCCTATCAGAGTATCAGGTTTGATTTGGTTGCAAATAGAACATTTTGATGGCAATTTCTAACTGTTTATTCAGAAAAGGAAGATGTATTCTGCCATGTTTCTTCTTTCTGTTCCAATGGTCATGCTTACATTCTGCAGGCTTAAAAATGGCATCTTGTGCAAATTATGCACGTTTCAGTTCCAGATGGATCAGAGGGAAGACAGACAACATCAATCGATGAGCTCTTCTGAGTCTGGCAGTGTTAGTGTCTCGTATCGTAAACTTGCTTTCAATTCTACATTGCACATACATAATTGTCTTCACTCTTCAGTTCGTTTGTTTATGACGAATTTCTGTTAACTTTACCTCGTACTCATATGAGCTGTTGGAACTGAAATGTACTTCGATTTGCGGTCTGATTCTTCCAGATGACTGTTCTGAAATTCATTTTGAAGATCTTTTGTTTAATTGTTCTCATCATCATAACATTAATAATGATTCTAGGTTACTGAACACAGAATGCTTCCAGATTACCGCACACAGAATACTTCAACTCCAAATCCAAAACTGCTAGTTTCGTTTACTCATGGCCTTCACAAGCATAGCCACACAACATTTTTATTTGTTTAACTACGTTGTGATTCGTGAATTATTCTATAACCCTTCTGGCCCCTGCCGTATCTCACTAAATAAGTACCAGTAAATAGCAATGGATTAACTCAATCAACAACAAGATTAGCAATACAAATTAGAAATCGTAGACAGAGGCTTTGCTGCAAACAGTTCTTCAAGCTGCTTTGGCCAGCTCCCTGTCCACGGCCACCTTCAAGAAGCTGCCTTCCTCGACCACCATCTGCACCGGCAGGAACCCGAGCCCATTGGCCACGGCGAGCATCACCTCCTTCATCTCAGCCCGGAACTCCTCCAGGTCCACCGTGCCATTGCCATCCCGATCGAACCGCGCAAACAGGCCGCGGTAAAGCTCCACAAGCTCATCAGGACTCATTGCAGCCTCATCAACACCAAAGTGCTTCTCAAGAACTCTGAGGCTCATGAGCTCCTTGGCCATCTCCGAGTAGGAGAGCAGGCCGTCACGGTTGGTGTCGAGGGCCGCGAAGCGGTCCTCCACGGAGGAGTTGAAGGCGCCTTCGTCCTCGACGAAGCTCTGAATGGTCTTGCCATCAAGGATTTCTACACTCATGTCGCTGATTCTCGAAATGTGGTTGTATCAGAGATGTTCTCTTGGTTTGGTTTGAGGGAATGTGAAGCTGTGAGTGCTGCTTATATAGGCTGGTTAGCCGGTGGTTTTTTATGTCGGTAATATGCTATGGGCATTCAGTGCTGTGTTGCCAACTGCCGACCAGCTTCGGCGTGGTCGTGGAGCCAACTATGGTTTTTTGGAGTCGGTAGTATGCTATGGGCATGAAATGCTTCTGAACCAAGGAACGTTACAAGTTGTTGTGATGCTCGGTTTCAAGCCGTCTTTTGCGATTATTGACCTGGCAAAAATACGGAGGCCGCGCAGAACATGCTGCGCCTGTGGCCGCCCGCATCTGTACAGTCGAGTCCACTGGTTTTGACGTGGCCATTTCTGTCTACATGTCATGACTTTAGTAAGATTCAAGGCATTCTGGATTCTTGTAGCATCTGCATGGAAGTTTCTATGGGTGTCGTTGATTCGGGTAGTCGCAAGGCTAGCGGTATGCGGTATTTGTTCGGTCATCCACCTAGTCGCGAAAATACAGTCTATTCGGCTCAGTTACACGGCCTAATAGGTGAATACGCATTGCATTATAAGGATTAGTAGACCTGATTTTGGTACAGTGGATAGCTGTAACATTTGGCTGCTATGTGCAGAAAGTCAAGTAACCATCTCTGCTATTGTACAGTAGCTAGCCTTCGGTCCCGTTGTTTTAGTTTTTTTTCAGCTTCAATTTTTTTTTTCACTATGCAGTAATTCATCTTTTTCTGAATTTTTTTTAGATTTTTGGGCTTTTTTGTATTTTTCTTTTTTTCTTGTGTTCTTTTGCATTATCCGTGATGGGCTATCATATTTTTTTTTTCTATTTTTACATTTTTTAAAAATTTAATTATGCCTAAAAAGCCAAATCAGCTACAGTAAAAAAAAGTCAGCTACAGTAAAATTTCAGTCAAAAGTCAAAAGCCATCGCTAAAACGAACGCTACTAACAAGTATCATAATAAAAATTTTGGTGATATATATGTTGACTAAAAACCAAGAACATGGACAATGCTAAGACGACTACTAATTATGGCCAAGAATATGGACAGTAATATATAGCCAATATATGAAGGGTTAAAACGCTTGTATGACAAGAAAAAATAAGGCTCACCTCGTTGCTGTGGCCACACTTCTTGTTGCGGCAGTTGGTAGACCTGAGGGGAAGGCGTGCATAGCACCTGCAAGACATGGCAGCATGTGAAGAGAGAAGTTAGGCTACGTACAGCATGAGTAGCCGGAAAAATTTTTGCTTTTTAGTTTAAATTTTGAAAGATTGTTACAAATAGATCCTTGGAGAAACGATTAGCAAAAATAGACCCCTCCCACAGCGCCAAAACACATGGCGCCGAGGGTATATATCACGGCGCCATGATATTTGGCGCCGATATATGGCACGTAGGAGCTAGCGTGCGTAGCACGGCGCCAAAGGCCATGGCGCCGTGATATGTAACAACGGCGCCAAAGGACACGGCGCCGTGCTGTGCAACAACGGCGCTAAAGGATGTGGCGCCGTGTTGTGGGACTTAAGGCCGAGCGCGGCCGCCCGGCCCCCTCACCCCCTCGTTGTTTTCTCTGTTCTTCCCCCAAAGAGCGCGCCGCCGTCCCCTCCTCTTCCTCTAAATCCATCGTTTTTGCTCGGTTTTTTTGGTGATTTTTGTTCCAAATCGACAAAGCAAGGTGACCTCCCTCCCCTCCCTTAATTTTTTCGAATATATATTGTTTATTTGAGCTACATTTTGTGGGGAAATAGTTGAAACCCTAGATGAAATTTGATGAATTTGGTTCGGTTTTAGGTTTGATTTGCGTTGAATATGCGAAATATAATAGTAGTTATGGGTGTAGATTCATTTTTAGGCTTTGATTTGAATGAAATTGATGAATCCATAGGGTAGGTTTAGAAATATGATATATGTTTTATTTTAGGGTTTGATTTGATATGATATGAATCTATGTGGTAGGTTTTGATTTTAGGGTGTAGATATGATATGGTTTGATATGAAAGTAGGGTCCATTTCTTGAAATGTTAGGTTTAGGGTTTGATATGATTTTAGAAACAGGTTTAGAAATAGAGTTTAATTTTCGTTAAAAGTCACAGCATTTTGTTGTCGTGGCCGATTGGACTGAGGAATGTTTGTTTGTTAATTATAGATGAATAAGATTATGACTTTGCACCATGGTGGAATTGTGAAGAGAAGTCACAATGGAGGTGTTGATTTGGAGGGTATGGAAGAGACTACGTTGCTATTTAGGTCAAGTCCGTCGTATGGTGATGTCATTTGTCGCTTGAAAGAGAGGCTGGGATGGATAGATGAACATGGTGATGTCGTTATAGAAGGATTAATTGATGTTGGGTCGTCAAAGGGGCCGCGTATAAAGAGATTGGTTCCGATTGGCAGCGACGGTGAATGGGATGACTATGTGGCCGTCATTTTGGGCACAGAGGTCAGAGCACCTGACTTGTTTGTGCGCATGGTGGTGAGAGATCCATCACCTCCTAGGGCTGTATTCGATCGCAATGACTCATCGTTGGTTGGGTCATTGGGTCATGAAGAGGTCGAGATGCAAGTTGAACCCTCGGCTCAAGTATGTGAGGTTCTATTGACTCAGGTAGAAGCTGACTTTGAGGATGTCAATGACCGGTCTGTTGGTGGATTCGACGAGGAGGCAGTGTTTGAGGAACCCATGGTTTGTGAAGCATCTAACAGGGTGGATGTAGAGCTTGCGGGAGATGAGGCTGCTTATGAGGATGCGAGGGCTGTGGACTCAGATGATGATAGGCCGGTCCCAGGTTTGACGTCTAGCAAAATTGTGCTATTGAGAAGAATGTTTCCTGGCCGTGACCCGCTGGTGTCCGATTACAATGACCTAAGCAACGCACATATGGCTGTAGCGGATGGAGGGCAAACGCAGAGGGACATACCTAGGCCTGGGGCTAGTATCATAATTCAGAAGGGTCATGTCTTTGAGGATATGTCGGCATTGAAGATGTGGTTGAAAGAGTACTCGATCGTGCACAACCGTCCATACCAGGTTAAGAACTCATACGCCCAACGTCGGTACACCATCAAATGTGAGAGCGCAAGGTGTGCATGGAAAATCTGTGCTAGGAAGGTGAAGGGTACGGAGAAGTTTAAGATTACAACTGTGGATGGACCGCACAACTGTGGGTCCTCTGAGCCCGGTCAGAAACATCGTCAGTTGACTTCTCGGTTTATTGCAAGCCGCTTGTACCCTATGATAAAGCACATGCCGACGATGCGCGTGACAGCAGTGATAGAGGCCGTTAAGCTAAAGTGACATTACACAATCAAGTATGGGAAAGCATGGAGGGCGCAACAACGTGCTTTGAAGTTGATTTATGGTGATTGGGAGGAGGCGTATGAGCGTTTGCCGGCCATGTTAAACGCAATAAAAGCGGTGAATCCAGGAATACAGTATGTGTATGTGCCTAAGCCCGATGTATGGGTTAATGGGAGGCAGGTTTTCTTTCGAGTATTCTGGTGCTTTGGTCAGTGTGTCGAGGCTTTCAAACATTGCAGGTCTGTTCTGTCAATTGATGGGACGTTCTTGTTGGGCAAGTATGAGGGGATATTGTTGATTTCTATTGGTTGTGATGCGGACAACTCGCTTGTGCCATTGGCTTTCGGTTTGGTGGAGAAGGAGGACAAATCCAGCTGGGCTTGGTTTCTACGGCTTGTACGGATCCATGTGGTTGGTCCGGGGAGGGAGGTATGTGTGTTGTCTGACAGGCACGCTGGGATCTTGTGCGCCGTTAAGGAAGTTATGCCAGGACATTCTCCTGTGCATCATCGTTGGTGCACACGACACCTTGCGGAGAATTTGTTCAAAAAAGATGGGGTGAAGGATAACTTCGCACTTTTCGAGGAGGTATGTCGGCAGAGGGAGGTAAAGCTGTTTGAGGAGAAGTTGGAGGAGTTGAAAACAAAAACTAATACCGAGGGCCGTAATTGGATCAGAGGGTTAATGAGAGATGTGCATAAATGGTCAAGGGCTCATGATGCAGGGGGGAGGAGGTAAGGGTTCATGACTAGCAACATGGCAGAATGCTTCAACGCATTGCTTAAGGGATCACGGGGATTGCCAGTTACCGCAATTGCCGCCTTCACTTTCTACAAGTGTGTTGCATGGTTTGTTAACCGGCACCGGGAAGCCTCGGACATGTTGAGGGCACATGCACGTTGGCCACCTCGTCCTCACGGTTTCCTTGAGAAAGCGAAGCTGCAGGCCAATGAACAGGAGTACGAGTGTTTTGACCATGTGACGGGCTCGTATGAGATTGGTGAGAGTGGGGGGATGACCAAGGATGGAGAGCTCCGAGAGGCCCGAAGGCATAACGTCGTGATTACATCATTCACATGCACGTGCGGTGTTCTCGACAAGTTCCATTTTTTGTGCTCCCACATGGTGACCGCATGTAGGGCCCGGAATGTCGATGTTGACACCAAAGTCCCGACGGTGTTCAGTGTGGCTGCTTTGGTCAGGACCTGGGCACCACGGTTCGAGCCATATCGTGATGAAGGCGAGTGGCCAATTTACACGGGTCCCAGGTACATAGCGGACGAGGGGTTACGTTGGCACAAGAGGGGCAGCAGGAAGCGGTCAAGGTACAAGATAGACATGGATCGGATACCAGGTCGCACCAGGAGGGGTAGGGCAAATCCCTTCGTTGAGGATCCACAGGAGACACACTGCAGTACGTGCGGTCTAATGGGTCACAATTCACGGACGTGTCAACGTCGTTCTGGTCAGGTAAGCGGCGGGCATAAATTTTAGAATGCACATGAATTTGTTATTCTTATCTTTAACGTATTTTGTTAGTCTTTTCATTAATGTATTTTTGAATGAACAGGATGGCGAGGTATCGGCTACTGGACCCGTTCTACGAGGAGGAGCACCGCGGCAGGCTCACAGAGGACGGCGAGGTACATGTGTTATCGAAATGTATTTTTTTTGTGTTACATGTGTTGTCATCATGCAGCTAACTGTTAAAGTATTTCGCAGGAGCTTCACATACTTCGTCCTCGAACCCATAGTGGGTTCAACTTGATGGTCTACGACGACCGCTACACCCCACTGCTACGCCGTGCTGGCCTTTACACGGTTGCTAACCTAGTGCGTCGGGGAATGCCGGCCTTCAACCCCGCAGCCTTGACCGCACTTATCGACAGGTACATCTGTTTCGGGTCCGTTTGTTTTTGTTTTTATAACTCTACGTACGTAACTAATTCTTTTCTCCGTGTACTACTAACAGGTGGAGGCCAGAGACGCACACGTTCCACTGCCGTGTGGGAGATGACCGTCCACGCCGAGGACGTGGCGATGATACTCGGACTTCCCCTCGAGGAGAGCGGTGGCGATGTGGTCGGCGTGTCCGACGGTTGGGAGGCACGTGTTGAGGCCTTTTTAGGCACGGAGTTGCCTCCTCCCCCAGATAATGGCAAGCGAGGGCGTGTGTTGGGGGTCCTCCTTACTTGGTTGCGTGAGCCTTTGGTACATGCCCTCCGGGCGTGGACGAACCCGTAGTGACCTTCCACTGCCGAGCTTGGGTCCTCCACATGTTCGGAGCCGTGCTTTTCTGCACAGCCATGGGGCCGCTTCATGGATGTACATTCCTTTGCTGGGCTGGGGCGGCGACGCCGACGATTCAGTGGGGCTCGGCGGTCCTCGCCTTCTGTCACGCCCGACTTTGCGAGGCTCGCGACGGAGGGCTCGCACATCGTCACTCAGTGGATGTGTCCTCCTCCCGCAGATCTGGATGTGGACACGCCTTCCGGTGGGCCGCCCTGCGCAGTTCCAGACGCAGCCTTGGTTCCCATAGGGTGTGGACGACCTCGGCCCGACTGTGGCGTACCTCTGGGACCACGTCTCAGCCCCGTTCGCGACCACTTAGCGGGCCTACATAGAGTGCAGCAATGAGCTGGACACTTTGTCTGCCAGGATGGTAAGAAATTGGTTTTCTGGGTTTTTTCCTACTTTTCTGGGTTTTTTCCAAGGCTAATCGGATTGCTTGTGTGTGTGTGCTTACCAGGTGTCATGGTAGCCTTACTTGGAGCCACCGGTGCTAGCTCTACCGCTAAGCACCATGTGCCACAGAGACTTCCCCCTTTGGAGGATGAGGTGTCCACGACCGCTTCTCGCTGTGGAGCTTCACCTCCTCACAGAGTGGCGCGCCAGTTTGGCTTTACGCAGTTCCATCCCCCCCAGCACAAGTCGACTTCCATCGAGTTGCACAAGTAAGTTACAATTTTTGTTTCATTCACAATTCTATTGGTTCTTACTTTCACATCTATTTGTTGGCATCACTACATGTGCAGGTTCAACAGGGTCCGCCAAAGAAAGATTACGGACTTCGCTCACCACCACCGAGATTACGTGTAGTGGTGGAGGAAGATGGAGGAGAACTGCGAGCTGGACACCACCCCCCACACCAACACCAGCTACCGGGAGTACTTGTCCTGGTATCACACTGCCACCCGCCACTGTGCTCACGTGTACAGGTGGGCGATGTCGACTCACGCGGACCTCGCCGTCCGAGGACGAGGACACCGCGTCACGGCTGTGGGCTAGGGAGGCGAGTGGTCGAGGCCGCCCGTTATCGATCGAGTGGTACGGAAATTATGATATTTGTATTACTTCAGTTCTATACGTTTATCTCGAACTTACATTGTTTCCTTATTTTTTTTAGGGGAAAATGGTTCGAACATCGGTCGCCGAAATCGATGAGGCGCTTCGCTACCCAGTTGGCGGACCGGACACCGAGACCGGCCTGAGGGCAGCATTACACGTACGAAGATTATTCGTTAAGTTAGCCATTAAGCATGTGTACTATTCTAACATATCATTACTTGCAGAGACTTAAACGTCGCCTCACTCAGACGGCAGGTCGTCTAAGTTGCCGCGTACGCTCGTCGGTAGACGTGAGCATACCGGCGGCCTCCCAGCATTCAGGTGCCTCCACAGCTGCAGGCTCGTCGTCACATCGTACCAGGCCAGCGTCCACGAGGAGCGCGTCACGCACTCCGACTCCGAGTTTCAGTTGGGACGTCGGTGCCGAAGACGACGGCCACGACGAGGACGAGGTGGAGCAGCATGGCGCCGTGGAGGAGCACGAGGACGCCGAGGAGGCTCCTACCCACGACGAGATCGGGTTATCGCAGATGCTCGACGCACCATGCACTCAGGCTTCGCAGCGGCCTCGTCGTTCGACTCGTCCCCCACGCACGTATACTCCGGGGACTGATGCTCTGGCCAAGGGCAAGGGAAAGGCCAAGAGTCAACGAGATTGACTCTATTTTGATGTTCATGTTATTAAGGGTTTCCAGACATATCATGTTCTACGTGCAACGTTCATGTTATTGAATGTTTTTATAAATATGTGATGGTGTTCACCTGTTTTTGTATGTGTATATGTATCTGTGTATGTGCATGTGTTTCGTAAACACAGTGATCGGTTTTTTTTGCAAGGTCAGTCCTCTCGGCGCCATAACATGTGGCGCCATGTATGCATACTTCAGCGCCACAGGTTATGGCGCCGTAGTATACACATACGGCGCCATAACCTATGGCACCGAGGTACCCATGCATGCCACATCGTATGGAGTCAATCTTTGTTTTGTTTTTCTAGAGTTAAGCATTTGTCATATCTCTGCGGAAAGCAGCCATCTTTTGTTATGTCTCTGCGGAAAGCAGCCATCTTTTGTCATGTCTCTGGGGAAAGCATCCCTCTTTTGTCATATCTCTGGACAGAGCAGCCCTCTGTTGTCATATCTCTGGGCGGAGCAGCCCTCTTTTGTCATGTCACTGCACAAAGGTGCTCTCTTTTGTCATGTCACTGCACAAAGGTGCCCTCTTTTGTCATATCACTGCACAAAGCTGCCCTCTTATGTCATGTCACTGCACAAAACTGCCCTCTTATGTCATGTCACTGCACAAACCTTTTTTGTCATGTCACTGTACAAACCTGCACTCTTTTGTCATATCTCTGCGCAAAGCAGCCATCTATTGTCATATCCGTGCGCAGAGCTGCCCTCTTTTGTCATGTCACTGCACAAAGCTGTTCTCTTTTATCATGTCACTGCGCAAAGCTGACCTCTTTTGTCATGTCGTTACACATACCTGCCCTCTTTTGTCATATGGTAACTACAGTACGTTATCTCGTTTGATATAAATAGCACGGTTGGGGTGCCATGCCATTGTATCTAGAGAACCCTGCAAATCCAACACTGCGAGCTCATTCTCTTTTGTTGTGAAACATACCATGTCGGAAGCTCATGGGCCAGTCGAATATAGGTCACCGAAGGAAGACCTTCCCTTGAAAAGGAGGGACAACTTCGGTCCACAATACCGCTTGATGCCAAACCGGTGTGCTCAACCAGCGTGGCCGAAATGCACACACAATGAGGACACGGTCGTGCAGGTCATCGATGCCCCTTTGGATGGCGGACGACGTTTCTTCCGATGCCCACGCTCTGGGGTACAAATTGCTAGTAGTTCATATTTTGTTATTGCTTATGGAGTCTCCAAGTTTACCATCCTTTCCTGCAGATGACGAAATGCGACTTCTCCCGCTGGATCGACCCTCCTCATCAACTTTACATTATCATTTATGTGAATGCATTATGGGATCGGATATTTGAGTTCGAGGAGCGAATCGAGACTCTCACTGAGGAGAACAACGACCTCCGCCAACAGATACAACGCGAGAGGGGCAACGAGGAGGTGGTGAACATAGGAAGCTCGTATGATCTCACATGTTGCTGCGTGAACCCTAGTTGTATATGTGCGTGCCACTACCACGACGACCAGCCACGTCCGAGGCAGCCCCCTCAGCAACACTCTATGTGGGTGCCACGAGGCTCGTTTGGCATATAGTCAACGAGATGTATGGTTGTATCTTCTACCAGTATGTGCGGTTGCTATGATATGTACTAGAGAGAGTTATTAAGCTTGTAGTACTTTCTATATTTTCTATATGTGCGTCGTGCCATGTTGATGATGGAGTACTTTCTATTTTAACTATCAACATAAGATCTCCTCATCTTTTCGCATTCATTTTTTCCACGTGTTCAATATCACTTTCCTTCCTTTCGCATTTCGATTATTCCTATCACGGTTGCCTAAAAATATCATTAAATTTCTTCCAATAAAACAACATAACATGATCGCAAAATGTTATTGCCAGTTGATCATATTTTTCACGGTCAGCATTGTACGAAATTCACAAATAACATTCAAGTCTCAATAACGTAGAACAATATCAATTGAAATTCCGTCAAATAAATAAGCACGATACATAGCATTACGACACAATATCATAGAATATTTCACAGATTCTAAAAACATAAATAGTTTCACATACATAGTTCATAAATTCTCAAAACATACATATACGTCCAGATCAAACATACATATCAATAACCTACTGAGTACATCGAGGCCACTTCCCCTTCCTCTGTGCATCAGGGTACTCCTTAAGGGCTGCCTTGACACGTCACGCTCTCTCTATCTTCTTCTTCCTTTCACCCTTGAGCCTTGCCGCGTCCCTCCTACGCTCCTCCTCGCGGTGCTCCCTCGTGGCCTCCTCCTGTTTCATCCCCCTTTCCTACCTATCCTTTCTTTCTTCATCCCACTTCTTGGCGGCGTTAAGGTACTTCTTGTCATCCTCAGCGATCTCGGTGTTGATCTACTGCTCAAAATCACAAATCGGTGGAGGCTCCTGGAGATGTACGCATTCGTTAAACCAACATGATTAATACCAAATCGATGAATCGACAATACAACATACCATCTGGTCGAGGACGACAGCGCCACGTGGCGGATCGAACTCCCAGTTGCCGTACATCCAGTACCTCTGCCTATATGTCTCTGGTTCGTCCGACCTCTCGACCTTGCAAGGATCGCCGCAAAAACACATCGGCACGGCAACACCGGGTGGAGGTGGTAAACGGGTGAAGCCCATTACAACCTAAAACGCAAAATTAATAAAACAACTATAAACGAGTATCTATCATTGTTACCCAAATCAAACCCTAAATCAAACTATAAAAACGAATTACACCTACAACTATTCTTATATTACGCATACTCAACGCTAATACAACCTAAAACCGAGCCAAATCAAACTAATTTTATCTAGGATTTCAAATCTTCCCCTCACGAAATGTACCTCAAACACAACGTATCTATTGCAAAAAATCAAAGGAGGAGAGGGAGCTTACCTTGCTTGGTCGGTTTGGAAGCAAAATCGCGAGAAAAAACAACGGATTAGCGTGGATTTGGAGAGGAGAGAGTGGGGGGGCGGAGCTGTGTTTGCTCGGGCTGAAGAAGGGAATGAGGGGGCCGGGCGGCCTTGCTCGGCCTTAAGTCCCAAAGCACGGCGCCGTGGCCTTTGGCGCCGTTGTTACATAGCACGGCGCCATGGCCTTTGGCGCCGTGCTACACCACGCTGGCTCCTACGTGGCATATATCGGCGCCAAATATCATGGCGCCGTGCTATGTACCTTTGGTGCCATGTGTTTTGGTGCCGTGGGGAGTCCATTTTTGAAAATCGTTTCCCCAGGGGTCTATTTGTAACAAACTTTCAAATTTTGGATTAAAAAGCAAAAATTTTACGAGTAGCCGCCTCTGCCACCGCCGCGGAGGCGGAGCACCAGGTGAAGCGTGGACTCCTTCTGGATGTTGTAGTCGGCCAGAGTGCGGCCATCCTCCAGCTGCTTCCCCGCGAAGATGAGGCGCTGCTGGTCCGGCGGGATACCTACAATTAATCTAGCCAAATAATTACTCAAGAAAACGCACAATTTCCATGTCTCTTCATGCACACTTCCGCCAAAATTCCTAGCAAGCCGATCGAGCACGATGACGAAATTAAACCGGAGAATTAACCCAATACAGGGATCTGTGGCAAAGTCTGTTGCAAGTTGACAAAGAAAGAAGACAATCCAACATTCCAACCCTACCCCTCTCCTCGGATCAAAAGGAAATTTTTGATTTTTAGCTCCACAAGACCGACCACCCAGACCGCTCTGCTCTGCTCTGTTTCAGATCAAGGTGATGAAACACGGCAACATGAGGGAGGCAACGAACCACATTGCTATATTACTTAATTTGCTCAGTAAACCCACACACTTGTACAGAAACGAAGGGATCGATGGATTTTAATCAGCACTAATATTAATTGAGATATGCATGGCAGAATGGGCCGAAAAGAAGGAGCGGAGAGGTAGGAGCGACGAACAAAGCGGCAATGTAGGTGAAGGTGATCGGCCGGGTAGAGACCGGGCGGTGATCGAGTTGACGAAGAAGATACCTTCCTTGTCCTGGATCTTGGCCTTGACGTTATCGATGGTGTCGCTGCTCTCGAGCGTGATCGTCTTTCCCGTCAGGGTCTTCACGAAGATCTGCATCTTGCCCGCGCTCCTCGATCGCTGGCTCGCTCGGACGCTCGCCTCGCCGAGTGCTGTGGAATGGGCAGCGTCGCGGCGGCGATCATCTCCTTATATACGGGAGGCGGCGCGCCGCTATGAAACCCCGCAATAAGACTTTACCCCACGAAACGGGACGGGATGGGATGAGGTGGTGATCGCCGCTGCTCGCCTTACAGAACAAGAGATTTAGAGAACTGCGCACTTTAGTTTCCGGACCATTTTTTTTCTTTTTGAATTCTAAAAGCTGTTTTTCGGTTTTTATATAGTAACCATTTTTAAACAAAGTGATTTTTTAAAATAAGATTTACAAATTGATTATAGTACACACTACATCGACTTCATTTATATCAGCTAAAACCGTGTGTAAATTTCTGTTACTCTATACCCTCTTACGAACGGCTTAAAAACCATAAGTTATAGCCAAAAACTAAAAATCAAAGAAAAAGAATGACAATTTATGGATCGTTCTTTTAGTTTACGGCTTATAGTTTTTAGTCTTCGTGCAAATGCTCGTGTGAATAAACCAAAAACCGATAATCTGTTTCTAAAAGACTATCCCGATAAAATGCTTTAAAACAGCGACGGAGAAATCATTCCATTTGTTTGTTCGACGAAAGTCATAGGCCATAAATCATAAACTGAAAATAATAGCCCCTGCATTTGTCAAAAACAAAAGGAAGACTTTTTGCAAGTAAGGACAAAGAGATTACGGGACACATATTACAGCATGTAATTAATTCAAAAATCCAAAACCACCGGTAACGCACTTAAAATCTTAAACTGACGAAGAAAGATGGAAATATACTAAAACAACGGAGATGTTTATGTTCTTAGCCACGAGTCCACAACAGTGCATATGTATAGCTAGCTCATGATTTGTAAACTGTAAATCACACTGGAAATTCTGCCGTACGTTCCCGATATCTCATTAAAGGAGTAATTAAGCAGCAAAGTTTTTTTATTTTTTTATACTAAGCAGCAACAAAATACAGTAGCTCAACCAAGAACAAGAATGGCAATGAAAAAATCAGGTCGCTTCAGTTAGGCAGCTTTGGCCAGCTCCCTGTCCACAGCCACCTTCAGGAAGCTGCCTTCCTCGACCACCATCTGCACCGGCAGGAACCCAATGCCGTTCGCCACGGCGAGCATCACCTCCTTCATCTCTGCCCGGAACTCCTCCAGGTCCACCGCGCCGCTGCCGTCCCGGTCGAACCGCGCGAACAGGCCACGGTAAAGCGCCACGAGCTCGTCGGGGCTCATGGCTGCCTCGTCGACGCCGAAGTGCTTCTCGAGGACCCTGAGGCTCATGAGCTCCTCGGCCATCTCGGCGTAGGAGAGCAGGCCGTCGCGGTTGGTGTCGAGGGCCGCGAACCGGCCGTCCACGGAGGAGTTGAAGGCGCCTTCGTCCTCGACGAAGCTCCGGATGGTCTTGCCGTCCAGGATTTCTACACTCATGTTGATTCTTGGAATGTGGCCGTAGAGGAAGCAGAGGAAGGTTTCTTGGTGCTTTGGTTTGAGGAAGCGTGAGAAGCTGGCGAGTGCTACTTATAGAGATTAGAGACTAGCTAATCAGCAGCTGGTTTTTCCAGCCGGTGACATGCTATGGGCATTCGGTGAAGTGGTGCCAAGCGATGGTTATTCTTGGGAAAGGAGGAGGAAGGAAGGCATGGTGATCGTGTGGTGCCGACGGTTTTTGGAGCTGGTAGCATGCTATGGGCATCCAGTGCTTCGGAGCTAAGGGCGTTTCTTTGGTTTCGAGCCGTCTTATGCGATCGTTGCAGCTGCCAAACATGCCAGTACGGAGGATACGCGCAGAATATGCGGAATCGTGGCCGCGTGAATCTACAGTCAGAGTCCATGGGTTTTGACTTTACAGGAAGCAGGCAGGCTGATTTCTTCTCCAAAACCAGGTAGAATTATGACATCTACGTGCGCTTCAAGATTCATCTCCAAAACCAGGTAGAATTATAACATCTACGTGCGCTTCAAGATTCATCTCCAAAACCAGGTAGAATTATAACATCTACGTGCGCTTCAAGATTCAAGCTCCGATGATGGCCGCGGCCTTTCCTGTGATCTAACGGATCGGGTATTTTCTGATCGATCTAGTATTAAATCCGGTTGGTATCAGATTCAAGAAGCCGGATTCAATACGGTATTCAGATATTTACATGTAGATTTGGTAATGAATTTAGAATAGCTGTTATCGGATCAAATAGTTTTGGTATTTGATAATCCGGGTATTATCCGAGCGGATACCCAAGCGGTGCGCGTGCGTGCGACTGGCTCATGCCCGAAGTCCCAAACACTACACATAAGCCTCGCTATGTCCAAGGTCATGTCCCGCATTCCATCGAGCACCCTAAGCTCCCACTTCTCGTGCACCCTGAACCCCCATGTCGCCGTCATCAACCTCGTCGCCGCCCCCCTCACTGCTTCTACCGACGCCGACGCGGGCGAGCACCTTGACCTCTCCCGCCGCTTCCTACCTCGCCACGACGAGCTCACCTCCGTCGTGCTCCACCCTCCACTTCCTCCTCGCACTCCACTTCCTCCACTCCCTCCTCGCCTCCCTCCGTACCTCGCCTTCCTCGCGCACTCCCTCTCCTCCTCCCGCCTCTTCTCCCACCCGCTCGACGCGCTCTCCCACTTCCTCCGCCTCCACCCCACCCACGACGCGCTCTCCACGCTCCTCCTCTCCTCCGCCACCACGCCCCACCCCTCCCTCCCGAGCCTCCTCCGCTATGCCCGCCTCTACGACGCGCTTCGTGCCGCCCTCCGCGCGGCCTCTACCGACGTCCCGCCTGACGTCACCGCCTTCAACGCCCTCCTCGCCGTGCTCTCCCGCTCAAAGCCGTTCAATGAAATCTGTGCCCAACATGGGGACTAGCCCTGCAAACCTCTCTGCCCCTACCTTGTGTAACCATTACTCCCATGGCACCTATGATGGAGAAATATACAAACCTCTTTGCCCCACCTTGTGTATCCATGAATTTTGGACGTATGTAGCACCATATAGCCCCAAAATTCCAAAACTAACATCATACGCGTAGAAATTCCATTTCTGACGCCGTTCCGACCGCACGACTCCGGAGAGGCCGACACGTGTGCAGTTGTGCGGTTCGGGACCGCACGATCGAGCTACAATGGAGTCGTACGGTCCCGGACCACACGACTCTACTGTAGCAGTGCTTAGCGTGGTCGGCAGTGCAAACGTGCGCTCGTGAGACGGTACAGCGCGCAGCACTGCTACAGTAGAGTCGTGCGGTCCGGGACCGCACGACTGCTTGCTACAGTGCAAACGTGCGGTCCGGGACCGCACGACTCCACTGTAGCTCGGTCGTGCGGTGCCAGACCGCACGACTGCACACGTGTCGACCTCTCTAGAGTTGTGCGGTCAGAACAACGCCAGAAATGGAATTTCTACGTGTAGGGTGTTAGTTTTGGGATTTTGGGGGTATACGGTGTTACATACGTCCAAAATTCTGTATCCATTACCCCCCTACCCGTGCTGCACAGCTTGAGCATAAAGAGGTGGCCAAAGCATTCAAGGCCATTACTACTCCACAAGTCACCGGTGTTGCGGCTGGCATTGATGGCCGTAGGCCACAACTATCGACCTTCCTACCAGAGCTGCCTAGTTGCTTCGTTGTCATGGCCGCAGGCAACAGTGTGACTACAGTATTAGGGGCCAAAACCATCGCAGCCGCTCCCTGCGTGATCGACACTAATACCACAAAGCTCAGCTAGTGGACAACCTCAGTGGGAGACGCAAGAACTATTGCAGCGCTAGCCTACAGTGCCGCCCATGTTGGGCCTCCCCACGGATCACAGAGTGTCTATTTATATTCGTTGTGATCAGTCTGTTAAGATAAGATGAGTGAATAATAGATAAAAAAGAAAGAAAAAACGACGTAAGCTGTGTTACGTATCAGCAAATTCTTATATTTTTTGTTGTTCATTGTCTTTCCCATAAAAATATGTGTCCACGGGTAAATCATGTGTGTGATTCTGATGTTGTGTCCCAACACCATCGACCGGGTGTTGCCTCCACGGCACGCCGCCGGCTAACCCAGCAGATCGGCGGAGCACTTGCTTCACTGAACCTTACTGCAGTCATGATTTTCATTTCATAACCGATTGCTTAACTTACAAGTAGAAAGTTGCAACTGCTGGCGGAAACACATGGACGCAGGAGGCTTCAGTTAAACCTTCTTGGCATCTCTGAACGCATTAGCTTATATTCAGGTGGCATGGGAACTGCATTTCAGCCAATTTTGCCTGCGGACATGAACTCTGAATTTGTGAAGTTATGCCTAGTCAATTTCACTCAGTTTGCTGTCAAATGGATGGCAATAGACAGACGCATTTACGGAGTGGTTGATTGATTCGTCAGTTGTTCAACATGCAAACATTCAGCTAGCCCAAAACAAAAAATTCATAACAGCCTCTGCAAATATAGCATGATACATAGTTCAAATGTCATTCAGCATTAGTACGCACTTAGTGCCTACTGCAGCACTAGTACGCACTTAGTGCCTACTGCATACTCAGCAACACTCGTAGGAGTACTAAATTTAGTGTACTCTGAAGTAAACAGAATTCTCAAGACAGCTTCAACGCTACGCAAGTTCAGCAAGAACACAGAGCCTGCGATGAACGGTGTAACGCCATCGCCATGGCCATGAGCAGCCGGTCAAGCAGCTCTGGCCAGCTCCCTCTCGACGGCCCTCCTGAGGAAGCTGCCCTCCTCGACCACCATCTGCACCGGCAGAAAGCCGAGCCCGCTGGCGACGGCGAGCATGACCTCCTTCATCTCGGCCCGGAACTCCTCCCGGTCCACCGTGCCGTCGCCGTCGCGGTCGAACCGCGCGAACAGGCCGCGGTACAGCTCGACGAGCTCGGCGTCGCCCATGGCGGCCTCGTCGACGCCGTAGTGCTTCTCGAGCACCCGGAGGCTCATGAGCTCCTTGGCCATCTCGGCGTAGGACAGTCGGCCGTCGCGGTCCGCGTCGAGCGCCGCGAACCGGTCGTCCACCGACGAGTTGAACGCGCCCTCGTCCTCTACGAAGCTCTGCACCGTCCTCCCGTCCAGGATCTCCACGCTCATCTTGCAACACCTTCTTGAAATCTCAGCTACGTACGTTAGTTTCAGAAGTTTTCTGGTCTTTGGTTTGAAGAAATGTGACAAGGTGTTGGGCGCTATTTATAGCGGCGGATCACCGTGCGGCCGCGTTGGTCTGTGATGTGCATGGCCTTCGGTTTTTGGTGCTCGATCGGTAATATGCTGTGGGATGTGCAAAAGTTGACGAGTTGCGCTTTGCCAAGTGCAACCGTCCACCAATACGCGCTTGAGATGTAAGCCAAGTTTTTGTTCTTCTCGCGTAGTATTAAAAGGCCAAAAAGCCCATGGATTCGTATTCGGGTGCGGCCAATTCTGGTGGTCTCGCTTGCACCATGGTGTTGACTAGGGGTAAAAACGATATCTGATAACTCGTTCTATCTAATATTTATGTCCGGAAAAAACATGAGTGTGGTAAGTAAAATTTATATTCAAAAATATTCATATTTGTATTCGATAATATTCGTATCTGTATTTGAGACTGTTCGTGTTTGTATCCGTATTCAAAACTATTCGATTTATATTCAATCCGTTTTAACTGTAGATGTGTAGTTGTGTAATCATGTTACATAAATTTATTCTACTGAGATTGTTATAGAAGTTATAAAAGGCTATTCGTATTCGACCGAATTAAGTACATATTCAATTTGAATTCATTACAATATTAATTTATATTTATATTTAAATTTATATTCATATTTATTTTAAAAACATAGATTGAGATTGGTGTTCGAGACTATTCGTTCGATCACAGCGATGGCGCCGTATCGTAGGATACTCGGGAATGTGCGCGCGCGGAGCGTGGACGGTGGTGCGCTGCACACGGTCTGGGGAAATCTGCAAAAGGAGGATGCGTTCGTGTTGGGGTGATCGTTTCGGCTTCAGCTTCTAGCTTCAGCTTTTTTTCACTATTCACTACACTATCCACTAACTCACCATGTGGTTTTTCACCAATACGGTGTTTTTTCAGCCAAAAGCTAAAAGCTATCGCTATTCCGATCACCCCCCTAATCCAGAGCAACGGTTTGGAGTGATTAACAATGATTGGAAGGAACATTCTCTGTGTGCCCAACCGATTAACAATGATTAACAATGATTAAAGTGAGACCGGTCAAAGAGTGGCGGCAAGGTCGTACACACTCGCACCTCGCCTGTGTTTCGGAAACAGTTTGAAAATATTCAACTGTCAGATTGATCGTGTGTTTCTGACCAGAAACATTTTGTCCGATTAAACTAGTAGTATTGTACAACCATGTCAGTGTATGTCATATTAATACTAGATCTGGGAGCATGAAAAAAATAAAAAAGATGATAAAAGGTAGGTACTTTTTGACTACGATTGATGATTTTTTTATCTTAATACGAGTGTTTATACAAATAAATCGAATGTCGATAAACACATAAGCGGTTTGGAAAAGCTATCCTAATAAATTATTTTGAAAAGATAGTGAAAAAGCAATCCTATTTATTTGTTCAGAAGAATTTATAAACCATAAACTGAAAATAATGGCAAAAACAATAGGAACTCTCCTCGGTTAAGTCAAATAGAAAATCAGGTTTGTTCCAGCAGCTGGAACCCCATCACTTTCATGGCTAGATATCATGTTTGGCGACTTCACTTTCAGGAGAAGGTGCCGGGCACCAGCATTCCGGCGAGTGCGAGTACATGTAATCCGGCACCAGCAAGTTGGTTTGGTGTACCGACATCACAATATCACATCGGCCACTGGTTTCTCTCCATTGCGGCAGTACCTTTCGAGAAGTTTCTCCCCCACATTCCCATGCTCTGCTGTCCCTGTTCTGCGACGGCGACCAAGAAACGGTCGGCAGCAACGAATATACAGGCCCACACAGCACACGCAACTTAGTGAGCCCATCCCAAGTCCAAGGGCCCAAGGCCCGGCCTGGCCAAAACGAGAACCCAAAGCCTAAGGTCGAGCCCATATAGGACTCGTTTGGGACATAAAAATCTTCCTGATTTACGCGGGAACGACTTAACTGTTTGCTACAAAATTTCCAATGTTTTCAGAGGGGTTCGTGGTCTCTCTACCCTCTCGACGCTACGAAGAGACCACGCCACGGCATGCCTTGCAAGAGAATTGTTATGTTTTCCTTTTCTCTCGCGTGGATGGACGCACTTGTTGAAGACGGTAGACGTGGATGTTTGGCCAGCAAAGCTTGTACTGCATGTTAAACCATTTCTCCCAGTTCTACGTCAAACCTCTCCTTTTTCTCGTTTTCATTTTGGTAGTTCTCGAGTCATTAGTCGCCCATAATTGCATTCCAGGGACGTCTCCACGGCCATACTGAAGACACCGTCATTTGCCTGCAATGATGCGGGGAGAACAAGATTACTTTTTATTTTCTAATTCGCACGCGAATTAATTATGCAGTAGTTTATACAATACCCGTACAAGATTTTGCGTCTTATTTTTATGTCTTATGATACGTGTTCTCCAAATTTGCTGGTTCCTTACCTAATCATGGATTCATTCGTGGAGCAAAGTTATCAAATGCTATCTTCTTCTTTTGGTGTGATGGGATGTCTTTAGATTAATGTGATTGCAGCGAATCTCCCTGGTCCAAACTGCAGAACTGATGGGATATTCAAGAGATATATATATCTACCATGTTTCTTATGTTGTGATCCTTCAAATGGCCGTAATGTAAATGGAATACTCATGTGTGAGGTTGGTCAAAAGTGCAAGAAGATTAAACCTGAAGTTCTGAAGAGGAAATAAAAACAAAAATCTACATTCCTCTTTAACATTCTTTAAAAGAAGAAGGCTTGCTTCACCCTAACAATGTAAGGGCGTAGGCTAACTCGGAAGTGGTCCATAAGGGCAGCAACCACTTAGAACAACTTCTTTTTCTCTCGAAAACGGCAGAGGTGTTTCATTCTATGTTGGAATAGTCCTACATTGATTGTGAAGAGATAAGGGATCTAACTTAAAAATGGGAGAGTCCCTCACCTCATTGGCTAGCTTTTGGGGGTGAGAAGACCCTTACGATCCAACAAGTGGTATTAGAGTCCGGTTCTAACATCTCAGGCCCAATGGATACTAAGTGTGTGAACGTCTAATAGACTGTGATCCTGAGGAACCGTCGGTGTACGATAAAGGGGCAGTGAACAGTTGAGGGACACCAATGTGTGAAGGAGGAGATTGTTGAAATAGTCACACATTGGTTGTGAAAGAGCAAAAGACCTAACTTAAAAGTGGGGGAGTCCCTCACCTCATTGGCTAGTTTTGGAGGTGAGAAGACCCTTACGATCCAACATTCTATTAAGGAGAGCGAATACAAAATGCAAGAATGCCTCGAGAAGCACGCGGGGGCAAACGTGGTTACCAGAGAGACGACAGAGGAGGGAAAGGACTGGGCAAGATACAACTTAGTTTAATCACCCCTGCAGTTGACCAAATTAAGCACTCCTGCTTCATCGAGGCGATCAGGCCAATCAGGTGGAGCACCTGACCTCTGAACAAGATTTCATTGCGCTCCTTCCAGATCATCCAAGGGATCAGCATAAATAAGGGTCGCACAACACCATAGGGCTACTGAAAAAAGCCAAGCGGGAAACAACGAAGCCACTGGAACATGGAGACGCAAACCAGCTTGGCATAAACACACTCCAACAGGAGATGGTCGATCGACTCTGGTTCCTTGTCCCAGAACAGGCATACCTCCAGCGTCGGGATATTGTGTTTACGCAAATGGGAGAAGGTCCAACAACGGGGGTGCAAAATGAGCCAAATGAAGAACTTGACTTTGGGCGGAGCCCAAACTCTTCCACAAGTGTTTCGTTGGTTGCCATGAGCGGGTAGATCACCATAGAGGAGAGGGCCGACTTGATGACGACCAAACGACTTGCTTTGGAGAGCATATTAGCCTTCCATGACAGGAGACGTGCCAAGAGTTTGTCAAGGAAATGGTCCAGGTCGCGTCTCCTTAATCTTTGGTAGGAGAGAGGGATACCGAGATATGAAATTGGAAGGAGAGCAGAAGAGCAGCCGATTGCAGTTTTTGCTTGCTGAAAATTGCACAGGTAAAACAAATTTTTTATTCGAGAACATTAGAGAATTCATAAAAAGTGAAAGGAGGTGTGCCTTTATGTTTGACTAGTACAATCTTGAAATAGGCATTGGTTGTTTATAGTGAAAGGAGTAGTATTTTGCTTCCTACAATTCCAGAAGAAACAAGATCTCAATTTTTCAAGTAGAATGGCTTTAACTGAGAGAAAAAAAGAAATATTTCACTCAATGTTCACATTTCCAGGAAAGTAAAAAAGAAAGGAAACAGAGTTGAGAAATTATGTGCTGAATGCAACTGAATGAGTCGGTATCAAATTTAATTATAACCTGCTAGACATTTTATGTCCATTTTGTGATATACAAATCTCAATGTAGTGTTTTGTAACTGAATCGGAATATGAAAATTCTACTGTGCTGGAGATAATTTGACAAAATTACTTATGTTTTGTTTTGTACATTTTTCTTTTTGATACTGAGCTAGTAGTGTTTTGTAACTGAATCGGGATATGAAAATTCCACTGTGATGTCAAATCCATTGATTTTGCAGTCTATGAATGTGAAGCTTGTTACTTGATTGGGCATGATGAAATGGTACTAAATCTGATTTTGCTTCAAATCATAATTAAGCATGACAGCTCAAGAAATGAAATTTCTTTCCTTTGATGATTAAGGAGTTGTTACCTACCGCTGAACAATTATTATTCTACATTTGATGGAAGGGAAGATGCTTAATCCCACCAGATACAAGCTGCATCAGCTGAGTCAACTGGCCTTCTCACCGACACTGCAATATCAGCTCAAGTAGCCCATTCGGTTGTGACTTGTGAGTTCACATTATTAAATACAATTAGTACCTCAGTTCAGTATAGTTCCTGACCTATTATGCTCCTTCATTTTTTGCAAGGAGATTATGCTCTATTGAACTAGCCAGTAAGAATTGAGCTACACAATTATTCAAAAACGCAAACCCTCTCTTATATTTGGGAGGCTCTCTCACTCTAACCAAGAAATATTTCATTATTTATAGAAAGGTCATCCTCATGAGGCAAAAAGCTAGATGATGGAAATTTGTCACATTTTGTCACGAGGAGAAGTCTGTGCTTGGTTACTTTAACGAAAATGAGTTTGGTCTTAGTACTTTGAGTACTATGCAAGTTGGAGGAATCCTTCTGACAGAAAAGGAGCATTGGTTGCATTGTCAGATTTATAAACCACATTGGATGCACTAGGATGACTTGGAGTCTTCCATGAATAGCCTTAATAACTGCTACTGTCCTCTGTAGTTTTGAAGTACATGCTTGGTCTAAGATCCAGCTCAAAGGATTCCCCTTAAATACAGAAAGTACTCCAAATTGGAATTTCTGAGCTCTGAGGTTTTGATCATAATTGGAATATCTGCAGCTTTTGCTTTTGCAACGGCACTTGGCACACCATTACTTCTGATCACATTGCAATCTTAATTATGTGTCTTACACAACCTTTTCCTGACAAAAATGCAAGAAAAGTTTATTCGAGTATGATGGATCTCGTCACCAGACAATGAATAATCAAGTTTACATTAGTCATGCATCTTGTAGTTTTGCACAATGCAGAAGTATGCAACTTGGTATTAAGAACTCAAATTTTGCAAAAGAAATACAGAAGTACACAATAATAAGTAGGGCTTTACAAGAAAACTAGTATCCCAATTTGTCAAGATGGCATACAATCCTGACAAAATTAAGAAGTGTTTAAAATACCATTTAGTGCTAGTGCTTATGTCCATATTTCATACACAAAAGAGGCACAAAATTACAGACATCAAACGATCGAATGAGAATGGTCAAAAACATCAAACGATCAGAATGGTCATGTACACTTATGTATGCGTACTGCAATACGGAGAAAGTACAGAGCATAAAATTAAATCTACACACAGGCACTAATTGTACTGCAACTGAGAAGCAGTGCAATTTACTCAAGAACGGAACAGAAAACAAGGACAGAAAGAAAGGGCAGCTAATACCTGGCCAGCTTTTATTATGCACCTCTTAGTTGAGAGGGCGGGTACCCACTGACCCACAAGGCCACAAGCCCACAACAGTTGCCACCCATATGAACATCATTATTTATTCTCTTCCTTCCTACATAAACACCACCTTTTTATATAGCATCCCCTCTTCTCAACACTCTTGCCAGTTGCCGCCCTCTCTTCTTGACTTCTCCCTTCCCTGCTCTGCTCAGGTTTGCGTCCCTTGAATTCTCTGCTGCATTTGCAATGCAATGTCACTATGCAATTTGAGAGTTCTATTCATGATTTCATCAATTGCAAATCTATTTCATTATTTAGCTGGGAGCTACTAACTCTTCAATTCAATGTACTGTGATGCTTGTGCGGTTTTTCGCAGTTCTTGATCTCGGGAACATCAGATTTTTATGTAGCACATAATGATATATCTTTTTCTTTAAGTCGAAGCAAAGATTGTGTAAGGCTTGGTGTAGGCTCGAGTGTTCATCAGCTTGGTACTGGTAGTTGGTTCTGGCCTTTTTTTTTGTCATTGTGCTGAGATCTACAAGACTTTCTTTTTGTTCAAGCAATAGTTTATCTGCTGTCGTGATTTGGTAGGTGACAAACTACTATAATGCACCGTCTAGACTGGATCTGGTGATCCTGATGTCTGAAATGATTTTTGCATGTTTGTCTTCTCGGCGTTAGTGAGTGGATCAATAACCAAATGTTGAAACTGTGTGCTCCCAAATAGGCCGCTAATATATCATTCCAACGTACTATATATTGATGTGAATTCTGAAACCTATACTGTATCACCCAAATCTCTTGCATAACAACTCATCGACTTCCCAAAAAGCTACCATCTCGATCACTGAGATCAAACTATCGCACACTGTTCAGCTTCTGATTTGTAACTCTGTCTGTACTTCCTGCATGACCTCAGGGATTTGGATCCGGGAAGAAGAGAAGGCAAGCAAACGGTGCATGATGGAACTCAAAGCAGTCATTTTTACCACCGCCGTACTGGCCGTTCTCCTCTCGTCCCCGGCATTGGCTCAGAAGAAGAGTCCACCCGCGCCGGCGCCAGTGTCACTTCCCCCGACCCCCGCGCCGGCTCCGGCGCCGCACTACGTGGACCTCGCCGAGCTTCTCAGCGTGGCCGGCCCGTTCCACACCTTCCTCAACTTCCTGGAGAAGACCAACGTTATCGAGACCTTCCAGAACCAGGCCAACAAGACCGACGAGGGCATCACCATCTTCGTCCCCAAGGACTCGGCGTTCGCCGCGATCAAGAAGTCCACCTTCTCCAACCTCACCGGCGACCAGCTCAAGACGCTGCTCCTGTACCACGCGTTCCCCAAGTTCTACTCGCTGGCCGAGTTCAAGAACCTGAGCGTGCTCAACCCGGTGAACACCTTCGCCGGCTCTCCGTACACGCTGAACCTCACCGACGACATGGGCAGCATCTACGTCCAGTCCATGTGGTCCAAGCCCAAGATCTCCAGCAGCGTGTACGCGACGGACCCGGTCGCGGTGTACGCGCTCAACAAGGTGCTCCTCCCCATGCAAATATTCAGCAAGGACCCGCCGCTCGCGCCTGCGCCGGCGCCGGCGCCGGATTCCGGGGCGTCCGATCTTGCCCCCAGTCCGGCGTCCGGCAAAGCAGGCGGCGGGAGCGGTAAGGCGGACTCGACGAGCGCCGCGTACAGCGTCGGCGTCAGTGTTTTGAATTGCTTGGTGCTGGCTGCAGCAGGTGGCTTGATGCTTATGTGGTGAGATCAGGAAGAGGGTTCCTGTCATTTGTAAGCAGAGTGTTCATGCTTCCCCACACTTCATTTTATTTTGAATTGGTTGATGGAGTCATTCTTTTGGACATAGTAGGCATGCTGTTAGGATTGAATTGGAGTGTTTTACATCATATCACTCTCATGATCATTACTCATCCGTTGATGGATGAATGAATATGGAAAAAGGTTTCTTACTACTACTCTTCTTTTGTGTTGTTCGTGGACTCTATAATCTCTACACAGCTAGTAGAGTCTAGAGAGCCTCTAATTACATACTGTAGTTGTTTATTCAGAGGAGTTGAAACTGGCACGCAGCTCTTTGATTAACCAGTCCTTTCCTCCATGATTGAATCACCTATTGATGCCTCATGAGTCACGTGAGACATGGCCCAACAAAGAGGTTTGAGTCTACACTAATAAGTTGTTCTTGGCAGAAACAACAAGCAAAAGATTAGTATTTGTTCATTGAAGTCGTTGTGCTGAATCGAAAGAATCACACATAGAGTTTATTTTGAACGTGGGTTCTTACTTTCCTTTGGCATGTCCGAATAGAAATAATGGAAATTTCCATGTGCAGTGAGCATGGTTTCTTGTTCTCCTCACATGCATGCAATAAATTCTGTCTCTGGAGAATCTGCTTCAACGTAAACTGTCAGATCTTCTTCGGCCTGTCGATTATCATTAACTATTCAGTTCTCAATTTGACTCTTAAGTGATCCTCTTAAGGTTTCCTACTGGAGTAGGCATGCACCGGTGTAGCCATTAGCTATGCATCATAAAAAAAAACTACACTTGGAGTCAACTTCACATCAGTTCAGCAGCACGAGCATTTCCCTGTTCTCTTGTAAGTTCTAATCAATACAGCATTTGATCTTGTCTGGATGCTTCTACACACCCGCCTTTAAAAATGTCGAGATTTGTAGTACCTGTCCTTGCGTAGCCAAGCAACTGCTTTGTGCTTCAATCTGATAATCGGATGCGCATGTAATCGATGAGCGCTCAGAAACCCCTGTAAATACCGCAACCCTGGCGCTCGAAAGTAGAGCGAAATTTCTCGGGAGAGAACCGCCAGACAAATACACCGTCCTCTGCGTACGACGCCCACGGAGAACAACCAAACAACGCGGCTGATAATTAGCCGCTGCAAACGGCAAGAGTTTGCCTGCTTGCGCGGGTGGCGGCTGCTGCTAATTACTGGAACGGCAGGAATCACCACCAAACAGCGCTCACCGGCCAGTCAGTCGTCGCTCACCGCCGAGCCGGTTCGCCCATTCGGTTGTCGCGCGCGCGTTGTCGCGAACGGCGTGGATGGATGGAGATCCCCAAACTGTCGTAAAATTATAAATCATAGACAAAAAAACAGCTTTAACCCTCGCCAGTTAGCGTAAGAAAATCCTTGGCGAATATGCGAACATCTTCTTTTCAACTTGTAAAAGATGTTTTTCGATTTTTTTTACAATAACTAATTTTTAAATAAAGTATCTTTTTAAGACGATGTCTAGATATTGATTATAGCGTGGGAAAATTTATCATATACCCTCCTCATAGATGAAAATTTAGGATATATCTTCCTACACATCCATATTCATCATATACCCTCCTCCAATCTATTTGCTTTACAAAACACCCTCTTTACCTCCTCCAAATGACGAGACTACCCCTCCTCCTCCTCCTCCTCTCGCCATTTATAGGAGGAGGAGTAGTCTTGTCATTTGGATGTGTAGGAGGATATATGATGAATTTGGATGTGTAGAAAGGTATATCCTAGATTTTTATCTATGGAGAGGGTATATAATGAATTTTTTCCTTATAAACAATCAAAAAGTCAAACGATTTTGCTATTGCGCAGTTGACTGAAATTTTCTTACCTCTAAGTCACCTAAAGTTGTATATTACTAATTCCCTCTCAAAAAATTCTTCACTCCAAAAAAAGAATCATTAAAAAATACTTATTCAATAGATAAAAAAAGTAACTAAAAGTAAAAAAACTAATCATCTATGCAACAGAAAAGTTCTAAAGCTAAAAAAGTACAGTCAACAACAATAAGCCCAAAGCAATAGTAACACGCCGAAGTCGCCCATCCGTCGAGTCCGAACGCGCGATCCGCCCACCGGGCCGCCGTAACAGCAGTAGATGGCACGGAGATGCGCGCGTGATCGCCGCGCGGCGGCAGTGGGCTTGATTAGTCGGCCCCAAGGCCGCTAGTTTCCTTAACTCTCTCTCTTCGCTTAGGCCGTCCCACCCCGGCAAGCCCAACTTCACGCACGCATTGCACAGTCCATTGCTTTACCAACGTACGCAGAAATCATAACATAGAAAAGTCTACGATTCTAAAAAAAATTAATCGAAGGCTATAGTATTATCCAGACGTAGGGCGGGTCGGAGGGGGTGGCGACGAGGTGGGCGCAGCGGTGAATGCCTGAATGGAATGGAAGTCGCGAACGAGGCTCCAATTGGAGGTAGGGTGTTCTAACCGGTTTTCAACGGGTTGAAGGAAACTGGAAGTATATGGTCTGCTTTTTAAGGCTTAGCTTTTTTACTTATGTATGATTTTAATCGATATAGGACGTGTTGACTAATGAATTTTTTTACTGTAGTTGGTTTATTTTTTACTGTAGTTGAGTTGACTTATTTAGTATAATTAAATTTAAAAAACTTAAAAAATTTTAAAAAATAAAAAATAATATGTTAGCCCATCACGGACAATGCAAAGGAATATGAGAAAAAAAAGAAAAGATAAAAAACCCAAAAAATCTTAAAAAATCAGAAAAAGACGAAATTATTGAATAGTGAAAAAAACAGAAGTCAGAAACAGAAACTGGTTTTAAACTAAAATGAGCGGGCCATAAGTGAAGTTGCTGCAGTGTGTACTATAATCGACTTGACTTATATTGAAAAAATAATTCATTTACAAGTTAGTTACTATAAAAAAGTATTTTACTGTAAAAAATAGTTTTTAAAATCTAAAAAGAAGAGGGCCGTAGCCATTGGTCAGCTCCTCGTTACTACTGCTTTGGTGCTCTTCTTTGTCGTGGCGGAGACAATTTTTTGGAGCCTGTCACACCTGAAAGTCCATGGCTCGACCATGACCCGTCTACGGCCCAGCACCTGGAAGTCCATGGCTTGTTCACGACCTAGCATATGGAAGTCCATGGCTTGTCACCGATGAGCCTGGTCCGCCGACGGCTACTTCGATAGGGTTGGGTGGGTTGGTAAAAAACCGGTTTTGAGGTATTTAGTATGACGTTGTCTGATGTTTTTTTTATTATAGCTGTTTTATTTTTTATTGTAATTGAGTTTATCTATTTGATATAATTAAATTTAAAAAATTTTAAAATAGAAAAAAATATGTTAACACATCACAAATAACACAAAAATATATAAAACAAAAAACAAAAATCCTAAAATAAAATAAATAAAAAATTAAATTTTAAAAAAAATCGTACGCCACCGCCAAACGCTCAGTCGAGCGTGGTTTGAGCTGTCCTAGTTGGAGGAAGAGCCGGGGCGATGTCGCGGATTCGGTCCCGGAAACGTACGACCGCGCGGCGAGAGCCGCACGTGAGGAGCTGAGCACCGGACCCGGCCGCAGGGCAACAGTCTCTTTCCTCCTTCAAAAAGCTCGCCGCGAGGCCGAGTCTGCTGCTACTGTGCGCCTGTTCCCCTGGGCTGTGGAATCCGACGTGGGCCCACGGCCACCATCGAGGTGTGGATGAGGCGGACCCACATGACATGTGATGTGGCAGAGCTGCTGAAGTGGTGGTCCAGGAGGCATCGGGACGGTCGGTCAGGTCAGGGTGCCGATGGATCCATCGACCTGTGCACAGCTTGATGGTGTGGTGCATGGTGGACCATGGCGATCATCCTTTCACTAAGTGCACCTCTAATTAAACGTCTCCTTTTATACTTCGTTCTAAAAGACCATTGAGAAAGCATAATGTGATCTTTGAATATATATATATATATATATATATATATATATGAAAAATATTTTCTACACCAGAGTGTAATTACACCCACTTCTAATATACCAGCTAAACGAACTTGAAATACTCCTTTATCACTTTGGATATACTCGTAAACTAATTATAAGATACTTCAATGTGAACCACATGAAAAAATTGCAAGGAAGTCTATAGTTTTTATTATATTTTGTAAATACCTTCATATACGCACATAAAAAGTAGTATGTCAAAAAAAATCTACATACTACCTCTGAAAAATTGTTCATACCACCTAGATGATCATAAATACTCATATACTGCACGTACATACCATCCGTTACATGAGATACTTCTACTGTATGAGATACAAGTAGAAAACAGCTTCATATATATATATATATATATATATATATATATATATATATATATAATATTTTACACCTAGGTGTAATTACACTTATATATATATATATATATATATATATATATATATAATATTTTACACCTAGGTGTAATTACACCCATCTCTAATATACCAGCTAAATAAATTTGAAATACTTTTTTATCATCTTGGATATACTCGTGTACTAATTATAAGATACTCTAATATGAACTACATGAAAAAATTATAAGCAGGTTCATAGTTTTTAGCGTATTTTGTAAATACCTTTTATATATGCACATAAAAAAAGAGTATATCGAAAAATATACATGTCACCTCTGAAAAATTATTCATACCACCTAGATGGTCTTAAATACTCGTTACTACATGTACAAACACTCCGTTATGCGAGATACTCCTTATATTGTAAGATACGACATATGGTGTACTTATACCGGGTGTAGAAAAGAGGCTATATATATATAATCATTAACAGAATTTATGGGTCATCTTCTTTTTAGTTTTTAAAAACTGTTTTTTGACTTTTCTGTAGTAATTAGCAATTTGGAGACCCTAAAGACAATGACCATGGAGGAGATCATCGGTCGTCTTAAGGCGTATAAGGAACGCATCTTTAACAATCGTAACAACAACGAAGGACATGTTTTATTGACCCACGTCGAATGGGAGATCCAATCAAAGCGTGAAGGCAAGAATACTTTCAATGGCCGAGGCTATCAGAATCGGAGGTTTGATAAGGCAAAAGTGAGTGTTATAACTGTAATGATTACGGACACTTTGCTTTAGAATGCCATAAGCCGACGAAGGGGAAAGTGTCTCTTGCCGAAGCGCTCAGTAATGATGAATCAACAGTGCTCTAAATGATGAGATAAGTCCGGAGTGTTGAGAAGATGCGTCGCCACCCAAACTCAGGCAAACTCAATAAATTAGAGAGTCAAGATTAGGGGAGAGATTGTTACACATAATCTTGACTCTGAGTCCAAGACGAAGTTGAGTCCGTCTCCGTGTGTAATTCAAGTAGAAGTCGAGTCCTACTTAGAGTCTGAGTTCTACTTAGAGTCCGAATAGGTGTGCTAGTTAGGCTATATATTGAGATGTTTGTAATCATTTTAATTGGGGAAGCAAATAAGAGAATAAAGAAATTTAGAAATCCCTCCGTGTTCTCTCAGTTTATTTACGAGGTGTGCGTATTCTCTTGGGGCAAAGTGTAACATCCTCTATTAGTTGTTGCCATCAATAAACTGATTCCCCATTGCTACCAAAGGGCTGGACATTTTACAACAGAGCTCTAGGATCGCATAGATTGCCCTTGGAGTCTCCTAATTGAGCTCTCAATCATGGAGGAGATGGGTTGGACAGTTCAGAAAATGCTCACTTTTCACCTCGTACACCACTGCCATCAAAACGAGACGGCGATGCCACCACTCTCGATCAGACTATCCAACGCCATTGTCGAGGCAGATCTAGGCAACTCCATCATCCCACGGATCTCACCAATTTGCTCACCTACAGCGTGTTCAAGCATAGATATTAAAGTTGTATAGTAAATACAAATATATTTCAAATTTAGTCGGCTAGTTTGATGGAATATGCATGTGAAGCGTTATGAAACCTGAAAGCCGATGCTTGAAACTTAAAATCCTGACGGCTAAAGCCTGCTATTCCGTTAAAACCATTTTGAACGTGATACCGTTGTGCAGCACCTCCTAGCTTAACATCGTTTGCCACATAAGTCCAAGGACAAACGTGACTTCATTGAGAGCGTACTTTAGTCTTTAGTACGTATGATCCTAGTACTCCTAACAAGCAAAGGGATTAAAAGAAGCGTGGCCATGACCAGCTAGCTGTAGTGGTTGCAGCCAACTTGCATCGATGAGAATTGATGTACGTACGGCCTCTGCCCAATTCACATTGTTCCACGCTTTCCAGGACAAAGATTTGAGGTGCAAAACGAAAGTCGTCACCCCAGTTCACCACTAGATAACCTACCAGCAGAAGAAAGCCCACCTTTCTCTCTGGAACAAGGTGTTTTTTTTTTTGCCCCTTTGTTGCGGCCCCATGGCCCATGCACGCAACCTCTCTTTAATCTTAGCAGCCAAACCAAAGCATCAGTACCTTGGTCAGCTCCGGTAATCTTAGTCCACCTCGACTACTATCTAGATTGAAAAAGAAGATTAAGCCATAGACTTAGCATCGATAAACATCCTACGACTTGACAAAAGCCTAGGCTACCCTTGCTACCACCTGATCTCTACCAAAATGCATGGCGTATAGGTACGGGCTACGGATCAAAGAAGGCGAATAATGGACGCGTCGCGCTGCATGCATGCCAGCTTGACACGCGAAGGGAACCTTCGTACGTGCGAGCGTACACGCACGGACGCGGCAGCAGGTTTGGTTTGACATGCACGCACGCACCCGTCTGCAGTTGCATGTACTCCTACTCCACATTGATTAATTTCATTAGCTTAGCCTTGCTCGGGGAGCACGCGGATCCCGATGCGTCACGCACGCGCGCAGGACATGCCCGTGCGGCCGGGCCACACGCATGGGCGCGCGCGCGGCCGCAGATGATCTCGGGGACGGGGTGATCGAGCGCGACCTCCCGAGCCGGCCGGCTCCTCTTCGGCTTTTCCCGTCTTTAAAAGCCGTCCTCTGAAATATGATTCCGAGCGGCCCAGACGCAGCGGCATCCGCATCAAACCGCAAAGAAACCTTTCCTCCTCCTTCCCCTCCTCTACCTCTGGTGTTTCGTTTTGACATTCTGTAGCTGCGACGCCATGAGCAAGGATGAGGAGGGTGTACTGCTACGCAATGCCGTCTTCTTGCGAAGTCCAGGAGGAGGCTCCTCTCTTTCATGGCTGCTTGCTCGCCGTCTCGGCGGGGAGGCCGGCCATGCATTCTGGTTCGCCCTCTTGTCCGGGGTGGTAGGATACGGGGATCAGCAGGCAGGATAGGCCAAGAAATGGAGGGGAGTTTTGGTGGTTCAGGAAGAAGTTGTTGTTAGTGATAGAGGTCGGTCGATCGAAGGCATACACGGGAAAGCCAGGCATTTTCTCTGCAATTTAAGTACCTTTCTTTAGCTTTCCTCTCCATGGTAATGGTGGTTCTATTGGTGTTGTTTTCCTCTCCCTTTTTTCGGAGTTTTGTTTGGGTTTTAGTTTGGTTAAAGGTGGCCACGTATATCTGTATTAATTTTCCTGAGGTGATACAACTTGCTGAAGATTTCAGATCTCTCTAATTAACGCATGTTCTGTGGAATTAATGACCAAGGAGCATGAGAGAACCACGTATTTTAGTGCCGATGCAAATGCAGAACGGTAGCTTGCAAAGTTGTACCTACTACTAGTATCTTGTTTCAGGCCAGTGTACATATATGGAGTTACAACTTACAAGCCCAATAGATCGTCAACATACAGTAGTGCGGTTCCAGCTTTTTCACTTGTTGTTTCTTTACCCGTACGCAGTAATACTAATGTAAATAGTACTGCATTTTTTTGTTTAGACGGAGATCTACAGGACTTCTCTGATTAGATTTTGCTGTTCGTGCATTTGATCCCTAGCTCGTCCTTGGAAGCTCCATTAATGGAGCAAAGATAATGTTGGCTGGTACTTGTATTGAATCTTTTCTCATTTCTTTTGTCTTTGATTTCTTAGGTGCCTTCAGCGTGCAGTCTTCACTCTTGACTATTGAACCCCAGTACCACGTACGCTTGGTGTTTATTCATGATTAGGTGGTAGTTGATAACTGGTTCTCGTTCGCAGTTTGATTATATTGCACTATGGCCCTTTGATGTTAGTTTTCTAGCTTTAAGGTACATGCTGATGATGCATGGTTAGATTCTTTCTATTATATTCCTCTGCAGCTGCTCGTGTGCGCGCGCCTGCTTTCCACAACTACACATTTCTTAACCCCCTTGCCCTTTCGTGCCTCTCAGGCTCTCAAACAGAGCTTCCGATCCTTGTTTTTTTTTTATAAAAAAAAGTGGGCAAGAGCGTTGTCTCGTATTAATTCACAGGAAGAGCAGAGCAAAGTACAAAAAATTGAGAGACCAAGGGGCGGGGGGAGTTGGCCAGGAGATGGCCTTAAGAAAAAGAAAACTCAGTTTGTTACAGGGATGTTTGGGAGGCCCGGTAGGATGTTGGCACCCGTTAGCACCCAGGCGTCAGCCTCCTCCTTTAGGTAATGACCAAGGGCGACGAAGTGTTTGCCGTTGCACGGAAAACCTTGGCATTCCGTTCCTTCCAAGAGACAAGCATTTCTAGTGATACCGTTGCCTTTTGGGGTACTTCATGCGTTAGCACAACGGACTCCCACTAGTCTCGAATCGAGAGGTTGGTCTGCTAGGTCGTCGGGTTCATTGATTTGCAAGCAGTCCACTATGCTATGGTGATCTAGATTCTTCTAGTGTAGCAACACTCGGCCAGGAGGTGTATAGTAGAGTGCAGTGGCAGCTGTCTGCATAAGGGGCAAGTTAGGTGATTTGGCCAGCCAAGCTTGTTCAGACGATCCGTCATCCATAGCATATTGTTTTTAGCCAGCCATATGAAGATTTTACTTTTTTGTGGTGCCCAAGTTTTTAGACTAAAGAATTCGTTGCGGTTTTTACTGCTCCAAGGAGCTGCGCTCTGTAGGCAGAGGCGGCCATGTACACTCCATTGGGAGTTAATGTCCATGTGATTGTATCCTCAGTATCATCCTATAGAATTATGGTAGAAGTGCATCCCTAGCTGGGGACTAGCTCATGTATGTGTTGCGTAGTAAGGTCGGCCGCCCAATTTAGATCATTCAACCAGTTGTTCCCTACTAGGGTTGTACGTAGGCTGCAGTTTTTCCTCCTGGATGCCTTGAATATGATGGATACAATATCGCATAGTCTGTTCCCTTCTAAGATGAAGTCCAGAATGATGTCTTTGTTCCATCACCAATCGTTATAGCAGTGGATGCTGCAAAGAGGCATCAATGTTGGTCGTCGTATGGGATTTTCATTCCTTGCTAGGGTTTGGTTTGAGCCCCCTATTGTTGCCAAAGCCATCTTAGCCAGAACAAATTGGTTTGAGATCCTTGTTAATTTGAATAGGAGCAATGGCACATGTATGATACTGGGTAAATTACATCTCTCAGTGCACTCTGAACTAAATTTAATTTGTAGAGCATTTTCTTTCTAGAAAGTTAGCTAACCTTAACTCTTCTGTTGTTTGTACAAATACTTATTTTAGATCAACTGGTTGAAAGGCCTAAATGCCCCAATGTTGGTGCTTAAAAGATCATTTACTTTGAAGCCTTGTTTAGATCTCGGAGACTTTCATGCAACATTCAGTCTCACTTGATCTAGAGTTTTCCACGGAATTTCCGTGAGAACCCCGCGTTCCAAACATGCATGGTTATCATCGTTACGTATGAATATGGTCATGTTTTTTTTTGTGACTTCTAAAAGTTGTTTTTGATTTTTGCTATAGGAACTAACTTTTAAACGGAGTATTTTTTTAAGTTGGGGTCTATAAATTAATTGTAGTACACGTTAAAAAACTAATATCTGTACCATAAAAAATTGCAAGTGAGTATATCTCTTTTCGCAATCTCTATCGCAAACAGCCAAAAAACCATCAGCCGCAACCAAAAACTATCAGTCGTACCCAAAAAGAATAGACCCTATCTCTCTTCCTACGTCCCATAATTAAACAGGCCCTTAACTTCATAGCCACAAATTAAAATCATAAAAAGTGAAGGAAAAAAAGCATGGCGAGAGAGGGGAAATTCCCGTTCAACACCGTTGCTCCCCTGCAAACGCTTTACGGGGCAACCAGGCCACAACGGCACCTCGCTGGTTGACCGCTCGGAATTCGCTGTCCTCGGGATCCGTTCCCTCCCTGGTGCCCGCGAAATTAGGACGGATCGTTACTCCAATCTGCCAAGGCTCCGCATCGTCATGGCTATATTTTAATGGTCCTATGCTTTGTTTAACCAGCCTATCTAATCCGGTGCCCGTGTTCATGAGCTGCTGGTTTTGACTTTGTTGGCACCAAGATGCCATGAGAATTGGTGTCCGGGACTCCAGGGTTTGACACTAGCTTTTAGGGTCTGGTTGGTTCGACCAACTAGCCGCCTAGCCCCCGTGTGTGTGTATATGTATGATATGTTTGCGAGACTGCAATGCTGCATGCATCGGCTGCTTCCCTTCTTTTTAATCCATCATGCAATATTTTTATCTTCTGGTGCTCTGTGTCAGATGGGTCTCGATTAGAATTTCTTCCTGTTGAGAGATGGTCATCTGGTTTTTATTAGGTACCGTTCTTTCGAAATTCTGCGGCTTGCATCACGCACCGTATTGACTTCCTGCCTCCATCCAGTAAAAGCGCTTCGGCAAAATCCTAACCCCGCCACTAGAAACACAGTAATTAAAGCGCTTTGTTTAGGAGACGCTCGTTTTAGCGATGATTTTTGGTTGAAATTTCACTGTAACTGATTTTTTTACTGTAACTGATTTGACTTTTTGGGTATAATTAATTTAAAAAAATGTAAAAATAGAAAAAAAACATGTTAACCCATTAAAGATAATACAAAGGAACACGGGAAAAAAAATATAAAAAAGCCTAAAATATCTAAAAAAATTTATAAAAAGATGAAATACTAAATAGTGAAAAAAAAATAGAAATTAGACGTTGAAGTCGAAAAAAACCGAAATAAGCGGGGTTAATCCATGTTTTTGGTCCTGTGGATCAACGAAACCTCTACCGCTGCCGCAGAACTCTGGGTCCCCGGCACCGGGATCCAGCCCGTTCCAAACACAGTGATTTGTGAATGGTGTGATCCTGCACGAGAGGAGAGTACGTGCGTGCGTTCTGCCTGCTGCGGTCGATCGCTGGACCACGGAACGTTTGACCCGATCGAACTCGTGGTCTTGGCGTCGTCCTCGGAAAAGGCGTCGTCGCACCACCGCGTGCCGTCCGTCCCTTGAGGAGGCTCGAAAGCGAGACGAGACAATAATATTCCACGACAAGCGCGCGCGGCCAACCGGAGCTAGCTAGCGCGCGCGGCCGGAAACGCCAAGCAGATGCGCCGAACCGGTCGTATCACTGCGTGCACGCGCGCGCATCCGTCAGACCGTCACTTCGGCCGGCACGCGTCTCGGCACGGCACTCATGCTCAGCAACCGACCGATCGCGACGACGGCCGGTCGTACGCTGCGAACGGTTTTGGGTGGGTCTTCTCGGGTGCGGCGGATGACTTATAGTTATAGCTTGATTATTTTTTATTTTTAGTGTACGAAAGAATCGAATATTAATAAACTAAAATAACGTTTTAAAAAGCTATTTCAATAAAATGTTTTAAGAAAATGATGAAAAAGATATCTCATTTATTTATTCGAATAAAGTTATAAGATATTAATTGATAGAAAAGAACCGGGTCTTTTCCGGTTTGCTGCGCGCACCGGGAAATATGCGGCACGGCCCGTGACAAATTGCCAGCCGCTGTGTTGGATCGGAACTTCACAGAGGAGAGTAATTCACCAGGCATCAACCACGGAGAAAATTTTCCGGTAGCCCAATTGCCGAGCCAACCCTGAAAGCTAGAGAGCTGTGACATCTAATGGAAAAGTTTTTGCAGTCACCTAAACAGGAAATGCTTCACTACTCAACATGGTGGCCCAAGAGCCCATGCATACAATGATATAGACTACAGGGCCCATATGCATCGGGCGTGACTACAAATTGATGCAGCAGCCTCATCGGGTCAGCCCTTGCTTGCCATCTCATGCATAGCGTCTCCTGGCCCTAGTTACCGTTGCATCTGTCTGAGGTAAATGGTTCCCATATTGACACTCCCTAGCCATGTTAATGAGCATTGGGGCAATCCTGATGATTAGAGGAGATTGTATGGTATGCTATCAATCACTAACCTACACCCGTTTTGTGGTGCCTAGATAATGGAGCATTCTCAATGGTTTAGAAACAAGGCAATTATACTCACCCATTTCTCAAATCGATATAGTCTTGAGGTATGTAGTCAATATACTATCAAATCATTGCCAATGCCCAACCTGTCTGACCAAATGATCATTTTGTAGGATATCTGACAGGATGTTTCCAGGCTACAACCGAGGTTATGTTCAAAGGATGTTGCTCTGACAGAAGGCTTCAAATCTGAATATAGATAAGTGTATCTTTACTATTTAAAAAGGAGTTGGTGGTTGCCGTCACGTCCATCCTCCCTCACTTCTTAACCATGCGATCTTTCTTCTCTCTTCTCAGCCACACGATCTGATTAAACCCTAAAATCCCAACATCACCCCTCCGTCCCCACGCCTACCCCTCGCTCTTCCCCCCGCCGCCCCCACGCCTCCTCCTCGCTCTTCCTCCCGCCGCCCCCACGCCTCCCCTCGCTCTCCCCGCGCCCGCGGCCTCCTTCCTCCCCACCCGCGCGCCGCTCGCCTCCCCTCCGCCGCCCCGCCTCCTCCCTCCCACGTAGCGCCGCTCCTCTCTCCCGGTCCTCCCGGTCCCCACTGCGCACACCCGCCTCCCCTCACCCCCACCGCCGCCCGCCGCCCCATCCCCTCCCGACCTTTCCCGCCGCCACCCTCCTCCCCTCCCCTCCGCATCCGCCCCGCCGCCTCTCCTCCTCACCCCGCCGCCTCCTCCCCCTCCCCTCCGCCGCCCCTACTCCTCCCCGCCGGCCCCGCCAACCCCCTCCTCCTCCCCCCGCCCCTTCCCGCAGCGGTCGGCGGCGCAACTTTGCCCACGCACGAGCTCTTCTACAAGGGAGTGTAGGGGCCCTCCTCCCAGCCACATCGTGATTTCCTCCCGATTCAACTGTCACCATTCTTCTCCCTCGCCTCCTCTCCCAACCCAGCAGGCTCTGGTCTTGTCTCGTTCGCACGTTGCAGATCCGAACGACGGACGCTGGAATGCCGCACGGTAGAGGATGGCGACGGCGATCTGGTCCTTGCCTACTTGGATCCGCCGGGTCTTGCGGGACGCGGCGTTGACACGAGGAGGAGGCCAACAGAGGTGGCGAAATGCGCAAGGGCACCGACGAGAGGTCAGTATGCCAGCGGCGGGTGATTGCCGGTACCGACAAGACGCGCTCCATTCTCTTGCCCCGGCATTCCTTGATTTCCTTCTCAAGTTACGATCATCTCATGGCATGCGCCCGAGTATTGGCCGCAGCGATAACGGACTCAGTCACCTCGACGTCTCCTTTGCCCTAATCTGGTTCATCTCAATGGTAATTCTTTCCTATTCACTTGGCATGCTATCTGCTTGTTGGATTGCTTCATAAGAAGTGTTCTTTGTATTGCCTTGAGTCAAGATAATCGATCGTTGTTAGGTAAGTTAAGATCGATTGCTTTGCTTTGTGTTTCTTGATTCATATTAGTTACGTATGATAAACAAAACAACAAAATTTTGCTTGCTTTGAGGTTGTTTCATCCGGATGCTACTGTTTAGGAATTTTTGTTTGTTGAATTAAAATCGGTGCCCTATATGCAAAGGTGCACTATATGGCGTAGATTGTGGAGTAGGTGAACCCGAGTGTCCTGTAACTTCTTCTCGTCGATGCATAACTTCAAGCTTGCGCTTTGTACCGAGGTTTCGATTCCCGGTGAGTACGCCGAAATTCTCTGCGATTCCCAGATGAGCAAAGCGGCAACATTCGCATAATAGTATTCCATTGCTTGAATTGAGTTACGCGGTAGGAGCTAGATATTATTTCACGAATAACGCTTGTTTGTAGCCAATGTTTGACAGACATCCTCTACATGCATACTCAAACCCTTCATGAACCCTAGGTAGTACATGCATGCTTTTACGTGTTTTGAATTAGTTTCTTACTCCTTCACTCGATCATCGTTGAAGTAGATACATGGGTTCATGCTCATGGTAAAAATGAAATGCATCAAGATTGTCATATACATGATTCTATGACAGGCTATATAGTGTTGACGGCTATAAGGTTCAAATTTTAATCACTCATATATACCACTAATCACATAACCTATCAACATTTGTTTGTTTAGCTTCTCATCCTGTCATATTACCATTTACATGTAGGCTAGGTAGATTTTTCCCCGCTCAACATGTTCACAGTTGTGTTGCTCCTTTAGTCTATGAGTGTAGATTCGCTTTTTGGTTGCGATGCATTTATGGGGCCTTATTGTCAATTGTTTCTTTGCAGCCTAAAAATGCACGATGAGTCAACTTCTCGACAAAAGATCAATGATGATGTTCAAAGGGTGCTCTTCCTCCGTATCTACTTGATCGTGATCGACGCAAGCGTGCCAAGGTAAATGCTTGTTCCTGCCAACTAATTGTGAATTTGTGATACGACACTTCGTGTTGCATTGATCATTAATAGACTCGTGAAATCTAGGTTCTCAACAACACAATAAAGCAAAAGAGGAAGGAAAAAAGCTGGCAAATGGGATGTTCTTTTGCCAAAGGTAATTCTCAATGCACACTATTATTGCCTACTTGTTTCAGTCGGTTGTTTCCTACATTGACTAAATATTGTCACGATTTATATCCTATCAGTCCATCCCTGTGGTCAAGAAGAGATGTTCAAGGTTCGCAAACTTGCAAGAGAAAAAGTAAGTGATAATAAGATTTGTTAATAAATTTGGAACCTTGGTTAATATTTGGAATTTGCATGTGGCATGCATTGCTATATAGGCATTGCATACATTCATAGTTCATTAGTAGTTGTTAACCCATTTGTATTCGGATGTTCTTTTTAGGAACTACGATGCGCTACAAGGCAACTGAATTCTGCCATCTCCTGTGTTTTGTCTAAAAATGCTTTTATAAACATTAAGTGAACAATTACATGGACTACAAATATTTTTAATTTTCCAATGAGCCAAATAATTGATATTTGTGTTGATATGCAAACAATAACATGAGTCCTGTATATGCATACATGATGACGTAAGAAAAAGTTGATATTTATTATTCAGTTTGAGATATTTGATAGTATGCATCACTTTTATTTGGTTTTCCGTTGCAACGCACGGGCACCTTACTAGTAAAAGTAGAACACCTAGTGTTTCTCGCCCTGATTAACTGAATGTATGTTCACATTAGGAACTGGCATTTTGTTTTAAGAAAAGGTATCCTATAGATATGGCTGTTGTGTGTGGTCAGATATATGTCTCTTATCTTTTGCTCTTAGTCTTAGAAAATAAACTTTGTGCAGCTTAATAAGTATTTTGATGGGAGATGTATTTTTATACTTGCACATGTATGAGATTTTGTACAATACAGAACCTTTTCTGTGATATTCTTTAGTTTTCAAATAACAAGGTGGAAAAATGTCTATTACAATACTTTGAAAAACTGGAAGGCAAAATACACATAAGTACATATACCTCTGCATGGAATATAGTAAGTCCTAAAGTGGAATATTATATCTTCTCTGAAAAAAAAATAGATCCAGGGATGAGTTTGTTCTCTGCAAGCCCCTTTTCTTCTAGCCTTCTATTTTTGATGTTGCACAGGACAGCAAGCCTACCTGGTTATAGCTTAACGAGTTTTCTTTGCACCAATGCCTTCTTCACTTGCACTCTCCGTGGATTCATCATCAGTGGAGTAATCATCAGGATCTTTGCGTGCGGGAATAATAAATATGTCGGATTCATCAGGTAATCTGAAGCTGACTCTCCTGGCTATGCTGTTTTGGCTCCTCAGAGAGATTCTATCGATGGAGAAGCTATCCCGGACATTAGGAGAGTAGTTCTCATAAGAGCAATCCAGGTTAAGTGGGCAGACCTTCAGAGAGTTCCTCCGAGGTGATGGCTCCCCAATTGCCTCCGCCTCGAAGCTCTGTGGGGAATACAGAATGTCTTGAAGAGTGTCTTGCCTCACTTCTGCTCTGATTGTGTTGGTCTCGCAACGCTGCTGACTCCCTTTAACGCATCTGGGCTTCATTCTGCCGAAAATTGCTTTGACATAGCAAGAACCACAGCACTGTAAGGCCATCTCTTCCTCTCTCTTAGGTGATGCAATGGAATCGTATATGGATTGAGCAGTCCATGTTAGTAGCCTAACAAATGCATTTATAGATATGGCATGTGCACATGCTTAGTACCAGGTCTATTTGTTTTGCATGGATTAGGCTAATGTCAAACCTTGGTAATATAAAAGTAGGACAAATCAGGGTGATGAGAGCAAAGAATGTGTAAAAGGAGACATTAGAACACTTAGTTTGGATTAGCTTCGGCAAAGCTATTGATGTTTTAAAATTCACTTCAAAGATCGTCTTGTTGCTATTATTGTTGTCATCGCTGCCAGTGAGAAGTCAATCATGATAACCATGCTTAGATTTGGAATTTAGTATAGACACTAGCGGAGTATATGAAGAGCTGTTTGGAATCCTGGCAAGAAAAATGTGGATGGTAGTGTGTAACTAGGCAATCTTGGCAGTACCTGTGTTCAGAACATTGTGATTGTGTTGGAACTCCAAGTGAACACATGGGATATCCACTGCTGCCACTGTACAAAGGAAGATACGCAGAAACAGAAAGTCCAAAATATAGATTTCTTCACTGTCCTAACATCATTGTTGTTTACTCCTCCTAGTCTCTTGCATGTATATGTTTTTAAATTGTGGGGGTGGTGAAATGCTTGAAAAGTGCAAGCCCCCTGAATCCGTAGTTAATTAAATCAAGCTTCTTTTCTGTACTAATGTTGTTTACTCCCTCCCTCTTCTTGGCATTGCATAATTTTAAACTGTCGGGAAGTAAGACGCTTGGAAACTACTGAAACTTGCTAATTAAGTTCGATCTGCTATGCCTGGAGATAATTTCCCGGGCATGTAATATGATACAATTTCCATACGTATATACCATTTGTTTTGTGTTCACTGTAACCATTTGCTATTTTTTTTATCACGTTGCGAACTTAGCGTATTTGAAGATGAGCTTGGTAACATTTGCTCCGTACTGTTGTTCAAATATAAGGCATGCCAACTAGGAGTAGCTCTGAAAATACAGATTATTGAATTCCTATTACTGATCAAGGTTACGATGAGCAGTTGAGCACAACTAGCATTTTTACTGTGTACACAAATCCTTATCAAAATTCCACGTGCCATCTACTTGACAAAGCGTCCAGTTCAGCTTAATACTTAGGAATAGTGAACTAGAAACCAGAAGCTGCAGTTGAAACGGGCACCAATGCTTTATAACAATAGTAATCACAAACAGCATCAGTAGTTCTTCACGCTTCCCATGATTACAAGCTCTATTTTGCTCGGGACATAAGACATTGAGCGGCAGGGCTGGCAGCAAGATCACCGTGGAAAGCTTGCCGATAGTAAGAATTCCTGTTCCATGCTGTACTGCCTGCTACCGCTAGTGTCGCCATTGCTCATTCGTGTTGGTGTGCAGTATACCTCAGCTGAACTCCCTTGCTCATTCTCTCTTAATCCCACCAACCTTTCCAGCCTCACCTCCACTTGCCTCATTGTTGGCCTCTCTCGCCCCTTCAAACTTAGACACGTCGATGCCAGCGACGCAACTTCCCTCGCATTTTCGATGCCCTCTGAGATCACCTGTGGGTCAAATATCTCACAGAGCTTGTCCTGTATCTTTAGCAAGTTGAATAGTGCAATCAGGCTGACATTATCGGACGATGTGAAAACAGTCGGCTTCTTCCTTGTGAGCATCTCCACGAGTATGACACCGAAGCTGTACACGTCACTCTTATCGGTCAGTCTACTCGTCTGGTAGTACTCAGGGTCCAGATATCCAAATGTGCCTTGGATTGCTGTCGTCACGCCTTCTTGATTAATTGGAATCCGTCGAGAGGCTCCGAAGTCCGATACTTTTGCTGTCAAGCGATCGTCGAGCAGTATGTTGACAGACTTGACATCCCTGTGAATTATTGATACTGAAGCAGATGAGTGTAGATAGGCCAAAGCACTTGCAGCTTCGAGAGCAATCCTCAGTCTGTCCCTCCATGGCAAGGATTTAGGTCCTTCGACATGGAGATGATCCGAAAGAGTCCCATTTGATATGAACTCGTACACAAGCAGCGGAACTCGTGTTTCAAGACAACAGCCAAACAGCCGCACAACATTTCGATGGTTGATCTGTGAAAGAATGGAGACCTCGCTTATGAAATCATCGATCTCCTTTTGGACTATAATATTCGATTTCTTGATGGCAACGGCGCGCCGGTTTGATAAGATGCCTTTGTAGACGGTGCCATGGCCGCCGCTGCCAAGCTTGCGCGTCTCGTCGAACTGGTCTGTTGCCTTCTCGAGTTCTTCCAAGCTAAAGGTCATCCTTTCAGCGATCACTTCATCAACCAATTGTTGTAGTAACAATCCTCGGTTCTGCTTGAAGAACAGTGCTCTGAGTTTCTTGGCCCTCCGTGCCTTGATCATGTACGTCATAGTGAGGGCAATCACGAACAGAGATGGAACGGCTACGCCGCAGCTACCTCCTATCGCCACAAGCAAAGCTGTGAACAGAAGCCAAGGTCAACTCTGGATTTGTTACGACAAAAGAAGGCAAGGATGAAAAGGTTGTGAGCTGAAGAGAATTTCTTCTTACTGGTAGGTTCACACCCGCCTTCGGTTAGGGCATAACCCTGCGTCCCACCCGGACACAAGCACGAGAACGATCCTGGTATATTTATGCATTCACCGTAGCACGGATACTCTTCCGGCAGCATGCACTCGTCGACATCTACAAGGGAAGCACAACAACAAAAACATTCTTTTAAGAAAACGATGAAATTTTAAGCAGAGCCTGTCAGTAGCTCATGGATAATCCGACATCTAAAATGGAACGGACATGCTTTCCTGCTTTTTACCTTGGCACCCATTTGTAATGTAAGGGTTGCCTTCGTACCCGTCTCCGCACTGGCACGAATAGCCGCCATGAGAAGCGCTGGTAGAGCTGCGGCAGAAGCTGTTGCTGCTGCGACAGGCCGTGTCAGATCCATGCTTCGGACACCCCGACTTCCCGATGGCCCAGTCCAGCACGGCCGGCACCACCGGCTCGTCTCCGTCGCCGCGACCGCCCGGTTCCTGCACGAGCTTGCTGGCGTTCCCGCCGAACCACACGTTGTCCGTGATGAACACCAGCGCGGACCGGTGAAACAAGGAAGTTGGCTTGGTGCTTCCGAACGAGGACAACTGAATGTCATACGACGTGAGGCCTTGGTGGATGGACGTCTGGCAGCAGCCAAAGCCCGAGCACGCGTCCGTGGACTCCGCCGCAGACGCGTGCGGGTCGGGCGGTGGTTGTCCGTTCGGTTGCGAGCAGATGGTGGTGCACGCCGCGACGATGTCGCTGTCATTCCGCCCGTCCAGGAGGACGGCCTGCAGGTTGCAGCCCACGACGACGAGCCGGTTCCGCCGCTCCGTGAGGTAGTACGGGGCATCTGCGGCCGCGCTGCCGAGGCCGCGGCCCCATGCGCCGTGGCCGTTCCCTGTGGCGTTGTACTGGACGACGCTGTTGATGGTCACCGTGGAGTTTGGGAGCGATATCTCGAGGACCTCGACCGTGCCGTCGCCGAGGAACAGCTTCGGTGGGTTGTAGGAGCGGTCATCGCAGGTGAGGTTGAAACCGGCGAGGTGGCAGCCTGGGCCGACGCCGAACGGGTAGGGATGGCCATGTTGCCGCACGAGCCCGGGCAGCCCGGCAAGGACGAGCAAACCGCGGCTCCTGCCATTGTAGCAGCTTGAAACAACAAAGCTACAGCAACTACAGAAAAATGCGCCATCGAACTGATTGCCTCTGCAAGAATTGATCGGCGTTTCTCGGCATGCTTGCATGTAGTGTACAACCTGGAGAAGACTGTTTGCGGTCTGCCCACGGGTCTAGCTTGACCTAACCGATGGCACCGAAGGAACCACGTGTACAAGCTCGCTTACAACTACTGCGTGCCACTGCCAATCGCGATCACTGTAAGAAACCCAGAACGCAAGTGGTTTAACGTGTGATGCCATTTCGTGTCTGAGACTTCATTGCCCTTTGATCGTCAGATCGAGTGTTTGACGGGTTGCGCAATTGGCTGTCCGTCGCTGCGGTGCGCCGAGGTGTCCGGATGGAACAAATTAAGATTCGATCAGTCGGGTCATTTCCGTGGACACAGTGCAATTGTAGACTAGTAAACCACGTGCCTGACCATACTGTTGCCGTGAGAGTCACTACTTGTCTGACCATAATGTTGCCGTGAGAGTCACTAAAATAGCTTGCTGTATCAGAGTAAGGTGTATGATTACAAAATATTTTCCCTTTAAAGTATTCAAAATTTTCACTCGAGTGACTATAATAGTCACTAGATTCAGATCACACCAACACGACGAGACAAAACAAAAAAAATTAGAAATAAGAGCTAACAAAATTAGCAACATTCTTCATAGGGTCGATCAAAACGCTGTTGATGTGTCGGTCTCACCGCTGCCCTATCTGATTGTCGGCTTGTGACCAATCACATTGGCAGGCTGGACTGATTGCACATTTGGGGCTGGTCTAATCAGTCCCATGTGTTCCAGACCTGAAAACCTCTCGAGGTAAAAATTCAAATATCAAGAATTTGCCTAATTTCCATTCAAACACATTCAAGTTTTGTATGAGATTTGTTCAAAACAATAGAAATCTAAACCAATCAGAATCATAAGATTCTTAGGCTCGAGTTCACTAAATTGAAGAAAATCAAATCTAATTCACAAAAACACCAGAAATCCTAAATATCAAATTATTTCTTACTCGTGAAGATATAAGATATGGGGTCCTTTAGATCTATTCTTATATGCCCTAACAAGGTAATTTAGGTAAGAGATTGGGCTAAAACTCCTGTGAACCTGAAATCATAAATCTAACTCAAAAATATAAACAAGAACATGATTGAAACAAAGTTTTGATCTATTTTATGGGAGGATGAGGTTTACACACTCATGGATGATTATAAGGTGCACCCAAAGCACCACTCTTTCCTCTTCCAAACACACTCTCTCACAACCATAGAAGAAAACAAGGTGGTAGATAGAGCTGGCAAAAAAAAAAACCTCATTAAAGCTTGAATCAAAATTACTTCGATTACAATAGTTAATGGGTTCAAAATTAAAATAAGTCCATTTAGAGTGAAAAAATATTAATGAGGCTCGGCTCGATAGTGGCTCGTTAGTTTGAATTTAAAATAACTACTTAAATAATAAATAAAATGATTATATGATGAACTATGTTAATTTCAAAAAAAGCACAATAATAATTTATTAAGCTCGATGGCTAGCCCTAGTGGTAGAGTAAAAAACTAAATCCTAGAATTCTTGAACTAAGGCCCTATAGAATTCTTGAACTAAGGCCCTATAGAAACGAAACCATGCCAATCTCCAACCAAACAACATTTGTTATACATTTCTACGTTTCTAATCCCTATAGAAGTTAACATGGAATGACATTTAATTCCTAGATTTTTTTCTTTTAATATGTTCTCAAACCTTACATTCCAAAGAGACGTCTAGAGTTTCTTTCAATTACAATCGTAGTGCTAACAATCACCACTTCGAAGAGACGCCTAGAAATTCTTTTGGCACAATCGTAGTGCTAACAATCGCTATGAACATGAGAGTAAGCCCATCCGCCTAGGCTTTATCCTATGGCACCTTATTTCAAGGTACTGTTTATATAAATAATATTATTTAGATACTGCTTATATAAATAAAGTCCTCAGAACATACACATATTTAATAATTAAAATGTATACCCGACGTTCCATGGGACTCTTAAGTCTCCGACCTGTGACTTGTCTTAGTGTTTGCGTTGGAAGTACGTAGTACACACGTTTTGCTTCTCACGACGGTACGGACCCACCTTTCAGCGTCTCTTCCGAGTTCCAACCTCCCAACCAACGTCCAGAAGCTTCTAAGCACGCCAAAAATTCGGAAACCCCCAGGCTTGTCGGGCCGCGAAGAACCCGCACAGCCCATAGCCATCCCAACCACGCACGAAAAATTCACCGCAACGACTAGCCGACGCGCGCTCCGGCCTCGCCGGCTTCTAGGCCCATATGGAACCTTCCAGAACCGCAACGCCCGATAAATACTCTCCCACCCCACGATCCCCCCCTTCCGCCAAAACCCCTCCTAACCCGTCGCCTCCTGTACGCTTCTCCTCCTCCCCGGCGTAGGGCTCAGGACGGGCGCCATGGCGACGGAGACCGAGACCTTCGCCTTCCAGGCCGAGATCAACCAGCTCCTCTCCCTCATCATCAACACCTTCTACTCGAACAAGGAGATCTTCCTCCGCGAGCTCATCTCCAACTCCTCCGATGTAAGCACCCCCAAATCCCTCTCTACCTTCCCTTCGCATCCCCAAATTGTTGTATGCGTCTATGTGTTTCTGCTGTTCTGCGCGTTGGTTCGCTGGTACGATGTCATCTCAACACCGAGAGAAGTCTAGAGCTATCGCTAGTTATGCAAATCTATGAGTTAGATGCGTTTGACTCGCGAGAAGCAGTTGATTGTAGTGTAGATATGTGTGTTCGCGGGCTAAATTGGTGTGATTTTCACAGGCGTTGGACAAGATCAGGTTCGAGAGCCTCACGGACAAGAGCAAGCTCGATGCGCAGCCGGAGCTGTTCGTCCACATTGTCCCCGACAAGGCGAGCAACACGCTCTCGATCATCGACAGCGGCATTGGCATGACCAAGTCAGACCTCGTCAACAACCTCGGCACGATCGCGAGGTCGGGGACCAAGGAGTTCATGGAGGCCCTCGCCGCCGGCGCCGACGTGTCCATGATTGGGCAGTTCGGCGTCGGGTTCTACTCCGCCTACCTCGTCGCCGACAGGGTCGTTGTCACCACCAAGCACAACGACGACGAGCAGTACGTATGGGAGTCCCAGGCCGGTGGCTCGTTCACCGTTACCCGTGACACGTCCGGGGAGCAGCTTGGCAGGGGTACCAAGATCACGCTCTATCTCAAGGACGACCAGGTATGCAGAATTAGTCAAGTCTGTTATGTGATCTGTTTTTTTTTATATACTAGTAAGGTGCCCGTGCGTTGCAACGGAAAACCAAATAAAAGTGATGCATACTATCAAATATGCATACATAATACAAAATCTGGTAGCAACATCTATATTGCCCCATTCTAAATGCATACATAATACAAAATCTGGCATTATCCTTTTAAGCCGTTGGTTCATACTTAAGGAAAATCCAAGTACATCTAAGTATCCAACTATAACTCTTTCATTGTATATATTAAGTGGTCTGCAGTTATCATTTGAATATTGTGAAATGTAAGCAAAATGTATGTTCAAACTCACTATTTTGTATAACAAAATATGATCCATGGGACTGGACATTCAAAGTCGCCTTGAACCATCTTATACACCATTACACCGAATTTTTCATCGGTGGCTTGAATGCATTTATGGAACATTACTCGGAGTTTTGAATTACTCGGTGTTTCAAAAAGTAGTGCACTGTAATGTCACACCTAAAACTCTTTTAACCCTAAACCCCTTTAACCCTAAAACCCGTCTCCTACACCACCCATCCCCGTGTCTTGTGTTCATTCCGCCTCCTCCTGCCTCTTCTTCCGCCCGCCTTCCGCCTCTCCATCCTCCCGCATTCGCGCCTTCCGCCTCCTCTCCCTCTTCTTCCGCCTCTCTCCATCGCCTCTCCCGTCGCGCGCCTTAGTCTCTCTCATCGCCTCCTCCCGCCGCGCCGCCTCGCCTCCTCCGTCCGCCTCCCCACCGAACTCATGCGCCTTTCTCCATCGCGACTCCGCGCCGCCGCGCCGCTCCTCCTCTCCTCCTCCTCCGCCTCGCCACCTCCGCCCCGCGCGCGCATCCTCCTCCCGCGCCGCCTCCTCCTCTACCCCCAAACGCCTCCTCCCTACTCCGCTCTCTCCATCGCCTCCCGCTGTCCGCGCCTTCCCTCTCTCCATCGCCTCCCGCCGCCGCGCCGCCGCCTCCTCTCCGCTGCCTCCCAGCCGAACCGTGCGCGCTTTCTCCATCGCGACTCCCGCCGTCGCGTCGCCCTCGCCTCCTTCCCTCCCTCTGCCCTCGCCACCTCCGCCCCCCCCGCGCCGCCGCATCATCCTCCCGGTGCCGCCTCCTCCCTAGCCCGCACCGCCGCCACCTCCTCCTCTACCCATGCGAATCGAATATGACACGGCACATAGCACATAAGCATGTCATTATATCAACAACTATATTAAACAATAAATCTAATGCAAACTAACAATTTCAAAGAAACAGTTTTGCAACCTTGTAGAGCATAACAATTTCAACAATTTCACTGGTCTTGACGAGCTCACCTGGTTCACCTTCACTACGGCGGCGGATCCTTCGCAAATCACCACGACACAACAACACAAACGCATCGATTCATTTGTAATTTCAGCGTGTGAAGACTCGCCGGATCAAGAACCAACCCAACCTAGAAGGAAGTGCGCGAGACGGGGAGAGCGGGAGGAGAAGAAAAGGGCAGGACCTTGTGAAAGTCGGCGGGAGCGACGCCGGGGAGGTAGAACCCATGGCGGCGCCGGTTGAGTAGGCGAGGCGAGGAGGAGCACCAATTGGCCCGCCATGGGTGGGGTGGGGATCACCACTTGGAGGACGAAGCGCAGCCATGGCGGCGTCGGCGAGTCGGTCCTCCAGTGCCGCGCCTCCCCGCGAACACCACCAACGGAAGGTCTCGATCGTCTTGAGCACCGCTTCCAGCTCCTCCTGGCTCGGGTACTCTCGGGAGTTGCGGCGCCTTCTTCGTCTTCTAGCCGTCCATCGTTCACCTTCGCGCGCCGCGCTTCTTATCCGCGCCACCATCGAACGAAGTCTTGGCCGCGGAGGAGGGGAGGATGCGCGCGAAGGAGGGAGAGGGATGGGGTAGTAGGCGGCGGTGCGGGGACGGAGAGGGAGGCGGCGCGCGTGGTTGGGGAGGAGGGGAGGAGGCGCCTGGGCCGGAGGTGGAGGCGGCGCGCTGGGAGGAGGAGGAGGAGGAGGCGGCGCGCGCGGGGAGGGGAGGAGGAGGGGACGGTGGAGGAGAGAGAGGCGGCGCGGGTGGGGAGGGGAAGGAGGCGGGCGGTGGAGGAGAGCGAGGCGGTGGGGAGAGCGAGGCGGCGCGGGGCGGCGCGCCCGGGGTGGGAGGGGAGGAGGCGCGGGCGCGGGGAGAGCGAGGGGGAGGCGTGGGAGCGGCGGGAGGAAGAGCGAGGAGGAGGCGTGGGGGCGGAGGGGTGATGTTGGGATTTTAGGGTTTAATCAGATCGTGTGGCTGAGAAGAGAGGAGAAAGATCGAATGGTTAAGAAGTGAAGGAGGGTGGACGTGACAGCAACCACCAACTCCTTCTTTTTAAATAGTAAAGATAATTTGATTGGCATACTATTCATGTCATCACGTGATGTTTGTTGTCAGTTTAGTTATCCTGTACAGTTTAGTTGATGGGCTTTTTCAATAGCTTTATTGTGGTTGATATAATCTGCATGGTTTTGTGACCGGAAGATCCTTGTATTTAGGAAGTTACTTGGGTGGTTATGTGTGTTCGATGGGTGTAATGGCGCCAACATGCTGTTTGTTGACTTGTTCTGTCAGTCTCTAACTGTTAGTTTTGATTATGAGAATTATTCTGTGGGTGAGAGATCGTCATTTCCATGTCAAGCTTCTTTTTGTGGTACTGTAAAATGTATGGAGTGACTAGTAAGGTGCCCGTGCGTTACAATGGAAAACCAAATAAAAGTGATGCATACTATCAAATATGATCTCAAACTGAATAATAAATATCAACTTTATCTTACGTCATCATGTTTCAAACAAAACATACATGTTCATACTCGTAAATAAATCAAACATCGTATTAGTGAACCATAATAAAACAAACACTACATACAATAATATGTACAGAAATGATAGTAAACAATATTTTCTATAGTATTCTTAGTACATAAATAATCATCGATTGTCTTGGAGAATAACAAACCAATTGATAAATATGACATTATGCCATAAACATTAACGGAATTGGAACCTTGACTGAACTCAACCACCAACAAGCTATACCCAAGGAAATAATTCCATGTAAGATTTTGTAAAACAATAGTATATACACTTTCTTTATCAACAAGGGATTGTTGTTCATCTCTCAAGTACACAAAAGTCTATACCTTGCACTAATAGAAGAATGATAATGTAGGATTCACAATACTTTAAAACTCGTTATACTGCTCCAACAACTAATTCACCAATTGTAAGGGCCCATTTTGCATGCAAGAATTTTGTATAGAGCAATTCCTATAGAATTCCTACAAAAATCGTTGTTCCAAACAGCACTAATTCAAAATCACCTAGTACATGGAGCTATTGTATAGAGCTAAGGATGGGCATAGTTAGAATGCATATAACCTCTCAGAGGAAATAAAGCACTGTCCATTTGGCTTTGCAGATCTGGTAGCTAAACGAGCTAGGAGCATGTTTTCAGCAATACCTGCACTGGCAGTGCACTTTGTTGTACCAAAAATCTCATTTTTGATTCTCTGTATTACTTCCTCCGGATTATCATGTATGCATTGAGTCATATCCAGAAAAGCTTCATCGCAGCTCAAAGCCTGAATTTTGCATAACATTGTTAAGACGTGTAGATGTATATGTGGCTATCATTATGAGGATGTATCAACATGAATACATCTTTGAGTAATGGATAATCCAAAGACAAACTGAACCTTCTCGCAATATGTATGCAAAATACCATAGAACTGGTTAGCAACCTACAATAATTCCAACATCTCAATTATAACAAAAGTAGTGTTTCAACAAAAAGTTTTTTAGGAATTGACCATCAAAAGAAGTAAACTAAAAGGCATACCTCCCCGTACGCATCAAAGTTATAAGGAACAACCATTAGGTGAGGGCACCGAGCTTTGGCGTCTCTAACAAACATGCCACCTTTATCCTGGAATCCACAAAGAGGACATCAACTATGTTCAAATGTGTTGACATAACTGATTTTAAGTTCCAATTGTAACTTTGAAAAAACAATATAAAAGCACCATAGTTTCATGCGTGATAGTTTGCGGTGATATTTCAGCCTTTAGGATTGTCGAATAGCAAATCGCATCGCTTATCATGCACTCGCATATTTACGATGACGACAGATACAAAAAGCGATCCTAGAATTACGGTCACATCCAATCGGTAAACATAATGTTCCTACAATTACTGATGACAAGAGTGCAGACATCTATTTTGTTTATAACCATGGTATAATTCAACTAAATTTCACACATTTAGGAAGCAATTCGATTAAAAATTCCAACTTTCCCAACTTTGGGTCAATTGTACCTTGAAAGATGCTTTGAGGCGACGCTCGGGCTTGCTTGTCGTGGCGAGCGCCTCCGAGTCAACGAGCGACATCCGCGCGATGGCCCATCAATCGCAAGGGACTTCGCCGACGCATCATCATTCTTCCAAAACCAAGAAAGTCAACAATGAGTTGAAGCAACCAGTGGTATCTGTTTCCAGCAAGCTTGCCTTCTGTTGAAATGTTCACCATCTAGCCAACAAACACAATACCGCCGATACCGCGAAGAGAACGACCACGAAGCTTAAGAAGAGACACACTACGACTTGCATCACAACGCGTCATTGAACGGAAACGGCATGCCGTATATGCGCATATGATCCGATCAAAAGAAGCCCCCAATCGGAGCACCTCCTCACCTCGAAGCCGCACCAATGGCTCGTCGGCGCGGCGCGGGGAGACCGGTGGCTGCGCTGGGCCGCCGCGAGACCTGACCGACGTCGGGGCACGCCGCAGAGACGCCGCCGCCGCCGATGGCGTGTCCGCGCGGGCCTCGCCGAGCGCCACGAGCTGCCGCGCCCTTGCGGTAGAGCGGCGGTGGTCGACCGCAGATGTCGAGGCTCGCGCCCACCGCCGCAGCGCCGCCTCGGCGGGGCCCGCGAGGCTCATGGGCCCTTCCACTCCTCCTCGCCGCCTCCGCCTCGGGATCTCGGCGATTTAGGTCGGTCGCACCGATGGAGTGGGGCTCGTGTGTCCGCGCTGCTCGCGCGGAGATTACGAAGGGAGGAAGGGAGGAGGCGGCTACGCGAGGTGGGGAGGAGGGGAGGAGGCGGCGGCGCTTGGGAGGGAGGGGAGGAGGTGACGGCGCTTGGGAGGAGGGGGAGGAGGTGGCGGCACTTGGGAGGAGGAGGAGGCGGTGGCGTGGGGAGAGGCGGATCCAGTGGAGGCGAGGGAGAGCGAGGGGAGGCAGGAGAGCGGGGCCGGCGGGGAAGAGCGAGGCGACGGGGAGAGCGAGGGGAGGCGGGGAGAGCGGGGCGGGGAGAGAGAGAGGGGAGGCGGGGTGCGAGGGAGAGCGAGGGGATGCGGGAGAGCGATTCGGATTTTAGGTTAGGGGCGTGCGGGGTGGGAGGAGGAGGAGGAGGAGCAGACGGTTCGGATTTTATCTTATATTCAGATCGAATGGCTGAGAAGAGAGGAGTGACGACGGGTTAACCACCAACTCCTTCTTTTATAATAGTAAAGACATTTAAACCATAGCACTGCTTTGGACACATGGCCGCGCGCGGCAGCAATCGCGTCGGCCGCCGCTGCCGCCTCTCTATCGCGCGCGGCCGCCGCCGCATGCCATTGCGCCTCGGGCCGCCGCGCTGCGCGCTCGCCGCGCTGCCCCTTTCTGCTGGTGCGGCTGCCGCTGCGTGCCAGCGCCCGGCCGCTGCGGCGCCCCTGCGCGCCATGCGCCCGCTCCGCCGGCGCCTTGCTCGCATCCGACCATCGCGCCGAGCGCGCAACCCCTGCCATCATCATCGCGCCGCCGCTGCGCACGCGCGCGCGCCGCCAGCGTTCGTAGCCACCCCATCCGATTTTCTAGGGAGGTGTTTTAGGTAGTTGGGTGGATAAGTGGAGCAGATTTTTTTCGAATAAGGGAGCAGTGCGGCGATTTTTCTGGGAAGGAAGAGTAAAGATGTTGACCGGTCGGTGGACTAGTTCAAAATTTTTTCAAAAGGGGCCCCCTAGACTTTTCAGTTATTTTGTCTTTTGTGGTGATCGTTGTTGGGTTTTTATTTTCAGCATGTATATTTTTCATATATTTATGATATATTTAATGTTTAATTAATAATTATTTGATGTCTCTCATGAAATTATCACTGGATAATGTCTTTAAGCTGCTGAAAATATTATGTCTTTTTCCGCTGCGTGATGTTCTACCCCTAATTGAATGGAACCAACGAGAAATTCAATTAGAGGGCTATATTTAATTTTATATGCTATTACTTTTGGATCAACGTTAATTGTAATTGCATGTTATCAACTATGTTTATTCTGTTATGTTCAATTTTTGCCATGCTATTACGTTTTGACCAACGTTAATTGTAATTGTATTATGTTAAATTTTTCGTTTTTACCCAACGGTGATGCAAAAAATTCTTATGAGCATGTTGTTAATCATACCAACGTAAGGTTAATTTTAATGAAAATCAATTATGTGTTTTCTTAATGTAGATTTTTAAATTTTTCTGCAGCTTCTGTTTCCGCTTAAGTTAATGCAATTGAACCACTTAATGGCAACAACTTCCAGAAATGGAAGTTCACACTTATGACGATTTTTCAGCTCTTAGATCTGGACTATGCGTTCAGGTTCAATGAGTCTGTCGTTCCTAATGAAAGAGAGGATAAATTTGATGACAAAATGAAGGAGTACAAAACTAATGCTGAGATGTGGGAGCGGTCTAACCGCGTTTCACTTGCTGTAATGAAGAACTCCATCAGTGAATCTATTAGGGGAGCAATCCCTGAAAAAGAAAAGGTGAAGGACTATTTGTCCTCCATCGAGGATCATTTTAAAGGATCCTCTAAGATTTGACTAAGGATCCTTTAAGATTTGACTAAGGACTTAGGATTTCATTAGTGTGGTAGCATAAACTTAGAGGATCCTTTAAAATGATCCTCGATGGAGGACAAGTAGTCCTTCATCTTTTCCTTTTCAGGGATTGCTCCCTAATGGCTTCACCGATGGAGTTCTTTATTACAAGAAGTGAAACGCCGTTAGACCGCTCCCAACTTCTCAGCATTAGTTTTGTACTCCTTCATTTTGTCATCAAATTTGTCCTCTCCTTCATTAGGAGCGACAGGCTCATCGAATCTGACGCATAGTCCGATCCAAGAGCTGGAAAGCCGTCATAAGTGTGAGCTTCCATTTCTGGAAGTTGCTGCTATTAAGTGGCTCAATTGCATTAACTTGAGCGGAAACAGAAGCAATTGAAAAAATTTTAAAAATCTATATTAGGAAAACACATAATTGATTTTCATAAAAGTTAATCTTACGTTAGTATGATTAACAACATGCTCATAAGAATTTTTCGCATCACCGTTGGGCAGAAACGAAAAATTTAACATAATGCAATTACAATTACCGTTGGTCAAAGAGTAATAGCATAGCAAAAATTGAACATAACAGAATAAACATAATTGATAACATGCAATTACAATTAACGTTGCTCCAAAAGTAAAAGCATGTAAAATTAAATATAGCCCTCTAATTGAATTTCTCGTTGGTTCCATTCAATTAGGGGTAGAACATTACGCAGCGGAAAAGGGCATAACATTTTCAGCAGCTTAAAGACATTATTCAGTGATAATTTCATGAGAGACATCAAATAATCATTAATTAAACATTAGATATATCATAAATACATAAAAAATATATATGCTGAAAATTAAAACCCAACAACGGTCACCACAAAAGATATAATAACTGAAAAGTCTAGGGGCCCCTTTTGAAAAATTTTTGAACTAGTCCACCGACTGGTCAACATCTTTACTCTTCCTTCCTAGGAAAAATCGGCCACACCTGCTCCCTTATTCCGAAAAAAAATGCTGCTCCACTTATCCACCTACATAAAACACCTTCTTGGAAAATCGGATGCAGGTGGCCGGCGGAATGGCTGGGGCGCGATGGATGCGCCAGGATTGCGCGCCTTTGGCGCAGCGGCCGACGCAGCAAGCGCCGGCGAGCGCGCGCAAGCGCGCAGAGAAAGCGCATGCGCGCCAGCGCCAGAAAAGGGGCAGCGCGCGGCGCTCGAGGTGCAGCGGCGCCCAGGCTCTGGCGGCGCGCTCGCCCAAGCGCACAATGCCGACCGACCCGAGGCGCACAATGGCGCGGTAGCGCAGCAGCAGGGCGGCAGGTGGCGGTCGGCACAGTTGCAGCTGAGCGCGCGGCCCACAGCGGCGGCACAGACCGAAAAAACAAAAAAAAGGTAAGTTTTCGGGTCGGATTTGGGGATTTCAACAAAATTTTGCAAGAGTTTCTTAGATTCCCTCCTTCTATTTGCTAATCCGAGCCAATAACCATTAGATCCGAGCACATCAGTGGGCTAGGGTTCTAGGAAAACTAGCAGTGGCTCTGATACCAAATGTTAGGTCCTAAACCTTATGCATGTCACGTAATCCGCTAGCCTAGCACTAGAACACCTAGGATTGAGGGGGAATCGGGAGACTTACGCTCGCCGATGAAAGCCATTGATTCGGTGAACGTCGGGGAAGGATTGTGGTGTTCGGAGAGTCGTCGGAGCGGTGCAGAGGTCGTTGCTCGCGAGGTCTGCGATGCGGCGGCGCCGCCTTCCGTTGCTAGCAGAGCGCAGTAGATTGGTTGGCTTAGAATTTGTACAGAGGTTTTTTTGCTCTCACGGGAAAACCCCCTTTTTATCTTGCGCTGCGCAACGGAGGACTGTAACCAAAGTTGGTTAGGCACCCCCGATTAGGGCACGTGAAAAAACAGGGACGTGGGGAAATCCCCACGTCTCTCTCATCTCGGCCGTTTGACCTGAGATCAAAACCTAACATTAGTGTTGTGGACTCCCCCTGCTGTCTCGTGACTGGCGAGTACGGCTGGAGTGCCAACATGGAGAGGATCATGAAGGCGCAGGCCCTGAGGGACTCGAGCATGGCCGGCTACATGTCGAGCAAGAAAACCATGGAGATCAACCCGGAGAACGCCATCATGGATGAGCTGCGCAAGCGCGCCGACGCCGACAAGAACGACAAGTCCGTGAAGGACCTCGTGATGCTGCTCTTCGAGACGGCCCTCCTCACCTCCGGCTTCAGCCTCGACAACCCTAACACCTTCGGCACCAGGATCCACCCCATGCTCAGGCTCGGCCTGAGCATCGATGAGGACAAGCCGGCCGAGGCCGACACCGACACCGACATGCCGCCGCTGGAGGACGACGCTGGTGAGAGCAAGATGGAGGAGGTCGACTAAGCGCCGTGGTCCTCGCCTTGCACCTCTTTACCTGCTAGAAGCTTTATCTGACTACTGTTCGATATTTTTGGTACGTTAGCTGTATCGGTTTTGTCTTCTGCTGGCCAAACAACGAGTGTGGCTAGCTGTTATGGTTCTTTTTCGAACAGTTCGTCGTCGTTGTTGGTAACGCAATGTGTTCTATTTCTAGGTTCTCTGCTACGTCGTTCTGTTCTTTTTTTTCTTCGTATTGATACGTCTTGAACGTCCTGTCATATCGGAGGCTGGCTTTGCTTGCATACAGCTGCCTTCGCTTCTATTGCATCGTTAGAAGTTTAGATCCCAACAACAGCTTTGCATACATCGAATGAAGTGCTGCAACAAAGGGGGAATCTGCGTAACTGAAACTTCAGTGTTATATTACCTGATAAGCGAAGGCAGCTGGTTTTGCTACGGTTCTCTGCCTTTCCCTTTCTCATCTTTTTACTGGTCAACACTTCATTTGCTGTGCAAAGGCAGGATGCGCTTTCGTATTGCGCAATGTTTAACAAGAGCAGGTAATTTTGCATCAAAATATATTACCGGCGGTACGAATGGGGCAGGAACAGGTAAAGCGACGTTACCTGATTGCTTGTTTTGGGTTTGCTGAACTAGAATAGCACCCCATCTCTCAATGCCGATGAAGAAGCGTCAACCCATATATTCAGTATGAAGAAGTTTTACCAGAAAAAATTTAAACCGCACATGAATATTATGTCAACAGTCAAACACGGCATGTTCCCACAAACTGTGCAGTGCTTTGATGGCCAGGCGATAAGGTAGCCCAGGCTTTCAAATAACTAGTTTCATCACCATTTGTCACAAGTCTTAAACAGCCACCAAAGTACGGGTGCCATAGACTCATAGGTCTTACACATCCAAGATACCACATACGAGGTATGATTATCTGATTACATCATCAGTTCACGGCACCACATCCGTGTCTCTAAATGAAACTGTCCTACTCCAAAAGCTACATCGACTACCACGAAAGTATGATACTACATACGAGGTTCTGTACATGGGAGTGGATATTGGGCGGAATGTAGTTATCATCGATCAGTACATACTGGTGCATCTCCTCACAGCATGGCCCTGATCAGTACTGCCCGGGAGCTCGCCAGTCGTATCTCCTCCCCATGTGATTGCATCTGCGATAACTCCACCTGCTGCATCCCATCCTCCAATCCTTCCATCTCCTGTGGCGCTCTCTGCTGTTGCTCCTCCTTCGAAACTGACACTGACCAACCAAAATTTCCTGGCGGAGCATTAGCAGGAAATATGCCCATCTTCTCTATCTCTCCTGACTTCTTTAATATATCTGTGCTTATTCGCTTCCTCTCTCGCTTCGAAGAACAAGCACACTCTCTCAACATATTCAACTCTTCAAGTGCTTGCCGTTTCTTTAACACGTACTCCCTCAAAGCCAGAACACGGGTCATGAACTCCCTGAATTCACGTGTAAAGGACTGGAGATGTTGATCCCGAAGATTTAGAACATCATTGATACTAATCCCTATGAAAGTGGCAGTTACAGGAACACTGCCTACAGGATAGTCTAGGGTACTCCTCTGCCCGGGCAACATGGGTAAAACTATAAATGGAGTGCCTCGGAACTCACGAGGAAAATGCAACCTCATTGTAATAACTGCTAGCATTGCTGCATCCTGTATGGCATCAAAGAGGGATTGACGCGTGGCTTCCAGTTCAACCGACCAACCGGAGCGTTGTGCAGCCCCTCTACTTTGACCCAAACTCGATGTCCAATCACCTCCTCATGCTTGATCAGCTCATGCCAAAACATCGGTTGAGAAAGCGCACCCAGGTGGCTGAACACAATCCAGAGGAATGACACCCAGCCACCTGACAATTCGTCATGGTTCATGAGTCGTCCTTCCATTCCCTGCAACCATGGAGTAATAGGATCAGCATCAATACAAAATGCTAGTCAACTTAGTAATAGAAGAGACAAATCAGGCATTATTTCAAAGCTGCAGTGGTATCAATCTTATGTATGCCTATGGTCTACAAGACTACAACCATTTCCCTGAAACCACCTCAAGTTCCCTGCAATGCCACAATTGGTAGAGTGGCTAAGCTGTAATTCATTGCTCAGTGATCTGTACATTTAAGTAGCACTGTAGCACACAGGGTAAAAGCATGCACCAGCATTAGCCACGGCATAACATTTTATTACATTAACTTTGATGCAGCAACACGTTGCACATGCTGGAAGACCACCAAGAAACATAAAAGACTGGCTCGGCTATTTGAAAAGGTGGTTGGTTCCATCGATTCAACTCCACCAATACACCAAGTCATTCTAGTTAAGTATGATAGAACACAATAAGAGCAGATACAAGGTTAGTGTATGCAGTCTAGAATTATAGCTATTGTTGAACGTTGCGGATGTTATGCAAAACAACAAATCTTACTTTTGCAAAAGAATAGGTGCAACACCACATCTAGCACATTTTCACTTGGTAGAGAAACAAGAAGCACAATTCTTACATCAGCCATGGACAACGGTGACCCCAGTTGTGTACGGGGAAGTATCTAGTTATAACAAACTTTGCACATGAGCCATTCTATTAGATTTGGAAGGACTTGAGGGCCACACAGATAAACATTTTGTGAATAACCCTCTCATATATATAGAAATCATTTATAAGGGCTCCAAGTACCTCAAGTTGTTCCAAATCTGATCGATTCAGATCACATCCAACAGTTCACATGAAAATGCAAGTGTCAGCAACTAGGGAGGGATAACACTGAATACTTCCCTTCATACAAAAATCATCAAATCCAATAATGAGATGCATAGGACAAGAACATGAGCAATTGAGCACGCAAAAAACTTGAACTCTATACAAGATAATGTTGATTTCAAACAAATTACCAAGAGGAATGGAGTATGGACAAAGGTACCAACTTAGGAATATTATTCCAAAACAATATGTGAGTTTGTGACCAATAAACTTAACAGAGAAGACAGGTCATCATATATGATATACCTGAAACTTAGGATGATTATCATGTGCTAATGTCTGTGCAGACCTATGAGATTGCTCCACAGCTACCATGTTGGTCATGCTTGTTCCGCCTATCTGACCTGTAGCCAACTGAGCCTTGTGCTACAACAATATGGAACAAATAAACGAGTAAAACCATTTATCTCACAAACGAACTTGTTGTGTTGTAATTGACCACAATCACCTTTATTTGCACAAGCAAGTCTTTAGTTATTGACAAAAATGCATGTTTAAATTAAGATGTTAATTTATTAAAAACTACTAAATTGCAGGGGGGAAATATATTTCTACCAATAAAGCAAGCCTTCAGTTATGATTTATAAATAAATAATATATGCTAAAGCTACAATGTCAATTAATTAGAGATAGACATATTGCTGAACAACAGATGGTTGCTAAAAATCAATAATAAATATAACATATAGATACTAAGATGAACCACTCAATTGTGCAGGCAACTCTTCTAGCTAGATGAAATGACAGCAAGATACAACCGCTTTTAAGGCAATAACTAAATAAATGCATTTGTGCTAGGTTATACCTAGGTATAAATTAGCAAGTATACATCCAATTTCTGTAATCGTATCATTCATTTTTTCCGTATTGGTTACATTAGTTAAATTAACACATAGTTGTTAAAAATGCTAAGCGTTCTTTGTAGTGATTGGATCATTTGCTTTTAGTAGTGATCACTAGTGACATGTTATTGCACCCACTACAGAAAAGTTAGCGCAAAAATACATGTTATTAATACAAAATACTGCTTTATTAAAAATACAAAACAATGAGTATATAACTTCTTGTTTTATACCTGATCCTAGACTAGTATTGCCAGCAACATTCGTAGCTTTTGTCAAACGTCAACTCGAATTGGATACATGAACAAGAAACAGTTACATGTCCGAACTTAGAACTGAATGAAATGCCAACTGGGATTTAGAAGGTACTGACCTGTTCAAACTCAGAGAACCAACTGTTAGCACCATGTTGCTGCTCAAAAGAGTGTGCCAAGGCTTCAGTGTTATCGTTTTGCTTACTGAGCTCAGTATTCCATGTACCGGATTGGTTCCAGCACTTCTCCAGTTCTGCATACAATATGTCTTGAGACCATCTCATAATTCTCATTTGAAAATCATATGTAGTATCTATAGAGTCCATCGTTGCGTTAACCTGATACAATTAAACTAAATATTATATGTTTCAGGCAGAAGATATGAGGACTAAGGCAGTAAGGCTTGAAAGTGAATCAGTTACAAAGAAAAGTTGCTTAACAAATAAGTGTTTCAATGCCCTCTGCCCTCATGTTTCAAGATAATTTTCAGACAAAGAGTAAGCTAACCATTTTTTGTAAATATTCTTCAGCTCGATACAACCTAATTTGTAAATATTCTTCATTATGGTATGGTTGAAATGGTATGCCAGATCGGCCACTTCGAAGAAAAGGACAGAAGAGATGGGGAGCATTCATCTGTGGTGGACCTGAAACAAAACGCATCAGGAGTAATTATATAGTGTTTTGAGCCCCATTGGAAACTGTAGTGTAGAAACCCTAGTTGTGCCTTATGAATGTAGCTTCTGTAGCTGGCAAAGTTTAAAATTAAATTAAATGGCATAAGAAACTGCTTTAGTTAAGCAATTCAGTAGAGCAACAGATCCATTTATCTAGGAATGAAAGCTTTCAAGCTTCAATCTCTTCGCTCAAATAAAATATGGTACAATTAATACAACACATGTCACCACTACCCATTAAAATTGTATTTAACATCCACAATTATAGACTGTTAAGGCATAAAAGAATATGACACAACTTCCACACAATAAAAATATTTCTCAAATCATGTTATCCAGCTTCTGTTCCAATGATTGATCAAGATTGTTTTAGCTAGAAAATATTATCAACACTTGTTCAGATAAAAGTCAAACTGCTTTTTGAATGTAACCATGTTACACCAGTAAAAGCAAATATCGCATGCAGGTCATCCAACAATGACCGGGACAATAAAACAGGGATACTGAGGACAAAGACATTAAGATTACTCATGAAATATCTCAGAAGTTACTTAAAAAATCAGCATATAGTGGAAAGAAGGAACAGAGAAAAGGCATCCAGTTCAACCATGTAAACCAACAGGCAATTGATGATGGTATATGAAAAGGCACATTCTCAAGCAAAACTTGACGCAGTGTAACCGAGTCATCAATTTACTTGAATCATCAGATTTGCGGATGTGCCTGGTTTTCATGTCATGCATAGACAAAAGTACTATTATATAGAATCACTACAGTGCTGAAACCTGCCATGTAATCTGGGCTCGAAGCTCATACCAGTACTATTACCGATTTGCTCAAACTCTTGAAGGTGAGGCTCAATCCCTCTGAATTCATGAACAGGAAAAATCGGAGATTGAAAAGTTTCACTACAAGAATCTTCATGATGTCCATTAACACCACAAATAAAGTCAGTGCCCTGCAGATGTTCAACTGGAATTAGGAATCATCACAAGCATACACAGAATAGTGGGAAGAATGACCTCCATGCTTGCAATAGGTCGCTCATCATCTTGCTTGACCTCATTCTCGGCACCTGGAACTGTTGACAAAGGAACAGCCATGATTGGAATCATTGGATCAAAAGAAGCTTTCAGGCCAACTGAGGATCCATGAAGTTCCTTTATCAGCTGCAAAAGAATTAGATATTTGCCTTCGCACGATCATCGTCCCCCTAGAAATAGAATATGCCACAAATCCACTGCCATTTGTTTCACAGATGTGACAGAACCACTTGGGAGAGTCAGAGAGAACTATGCATCACATCATTAATGTTTTAATCATGAATAGACTAATCACAATATCTTGATGGATTTGGTTCGAAATGGACTAAACACATTTGATTTATATCGAAAATGATTGCCTTATTGAAGTCAAATCAATGATAACAAAAATGGAAGCTAGCAAAGCTTTCAAGTAAAAATATTAGCCGTTCGGGAATAATTTTGCGCTTACGCAACCAGACAGCAGAGAAAGTTACAAAACAAACAGATAAGATGTACCTAAGTATAGTGAAGCATATGGTGGTTTCTGGGCCAGTTTACAGTTCCTAGGAGATGCCGTGCTTACTTTTTGAAGTTGCTGTGGAAATGCTGCTGTGAGAAATCTAGTACACCGTTTGGTCCTTCAGTATTTCCTCTCACATGAATTTCTTCTTTCCTAACTACTCATATATCTTCTGTTCTTGGGAATGCAGTAATATGGAAATTGCAGCAAATTGCTTTGTTTCACACCAATTCGCTAGCTTCACACAGTTACCACTAAGATCAGCATACAAGCACGAGCCTAAAGGCAGGGAAATGAACAAAATACCCTTTACCCCGTGTTGGGAACAACGCGATCTGCAAAAAAAATACTTGCTCCACGTCAAACCGCCGCAGCATCAAACCCCAAAATATGATCTAACCAACCCTAGCAATCCAACGGCAATGCAAATCACGCGACATTCGCGTCGGCTAGGGGATTGGTTCCGCATCAACTCCAGCTCGAGAAGGCGCAACTCGGGTTTAGGGTTTCTCACCTCGGCTTTGGAGGAGGAGCCGACGATGGCGTCGGCGAGGGAGCTGAGAGGGTTGGAGGAGGAGTAGGACGGCCTCGGCGCGGTGCAGGCGGCGCCTCCAGTCACCAGATCGCGCATAGCCATCTCCGCCGATCACCGCCTCCGCCGGGGGAACCGACGGCGACGGGTGCTGCTGCTGCTTCGCTCACTGGCGGAGTGGTGATACACTGATACCGATGGGCCCGTTCGATCAGGTTTTTTGGGCGGCTTCGGCTGAAGCCGGATAGAACGGATCAGCTTTTGCACTAGCTTTTGGCAGCAGCTCGTTTGCCCCGTTTTTTATCCTCATGGCTTTCTCGACATCTTGTCAATCTCACTACTATCTGCTCACTTGCATCCGCTAGCTATAGGGTTTCCTATCCCATCATCGTCGTATCTTGGAGAGCTGGTGCCTATAGGACCGGCCGTCACCTCTCCTTTGGCCCCTCTCCCTAGCCGGATCTACCCTGATCTAGCTCCACTTAGCCGCCAGCTAAGCACTCTTGCTGGTCCCCTTCTTCCATGCCCAACAAGCTTTGTGCGTCGTTCGATGTGTACTTCGAGTTGGTGCATCTAGCCACCTCCGGGTTCCCGTTCGGGTGTGCCTCCTCCTCCATTGGATCCGCATCGGCCATGGTCTTCAGCTCTGCGTCGTCCTCGGTCGTTGTCTCCGTCCTTACGTTGGACTCTGAGTCCAACCTTCCGTCCCCGTCGAACGCCGCCTCCTCTCTGTGTGTGAGCCCCAGGTCCGTGCCACCTCCCTCGTTGTGTGTGAGGCTCTGTTGTGCGCCACATCCCCCGGCATCACTGAGGCGGTCTCTCATGCCATCGTGCATGCTATCTCCCCTGCTATTGACGAGGTCATCTTGTGGAATACCTCCCCCTTCAGGACCAAGCTTCTGCTACGTGCCTCCGTGGTACGTCCTCTGCCTCCCTTCCGTGCCCAATTTCAATATGCAGCAACCAATTTCATGATGTATTTAGAGTTGCATTCAGCAATTTTCACCACAGCGCCATGGTCAATCGGTGTCAATATTTTCCTCTACAATGCACAAGTCCTTTTTTGTATCGCAAAGAGCAACCAGGCAAATGACACAATTGAGCGCCTCATCATTTTGGAAGGAAGGTCATAGACAAGCCGTCCATCAGTCATGACCCCTTCTACTGCCCAAGCCGATCAAGCTCGACAGGAGGTATGTGACCTACTTGACTTGGTCAAGGCAGATGGCTGTGATGAGTGTAGTGATGAGCACTTCTACGCCTCTGTCCTGTTCATGAAAAAGGAGTATAAGAATATGTTCCTCATGCTATCTAAATGGGAGGGTCACATTGGATGGTTCATAGGGTTTGGGCACACACGTAGGGATGATTCTATGCGTGTTCTAGTCATAGAGATTTACTTATTTCTCATGTTCGTGTCCTATTGTAGTAGTTTAGTTACTTTACTACTTAGTTTAATTGGTTGAGCTCGTATTTGTGATTCATTTATACTATTGCGTGCTTTGTAGTAATTTGTGTTCCATGTGAGCGTACTATTGAAACATTTGTTATTTGCTTGTCATTAGTCCTGCATTAAGTAATTTGTGTTCCATTTGGTCATTGTTATTGCCAAATTCAATGTCTCGATATCTTGTGCAATCTAGTTATTGCATGATATGTGCAAATGTACTGACTTCTTGCTTCACCTTCGCATGTGTAGAGAACCAATGTCTTGTGTTGGCCATGGCGATGATACTATGATAGGCATGACGTGTGCGACATGCCTCCTTTTTTTGGAGTTGGCGATGCTTACATATCTGCGTAATCATTCTACATCGTCTTCTGGAAGGCCTTGTAGAGATCCTATAATGACAGCATTGTAATGGGTCGATGAACAACTAGCCTCGTCTGTGTTGTGCCATGACATGTTCAGGATGGGGAGAACATCATTCAACCTATTGCATAATGCACTGGTAATGAACTGTGGTTTGCGGTCCTCACTGGGCATCTCGTTGAAAGAAGCGCTCGGAATGTTTTTGTGGACCATCGTTGCACTGCAATCGAATAGGTAGGTAAAAAACTAGTTTGTGCACTCCTCTTTGACTATGAGCACAAAGTTTTATAAAGTACTCGATTGCGTGTGCCACATGTCGGAGGATAATGCCAAACCTAGATATCCTACTTTTCCACGATTGACTTACGCGCATGAATCGGCATGGGTACGTGAGTCAGAATATAATAGCGGTGTGCGATTTTGACATGCGGTTCACCTTTGTGTGCAGGTTGGCCCAGGTCAGTGCATGACACGCGCATTTCGTTGGACACTTTAGTTGGTTTCACACACGTGTTCCTGCATTCTCCCGAAGGTGAAACGCTCTAGTATTACAACATTGTCTCGATAATACCTACAATATTTTGCTATGACTCTTGCTTATGTAATTTATATGACAGGCAAGTACTACCTTGTGAACTCTAGGTATCCCAACAACACCGGTTATCTGGTCCCATATAGGAACAAGAGCTACCACATAACGAAGTTTGCTAGTGGCGGTCGACCATGAGGACATAAGGAGACATTCAACTATCACCATTCATCCCTCCACAACGTTATTGAGCGTGCGTTCGGCCTTTGGAAGATGAAGCAATGCATACTGCAAAACATAGCAGGGTACATACTAAAGGTACAAAGCAAGATTATTGTAGCAACAATAGCCTTGCACAACTTCTTAATAGATATTAGATCCCAGGACATGGATGATGATAATCCGGCGTTGGCTGGGGAATATGTAAGTAAGGAAGCATACCTTAGTTCTAACGGTGCACACATTCTATCGAGTGATGCTTACATGAATCACGTACATGATGCCATCGTGGACGGTCTAGTTATGTGAGGCTATTTGTATTGTACTACCTCGTATGTACATGTAATAAATGTATGTACGTATATTAGTTTGTACACAAGCCACGCACTAGAGTATCCAATTGTGCATTTTAATTCAGTCCGTATATGGCCACATGAAAATTAGCACATCGACTCACGTGGTCCTTAAATAAGAATAATCAACAGAAAGCCGAAAGCCCTAGTCCAAAATAACACTAAGGCTTCTACTTTTGTTGATACTATTCATCAGCCGCGGTCATAAGTCATCAGCCACAGCCAAAATCTATCAACTGCAATCTAAAAGAACAAACCTGATGATGCGTTCGAGGCGACTGTGGACTTGGGGCTTTGCGTGCACCTCACCCTCATTCTCACATCATAGTTGAGCCAGAACGTCGAGACCTACGTTGCTGACGTGGCCAAAAGCCATCGATTAGCCTCAAAGAATAGTGCCTTAGTTGGCCACGAGCTAGCATTTTAATGGCATTGCCAAACATTACGCTTTGGTACATAGGTGATCAATCCATCATTGCGACTAAGTACCCAACTGATATGTTAATTATACATAAGCAGCGGTTATTCCTTGGTTTAATGTATTGATGATACCTTCTGGTCTACTGCTAAGTTAGCTACACTCTTCATTTTACCCTTTAAAAAACGCCCTAATATTTCTTTTTCGAATTTTTAAGCTCTTAATTTGCAATTAATCGCATGTAAGCCATGTACGTATGTCTGAGCTGAGCAGTGAGCACTTGCAGTGAACTCTCCCAATAAAATTCCGTGCCTTCCACTTGAAAAGATAAGGAGGTCCACCCGGCAGTGTCTGCGCTCCACATCCGCAACCGCCATGGCCTTCGTCTCCATCCACGCCCGCCTCGCCTTCCACTCCCCCCTCTCCGCTGCCGCCGCCTGCACCCACCTCCCGCGCATCAGAACGGTGACCGGAAGCCACCGAAGCGTACAGTGCCGGCGCCGGCCGAGGCGCGCCAGATCGGTAGCTGCCATCACCGCGTCGCTCGACCTCACCGAGGACAACGTCCGGCGGGCCCTTGTCGAAGCCAAATCCGAGGCAAGCCAGCTTCTTCCCTTCTTCCTTACCTCACCCCCTATCGAAACACGCACATATTCGGCGCAACAAGGCACGACTCGCAATGCCAACCTTAACTGACGCCATTGTTGGTCTCTTCTGCACTGCACTTCAGCTGGGCCAGCTGTTCGACACGTCGGTGGGCATAACAGGTGATAGAAGCCAGACCGATTCCATTGATGCACTGCAGCACCAGTTGGACCAAGAATCGATTTGCTTATTTGCTTCTCCTTTGCATGGTGGCTGGTGGTAGGGCAAGTTGATCTCGCGGAGCTGGACGGGCCGTTCGTGAAGCTCCGCCTCAAGGGCAAGTTCTGGCACACCCGCGCCACCGTGCTCGCGCGGATTGGCAACTACCTGAAGAACCGCATCCCGGTGAGCTTTTCTTGTTTCTGGCGTACTCTGCTTCCTGCTGGCTTGAGGGGCAGTGCGGGAGAAAGTTAAGTTGCTGACGAGGTTTGTGTTTGGGCAGGAAATCTTGGAGGTGGAGATAGAAGATGAGAACCAGCTTGACGACAGCCCCGCGGCTTTCTGAAGTATCCCCCATGCATCAACTATATCTAGTGTTCACTTACTAGTTCAATCTTGTGATCATGTGATGTGTTGAAACTTAACCATTTAGGTTCTAGAAAAGAAAAAACACTTACCATCTTCTGGTTTTTAGCCCTAGCAGCAGCATGTGTGCATTGTCAAGTCCTTAACCACCCCAGTTTTTGGCACCCACCCTTCATACACAATGCCCTGATTCTATCAACACTGATTCATGACGACATGAGCTCCATGTTCAGTCGCTCGTCATTGCGGTGCATATCAGCATATGCCAACGAAATTCACCTCCTCCGATGTAATTGCCTGAATTTATCATGTGAAGTTGAAGGACTTAAGTGCACTAGAACAGAGTATTCTACCTCCTTTTCTTTTCTAGTCATGGTTTTGAACTTCAGGGATTTGCAGTTGCTTAGATGGATTGATTTGCACCAGCTACATCTGATTACAGGGATCCAATATTTGGAGGTATATTTCCAGGATAAAGAACCTGCGATCTATTACCGAAGGGAGCTGTTGTGATCATCATATTGCATTTGGAATACTACTGCATCAGTATGCTCCTGTGTTCATTATGTCTTCTGATTTGGACAGCTCTCTAGAACTAGAAGTCAGCTGCAACTGTACACAGAATTACGCGTCCTCCATCCTATAAGCGTCATGGCAATTCAATTTTCATTTATAAATACAGCTGGGTGTGACATTATGCTATTCTGATATCTTGTTTTCCCACTTCTCATGCACTTGCACCATATTTTTTGAGACTTTTTATGATACCTTCTACTAATAGTAAGGGATGATAGTATAAATCAAATCTGACCGCTGATCTCTAGAGAGCATTATAGACTTTTCGCTGTAAATGCAACTTTGCAAAGCTAACCATCCTAAACCTAATTCACGAAACCAGATTAGTCGTCGAAGCTGCCGGGCGCCGGCGCCGGCGCCTGTACTATTAGCGAAGGGTTCGACACCATGGAGCCACTCAGAACACAGGTGCTGCTGCCGCCACATCCCGAACGGAACCATACAATGACTCCGAATCTTTCATTGATATGAACTAATGAGCACAATGCAAGAATCAGGTACTCCAAATAATTTAGAGATTAAGTGTATGAGGGCGGAATTACATGTTGGAGATTGAACAAACCCACAAACATGAATGCGCAATTGAGCATGAATTCAATACAAGACGAACTGATCAATACAGCGATCAATGTATTAGAGTCAACGGCCGGCCGGTCGGAATGTGGAAAGTATATCTTGAGCGCATGGTGCCATAAGCCATGGCGGCAGACAGTAGGGAGAGACGATGTGTGCCTATTCTGATCTTTTGAAGAATCCTGAGCGGTTACTATTTTGCCCTATAAAAATTGCACTTCATAGTACTTGGTAGGGAAGTATAAGAAAATCCTAACTGATATAATCCATTGAATCAAAAAGATTAGACGATTGAGAAACATTAAAGGATAACGTAAAAGAGCTCTATTTTTTATGCTTTGTGAACTCCTTGAAAACAATTTGGTGTTGTATCTCTACAATCATCGACATCCTTTCTGAGGAAGTGTGGAACCGAGCACACGCCTGTGAATATGATTGCAATTGGTTGTCCTCTGTCTTAAGTCCGAACCACGATATCTTGCGTTGGGAATTTTGATTCCTCCTCTTCTGTGGCCTATTTCAGCATTCTTGTCAATTGTCAAACGTTTAGGCAGCAGTGAACTTATCTGACGAGAAAGCCATTCAACGATTCTTGCCCTGTTGAACAAGTCATTCCATTTCAACAATCTTCTAGCGAGGTCACCTTTTCCCCTTGTTTTCTTTTTGAGAGAATGTTGGTACTTGCACATTGGCCCATGGTTTGCATAAACATCAATAGAAAACTAGCATCTTTGAATTGAATCTAGATGAATTGACTTCCATCGGAGAAGCAGGAAGCTGTTGTTATCAGATACAGGGAGAAGAAGGACGTGTGTCGCCAGACTAATGAACCTTACTGTGTAGCACTAGCATGGTTCAGAACAGCAAGTGCGCACAGCGCATTTCAGCATCGAAGTGACATATTTGACAAGGCTTGGTGCCTAGTGCTCGTAAGAATCAGAGTACCCAAAGAAATTTGCATGGACGCTACATGTGAATATCCATCAGCATGTTGGACTGAAATTATTCAGCAACCAACTTATTCCTATCTATTGCAGTAAACGATAATTATTGCCATGTGAAAGTGCTCAGTAAGGAAGCAAGAAAACGATGAAGCGGAAGGCAAATAAAGTCATGCACAGTAGCACACCGAATAGCAAAATTCATCAAGACAAAATAGGTATAGATGAGAAACTGACAGAACAACTGTGTCAAAAAAAGATCTTAGATCAAGGGCCCGCTCATTTAGGCTTAGACTTCTGGTTATTTTTTATTATTTATAATTTTTATCTTTTTTGACTTTTTAGTTGGACTAAAATTTGGCAGCTTATGGCTGAAATTACACTGTAACTGATGATGGTTTATTTAACGTAATTAATCTTAAAAAATCTAAAAATAGAGAAAAAATTAATCTATCACGTATAATGAAAACAAATATAGGAAAAAAGAACCGATAAAAAACTTAAAAACACTAAAAAAATAAAAAAATATAAATAATAAAAATATAAGTCAAAAATCAGAAACTTAAACCTAAATAAACGGAACCTAAGCCTTCTGACCATCTGAGATACCTTAAAACTTGCATAAGAAACATACTGAACTACAGTGTGCAGTGAACTGTGATTCTGACTGAAGTGGCCACCAAACGCCAAACTCAAAAGCTCCAACTGTTCAGTGTCAGGACTCAGGACAACATGTGAAACTTGGGGACGACTGGTGCCAACTTCATTTCACCACCATGCCTCTGCAGAACGTCCTGCAAATCTGACAGGTAGATGCTGAACAAGTGCTCCGTTCAGAGCCCTGCAGATTCCATTGCAAAGTCCAAACTGCCATGATCACCCTTGGGATCAGATTTCAGATCATCCATCGTGCATTGCACTGGACCTTTCTTGTCAGCCAGCAGTACAAGCACATCGCTTGTCCGACAGAATGTTACTGTGTGGTCCTGTCACTAGCAGGCCACTAGTCCCAGAGATGCCTCCATCCCAAGCTGGTACAGTACTAATACCATGATGTGTTAGTTAGATGGTGATGTTTTAACGATGATTTTTAATTTTTTTTACTGTAACTGATTTTTTACTGTAGTTGAGTTAGTGGATAGTGTAGTAAATAATGAAAAAAAAAGCTGAAATTAGAAACTGAAGCCGAAACGATCACCACCAAATCACCAATGGCTAATCACTCGGGTAGTGGTGTGTTCAAAGAAAGAATCTTTTATTATTCAGCTGCTAAGGGGGTGATCGTTTTAGCGATTGCTGTTGGCTTTTGGCTGAAATTTCACTGTAGCTAACTTTTTTACTGTAGCTGAGTTAGTGGATAGCGCAGTGAATAGTGAAAAAAAAAACTGAAACTAGAAGCTGAGTCTTTTAAAAGCCAAAATAAGCACCCCCTAAGTTCCAAATTATTCTTTGTTTTTTAAAAAATATTGCTATGACTATAGACCAAATAGTAAATAATATGACTAACAGAGTGTATCAGAAAGTGAGCTCTCTCTCCCTCTCTTGTTAACCCAAAAAAGCTATATATATATATATATGGCCACAAGACTCTATTACAATAACATCTCTATCCTAATATACTATTTTAAGGATATACATATTTTTTACATGTTTTATTAAACTTTTTAACCCAATGAACTGAATAGATATAGGTTTAGACCATTCCCACAACAAAAAACCAAACCACACCATTGAGCAGAAGGATTTCTTCATTTCTTTGCATGGAAAGGAGAAGTGCAGAGTGCTCTGGTTGGCCTCCTCAGGTTGCTTCCTCCTAATAATATAATCTAGTCCATTGCTTAGTCTAATCCTATTTGCCGGCCAGATTAACGAGGATCTGGTTGCATGTCAGGCCAAAAGGACAGGAATAATCAATCAGGGGCTGGAGAAAGACGCGGCTTTGGTTTTTCTTGGATGGAGAAGTTGAGTTACGCAAGTAATATGAGGAGATGCACGTAATATGAGGATATTATAAGAAATGCAAAAGGAAGAGTAGTTTCTCGTGATGCAAAGTCTATTAGAAATAGATTCAAGAGACTTATTTTCTTAATTTTAAAGTATTTATAGTTTAGTATCATATTGCTAAGGTGAAATAAGGAAGATCAATTTATAAGATGGAGTCCATACCACTCTTTGAATTATAAATAGGATAGCATGAGGAGGGCTTTGACTAATAACACGTACGCGTTTGTATTCGCGTATTTTCATGTGACTCGTGATGCACGACTATGCTGTGACGTGGCGCGCCACTTGACAGATTAAGTCAACCTTTATTTTTGTTGAAACGTGCATCACTCTCTCTCTGTTTGAATGAGATTCAAACATTTGAATTTGGTGCTTTATTGGGTTTGATAACAGGCAGTTACTAGTGAGTAAATGGCTTGTTAAATATATCAGTTATCAATGAGTAAATAACTATTTTAATCATAACAGTTATCAGTCTGTTTATATATATGCCGAGAGACGTCCAGAGTAGAGCGAAGAATATCATTGTCTCCATTCTCTTCCTCCTACGAACTTGTGCTGTTATGCTGCGCCGCCTGAGTCTCATCAACTCTTTTTCTCGGCGTGCACCGTAAAGAAGGGGAGTGATATCTTCGAGTCGTTGCTGCCGTGAAGACCTGTACGGGGGCGGCAATAAGGTTTCTAGGCAGCGCGCATCTATGCGACCGCTCACTTTATTGCATCATCTATGTTCTATACTGCATCGAGCCTGCGTTACTTCCTATTCTTCATCAAGTCTAATAGTAAATCGTTCGCACGTTCGATCGACTTTAATACTATATTTTCTTTGTGTATTTTTCGAAGTACAATGAGTAACCTGTTGTTATATGTTTTGCATCACTAATTTATTATATTTATCTCCAGTAATATTTGGAATTAAATTATTGCCTATCTTTCCAACAAAGTCTTGCCCTTACATGTGATCCCACGTGAGGTGATCTTATTTCTAATGCTTCCAGAATGAGACCAGAAATATGTGCATAAAATCCGCATTGTTTATTTGACATCCGTTTTGCCGGTGCATGCTTGACCTTGTTCAGTTCTTCTTTTGCTCTGAATTTTTAACCCGAACCAAACGCGGTCTAAATCTATAGTTATCATCCTTGGATTACGTTCGCAGATATATTGGTATCATTTTCGCACTCGGAAAAACAAAATTTACCGTCGTTTTCAGCAGGTAGCGAAGTTAACAGGGAAAAGAAACGTGGGATTACGATCTCTAAATACTAACCTGGCTTTGGTGATCTAAATAGTCTTTTTACTCTAGTGCCTTGCACCATGTCTATGCCCTCTAATTGGACCGACAAAACGAAATTATAGCCATCTCGGTACTAATGGTATATTCTTTTAAGCTATGGTTTATTAGTTTAATAAGTAGTGATTGTTTTGAGAAATTAAAAGGCTAAAAGTCGCTTAAAAGAAAAAAAACGGGCCTAAATCGACGTCGAGCCATCGCAATCAGGTAGCCGCGGTGATCATGTGACTTAGAAGACAATTCCTTATCATTTCATTAAACTGTGATGCAGATCACTAATTAACTAACCATGTGGCAACTGTATATGGATTATGGAGTGTCTCACTGAACAAAGTCAAATAGAAGTTTCCTAGGAACCATATCCTTTTCTTCCTAGGATCCATCAATCGGTAGCTCCGAGGAAGATTAGATGTAGATTATAAGGCCAATAATTTAGTTTAATTCTGCTCGTGGCCCTGGATTATGGGTCGTGATTTGGGCGATCTTTGTTGCGTCGTGCAAATATACGCGTCAAGTGAAGAGTCTGGTTCCAACTGTACTCCGATTGTGTAGGATGATGCCAACAATTAGAGTGAGGTAAATGATTCTCTTAAGTTATTTAAAATCTTTACTTGAATGATTATAATAGTCATCAAATTGCGATAACACCAACATAACTATACAAACCAAATCTAGAAACAAGACCCAACAAAATCAATCTTTTTCACAAGCCCAATCAGACCGCTGTTCAAACCATTGTTGATGGGCCAGTCCAACTGTCGGCCTGTGACTGGTCACACCAACTGGCCGGTCAGACCACAGATCTGGGGTTAGTTTAATCGGTCTCTTATACCCAGGCCTAAACACCTCTCTTTGATATAAACCACTCTTCCTTTGTGCCTTTCTGCGTTACGGTTTTGATCGAGGCATTAACCTGGTATTTGGTCAACCACCAAAATACCTTTGATAAAGTTTTCGAGCACTTTCTCTTGACTCCATCTTCATCTCCATCTCAAAGCATCTCCATATGTTTTGATACGCAGCTCGTGGTGCCCAATGACTAGTCTATGTGTTTTCACATATTCGGACTCCCCCGAACCGTCTCTTCGTGTATCAATCTGGTTACTTGGTGCACTACATCACTAACTCACCTCACCGGACTTACACAACTACTCGGATCTCAACTCCCCTACCTAGTCTCGCTCTATTGTCGTCAACCACTACATCCTCTAAGCTATCTACACATCAAAAAACTAAGTAACCATATTAAACATAAATTCCATACACTTAATTCACTTTAGTCAAATTCAAATTCATGCATCATGCACACACAAACCCCCTCATGGCTCCAAGCCTTGAGCCGACCTCGACCTCGACCCAACTCAGCTCAACTCACCTTGGCTTTGGTCACAACCACTTGTCTAATCGCTCTCCTCACACCGGTCGGAATGCCTTGGTCAGACCGTCAACCACTTATCGGTTTGACGGCCACCAGATGTGACCGTATTTTCAATGTCAGTCACATTGGCCAAGTCCCCTGGTCCGACCGCCAACCATTGCCGCTCTGACTGCATGCGCCCAACTCCCAAAACATGCTCTCTGGAAATAACAATCGCCAACTAGAAATCGATCATATCGCTTCGACGATCTGACCGCCCAAAAAAATCTAGTCACACCAAGCTACCAGTCATACTGCTATTCCAAGTTGGTCCAACCACTTCCTTCCATTGGTCCAACCGCTCCCACCAGCCGGTTCGATCACCAACTCTGGCGGCAAAATTGAACATTATGAAACTCTTGCACTTTTCAAATTCAACTCAACCACGGTACTGGTTGTTCATCACACACATATCTTAGACCAAGCAACAATTGCTAGTTGTTTTTCTCAAAAAAAGGGGGGACCAGTTGCCAGTTGTTATTCACTTGTCAATATCGTTTGCTCTTTTATGCCATCGGGATGATAAACGGAAGTCCAGATTTAGGGTTTGCTCTAACTAGCTTTTGGCTTAAGTTTTTTATTGTGGCCTTTGGCTAAAATTGCACGGTAACAACTGTTAGCTTTCTCTAAAGAAAAAATAAGAACAAGATAGAAAAAAAGAGAAAAAATTGAAAAAACCCGTTATATCGTCACTGACAATGTAAAGGAATAAGAGAAAAGGAAAAGGTAAAAAAACTAAAAAAATAGAAAAAAGCCAAAATTAGAAGCCAACGTATTTCAAGTAGATTCTGGCTTAAATAAGTCAGAAGCCAAAAAAAAGCCAGAAATTAAAGCCGTTTGGAGCGAAGCCTTAGTTTCAGTCGAGCTATCAACAGCAATGGTGCATGAAAAAGCATGGTAGCCAAATCATGTGCACTACATCTTAGCCGGAGACAAAAGAGCGGAAGACCCTGCTCCAAATGGCTTCCAATTCTTGCTTCTCACTTTCAAAAGCCATTTGAAACGCGTCGACTTCTTAAATTTGGGTGTTTTTTTTTGGCTTTTTTGGCCTTTTGCCTTTTCTTATTTCTCTTTATTCCTTTGTATTATCCGTGATGATATTTTTTATTTTTTCCTTATATTTTCTTTTTTTCTTATTTTTAATTTAAAAAACTAACAACCGCTCGGTGCATTTTTAACCAAAAGTCGATAGTTAAAGCTAAAAACTGAGGCTTCTAAGTCAAGTAGGCTCTGGGCTTAGCTAAGACATCAAAAAGATAGATTCTGCGACCACTTTGTTAGAGACGCGGAAGAGAACACGAACCTTAACCTTTCCTCTGTGCACTTCACAGTACTGGTTCTGGTTCAAGTCGTGTGTCTTAGGGCAGTCCCAATGCTGTAGTTTCTTACATTAATTAGGCTTGCCACATAAGCATTTTGATGACGTGGCATAATAATTAAAGAGGAGAGATAAGGAAACCGTTTCTTCATGAAGAAACTGTTTCGGCGCGTCATCCAAGGCGAGGAAACCAGCGAGAGATGCACTGCAGTGAACCTGGTTTCTTATCATAGTGTCTTAGAAGAAACAGCCAATGCATGTGCAGGAAAGGGGATGAAAGGATTGGTCACGATTCGATCTGGTCCTACACGAAGAAACAATGGATTGGAGCTGTAGTTTGTATCATAGTGTCTTAGAAGACTAGAAACTAGTCATGATTTCAAGTATTGGGACTGCCCTTACTTGCCACGTGAGTGATGGCTGAGCTTCACCTGAATGCCCGGGAGGCTAACATATTTAGGCCCATTTGAAACGTGGGATTTTCTTAGATCCCTGGGAAAATGCCTACAATTTTTTTTAGTTCTTACATCCAAACAGGCATTGACAAATGTTTCTGTGTTACTATCTTCGCTTTTTTTACTTGTTATTTTAAATATAACACGGTCTCCAACACTCATATTTGATCATTAACTTTTCTAGTTATATGTCAGCAAAAATTACTAAAAATATAATGATATAAAACTATTTTTGATAACAAATCTAGTGATATAATTTTTACACAATAAATCCAAATGCTTTTTGATCATTAATTTTTACACAATAAATCCAAACTATTTTGGCTAAAGATCAAAATTTTAAAAGGTTGACTGCATGCATTCTAAAACATTATTAAAAAAGAACAGAGAGAGTATTTGACTCTATAAAAGTAAAATTCATAATTATATTGCAACATGGTTGGTATTTCTAGCCACAAAACAATGAGTCCAAACCTTTTTTTTTTAAAAAAACTCCACATGAAACTGTTAGTTGCGTCGAAGATGTTCGCTGTCTCTCTCGAGTTTGGTACTGGTACATGAGCTTTGGGCATGATTCAGCTTCACCTGAGAATGTTTGGGAAGGAATAACACATATTTTTTTTCAAAAAATATTCTCATGGGAGCTTTAGACCTGATCGGAATGTAGGAATTTGCATCAACTCTCAGGAACAATGCAATCTAGAATTCCTCTTCCAAATTCTAGGAGAACCCTTATCACTTTTTTTACACAAATTTTTTGTTCTGATTAGCAATTCCTACCAGCCAAAGGTGAGCTTAAAAAAAATCAAACTTGATCTTTCAAGGTTAGAAAGAAATCACGTAATATTCTAGCTACAAAATCATGACTCCCTACTTTCTTTTCTCCCCCAAAATATGACATTAGAACTCTCCTGCTGGAAAAAAAAGTTTCCCATCACCAACCATGCGCTCATGCCAAGAGGCATATTTTCCATGCCAAGAGAAAGGCATGGACCCAAAGAGGGTCTTTTCAGACTAATTTGTTGAAACTTGTCGCAGAATCAGAAAAGTTCCTTTTGCATTTGGACAAAAACATACATGAAAATGACCTCCACACTCACCAACAGTGCTATAGGGCATGCCCAAATAATTGCAGTAACGCCGGACACAATGGATATGTTTGCATCAATGTAAACACACTTTCGTTGCAGATCATGAAATTTCACAGGAGCAATGTCGACAGGATAATTTTTTTCTACAGTCCATTTTGCCACCTTAAGCACTATATATATATATAGTGCTCATAAACAAGAAGCATTGCGCGTGCATTATTTGACAGCCTTTTTTACTGGTGATGTTGTGCACACCGTTCGTTTATTTTTTTCTGCTCCTAAGCCATCAAGAGTGATGCTTCCAAAGTAGTAGTACTAGTTGTTACATCGTAGTTATTTATATATACTTCTAAAGGTGCTTTATATTTTCTTTAGCCTGGTGGTCGACTGTTATAATTATTATGGACAAATGCAGGATTCATCACTAAGCTTTCACCAAATATCAAATTTGATCCCTGAATTTTTGCTATGTTGTTTTTTTTGCTCGACTCTAAAACATGGTTCATACTCTAGAACATAAGAAAATGGTAGAAAGATATAACATTTATTCCCTATTGCAAGCAACAAAATCAGAGAACCGTTGTCCTGCAGAGGAAAATACATACATACATACATACATACATACATACATACATACATACACACTAAGTCGTGCACACCACAAGCACAAGAGCAAGGATTTCTATCAAATATCTTATCGTCTTATTCCTATTTAGATAAGCTCCGCCGCCACTGCTGCACTCGCATGTGCATCGCCGCCGTACCCTCCTCGCCCTCTCGACACGCTGCGCTCTGCCCTCTCGACACGCTGCGCCCAGCTCGTCCTCTCCTGCACCACGGTGGCCTTGCCCTCCTCTACCAGGCGCTGCCGCCACTCACCTTCCCCTCCACGCACTCCCCCTCGTTGCCGCCACCACGCAAATCCTCGTAGTCGCCCCGCAGCTCCTTCCCTGCCCTCACCATCCCACAGTCGTTGATGCCGACACCGGTCGGCGCGCCACCATACCGGGGAAACCCTAGATGTGAGCCGCAAATCTTTGTCACCGCCAACGTGCGCATATCTGCGGCAGAGAGGAGGTACGAGTCTTCCATTCGAAATTTTTTTGAATTGATTTTATTCTAGTCGGATTTTTAATTGAAAATTCTCAATTAATTTTTCCATCTATTTTTTCATTTTGCAAAAGAAATTTTTTGTGCCTATTTTTGACAGACTTTTTCGAATAGATTTTAATCAGCTTTTTTCATATATTTTTCTTTTTTGAATAAAAAAAGTCTTTTTTGAGGGGTGTGAAACTGACGAATGCCCTCCAAGGCTCTGTTTTAAATAGCGAAGATTTCTATCTTCTAGTTTTTAGAGGTCAAAAGTTTTTTAAAATGTATTAATTTTTTAGCATTTTTTTCTTTTTTCTTTTATATTATCTATAAAGATATAACAATGTTTTTCTTTTTCTCTCTATTTTTTTTATTTTTAATTGAATTTCTCATAAAAAGTTAATATCTACTGTGGTGCTATTTTAGCCGAGAGTCACGCTGCAAACATGGTCTAAATAGATGTAGGAAGCCGTATAGTGAATAGAGGACAGCTTAGAACCCATCACTGGCAACAAAACACTCCAAAATTTTCCTCGTCAAACCTCCTCTCTCTCTTCTCTATTCGCTTACAAAAAGTGTCACCCGGAGAACCGAGGACTGGAAAACGATAGCAGAAAGAGGCAGCTCTCTCTCTCCTTTTGATTTTACAACAGTGGTCTTTTGGTGTGTTTCTTTTTTCTGTGTTCTTGGTTAGTGGAGCAGAAACTAACTTCATTTGTTCCGGCAAGATTTTTGTTGCCCTCGATTATCGGCTCTTGGTTGGTGAAAGAACCAAAAGAGATCAAGCAAACCAAAGTAAATTCCGTAGTTTTTCGGTTAATAGGTTTTCTTTGGACTGTTTCTTCTCCTTTATCGATAGGAGCAAGCAGTCATGATCTGTATCTGATTCTGACTACCTTGTCGCCGCTCTCTGCTCCAATCCATCCATCCACCTTCGCTTTTGGGAAGAGAAGCGGGAGCAATCATTTGGTATCGAAGGCCTCGCCCACTTGGGGTGCCAGTTGGAATTACTTTTTGCTGCTTATATTTCGTTGGGTTGTACTTATCGCTAACATCTGTGCTCGGGTTTTATGATAAAGGCGACTGCTTCGGCATCAATTTTGCTTGTTTGGGAGTCGTGAGGATTCGGTTAGATGGTTTCGGCTGCAAAGTTTGCATCTTGGTTCGGAATTTTCTCATTCCAATAGTGAAATATCTTCATTTCGCATCAAAATGTCATCTTTGTGGGTTCATTTGTGGGGATTTAGTGCTTTGTTGGGGATAAGTTGCAGCTTGGTTTGCAATTTGTGTGCTTGAGCAGTGGATTGGATTCTCTATTTCATATCAAACTGTGTCATCTGGGTTCTTGTCCATGGATTCAGAGGCTATGCGTGTAAAATTTACAGCCTAGTCTGCAATGGGTTCTCTTGCATGAATTTAGTGGTTTAATGTGTAAAGGTTGCAGTTTCTTTTAATTTGTTTGTTCATATGTTGAGCTCATGCCTTTTTTTTCATTTCTATTGCAGTTGAGTTGGTCTGTGTACTGGTCACGTATGATTGATTGGCTTTTATGCCCTTGCGTCTGCGTTTATTAAATTTCATAGGCTATATGATTATGATCAGCTTTTCTTCTGCAGTTTTGTGTAAAGAAAACTGCTTTTGGGGGCTTAATTTTACTATCAAATAGCCCGATGCTTCAGCATGACTAATGTAGTATACCGTGTGACTTATTTCAGTTGAGGAAGATTTCTCACTCGCATGGCTGGCACAACAGACCGTGGATCCCTCATGGACGACTGGATGCCCCCCGCACCCAGCCCGAGAACACTCATGTCAAGCTTCTTGAATGAAGAATTCAGCTCTGGTCCATTCTCCAGTATTTTCAGTGAACATGGCAGCAACAAGCTCCAGGATCAATCCGAAAAGAGCAGACAACTTGTGGATTTGAGCGAGGAAGTGCCTGCTCAAACTGCAAGAAACACATTCCAAAAGAATATTTCCCTGGAGCCGAATTTGCTCAGTGCTAATCAGAAATCAAACTCACATGGCGGTCTGGCAGAGCGCATGGCTGCAAGAGCTGGTTTCAGTGTCCCGAAGATTGATACGTCTTGTGTTGGTTCATCCACAGTTATTCGATCACCTGTAGCAATCCCACCTGGTCTTAGTCCAACTACACTTCTTGAGTCACCGGTTATTCTTTACAATGTTATGGTATGTTATGTTTCCTACTTTCCTTAACTGGTTTGCTAATGTGATATTCTCCCAAGATTTATCTATTAATCAAGTTTGTGATAAGCCATAGTTGGAGTTAGCATTAAGCACATGAAAGTTACAATTACCAGACATCAAGTTTTGTGCAGTAATGAAGAACATTGTTGATGTCTACTGTTTTTTCGAGAAGAAATTGATTTCTACTGTGTAGTAGATGGTTTTGTGCAGTATGGAAGCATGTGAGTACAACATTGATTGATGCCTATTATGTAGGATATTGTTGCCCAAGAAGTGATTCTCTGATTGGAAACATAAACGTTTGGTTTCTGTTGTGATTGTATAGCCGCTAATTTTAATTCAACACTAAAAAATAGTCAAATACATATACACGCTTACCATTTTTTTTACAGATTTTTTTGACAGAAAATGTGCTTATCATATGATATTTGCTATGCAAATGTGACTGTAATTGACTATGATCTATTGCAGGCACAACCTTCTCCAACCACTGGCAAATTGCCATTTTTGATGGCTACAGATGCTAAGTCAACAATACCACCAGCTGCCAAGATGACTGAAGATTGTGCATTTGGTAATGACGTTTTTTCCTTCCAACCCCACTTAGGGTCGAAAGCATCAGGTTTCTCAACTTTAGAAAAGGTAATTTCCTTGACTGTTAGTGTAATCATTTTTTGCCTTCCAGTGTTATGTAGTACCGTCCGCTTTCTTTTATTGCAAACATCACCACCAAAATAACTTACCTCATTTAATTATGCATTTATTATGTGCCTGAAAAAATATATTGTACAGGGTTACAGTGCTTGTCACCAAAACCAGTCCTTGTCAATTATTCATCAGCAGGAATCCAGTCTTCAGTCAAGCTTTACCACTGATGCCACTGATGAAACAATTGTTAAACCGAAGACATCTGATTCCATGTTTGGTGATAATCACTCTTCTGCTGACGAGGAGGAAGACGATGAGACAAACCAAAATGGAGAATATTCTTCTGCTGCAAATGGCACCCCAGCTGACAATGGATATAGCTGGAGAAAATATGGACAGAAGCAAGTTAAGAACAGTGAGCATCTGAGGAGCTACTACAAATGCACACATCCGAAATGCCCTGTCAAGAAAAAGGTGGAGCGTTCTCAAGATGGCCAGATAACTGAGATAATCTACAAGGGTACTCACAATCACCCTTTGCCACCTCCAAACCGCCGGTCAGGTGTCCCTTTCTCACACATCAACGATCCACAAATCAATGTCATAGAGAACCCTGGTTCGCAGCCAGGACTCAACTCTGCATCTTTGTGGGAAAATGCTAAAAATGGATGCCTCCAAGATGTGCAAAGGGATGGTGTTGAGGGCCTTGAGGCAGGACCAACTGCTTGTCTTCCTGTATCAGCATATTGGGAGTCCCAAGATGCAGTTGTTGTCTCGTCAACACTGTCTAATGTGGAGGATGAAAGGGCTACACCTGGCACCATTTCTATAGATTGTGATGGCGATGAAGATGAGACCGAATCTAAAAGAAGGTTAATGTCGTTCACCACTGAACTATTTACACACAGGCATGATCTTGTATTCATTTATGGATCCGGTTCTTTTTCAGGAAGCTGGATGCATTGGCTACTGCTACTATTACTACTGCTGCTGCCACCAGTACCATTGACATGGGAGCTGCAGCATCGAGAGCTGTCCGGGAGCCTCGCGTCGTTGTGCAGACAACAAGTGAGGTTGACATCCTTGACGACGGGTATCGGTGGCGCAAGTATGGGCAGAAGGTTGTCAAAGGCAACCCAAATCCAAGGTCAGTTTTGATGCCGTTACCATTTCTGGCATGATCTGATCATGCAGTAGCCATTGCTGGTACTTATGTAACATCTTTTCATTTGTCTGCAGGAGCTACTACAAATGTACGCATCCAGGCTGTTCAGTTCGCAAACACGTGGAAAGAGCGTCACATGACCTGAAATCTGTCATCACGACCTACGAGGGAAAGCACAACCATGAAGTTCCAGCCGCCAGAAATAGTGGGCATGGGAGCTCCGGTTCCGGCAGCGCACCACAGGTTAATAGCTCTCAGCGTAGGCAAGAACCACAAGCCAGCTTTGCTCAGTTTGGTGGCACCGCTCCTTTCGGTTCCTTCGTTCTCCCACCGAGAGGCCAGTTGGGACCAGCGGCAGGCAGTTTCCGCTTCGGGGTGGTCCCACCAGGCATGCCGATTCCGATGCCCGCTCTAGGGCCTCTTGCTCCAACAAAGATGATCGGTTATCCATCAGCGGTGCAGGGCTACCAGGGGCTCATGATGCCGGAAGGAGAGCTGAAGGCTGAGCCAGTGCCGCAATCTGGCTTCCCAGCGGTAAATGCAGCCTCATCAGCTTACCAACAGATGATGAACAGGCCTCCTTTTGGTCATCAGATGTAAATAATAGGAAAGAAAGAAAGAGAAGATAGATGTGCTTCAGCTTGTATACATGGTAGTAATGCTACAGCATAGCTTTGTTCTACTTTTCTTGGTTACTGTTTTTTTTTTCTTCTGGGCATTTTTTTGAGGCAAAGAATGCAGAGGATGATTCTCATATCTTTCTGTTGTAATCGGAAAAAGGGATTGTTAGATTGATCTCCACCGTCGACAGCCCAACGCTAATCGGGCCTTGATCCGCGCCGATCGGGGCGCCACCATATGGTCTGGTGGGCCTGTCACACTGCGCTATATAAAGAGGGGTGGAGGCGGCGCACAATGCACGAGGTTGTACGGAGCCGCAACTCCACCCCACAAACCCTAACCGATCCGAGGAGCGCAGCGAGCGACGGAAGCACCACCGCCGCCACATCGCCGGACCTCCGAAGCCTCGCCGGACCGCCGCTTCCGACCGTCGCGCCGCGGCGCGCACCACACCGACGAACCCGCGATGGCCGCCTCGTCCTCCTCTACATCGGACGGTATCTCTCTCTCCTCCTCTCTCTCTCTCTCGATCCAAACCAAGAACAACCAGGCAAGAAGAACTCTACAATGGTATCGAGCGGAAAAGATTGATCCGTCTCAGATCGGGAAAATCGGAAAAGCAAGAAACAAAAAAATTTTTTTTCTGCTGCGCAGCGCGCCCCTGGCGCTGCGCTGCGCGCGCTTGCGCGCCAGCGCCGCCTCGCGCAGGCCGGCCACGCCATCGCTTAGCCGCCCGCCGGCCACTCCGCCGGCGCGCTCTTGCCGCGCTGCGCAGCGTGTTGCCGCTGCCAGCGCGCTAACCGCCTCTGCTGCTGCCGCTGCCGCTGCCGCCGCGCCGCTGCGCTGCCGCTCCGCCGCCAAGCGCCTCGCGCGCCTGGCGGCGCTGAAGCTCGCCCGCTCGCCGCGGCTGCCGCGCGCTTCGAGCCTGCGGCGCCGCCCGCCGCCTCCGCTGCCGCCTGCTGCCGCGCGCCGAGCCCTCGCTGGCGCGGCCAGGTTCCGGCGGGCAGTACCCGACCCGCAGCCCATGCGCATGCGCCCTCTGCTGCCCTCCTCCGCGATCCAAAAAAGGGGGAGCAACAATGGTATCCGAAAAATGGGGAGCAATTTTCTCTGGCAGTGGGTGGTGGAGAAATAAGGAAGTTTTTTTTTTTGGGTGAGCAAATTGGAATGGGTGGTGGAGGCTTTTCCCAGGAGATGGCACTGTGCTTTGACCAAAAAGTGTCGGTGGTAGTTTTTTTTTTCCCCTCTTGGTCCTTTTGGTAATTATGTTTGAGTATATATATTTCATGAATTCCTAATGTTTTAATTGATGTCTTTCATGATATATATATTGGTAATGTTGCTAAGATACTGAAATTATTATGTCATTTTTGAGTTGACAGTTTAATTCCATGTTTATCAGCAATTATGTCATGCATATATTCAGGTATATATATGTATTGATATTGTTTCATTTGATATGTATTTTTAGATATATTTGATATATCTAAAAGAAAAGATATAATTTTCATTATTAAATTCGAACCAACTGAGAATTTAATTTTGGAAAAATAGATATAATTTTTAATTGATGTTTCATTGCAAAAGTTAAAATTGTGATTACTCTTTAAATTAAATTCAACCAACGGAGAATTTAATTTTGAGTATTATTGTGAATTATGATATTGTTATTTTCTCACCAACGTTGATAATAACAATATTATAATTTTAAATGATGTTTTTATGCATTATTTCTATTTCGCCAACGGTGATGTAGATTTAATGTATAAATAAAATTGATTTAATTGTATGTTGTATTTTTGACCAACGTTGAAAATAAAGCATATAATTTTTGATGTTACGTTCTCACTTTATTTGAACTAAATTTTGTGGAGGATACAACTTGATGAGTTGTATCGAGAGATCCCACTCTTAAAGGAGATAATTATGGAGAGTGGAAGAAAAGATAGACTTAGCGCTTATCTTGGCCGAGGTGGACTGGTCCTCACTACAAGACGCCCCACCGAGCCTATGGCACCAAAGTGAGGGATCCAAATGAGGATGATATCGCTGGCGTAAAAGACAGAGGGATCATGCTCCTTACGATGTCTTATGATCTTGATCATAAGAATGGACCACACCAACAAGAAGTGTATGGTCGTGATAAAGAACACACTGAGCCTGCAATTGTGGGCTCACTGCAGAGTGTGACATCACACGAGTACCTTGAGAGGATAAAGAGTCGCCATCGCTCTTCAAAGACTTATGCTACACAACCGATCAAACACTTGTGACAGAGAGGTACTCTGGTAGTGGCAGTGGCATAAGAGAGCACATACTGAGGATGAGTAACATGGCATCCAAGCTTAAACCAATGGATTTGGCTCTCAAGGATGAGTTCCTTATTCATTTGATTTTTGCTTCTTTGCCAAAAGAGTTTGACACTTTTGTTGTCAACTACAATATGCAGCCCGAGAAATGGGATTTGGAAAAATGCATAGCTATGTGTGTGCAAGAGGAGGAAAGAATTAAATCCTCACATGGTGGTGGTTCTATCAACTATGTGAAGGATCACAAGAAAAGGAACTTCCACAATCACTCCTTCTCAAAGAACAAGGAAAACCTCATCCATCACCTCAACAGAATAAATTTGTCAGAGACAAAGATCGTTGTCTTCATCAGAAGAAGACAGGACACTACAAGAAGAACTGTCCTGATTATTTAAAGATGATAATGGCAAAGAAAGGTGAGAACATTATTACCTTTGTAAATGAATGCCTGTATGTGCAATATTCGAAATCTACTTGGTGGATTGACTCAGGAGCAACTGTTCATGTTGCTAATTCCTTCAGGATTCCTTTCGACGAGGACTACGCAAAGAAACGAAAGATGCATTAAAGTTGCAAATGGAGTCCAAGTGAAGTTGAAGCCGTTGGCGATCTTTCATTAGAATTAGCTAATGGTTCAAAGCTTTTACTTAGAGATGTCCTTTTGTACCCTCTTTACAGAGGAATTTGATTAGTGTGTCAAATTTGGACAATGATGGTTATGATTGTCATTTTGGAAATGGCAAGTGTGAAATAATGTTTAATAATAAATGCATTGGTCTTGCCATCAAACAAGACAAGCTTTATTTATTGTCACTTCGTGAAAATGTGAATTCGTGATGTGATGATGTGAATGTCGATGCGATAATGGGAACGTCGCGCGCGAGAAAGTAAATGAATCCTCGCTCACGAATGCAAACAGAAAACGAAAGAGAACTCTAAATGCGTCGTCGAAATTATGGCATCGCTGCTTAGGCCATATTTCGAGGGGAGAATAGAAAGACTAGTTAAGAATGATATTCTTCCTCCATTAGAGTTCTCAGACTTAGAACAATGCAGAGAATGCATTAAAGGAAAATATGTAAAGAAAATTAAGAAAGACGCCAAAAGAAGCACAGAGTTCTACAAATTATTCACACAGATATTTGTGGTCCTTTTCCCGTGAAAAGTGTGGATGGATATGACTGCTCATAACATTCACGGATGATTACTCCGTTACGGATATATTTATCCAATCAAAGAAAGAAATGAAGCCTTGGATAAATTCAAGATATTTAAGGTCAAGTTGAAAACCAACATGATTTAAAGATTAAGATAGTCCGATCTCGATCGTGGGGAGTACTACGGTCGACATACCCCATATGGACAAGTTCTGGACCTTTGCAAGGTTTCTACAGAAAATGGTATAGTAGCCCAAGATTCTACACCGCGAACCTCAAAAAATGGAGTAGTGAAAGACGCAACTGCACTCTCGATGGATATGGTGCGAAGTATGATGAGCTACTCCACACCGCCATTAAGTTTATGGATGGAGGCATTAAAAACCGCCATTCATATTCTCAACAGAGTGCCTAGTAAGTCGGTGCCCAAAACACCGTACGAATTGTGGACAGTGAAGAGTTCCTCACTACACCACTTACGTGTGTGGGGAGTCTCACTGAGGCTAAAGTATTTAACCCAAATCTTGGGAAGCTTGATCCCAAAATGATGTCGCCATTTCATTGGCTACCCCGAAAAGTCAAAAGGTTTCCGCTTTCTACCGCCCGCATCGATATACAAAGTTTGTAGAAACGAGACACGCTGTCTTCTTAGAGGATGAAATGATGAGGGGAGCATGGTAGCTCGAGAGACGACTTGAAGAGAAGCGGCGATGCGCCCACTCCGATGATTCAAGAGCCATTCTTCGCAGCACTGCCGCCGCACCGATGGTGCAAGACATCTGTGGTGCCAAGACTGCTATTGTTCCCCCGTGGCAACAATGAATGAAAATGTGGAACTCGTTCTTCAGATCCTATAGAACCCATTGCCACGTATGAGGGGAGCAACAACAACCTCAAATAGAAAATATACCAAATGAGGAGGCCCCAGAAGGTCTCAAAGAGTAAGAAGATCACTATTTCGATGATTATCGATTTATCATACAGAGGAATTTCAAATGGAGGATGATCCCACCTCATTTGAAGAAGCCATGAGAAGCGAAAACTCTTCAAAATGGCTCAAGCCATGGAAGAGGAAATGAGGTCCATGAAGACTAATAAAGTCTGGACTTGGAAATTATTCCTAAAGGAGCCAAAACAAAGAGGTCAGAAATGGGTCTACAAGACAAAACTTGACTCCCAAGGGAATATAGAAAGATACAAAGCGCGCTTGTGGCAAAGGCTTTACGCAAAGAGAAGGAATTGATTACAATGAGACCTTTTCTCCGCCTCATGTAAAGACTCCTTCAGAATCATAATGGCATTAGTAGCACATTATGATTTAGAGTTACATCAGATGGATGTAAAGACGGCATTTCTTAATGGGGATTTGGAGGAAAATGTTTACATGGCACAACCGAAAGGTTTTGTCGTGGAAGGAAATGAAAGAATGGGATGCCGCCTAAAGAAATCGATTTATGGGTTAAAGCAAGCTTCAAGACAATGGTACTTGAAGTTTGACAGTACAATAAGAAAATTTGGGTTTAAAGAGAATGTAGAGGACAACCGTGTTTATGCAAAGTTTAAAGATGGGAAGTTTATCTTCCTAATCCTCAGTATGTGGATGATATCCTACTAGCTAGTAGTGATGTCATCACATCGAGACAAAGAAGTTTTTGTCCTCAAACTTTGATATGAAAGATCTTGGTGAAGCTTCGTTCGCTCTAGGATCGAAATTCACCGATAGAGACAAAGGAATATTGGGACTATCACAAAGGCATACATAGAGAAAGTCTTAAAGAAATTTGGTATGCATAAAAGTAGTCCTTCACCGCACTAATAGTCAAGGGCGAGATATGGGGATTTTCAATGCCCCAGAACCAAGACGAGCTCGATCAAATGAAATCGGTTCCATATGCTTCACTGCTTGAAGCTTACAAGATGCTCAAGTGTGTACACGCCCGACTTAGCGCTTGTTACCGGGTTATTTGGCGATTCCAGAGCAATCTCGAATAGAGCATTGAAATTGATAAAGAAAGTCTTGCGTTATTTGCAAGGAACAAAAGGCCTCATGATGACATACGTAAGATCGATTTACTCCATATAGTGGGGTATACTGATTCGATTATGCGGAGATGATAGAAAGTCAACATCCGGATATGTATTCACTCTCCGGAGGAGCTATATCGTGGAAAAGCTCAAAGCAAACCGTCACTACATCGCCCACAATGTATGCCGAGTTTGTAGCATGTTATGAGGCTACGGGCAGTGAATCGGCTAAAGAAGTTCATACCCGCTTAAAAGTGGTTGACGACATCAATAGACCACTTAAGTTGTATCGCGACAATGAACCCGCAGAATGTATGCCCACAACAATAAGTCAAGTGGTGCTGCTAAACACATTGACATAAAGTATTATGTTGTGAAAGATAAAGTTCGGATCAAATTATAAGTCTTGAGCACATAAGTACCGCAAAGATGTTAGCGGATCCGCTTACTAAAGGCTTACCACCCAACGTGTTCAGAGAACATGTAGCCGGCATGGGTTTAAGGAAAGTCTATGATTCTGGACTAAAAGATGGCCCAAAAGATTAAAGTAATCGCTTTGAACGTAGAGGTGTATTGTAGTCATAAATCTATCGGCGTTTGACCGTGACGATGAGACATGTTCTATGCACTAATCTGTGATGGAATGAGTAAAGTCAAAAGTAATTAAAGTTAAAGCATAGATGAGATCAAGGGGAGAATGTTAGATTGATCTTCACCGCCGACAGCCCAACGCTAATCGGGCCTTGATCCGCTCGATCGGGGCGCCAAATTTCATATGGTCGGTGGGTTCTCGTCGCACAAGGCTATATAAAGAGGGGTGGAGGCCGGCGGCACAATGCACGAGGTTGTACGGAGCCGCAACTCCACCCCACAAACCCTAACCGATCTGGAGGGAGCGCAGTGAGCGACGGGAAGCACCACCGCCGTCACATCGCCGGACCTCCGGGAAGCCTCGCCGGACCGCCGCTTCTCCGACCGTCGCTGCCCGTGCGCAGACCACACCGACGAACCCGCGATGGCCGCCTCGTCCTCCTCTACATCGGACGGTATCTCTCTCTCTCCCTCCCTCTCTCTCTCTCTCAGATCCAAACCAAGAACAACCAGGGCAAGAAGAACTCTACAGGGATAGCTTTCCGGACAATGGAAAATGAAAATCAGTCGATAAAAACATTTGGCTGTGGATGCTATCATCAGTTGTGCTGTGAGAGTAGCTTTTTTCTTGGGCAAGTGCTACACTATTTGCCATGTGAAGCAGGGGGACACAAAGGGCATTAGGTTCACTACTGGTTCTTCAGGTGTCAAAATTGATGAAGTTCGCAGGATTCAGGTTGTATTGACATGCCAGCAAGGGCGTAGCCACTAGGGGTCCTTCGTTGGGCTTGAGCCCACCTTCTGTCGGAGATGGTAACCTTGCACGAGGTTACTTCAGATCAGGTGGCTCGATGGGTGCCTTCACCTCCAGATCAGGTGGCGCCGCGACGTCGTCCCGCCTCTTGCTCGGCTTCTTGTTCCTGCTCCTCTGCTGGTGCTGCCCGCCGTCGAGAGCGACGTGGATGACGGAGCCTTCCACGATGCTGTACTGCTCGGTGCCGCCGCCGTCAACGTCAGCAAGAATGTTGCCGTTGTGGAAGAGGGGCAGGGCATCGGTGGGCCAGCCTTTGCGGCTCTGGAGCTTCTGCTTGACGTCCTGGACAGTGTCGAAGAAGCCCACCTCCATCTTGAAGGGCTCTTCCCCCGAGCACACGAAGGTCACATCCATGGCAAGCAGCTAGCTAGCTCTATGTGATATCAAGGTAGTAGTACCAGGCAGGCAGACAGGCTAGCCGCAAGCATGGACATGGCAAGAACTGAGAATGCTCTGCGTGTGAATCTTGGATTTGGCTGCCTGTTGTTTTCTGTTGGTACGTGCATCTGCATGAATTTTCAGTCAACATCCATCGGCCTTCTTCAGACTGTATTCATGATTAAGATGCCTGAACTTGCCGCTATCATGCAAATCTAGGCTATGGTCCTCCCCTCCTCTCACAAATTGGGCATGCCTACTGTATAACTGCAGACACGCCGTCCTTTGCAGAAGAACAACAAGGCAGCAAGAAGCATCTCATGATAGTTCATAGCGATACATGCAGTGCAGAAGTCCTTTCTTTTACCAGGAAGTGTCTATCTACTTAAATTAGGATCGGCCCCCTTTTGGAAAGCGGATTCTGCGAAAATCAGCTTCTTCTTCCCAGAAGTGTGTTCTGCGCTGTTACCTGATACTATTCTGATAAGGAGGGCAACTTCAGTTCTTGATTGTTTATGTATTATATAAGTAAGTCAGCAAGGATTGTCGTGTGTTCGAGGTGTGGGAAAATGCAATTTTTACAAAGTCTCTGTGACAGTCTCATACACTTTCAGCAAGTGTATTTACTTTAAGCAGTAGGCAAGACAGTGTGTCCTGTCCGGTATCTGCACCAGTCACCTAGCACTAGAAAGAGTCAGTTCATTCGTCGAGATCCAACCTTGGACTGATTTTTAAAAAAAACAGACATCAAGAAAGGCCATGTTTGTTTTGTCTTTTCTTTCAGCCAAAGCATCATTACTTTGTACAAAAGAAATTACTGGTGAATGTCGCTGAAAAAGATCTTAAAGTTGGTTGTGAGACATTGCCGTCTTTTTCTTTCTCTGGAAATTGTCTCAGAGACCAAGACTCAACAGCAACATAGCAAAGTGAAAATTGCACTGCATCAAGCAGTTGCACAATGGATCACAAAGTACAGATTCCTTGCTCGATATTCCTCACTGCAGTCATCTTCTAAAATGTTCAGCCTCAGCCGGAACATATATGTCGACCAAACAGCAATTGCTAGGACCTAACATCTCTAAGCCTGTAAGCCACATGAATCATCATAGAACTTATCCATATCACTGAACATTGTACAACAAGCAATGTTTTTCCTGAAATTTCATCTGGAAAATTCAGTACTAGAATGTAAGAAATTATAGCACCCCACATACCAATATAAAATATTACTATAGAACGTTATCGCCAAAGTAAGAAATAAATAAAAGCAAACAGTAGAAATTACGAGAGAATTAAAACTTTAAAAGTACTTTATTAAAGAACCAGCGGAAACTGAAATAAATGTTTGAAATATAAGATCGGTTCACTTCTAACCAAATGAAAAATAAATAAAATGATATAAATAGTAGTAAGTCACGGTACTGAAAATTCGAGTGCTTCCACTCATGCATAATACTATCATTCCACTAGCCTTTTACCTAAAAATAAAAAAAGCAAACGTAGGATTTCAAAATCTCAACAAGTGCCTAACAACGGTCATAACAATGTGAGTGAAAATGACAACCGATGAAAGCGAGTAATTGACATAGATTAATTACAATAAAACTTGGTTACCAGAACCACTGATAAGGATTAGAGATAGAGATAATGGGAATAATCAAATTAAAGGCAATTGTTATTTAACAAGTTATGGTAATGGTACTGATGATTATTTTTTATATACCCAGTTATACAAGAATAATCAAGTATATCATCGCCCTGATCAGTATAACCGTGAGACAGGTGTAATATCATAAGTAACTAAAGCGCATTTACCCGTACATTACTAGGTGGATGGCAATTTCCCCTATATATAGATAACCTTAGGTTAGGTAACTGTTATATTATTAATCGATTACATAGTAAGGGTATTCGTAGTGTATATATCACAATGAACCTTAAGGTGAGTTCCACCTAGTTGTTAAGGTCAACTTTATTATGTTTAAGGTCACCGCTCGGCCTTAAGGAGGGTCCCACCTAATATCTCTCATGCCACGGTGATTGGTTAGTGAGGGAAGAGAGAACACAAGATTCAAAAGAAAAATTATATTTTAATACTTATGGCTAGGTCTTTAACTTGAGGACTGGTTATAAGCCTTTTTTAACTTATGGTCTACTTAAGGTCGACCCTGTAATGTATAAGGTCGACCTTAAGGTGACTTAAGACTCTATATTTTCATACACTGTGGATACCATAAGAGGTTAATGTAACTAAGGGAAGGCTACTGTTATATTATTAACCGATTACATAGTAAGAGGTTAAGGTAACTAAGGGAAGGCTAAGGGGGTGATCGGAATAGCGATGGCTTTTGGCTTTTGCTGAAAAAACACTTTAGCTGGCTGAAAAAACACTGTAGCTGAATTGATTTATTGAGTATAATTAAATATAAAAAAATTGAAAAAAAAACCGAAAACAAAAAACGAAAAAAAAGTGTAAGTAAATCGAAAAAATCGAAAAAAATTTTATCAGAATAGTACTATAGCTAAAGATCACATGTAGTTTCCACCCACCACAAAATGATTTAAAAGTCATTTCGATCGCCCTAAGATAAGAGCATAAAAGTGGAAATATTTGCTTGGGCTAGAAATGGAAAAGCACGATTTTCTATGTGAGGACGATATGAAATAAATTTAAGGAAACTAAAAGAAGACTAAGATAAGGTTATTATAAGTGGAAGGATTCACTAACAGTTTGAAATGGATAAACATTAGATCTTGACAGATGGTGATGTGAAATGACAATATGATGATAAAAGTCTAAGAATTATTCTAAAATAGGTATTATAATATAACCCACATAAGAGTTGACAACCAACTAAATTTTATTATGTGATAAGTGATTATTTGTCAACGTTACCGCCAACCGTGTGCTCCGGCCAGCCAAGCCATTCGAGTGCCGCCGGCTTGCCACCCCACATGGCTGCCATCCCACATAACGAAGGAGAGACCTCAGTATGAAGGAGGTAGCGGCTGATTTGGGGAAGGCTTGCCCCCCTTTTGTTTAAGAGCTCTTAAACCCAGTTTAGACCCAAGACTAATTAGGATTTGCCACGTTTTGTGATATCGTGGCCCTCTTCAATTTCCAGGTGCTACAGAAACAGAACTGTACATAGCAAGTTCGCAACTCAGGTAGTTCAAGTTACATACGACCTCATAAAACTAGCAAATTTTGTGATCACTAACAAAAACGTGTCGCAATCAGGAATGCTGAGTGCTGATACAGCAAAAATCCAAATAGAAGTTCGGGTTTGCTTAAATCGATCAGCTCACAAGGTTCTGCATCGTCAGATTTTACTCCTGTATCTAACCAGCTTTGCGAGTGTATCCTGAGCAGCCATTGTCTGGGAATGGTCATGGCCAAGCATGACCGTCCTGATGCTGATGCAGGTTCTGCACAGCTCCTCACCGCTGTCAAATAACCCGCCTCGCATCAGTAGCTTCGCCCTTGTCTCAAGCAGCGTTGCTTTCAGTAGTGTCACCTCATGCCAGATGAACTCGTCAACATGGTTGTTTGTCTGCAGTTTCTTCTTCCAGCAAAGTGACACCTGCTTCAAGTCCTGTATCCGTGATACAAGTGACTTCTCCGCATCCTCAAGCATGTTGGTACACACCTTGAGCAATTCCAATGCTGAACTGCAACGTGAGAATGTCATGAACGCTTGGATTGCAAGGGGCAAAGCCATCTTCTTGACGAAGAGCACCATGTCGGCCACCTTAAGCTGAACAACAGGTGGCTCAGACTTGAACCCAAACACGAGGAATGCGCTAGCCCACATGTGGTCCAAGTACACAGACATATTGCAAGTCCTTATGACACCAGATATTGCTGCGCTTGCTGGTGCCAAACTACCTCTGATCCTGCTGAACAGCTGCATGATCGGGTGAAATTGGATCCAGCAACCTGGATGCTGAGCTGTTTTTCGTGCCAAGCCAAGCTTTACTAGTAAGAGTGCTGACTCCACCTCAGCCTTCCTTGCCTGAGGAGGTAGAAAGCAGTGCGTGCCGCACAAAAATGTTGTCTTAACGGATTCGCTCCACATCTGAATGCTATTGGCTTTTGTTGGCAGCTTGCTGGCCATGGCAGCTAGTAGGGTTGATGACATGGGAGCTGGAGCTAACCAAGAACCAACTGTGATCATCCTCAAGGCAAGGCTACCTCCTTTCACCCGGTCCATCAATGCAAAGCAGAACACTAATACCTTAATTAGGAAAAAATTGTTATGCCATAAGCTGTCATCATCAGCACCGAGTGCAAGCATGTTCTCATTCAACGATATCCTCTCAACAGCTTCAAACAGCATAGAAGGAGCAATCATTAACTCAGACAGCAGAGAACCAACAATCCACAAGCCAAAGCTCAGTCGACCCAACTGCTCATCAAATTTTCTAAGAACTTCTATTTCCTCAGGAGGGTAGTCCTTCTTCCTTTTCCCCTTTATTAGGATCATAGCATCGAGGAATGATAGCGGAGGAAGCTGCATTGATTCAAGGCTCATCACACTCGGTAACCGTGTTGTCACAATGACATGGCTTGCTCCAGTGTTCCTAGGTATGAAGTCTTGCAAGTCCTTCCCTTCCCACCAATCCCTCTCGCTCTCGACGTTGTCAATGATAAGCAAGTAGGGCACATCCCTGAAAAGCTCTCGCTTCACCCTTTGGAATGCATCAAACTCTTGCTCCTCAAAGCTCCTAATCCTGCCCTGCTCCTTCTCAGCCTCAGCGCTGATATCCAATCCCAAATGAATTGACAAGTTCAGTATATTCTGCCTCAAGTACCTGGCCTCACCTCCAATCCACAGCACCATCTTGTACCTCTGGGAGGACCGGTATGCAAATTCCAATGCAAGCTCCGTCTTGCCAATGCCTGAAATGCCATTGATGCAGATCACACTGGCATTGCCTTGATCCTTGCTGTTGCACCTGAATCTTGATTTCCTGTGCTTCGATCTCTGCATCTGAAGGCTTCTTCCTTTCCCTAATGGCAGCTCTATCATCGGATCAACCAATGCCTCCGGTGTTGGCTGCTTGCACTTGCGTAACTCCAAGCTCATGAACCGGCCATTGGATGTCCTCACCGCGTCACTCTCCTCATCAGCAAATCCATCTGACACACCACTGGACTCACCGTTAGGCATGGCACCCCTTGGGCACTCCACATCTTCAACATCTCCCACGCACCCAAAGAACATGCCCTCAATCTCAGTGAGCTCATTCTCCCTTCCAACAAAATGCCTGTTGCGCGGAAATGGCAAACCCTCAATCCCCTCACTCTCCTTTTCGCCAATAGTACCTCGACCAAGCTTCGATTGCAGCACAGTGACTGTCCTTGACACACAGCTCCTCCAATTGCCCTCATCTGTCTCAAGCCTGAACTCATGACACCGCATCAGCCCCTCAAATGCTTCCATCCCCTCCTTAGCTTCCAATTTGCCATCAAACAGCCCGGCAATGTCTGACACTCCGGTGTCGAACAGGATAGGCACCATGTTCCTCTTCTGAGCAAAGAACCGGATCTCCTCGAGGCTGAACGGATTGAGGAAGCTAGACATGGTGACAACCACGACACCGAAGGTCACTGAACAAATAATCCGGTCTGCAATCTCATGACTCTGGGTGTCTGAGTACCTAGCCCGATCGGCCATGAAAGAAGCAATACCTTGCAGCTCGAGATCCGACTTCAGCCACTTACAGAACCTAGTGAGGGCAATACCATGGCCATGGAAACCAATGTACACATCGCAGCTCCGGAGCTTGGTGTTGGACATCGGCGATGCCACGACGCCACGGGTGAACGAGACGCGCGGCACGGGGAAGGAGAACGAAACGCGTGCCGGCGCGCCGGCGCCGACGCCGCCACCGCCGGAAGCCTTGGGTGGGTCGATGCCGCGAGAATCGTTGAGCTCCGACGGCGGCGTGTGGGATGCACTCGGCGCGTCGGTGTACTTCGAGCGGAACCCATCGGTGCAGGACGCCGGCGACCGCACAGCGGCTGCTGCATTGGAGCCCTTAGTTTCTTGATGCTCGGTGACTCGAGGAGAGATGTAGGGAGACTGCAGCGCCGAGACGAACGCGGAAGACGGCGGCGATGGCGAGTTGAGGTAAGGCGAGATGGGGTTCGACCAGTCGGAGCTGCTGCCGCATCCGGCATTAGTCGTCTTGATGGTGAGGAACTTTGTGGCAACGAGGATGTCTTTGGGCACATCAAGAAAGCTTGAAACTTTTTCTTCTCCTTCCATGGTTAGCAAATCAATAAGTTGGAAATTTTCGTAACAAGATCTGCGTAATTTGATCCTCCTTTTCCTGTCACAAACGCAGCAATTTTTTTTTACTGGAATCAGGTTAAGAATGAAATTGCATCGAATTCAGAAGTCAGAATATGCAATCTAAAAAGTTGCAAGAATTTGCAAACAACCCAAAAATATCAGAGATGCAGGAAGTTGCAACAGTGCTCATTTGATTCACAAGAATAGCCAAAAGAAAAGGGAACATGAAAGAACCTATTGCTCATCCAACAGAGTAAATAGAAACAGATTGCAGGGACTAACCAGCAGTAGTCTACAACAAGCCTTCAAGAATCCAATGCCATTAGCAATGTGACGGCAGACCAGCTGAAGCTTCAGGAATCAAAACCGACAGGAAAGTTCCATTTGGAGTAAAAAATGGTCTACTTTTGCTATTCAAACCATAGAAATAGAATGATTTGGAGTAAAACATGGTCTACTTTTGCTATTCAAACCATAGAATGGTACTCCTCTTATATGGTCTTGTCCCAGGGAGGAAAAGAAAGAGGGTGGAGCCCCCAGATGTCAAGCTAGTAGGTTACACAGTTTGAAGTATCCTGAGCCTTGAAAATGGAGAACTGGAGATGATACTAAAGAACAAAGAACAAGCTGGGTGGGCACATCACATGACATCAAAAGTCGCAAGAGAAAGGAGTAGTTGCTAGAAGCCCAGAACTGCAAAGACCAAGGCCATTTCTAATCATAAGGAAAAGGCAGTAATGACCAAGACCAGATCCACCAACACCAAAGGCTGGAAAGATCGGAGGAGCTGGGGGAATGGCCGCATGGGTGTCAAATCAAACGCGGCTTCAAGGAAAGCAGCAAGCGGGAGTCCTGGTAGAGGCAGCCCGTCGTCCTTTACTCCTTCGGTTCTTTTTTTACTCGATATTTTTATTTTTATAATTTTAAGATATAACTTTTATCATTACTTTTATAATTTTATATTAAAATGTGCTAAAAATTATAATATTATCAATAAGGGTAGATTAATACTCAAATTATTATACTATTATATTCTTTAAGTATATCTCTTATTAATAAGGGAAAAACTTTACAGAGAGGTCATAAACTCTTCTACGATTATGTTATAGTCGTAAAGTTTTCTACAACTAGCTAGTCATAAGTCTTTCTACGATTACCTTATGATCATAAGTTCTCTTACAAACATGAGATATTCGCAAGTTATCTACGATCATCCTGTGGTCGTGGACCTTTTTTGTGACCAAGTATACATCCGACTAGCCTGTATATAACGACCTATCATGTTGTGTGTCTATCTGACAAGACAGTTAAAACATACGTTTATTCTTAATAATCGCATAGGATCTTTCTATGACAACAACCGTCACACAACGAAGGAGCAACCACATCTCTCTGACAGCAACTTCCGTCAGACGTCTCTCGAAGTATCAAAGCATCTTCTGGCACGGATAACTGCCATCGCTTCGTCGACTATATAAGGGTTGATATCGGAGGAGCAAGAGGATCCGATCCTAAGTTGAAGGGGCTTAGAGCAAGAAGTTAATGTATAGCATTTGGCATCACTCTCTGAGTTGTACTCATTCCTCAGTGCAATAGCCACAAGCCCACATAAGAAGTAGAGTTATTATTTTTTTAGAAGAAGGTCCAAATCTATATAAAAATTCCCGTATCTCTCTGTGTACTCGTGGCTAGTTCCTTGAGAGAGATTCCCTGAATTCAAATAAATTATACACAAGATTGGTATGAAAACACCAACAATTATAAAAATATTTTAAACAATAAATTTAATGATAATTTAAATAATTTTAAATATATTGATGATCAAACTTAAAAAAAGTAGATAGTTTATATTCTAAGAAAAAAAGCACGGAGTGAGCACTGCGTACAAGCAGGGATGATTGAATGCCTGATCTAGTGATCTTTACACGGGGTCTCGAGTCAAATGAAAATGTTGAAATTGTAGGACCTAGTACTAGTGTGATTCATTGATTGGAAGAGACTCGGATGCACCATAGATTTATATGACTCCTGCCTGAAACCACGCTCTGTTATAGTACTACTGCATCTGCTTTGGGTGCTGCCCATTATTTACTGTCCCCCAAGCATGGCAATTAACACCTTTGATTAACATCAAAGCTTTGGTAGGTTAAACACCCCAAAAGGCCATTGCTTTGAGAGATGATAGGGATCTTGCAGGTGAACTAGACCAGAAAGGCCTCCTCCGTTATTGGTCAGGAAATCTTGGGGCGTACTGGAGAGAACGACCAGGCGAAACCGCAGTTACGGCACTGCCCTCGCATCAGATTCTGCTGCTGGCCATGCTGCGGTGCTGCCCCTGCCTGCCTAAATGCATTCGAGATTCGAGCAAGGACAGAAGACAAAACTCGGCTCTGCCTCCTCGCAGACACGACGCATGTTGCGTTGCAGAGACGGGTCAAGGATTCTCTTGATTCTGATCGATTCCATCCTATATCCCTGACGGAAGACGAGGACTCGCACGCTGATCAAGTGATGATGAACAGGACGATTTGGACCTGCAAATTGCCCTTTCATCGAAGTTACCAACTAACATCCAGGTTCCGATGCCTTCCCTGTCTTCCTTGCAATGCAAAAAAATCTTATCTACTACTACTACTGCTACTGTATTTGCCAGGCATAGCTTGTCAACGGAACTAACTATTTGCCTGCAGAAAATCAGTTGCACTGCATGTGACCCGTCCTGCTTGAACCGGGCCCCCGAATGCATGAACGCAGTTATGCAGCGCAGCAAAGCTGGACTCCTAAAGCGAAGGCAAGCAAGTTGGAGTTAGGGCGCAAAGCCGTATTTCAGTGAGCACCAAATCAATCAATGGGCAAGAATCTTCAGAACGCCAATCATTCTGGCTCCTACTCCATGAACCATGTGCCGTATCGTCGCTTTCTTTATTTTGTGTTACATTAACCTGGTCCTGCCAAGCGCCAAAACCTCAACAAGAAGAGGGAGGGAAAATGGTTGTTGGACCTGTCTGGAGCATAGAAATTTCACTTAATTCTCGTATGATTTCAGAAGGAAAAAAAGCTCTGGCATTCCAAACTGACCACCACGAAAGGCAAGACCTGTACAAATTTTCGTGCATATGATTTGAGTGCTTCTCTGTGATGCAGTATGCTAAAATCAAAGCCAAAATCTAAAGTCATAGCCTAAAAGAACCTATCCAAAACTGTTGGCATCTACCAATACCAGAACGGGCGCACGGAGGAGTCGCATCCAATAGGCCTAAATAGAATCTGAGCCATGGCCACACCAAAATAGCCGGTTATCCTCTTGGCCTTGGGGCTGACCCTGCCAGCCTACCCCACGCTCCCCAGCACGCCCCGTGCGAGGCACCGTCCTGACATGCGCAGCATACGTGGGCCTCCCAAAGAGCTGGTTGGGCCCTTCCAGATGGGCCTAAGCGGGCGCAAGCATGCGCGTGCCTCCCGGGCGCCTGCATGTCCCGTGCGGGATGACAGTCGAGAGAGGGCCGGGTCACCTCATCGTGTGGACATTGTTTTCGCGGAAATAGCCCCCTCGCGCCAGGGCACATGGCGCGGTCGGGGAGCGCTGCCGAGAGCCGCGATAGGCCAAGCGGAGCTGCATGCAGGGTCCCCAGACCCCTGTTAGGGCAGTCCCAATGCTGAAAACTACACACGGTTTCCATAGCAGCCACATCAGCAAGAAACTATCTATAGAAACTCCCTCACACAATGCTGGTGTCTTCACGTAATAAATGTTGCCCTTTTTTCTCTCTCTCCCAACTCCATCTTCATCCCTTTTTTTTGGAGGAGGCTGAGCGTTTGCCTGGGGCTTCGAACCACGAGCGACGGCGGAGGCGACAACTCCATCTCCGGCCGCAGTAGGTCCTGTGCGTCGCGCCGGCTCTGCGCGCCACCACGCCACCGCTCGGCTCCCGGGCTAACAGCGCCGCGCAAGCGCATGGCTCGCCGCCCGCGCTCGCCGCCTCTGCGCGCCTCCTCGCGCTACAGCGTGCCGCTGCTAGCGTGTCCCTGCGCGGCCGCCACTCGCCAGCCGCCTGCCGGCCCGCTGCATCCGCGGCTTCGGCGCTGCGCCGACGGAGGCATGTGGCACCGGCCGGCGGCGGCTGGCCGCGGCGCGACGCGTGGCGGCGGCGCTCTCTCCGCGCGCGCTCCACACTCGGACGGCGGCGACCAATCGCGCACGCGCGCAAGCCGCGGCGCCGGCCGGCCTCCGGCGCGCCTCCGGCGGGCGGCAGACGACGGCGGCTCGGCCTGGCCATATGGGCGGCGGCGCCGAAGCAACGGCGACGGCGCGCGCGTCACGCGCGCGGCGGCAGCGGATGGCGCGGTGGCGTGGCGCCGGCCGCAGAGTCCCATCGCGGGGCCCACCTGGTAGAAACCGCTCGTTTCCTCCCAACGCTAAAGTTGCGGTTTCTTCGTGCCTTGGTTGACGCGTGAGCGTGGTTTCTCTCTAAGAAACGGTTTCATCGATTTTCTTCTCTTTCTTCATTAATTAGACTGCCACATCAACTTTTTACTTAGCTGGCAGGATACTTAATAGGGATAGAAACTACCATTAATATCCCATTGGAAATACCCTTAGCTGCCTAAATAGCTGGTTAGCCCCTGCAACGATTGGCCTGGCCCCAAACGGGGGCAAGCGTGTGCATGCTGCCCAACACACCTGGATGTCTCACGCAAGGTGCTAGTCAAGAGAGAGGGGTCAACTACCGACAGATTCCACCGCTAGCGTGTGCCGCATGCAGGGCCCCTCTGCCGCCGTCGGCTGCCAATAGCTGGTTAGCCACAAATTTTACCATGGCTTGGACGTGTGTAAAATTGAGGAAGTCCCACATTTTACCATGCCTTGGCGACTGGCGAGAGTAAGATTGTTAAAGTCCCAAATTTTACCATCCTTAGACGGGCGTAAAATTGACTGATTCCTAATTTTTATGTGCTCTGGCGAGCCTAAGACTGATAGTCCAAAGAGAGGGTTTTTTTACTATGGCTAATAGATTTTAGTTCTAATATGAGTATTTATACAAACTAACTAAATGATGATAAATTATTTTAAAAAGATAATAAAACTATCTTATTTTTATTTATTAAAAAATCATAAACTATGAACCGTCTTCCAACCTGAGTCCCTCCGCTCTGGCACCACCCTCTCACCGCACGCCACGCAGGGCTCCCAGATGCCAGGATCGAAGTACCCGCCGGTGCCTTCGCGCGCCGCAGGGTCACTGGCCGCATGGTGGGCCCCAGCTGGCAGTAGACCGCCGCTAGCCCTTGCTGCAGCACGACGCGCACCTGGCCGACACCCGCGTCGAGATTCCCGCCCTGGTAATTAATAACGCAAGGTTAATATACAACAGTTAATCCACCCTGGTAATTAATAACCCAAGATTTTATATGTCGTGTTTATAAGATTTTGTCGTGCCTAAATGTGCAATTACTCGGCACGCTAATATCATCAGGCACTGGATAGACGCCATGGCATGGAACAGATGACACGCATGACGCCATGACGATCAGCAATTCGAACGGAAGCTAGCGTGCAGCGTGCGAGCGAAGCAACAGCCTGTAGTCCTGAACGCATATGCGTATGTTTCCAATTTCCAAAACTGCGGCGGATGCAGCATGTACAAATACCAGCGCCGACGCACGGAGGAATCACATCCGAGTCGAGCAACTCCGACCAGGCCCAAGCTGAGCCATGGCCACCGGGGGCGGGAGCGACGGCGGCGCCGTGCCGGACGTCCACAGCACCATCGACAGCAAGACGCTGCTCAAGAGCAACGCAGTGTATCAGCTGCTCAAGATTTTTTCGATTTGATATTGTTAGTATAAACTTTGCATATCAGTTTGCAGTTTGTTTCTTCTTTTGATTGCTCTCTAATAAGGAAACTAGCATCTCGGCAGTCTGTACATGGCCGAAAATCAGAACCGACCATGGTGCCAAATTTTAGTTATTGCTTTCCAGTTTTAGTTTCTTATTTCCCAATTATAGTCTTTGTAATCTTCTATAAATGGAGAGGAATAAACTTCAGAAAAGCTGTGCAGTTTTGGCAGCACCAAAAAACTGTGTTTGCGTTGAGTATTTCTGAGTACTGTTCTTCTTCAAGCGTTGCCGTTTGCTCTCGTTCCAGGCCTGAAACCCACAATTGGTATCAGAGCGTTGGTTGTTGGAGAGCATGGCGGAGACCTCTAATGCTGGAGTTGGCGGAGCTGACGCAGCTGCTGGTGATCACGAGCGTCGTCGCTTGGTTTCGCCGGTGATCCCACGACGACAGAGAGGCCGCCCAGGTGTCGGGCCCGAGGTCGTGGTGCATCGCACCGTGCGAGAAGTTGGAGGAACTTCGTACCCGATGCTCACAAGGTCCAACTACTCCGATTGGGCGCTTTGTGATGCAAGTGATGCTCCAGGCGAGAGGCTTATGGGATGCCATCGAACACGGCGACGCCGACCTGCAAGACGATCGGATGGCCATCGAGGCACTCATCAAAGCCGTGCCGATGGAGATGACCAGGGTGCTCATCGGCAAGGGGAACGCCAAGGCTACCTGGGAGTACATCAAGACTCTACGTTTGGGGTCAGATCGAATCTAGAAGGCTAAGGCCCAGAAGCTTCGTACCGAGTACGAGACTTTGGCGTTCAAGGAAGGAGAAGGTGTCGAAGACTTCACTCTGAGGCTGACCGGGCTGGTGAGCCAGCTAGCGAGCTCGGGGAGATCATCGACGACACAAAGGTGATTGAAAAGTACCTACGTGCTGCACCACCAAAGTTCGGCCAAGTGGTATATTCCATGAAGACGTTTCTTGATCTGTCAACTCTAACGATCGAGGAAGTCACCGGACGCTTGCTGGGCGCTGAGGAGCGCTGCGTCGAGCCGACGCCACATCCACCTCCTACCACGGGCGAAGGCAGGCTGTTACTCACTGAAGAGGAGTGGGCAGCACGCATGAAGGAGCGCCAGCGAGGCGTGGGTACATCCAGGAGTGGGAAGCCAGATGGAAGGGCATATGGTGGCCGTCCCAGGCGCAGCAAGCCATGGCGCAAGAAGGGCGACGGAAAGAACAGCGACGGCCGAGGTTGGCCGTGACCAGTGCAGAAATTGTGGACGCACTGGAACTAGGCAAAAGGTTGCAGGCAACCCAAGCGCGGAGGCAACCAAGCTAATCTGGCGGAGGCAGAAGATGACGAGCCCGCGCTACTCATGGCACAAGCATGCGCCGTGGCAAACACGGTGCACCTTGATACCAACTTCGCCCAAATAGAGGAGCCTCGTGCGCAAGCTCTTCTCGGCACCGACGGTGAGCCGTATGTGGATAAGTGGTACCTCGATACCGGTGCTACAAACCACATGACCGGGAGAAAGGATGCCTTCATCGAGCTCGATACAAGCATCGGCGGAACCGTGCGGTTCGGCGATGGCTCCGTCGTCGACATCAAAGGGCGCGGCGACATATTGTTCACATGCAAGAACGGCCAACATCGCACCCTCACCGAAGTCTACTTCCTTCCACGACTCCGTAACAATATAGTAAGCATTGGACAGCTCGATGAAAACGGCGCGAAGGTGTTGATCGAAGAAGGTGTACTGCATCTGTGGGATCGCGAGCGTGTCCTCCTCGCCAAGGTGAACCGTGGGCGCAACAGACTGTACGTGCTCAACCTCAAGCTTGCACGTTCGGTCTGTTTGGCGGCTCACCATAAAGACGATGCATGGCGATGGCACGCACGGTTCGGGCATCTAAACTTCGAAGCATTATGCCGGATGTCGCGGGAAGGCATGGTACGAGGATTGCCGCAGATTGGCTGTGTCAATCAAGTCTGCGACTGCTGCGTCTCCACCAAGCATCGCCGGACGACCTTTCCAGCGAAGACCTCATATCAAGCCACCGGATTGCTGGACCTTGTCCACGGCGATCTGTGCGGCCCGATTGCGCCACTAACTCCAGGAGGCAAGCGGTATTTCTTGCTCGTAGTGGACGATCATAGTCGCTATATGTGGCTTACTTTGCTTGCAGCAAAGAGCGATGCAGCCATAGCGATCCAACGCTTGCAGGCTCGTGTCGAGGTGGAAACCGGACGGAAGCTCCGTACAGTGCGGACCGACAACGGAGGGGAGTTCACGTCGGTGACGTTCGCGGAGTACTGCGCGAACCATGGTGTGCAGCGACATCACTCGGCACCATACAGCTCGCAGCAAAACAGAGTCGTCGAGAGGAGAAACCAAAGCGTGCTAGGCATGGCACGCAGTCTCCTCAAGGCCAAGGATGTACCAGCGCGGTTTTGGGGTGAGGCTGTCACAACAGCCGTGTACCTTATGAATCGGGCGCCGACGAAGGCACTCGACGGGAAGACACCGTATGAAGCTTGGCATGGAAGGAAGCCAAGCGTCGAGCATCTACGCACATTTGGGTGCGTGGTCTATGTCAAGAACACTCGACCACACATCTCCAAGCTGGAAGACAGGAGCACTGCAATGATCTTTCTCGGATACGAACCCGGTGCCAAAGCTTATCGAGCATTCGATCCAGCAATCGGACGCGTGCATGTCACCCGCGACACTGTCTTTGTCGAAGACAGGTCATGGGATTGGCATGAGCCGGTGGAGAGAATGCACAAGGCTCCACGGAAGGCACAGCATCATGTACTGGCTGTGAGTTCACAGTTGAATCACATGGGACTTCCGCACCTGCGTCACATGGGACTTCCGCTCCTGGGACGCTCGGGACGTCCGCTCCTGCGACAGATGAGGAGGAGCCACCGCCGGATGATGATGCTGTGCACGAAGAGTAGTCGCCAGTTCCTGCGACAGGGAATGCGCCTCCAGCTCCTGCGATAGGGAGTGTGCCTGAGGAGGAGGAGCCACCGCCGGATGATGCTGCGCTCGACGCCGATCACGACGACTGCCCGACGCGCACACACTCCATCAATGAACTCGTCGGGAACGCTCCAGTTCCCGGTATTGTTCCCCGCGTCTTGGAGGAAGAAGAACTCTACCTACAGATTGGGGGGGAGCCTACATCGTTCCAGCAAGCCGAGTATGATCCAGCTTGGAGGAAGGCCATGCTCGAGGAAATGAGATCTGTGGAAGACAATGGCACTGGGCGACTCGTCGATCTTCCTACCGGACATCGACCAATCGGGCTCAAATGGGTATACAAGTTGAAAAAAGACCCTTCTGGAGCCATTGTCAAGCACAAAGCGCGCCTTGTCGCAAAAGGTTATGTGCAATGCCAAGGTGTCGACTTCGAGGAGGTTTTTGCGCCGGTGGCTAGATTGGAGTTGGTGCGGCTCCTACTTGCCATGGCAGCGCATGAAGGATGGGCCGTTCACCACCTCGACGTCAAGTCGGCCTTCCTAAATGGGGAGCTTAAGGAGAAGGTATATGTTGCGCAACCTCCTGGTTTCATCGTGGCAGGACACGAGCACAAGGTGCTGCGCTTAGACAAAGCGCTTTACGGCTTGAGGCAGGCCCCTCGAGCGTGGAATGCAAAGCTTGATAGTTCCCTGCTGAAGCTCGGGTTCAGCCGGTGCACATCAGAGCACGGAATGTATGTACGAAGCACAGGCGATCAGCGGCTCCTAGTTGGTGTCTATGTCGATGATCTCATCGTCACCGGGCAAGACAAGCAGCAGATAGCAAGATTCAAAAAGGAGATGATGTAGCAATTCCGCAACAACCGAGCATCTAGGAATCACCAACAACTGAGCATCTAGCTGCTGTCAAGAGGATCTTGCGGTATTTGGTCGGAACAATTCAGTTCGGGTGCCATTTCCCTCGCAAGACAAGGAGTGCTCGACTTGTCGGCTATAGCGATAGTGACATGGCCGGCGATATTGACACAAGGAAAAGCACCACGGGTGTGCTGTTTTTCTATGGAGCAAGCCAATGAGCTGGCAATCGTAGAAGCAAAAGTTTGTCGCATTGTCATCCTGCGAGGCAGAGTACATAGCCGCAACCATGGCTACTTGTCAGGGAGTGTGGTTGAGTCGGCTGCTCGGTGAAATTCAGGAAAGAGAGAAGAAGTCGTTGATTTGTTGATGGACAATCAAGCAGCCATGGCACTCAGCAAGAATCCTGTGTTTCACGAGCGAAGCAAACACATCGACACACGATATCACTTCATTCGGGATTGTGTTGACAAAGGGAAGATCAAGGTGCAGTCTGTGAGGACAGAAGAACAGCTTGCTGATATACTGACCAAGCCACTTGGGCGAGTTAAATTTGAAGAACTGCGGACAAGGATCGGGATGATCAACGCAGAAGACAAGTGCAAAGTTTAAGGGAGTGAATTGTTAGTATAAACTTTGCATATCAGTTTGCAGTTTGTTTCTTCTTTTGATTGCTCTCCAATAAGGAAACTAGCATCTCGGCAGTCTGTACATGGCCGGAAATCAGAACCGACCATGGTGCCAAATTCTAGTTATTGCTTTCCAGTTTTAGTTTCTTATTTCCCAATTATAGTCTTTGTAATCTTCTATAAATGGAGAGGAATAAACTTCAGAAAAGCTGTGCAGTTTTGGCAGCACCAAAAATCTGTGTTCGCGTTGAGTATTTCTAAGTAGGAAAAATTAGATACATACCATTATAAAGTGATCACATTAGAAATATGCCATTATAAAGATTTGGTTTAGAATCATGCCACTCCAAAGTATCTATATTTTAAAATATGCTATTATGGCCACTTTTATATATTTTCTATCAAATACACATCCCATATTTAGTCCATATTTTTGTAATTACCTTCTTTGTCCATATTTTCCCTTGTAGGAAACGCAGCCATGGGCCGCGCGTCCACCGACCTCTCCACCTCCGGCCGCGATGCGCCGGTCCGCCGTCGGCGCCGGGGAGGCCGCCTCCGCCTCCCACTACACCGCCGCCACTCCCTGACCCCAATCGCCGCGGCCCAACCTCCCAAGAACTCACCCTTCGTCCTCCGAGGCATCGGTCTCCCACCACCATCTTATCTCCCCTCCCGTGCATCGCCACCGCCTCCTACGTTGCGTCGCCGCCTCTCCTGTCTTCTGCGGTGACCGGCGAGTGCCCCGACGCCCACCTCGCCCGCTTGATCGCATCGCCGCGCCAACAACGCCGCCGCGCCCATATCTTCCGGCGTCCTCGACGCCGACGCCGCATTGTGGTACAAACTCACGGCTTGTGGGGCCTCGCCTCCTCACACGCGTGCGTGGCACGCCATACGCGCCGCCTTCCTCGACTTCTTCCGCGCCAGCGCCGCGACGCGCGCCGAGCTTATGTCGCTAAGGTAGCGCCCGGCGGCCCGCCAACCGCACCACCTCCGCATGCGGGATCCTCCGGTGGTGCGGACGGCGACGCAGACGCCCCCGACGCGTTCTTGAAGGCGCGTTAAATCCGACGCCTCCGCGCCGAAGTTCCAGGATTGAGTAGTTTCGCAGCAGCCGGAGACGCTCGACGAGGCCGTGGCGCTAGCCCTGAGCTGGGAGGGCGCCAAGAGCGTCCGGGAGGCGCGGCGTGCGGCCAAGGCGGCCGGCAACGCCGGCGGCAGGTGCAGATTCTGCGGGTCGGAGGGGCACGAGGAGGCGCGGTGCGAGGTACGAAGGAGGATGAGTGAGCTGTGGCTGAGGAGCAGCAGCGGCGCGAGGGGAGACGCGACGGCGGGGGAGGAAGCGGAGGAGGGAGGCGGTAGCACGAGGCTGGCGCGGCTTGGGAGCGCTGTGAGCACTCGCTCGGCGCAGTGCCAGTGCCGTGCTCGATCCAAATCTAATCGGAGGAGTAGGGGTATTATAGGAATTACAAAAATACAGACTAAATACAGACTGTGTATTTGATAGAAAATATATGAAAGTGATCATAATGGTATATTTCAAAATATAGACACTTTGAAGTGGCATGATTCTAATCCAAAACTTTATAATAACATATTTCTAATGTGATCACTTTATAATTGTATGTATCTAATTTTTCCTTCTAGGTACTTTTCTTCTTCAAGCGTTGCCGTTTGCTCTCGTTCCAGGCCTGAAACCCACAGATATCGCTCTCGTGTGACGCTGTTTGATGAACTGAAGATGCGTCATTGCGTCGAATTGTTAGGGCCGTGATGGCGTCGCCACCCGACGAGGTGCAGCTGCTGGAGAAGAGAAGCCCAAAATGCTTTGGGGAACGGGAGAGAGAGAGACAACGAGGAGGAAAGGCAGAGGAACGTTGCTTTACGATTGGTGATGATGCTACGTGGCAAAATCTTGGGTAGGGCCTCGCGAGGTGGGAACGGAGGCCCCGTCCCATATAATTTTCTTCCCGAGAACGTATAGCCGGCCAGCGAAGGCAAAACCAACTGTAGGAGAATGGCCGCCACCGACGCCGGAGAAGGGAAGAAGACGGCCGCCGGAAGCAGCCTCCACAGCAAGACCCTCCTCAAAAGCGAGCCACTGTACCAGGTAAACCATCTGAAGCAACAATATCCCCACGCGCCCAAAGGCCTTCACCTGACAAGGCTAACGCTTCTGTTTCCGTTCCCCGACGTTTCTCTACCAGTACATACTAGAATCCACGGTGTTCCCTCGCGAGCCAGACTGCCTGCGCGAGCTCCGCCTCGCCACCGCCAAGCACCCCATGTAAGGCTTGCTCGATTCGGTGCTGCTTTTGTGTGTTTGGTCAGTGCACGTCTGGTGTTTGACTCTTTGTCCGTACGGGTGAGACGTGCTGCGCAGGGCTCTCATGGCGGCCTCGCCGGACGAGGTGCAGCTGTTTGGGCTTCTGATCGAGATGCTCGGTGCCAAGAACGCCATCGAGGTCGGCGTGTTCACCGGGTACTCGCTGCTCGCCACCGCCCTGGCGCTCCCTGACGACGGCAAGGTCAGTATCTCTAATACTTGCTAGCCTGTTTAGGTGTATGCATGATCTTGTCTTGATCTCCGTGCTCGACGGCAGATAGTAGCCATCGACGTTAGCCGAGAGAGCTACGACGAGATAGGATCGCCGGTGATCGAGAAGGCCGGCGTGGCGCACAAGATCGACTTCCGCGTGGGGCTCGCGCTGCCCGTGCTGGATCAACTGGTAGCCGAGGTACATTATTCCTCCGCGTTTGTGTGCGCGTTCGGCGTTCCTGTGCAAATGCGCAGTGCAACGAGATGATCATGATGTAGCCACGGTTTACTCGACTTGCAGGAGGGCAACAAGGGCAGGTTCGACTTCGCGTTCGTGGACGCGGACAAGGTGAACTTCCTCAACTACCACGAGCGGCTGCTGCAGCTGGTCAGGGTCGGGGGACTCATCGCCTACGACAACACGCTGTGGGGCGGTTCCGTGGCCGCGCCCTCCGACGAGCCACTCTCGGAGAGGGACTGCGCGCTCGCGGGGCTCGCCAGGGAGTTCAACGCTGCGATCGCCAACGACCGCCGCGTTCAGGTGTGCCAGGTCGCGATCGCCGACGGGGTCATGCTGTGCCGCCGCGTCACCTGATCAGAACGGGCGTCGCTTGATTGCCCGTCTCAAAAGCCAAAACTGTGGTGCTGGATGGTCTGGATAACCACCGTGGATTCCAATAATGTTTGAGTATTAGAACCGAGGATGGGCAACATGCGTTTCTGTGTGTCCGCATCGTTAATTTGTTCGTGCTCGTCGCCTCAGGCCATGTCGCCCACTTTCGGGAGCGGGCCTGCCGACGGCACTGTTTTGTGCATCTCATCTTCATTTCACCACTGCTATGGTCCGATCTTCCCCTCTCGAGTCTCGCCGCCGCTGCCGCCGCGGCGGCTGCTGCTCATTCTCTCTTTTGATGTTGGTTCTTTTTTAGACTCAACCACAGCCTTAGGGTGTGTTATTTTCGGCTATTCTTATGATTTTTGAATTTTGATTGTTTACAAGAAAGAGTACGGAGAGAGATAGTCTTGTGCAATTTCGACTGGTATATTTGAAGTTGGTACAGTGCCTACTACAATCGATTAATAGACCCTGTTTTAAAAATACACTATATTTAAAAGTTAATTACTATAGCATAAACTATAAGTCAGAAGCCGAAAGAAGAGAGTTAGGCTTTATTCATCATTGAGAGAGTAACTGGCATACATCTTTTGTGTTAGCGTATTTTTAGATTGTATATGACATGGATTTGTTTGTAATTTTATGTTGGAATTTGTATTAAAATACAATTGTTAGTTTTTATTTTATTTTTATTATGAATTTTAGGTATTTAGGGATTTAAATTTGGAATTCATATAAAAATCAAATTGCTAATTTTCTTTGATTTTTATTCGAAATTCATATATTGTTAGATTGTACATGATATGGATTTTTTTAATATAGTTTTAGGTTGAAATAGTGTAGAAATCCAACTGTTAGTTTTTATTTTATTTTTATTCTAAATTCAAGCTATTTAGGGATTTTACTTTGGAGTTCGTATCAAAATCACATTTCAAACGGAATATTTTTTAAGATAGAGTCTATAAGTTAATTATAGTACACATTAAAAGTCTAACATCTGTAACATCTAAAATCGCAAGTGAGTATCTCTCTCTCCGTAATTTCTGTCGCAAACAGCTAAAATTTAAAAATTTTAGCCAAAAACTATAAGCCGTAGCAAAAAAGAACTGACCCTTAGATTAGACTTCGTATGCAAATCCAACCACTACTTTTTATTCTAAATTTCAATTTTACTTTGAATTTTGTACGGAAATTAAATTGCTAATTTTTATATTTATTCTAAAATTTAGTTATTTTTATTGCACTTGACATAGGACTCTTTTTTTAATCTAAGTAATTATAACTTGGGTCCGTTGGATGGATAACTACATTTTTTGTTCTTTTTTCTCCAATTAATGTAGGAATTTATAGTTCTTGAGCATGAACGCGATAGCTTCTTTCCCGTTGCTTTAACAATATAGTAGATTACGAAGATTACCAGCATGTAATTGATATTACTAGATCAATCATGAAATATATATATATAGTTTTATTTGAAATAATATATTGTTATAAAAGTCAATGATCAACGTGTCACCTAAGAGACGGTGTCGATGTCTGAAGTGACTTATATTTGGAACTAGAGACAAATTTGAGAACCAACGTAACCAGGAATGTTGAGTTACAATCGAAGGTTAAAAAAATTGACTGGTTTTAAGAGAAAAGAGTTAAATTGAATTTAGCTGATCGGCACAAAAAATTGGTCATATTGCGTAATCATGTATAGAAGACACCATCATAGAAAAAGCTGCAAGAACGACCATAACGATAAAACTACACATTTCCGGTTTCTTTATTCTGTTTCCTCTCGTCTTCCACTCCCTGGATCTCCAATATTGAGTCCAAGAATCCCCGATCCCCAGAACCCCACCATGCGCTCCCACCAATCCCAAGAACTCGTGTCTCGCTCTTTCCGTTCAATTCCGTGATCCCATCCAGCTTCCAAAGTCGCGGCCTTTGATGCCAATTGCGGTGGCCGGCATGGATTCCGGCGCCAACAGCACAAACTCTGTCGGCGAGTCGGTCGCCGAGTCGCCGGCTTCCCCACCGAGCCATCCGGTTGCCGCGGTAACCAAAGGCCGTGGTCTCCGCCGGTGGCGCCGTATCCCCCGCGAGCACCACAACGAGGGCTCCCCCGCCGGACCCGTTGCCGGCGCCGGCGCTGATGAGGACTTGGCGCAGCTCCACAAGCGCCGTCTCCCCCTCGCCGCCGACGGGCCTGGGGAAGCAAGACGCGGCCGCCGAGGAGGAGAGCCCGGTCGCATCCGTCGAGTCCAGCTTCGCGTCACCGGAGGCGTCCCCGTCATCGGCTCCGACTAAGCTGGACCCGGATCTTGGCCTCCTAATCGCCTCCGCCGGCTTCTCGGTGGGCGCCGGCGGCGCCGACTCGGACAACAGCGACGACCGAACCAGCAAGTCCTCCACTACGCTCCCGCGCCACGACTTCTCGCACGGTGGCTTCGGCCGCGAGCGCGACAGGGCGCGATCCCGCGCCCCCGGCGCCGCTGCTCACAGCAAGAACCTCCGCGCCACTCGCGCGCGCGGCGCTGGTGCGCGCGCTGCTGCTGTAGCCACCTCCACGGTGGAAGCGGAGAACTCGAGCTCCAGTGTGGAGTCCAACCTCCGCAGCTCAAGCGCGGCTCATGCACGCCAATCCAGTGCTGGCATCAGCAGCAATGGTGTTCACAAGATTCTGTACACTGATGGCGAGCACAGTGACGAGGAACCTTCAAGTGAGGAGGTGCGATCTGCAGCAGGAGGTTTGTACAAGGAGAATGGTAGTGTAGTCGGGAGATTGGTAATTGGGAACGGTGATTCTGTCGACAATGATCATGTCTTTGATGAAGGGAGTGTGGGCAAGGGTGAGAACGGAGGGATTCATTCAGGTGTTGATCCGTATGTCGAATCGATTGCGTTGCTTCAGTCAGCACAAGAAGCACTTAGGAATGGTATTATTGAATTCCCCTTTATTTTAGCGTAATTGCATGAACACAACAGTACTCCAAGCTTGTTCTATTTGATGGTGATGGCATGTTACTGAAATTTCATTGAACACATAAAATTGTTAATTCTTCGTTCACTATTTGATTAGTGGAACATCTTAATAATCATACTTTTTCATTAGTATTTGTTTGGCATGAAGTCAGAATTTCATATTTGCTACTTGCTGGCTTAGAGGTTGATCATTCAGAATCTCCAGATTTCAACTTACTGTGTTTGTTTGAGCTATTGCATTTTTGAGATTCAAAGTGGCCTACTTAATTAGCTGGAAAGAAACGAACAATTTGTTGTATTGTAGTGATCAATGATTGGGGGGACAATACATGAATGCATGATTCTTGTTGAGGATTCAAGATACTAAATTTTTGACAAATTTATTTCACAGTGGAATCATGCTTCTTTCATACCAAGTGGTTGTTAATTGAATAACACGGCACTTTTGAATGAGTTTGCTTCCAAGGAAAACTTTGGCAAACCTGGTATGGAACTTAACTCACATTATGTGAGGACATCCTGCCAAAATGGTCTTTGCGGATATTTAATTTTATTTTTGGTTGTCAGATGAGTAGGTCAAGGTGGCATGGCCGCATGCTTTTCCGAAAAGCAAATACAGTAGATATGACTTGTTGCCATCTTGACATATCGCAGACACAAACAGTTATTGGTGAAATGATCAATGGCTTGATGCTGTGGCAATTAATTACTGGCAATTGTTGACTTGCCCATTTTTGAGAGAAAAGACATCTCTCTTGAGTTTTGCATGCGCTGTGGCATTCAGTGTTTAAAATTATTGCATCTGAGAATAACTGACCTGCTTCATCTCCTAGTTCTAAGAAGAATTTGTTGTATTCTGCTAGCTTTTTCTGAGTGAATCCATTATAGTATAAAAAGTAAGACATATGCTGGCCCTGCATAATCTGAGAAGTTTCCTCAGTCCATTTCCTGTTATAATTTCGTGAGTGATGTGTTGCTGTATCACTGCAGCATGGTCATAACTCATAACAGCCCACATATTTTATTTATATGATCTGTTGAAAACATAAAATCTTCTTTTGCCCCAGTCAAAGTGTTTTTCCAATAACTATTTGATTCTAAATATTTTGCAGAGATCCAAAAGTTTGTGGAAATCGGGAAAGAAACCATCAGAAATTCCACAACCAACTACAGTGAGAATGAATGGAGCAGTTCACCCAATCGTGAAGAATCTTCAGAGGAACTGATTGAAAAGTTGAATCATCTTGAGTCCAAGCTGGAACAAGCTTCTGCGGTCATCAGTGAGAGGGATTCGAGGATACTTGATGCACTCAACATGTCAGAACCAAGGGAAGCTGCGGTATGCAATAGCAATCTGCTGTCTCTGCAGTCTGACATTGATCAACTGCTCATGGAGAAGATGGAAGCGGAGATTCAATGCTTCATTCTGACAAGAGCTTCAGAAGCTTGGCAACCCCAGACCAAGGATCAAGGTACTCTTTATGAGGTGCAGAAATCTCTGCCTGATGATCACAAACAGTTGAAAGTTAAGCTACGGGACACTGAGAGCAGGGCAAGGATGCTAGAGGAGATGGTGGAGAAGCTAGAGAGACAGTGCAAAGAGCTCTCTAATACTTCAGAAGTCCTGAAACTGCAGGCTAGAACAAGTAGAGCTTCGCTGTTTTGTTCCATCCAGGTAGTTCTGCTGTGCATCGCCTTAGGGACCTTCATCGCGCGGTTCTTGCCCTCTTTTCCAGAGTTTGTACCTACTTGAGGTTAGAAAATCCTCTGCCCATGAGCCTTTGTGTAGCCATTCTTGAAAAGCTAATTCTTGTAATTTATTAGGCATCGATCGCCTCATAAATCTTCAATTTGTAATACGGACTCGATTTTGCTAGTAATCACTTCGTTACTTTACTGTACTTCGAAATCTGCTTCGAGCAGTGCTTCCATGCTTCACCCCTCTAGTGTGTTTGCACAAATCTTATGGAAATGTTAATGTTACTATATCAATGGAAATTGGAAATGACATTCCAACATCCCAGTGTTTTATGCGTTCTTTGCAAGTCATGAAGCAATATACCATATAATATATAACTGGGCTATGCCACACAGACTGAAAAGAAAATAACTGAAGACACGGACAGGGAGAAATATCAAATTGACAAATTCTTGTGGCCAATATACACGCGCTTGCACTACTTGTCCAAATTAATTAATCTTTCACCATCTCGCATACACCATCACGTAGAACCAAGCACACAGATTACAAGCTCCGCCTAGCACGAGATCAGAAGAAGTTGGGGTCGTATCCGTTGCTGCAGGTGGCGAGGATGTAGTAGGCGACGATGTGGCCGAGGGAGCCCCAGGCGAGGACGTCGACGAGGTTGAAGCCGACGGGGTCGTTGGACTTGAGCAGGCCGGCGTACTCCTTGGCGCGCTCGTCGCCGGCCTCGAAGTGCGTCTTGCCGTTCTGCGCGGGCACCTGCTTGGCCACGTTCTCCCGCTGGAAGTTGAAGAAGACGAAGCGGCCCAGGAAGAGCGACAGCCCCGTGCTGAGGCTGATCACCACCGACGTGTTCAGCTCGGCCCTCGCCGCCACGGACCGCCTCGCCGGCGTGGCCCGGAACGAGACCGAGGTGCGCGCCCGCGGGGACGGCGTCAGGCGGAGCCCGGCCACGGACGGCGTGGACAGCACGGTGGTGGTCGAGGTGGCCATGGCTCGCTCCCTGCCTTCTTGGAGCCAAGTGTTGGGAGTTCGTGGTGTTGTTGATCTAGGTAGCTACGTGTTGTTTGCTAATGGAGTTTGGTATATAGGGGAGTGGCGACGTGGAAGATGCGGTGGGGGCGCGGGAGTGCGAGGTTAGTGGTGGAGGGCAGGAGGATCTCGTGGTGTCCCCATGGAGTGTGGCTATTGGAGGGTGCCGGATAAGGTACATCTAAGCCATAACTTTCTCAGTTTCTTTTCCTTCAGTTCTCATAATCGGTGGAAAATATCGGTTTTACCGGTACCCACGGAAAAAATGGGTACCGTCCAAATAATTTCGATAAAATTTGAATTAAAGTCAATTTATAACTAATTTAGGCCAATTTGAATTCAACCAAAATTCAACCTATAATTTCGGTCAGCAATTATCGATTGATTTTTTTTTTGAAAAATTGAATTTGAAATTTTCGGTCAAAATCTTCCAAAAAATATTTTTTATTGGCAAAATCGGCCGTACTGGTCCCCATTAAAAATTTTAAACCGGTAATGAAACCCTGATCTCACTATCTTGTGCCTTTGGGTAGTTACTTGGTTGGTCAGGAAGTCAGGGTGAATGCAGTGGCTGTGAAAATTAGTCACATTGCAACCAGGGGAAGAGTTTTGACCTAAAACAGGCGATTATTTAGGCCTTGTCCAGCTTGACTAATTAGACAATTCAATGCGCCACATGTATTAGTTTGAGGTATTCAGGGTTCAGGCGTATCGTTTTGGTTTGTGTTGCAGTGTTGTGGTTTATTACATGCTGAGAGCGAATGAAAGAATTGTATGTGTGACTCAGCAGCTAGTCAGTCCATGAAGACTACTTTGTTGGCCCTTGTGACAGCAGCATGGTATCATATTCATTTCAAGTTTCAACAAAATTTACCATCCACAACAGCTCAAAGAACAGGTTAATTGGTTAATTACGGCCCTGTGCAGAATTCAGATATACAAATATGACTGCAAGCTCATGCATATGCAGCAGCAACTGGTGCACAAGCATAGTCGGTTACAGTTACAGGCTCATTGATCAGAATGACCAGCCGGGTCTCATCAAGACATCAGCATGGACACGGACAAGGCAGCGACGCCGGCCGCGACGATGGCCACCGGGGCTGCGACGGCTTTGGTGGCGTCGCCGGAGGCCTGCTGGCCGGGCTGAACCTGCGGGGTGTCCTCGGGGCAGGCGAGGCCATTGTTGCCCTCTTTGCAGGTGTTGGCAAAGAGGCCCGGCGGGTACTTGCCGTAGAGGTTGATGTAGCTGAACATGGTGGAGGCGCAGTTGGTGGTGACGTCGTTGATGTAGCTGGTGTACGGGCACGCGAAGTCCTTGAGCGCCGCGCAGCACAGCGACGGCGGGTACAGGGGCCCCTTGCACCGGCTCGTGATCACCGTGTAGTTGGCGCCCTCGAAGCTCACCGGACAATCTGTCGCGAAAACGAAGCGAAAACCCGTATCAGACTACAGTGGCTATGCATGCGGACCGATGCATGCTCAAATCAGATGGTGCCGTGGTACGGATCGATCAAGAGTACGTGAATGCAGATGGATCAAGAGGTGCAGGGTACGGATGAATCTTATAGCACGAAAATTTACTACCTTTCTTGGCCTGCAGCAAGCTCCGGCCGGTGGTGTCGTGCGCGAGCAGCGCGTCATCTGCATCAACACGGCAGAGCGGCCGTCAAATCAAGCCAAGAAGCCAAATCGCATTTCAAGATAAAAGCATCGTCGTAACGGGCGGCCGTGACAGACTTGAGATTAATCCGGCGGCGGCGAAACCGACGGCGGCGGCGAGTACGGCGGCGCGCAGCGCCAAGCCCCTGTCCAGACCCATTCTCGGCCGCGCTGCTCTCTGCCACCTCCCTGACCAAACCTTCTTCCCAGGTCGCCCCTTCCGGTCTCCGGGGCAATGGAAGAGGGGGAGAGAGAGACGGAGGGGGTGGCAATGGCCGTAGGACACGGTGGCACGTGCGGCGGGCGGAGAGGCGAAGCGAGGGAGCGCGCGGCCGAGTCAAATGCGGGGAGCGTTTAAAAATAGGTGGTGGTTTGGACGGTTAGAAGCGCAAGGACCAGATCACAACTCCAGCACAGCCCAAGGCCGGCCCAGATAGAATACATGCCTACTTATCTATTTTTCTTTTTTCCTTTTCCGGATTTGATCTCATCATCTCTCTATGGCTTCAAAAGTGCTGTGGCTTTTGGATATAACTTCTGACTAATTAAGAAAGATATCAAATAAGTAAGAGATGCGATATTGAGAAGTCACTCTGTTCAGAGCAGCTTCTATAGTGATTCACCTTGAAAAACCGCTTCGTTTAAAAGCCAGCTTCTGAATACCAAAATCTGGAAGTTATGCACGGAGATTAGGAGCAGAAAAGCTATGGACCGTGTCATTTCAGCGATGGGAGTCATGCACGGAGGCACAAGAGGAGATTCGTAGTATGGCTACTTAGTTGGACGAGCTTTTTTAGTTTAATGTGAATTCTTGTTCACTTAGGTGAAATAGATAAATTAGAATGATTAAGTATGCCATATATGATGATAAAATATCATACATATATCGCTATTATATAAGTTATGATGATATCTTAATCCCACCGAATTGGTTAGGTATTTGATTCATATCCATATTTAAGAATATTTGAACTCATATTTATTAAAAAAATACAAATACGGGAAGACCAGTGTTCGATCCGTTGATACCCATAGCTGTTATTGCTTGAACGATCTGACAAAGAGAGATCATTTCCGTTCTGATTCAAGAGTTATTTTGGTTTCAGTATTGGTCATTTCTTGGACAAGTAACAATCAAACAGTGATCCTTTTTGAAAGGGTAGAGAGCTTGGAAGACAAAGCCATCATGCAAACAAGCACATCCTTTATTTCAACAATCAGACATCACTCTAGAGAGCACATACAGTGGAACAAACGAACAATAAAGCTTGCGACTAATACGAACAGGCGCACAGTAATCTTGCAATCACGATACGAACACGGAGTCGAGAGCACTTAAGCCGAGAGGCTCTTCTCGTTCTTGGCCGAGAGTACCTGCGCATTGGGCATGGTGTGGCAGACCGCCGCACCGCCGGGCCTCACGCCGAGCAGCCGGAAAGCAGCGTGCTCCGGGTCCCACCGGGACGTGTCGGTGTGGCACACGGCGGCCGCGGTCATCACCGCGTCGTCCCCGCGATCGCCTGCCACGTCCACCACGTACGCCCTCGCCGGGCCGGTAGCACGGCACCCGTACACGGCGCTGGGGCCGGCCTCGCCGCGGCACACGACGAAGCTGGACCCCTCGACCTTCCTCACGGCGCGAACGGTGTACAGCCGCAGCGGAGCCAACGCCGCCGGCGCGGCGGCTCGCTGGAAGCTGCGGAAGGGCAGGCTCTCCCCGACACGCACCGCATCCTCGAGGAAGAACACCGTCGACGACGACGCGACGGCATTGTCGTTGTTGGCGGCGGCACTCCGGAGGCCGGGGCGGCTCAATACCTTCGAAGAGGGGGCGGCGACGGCTTCGCTCCGGGGCAAGGCCCTGTAGTCGTCGTAGTTGAAGTTCATTGGAGGCAGCGGCGTTGGTGGGTCGTCGTCGTCGGCCTTGACGCCGTTTGGAACGTTGGTCTCTGCATGCATTGCAGTTAGGTATGTGAGAGAGGCTCTTCCATTATTAGTAAGATATGGTAGTAAAATTATGCTCCTTTTTTGTTGAACTTGCGAGTTGCGATCACCAGGGTGCAGGAGCTCGACGATGGCGGCCGGCATGGGAGCGTCGGGCAGGACAGCGCGCCAGAAGGCCTCGGCCGGTGACGTCCGAGCAGCAAAGGTCAGCGGCACAGGTTGAGCCTGAGGATCAATTATAGAAACGACAGTGCATCAGACAACATGTTACGAAATTGAACTCAAGTGCGTATGAAGTCTGAGCTATATGGCTCCTTGATTTCTGCACCATAAGAACCATGGTGGCGATGGCGAGAGCGACGAGGCACGCCATGGCAGTTGGACGGACAAGAGAGGTAGCCAAGCTAAACCCTTGAGCCTTCAGGACTTGCGCTCCTTGTGTAGAAGCAAGGGCGAGCGCGCCAAATTTATAGAGGGAGCCACGAGTTGCATCTGCATTGTGACGAGTACTTTTACGCGCCTAATCTGGATCAAAGGATGGTCACTAACCTAGAACAGAGTTCAACGGTTTGGTTTTGTGCTGAGGCCGGCCTGGGGACAATGACATGAAACGGAAAGTGTTGCGACTTGGGGATATTGGTCATGGCGGTGATGCATGCTTGGGCGTCGCATGGCTGAGAGCGACGCGAAACAGATCGGCGCCTGCTCTGTCCACGCCATTGCCATTGTCCGTATGATTCCTGCTGGCCGGACTGGAGGACAGGACTGCTGCACCTGCGATATGTGGATATCTCAGGAAAGAAACGACGACCTTCTGATCGGCTGGACGGCACCGACTACAACCACCTGACGGTGGCCGAGGCGATCGGAATATAATCGTGGTGACGATTGCTGCGGGCTATGTATCTCGTTCTCATGTGTCAGGTAGAAGCCAAGCTCCGGATTTTGAAAGCATGCTTTCCCAGTTTTTAAGACGAATGGATCAAAAAATAATCAGGACGGCCATCGGCCATCGCAATGGGCCACCCGGATGGATTGTATTGCCATGGCAGGATCTGCCATGATTGACATCTTCTTTTCAGATTTTCAAAATCATTTTTGGTTTTTATGAATGTTTTTTCAAGATAGAATCTATAAATTGATTACAGTATACACTACGACGATTTTATTCATATCGACTAAAATCGCATCTATTATTTCATACTCTTTCTCACAAACAACCTAAAAACTATAACCCCCAACTATAAGCCATAAACCAAAATTAAAAAAACAGGCCCGAGAACTGAGCACGAGCGCACAGCGGCCACCGCGCAGGAGCCCCATGGTGCGCAGTGTACGCTCCGGTCTCCACGCCTGCGTTGGCCTGATGCCGCTGCGCGTTGGGGCACCATGCTCGGCGGCGCGTCGTGCTTGCGATGGGCGAAGGCCGCGTGGCCTTCTGTCCAAAGGGCCTTGGTGCGGGGTGACCAAGGGGCCAGTGTGCCGTGCCGGCGAGCCCAGGGAACCGACCTGTCACGGTTGTTTGCTCGCTCGCGCCACCCCGGCAGGCAAGCTCAGCGTGTGCGCTACGGACGGAGGCCATATGTTTTTTTACGCGGATTCTGTTGTCTGGCTTTTGGTTTTTCCAAAAATTGAAACAAACAAAACAGATTTTTGAAACGAATTCTTTAAATAGCTTCCTAAGTTTAAAATTGTATACACCATCAGCATCGGTGTCACCGCTGCTGTCTTAAAAAATGCAAGAAAATACCATCAACCACATCTAAAAACATCGGTCACAGTGTGCATCCAAAATCATTCATCACCGTCCAAAAGAACATGGCCTTCTTCCACGACGCTCACCTAGCTTTTTGGCTCTCCACTACGGTGCACTGCTGACTGCTTGGAACGCATTCTGGCGCTTAAAATTTGTTTTGCAGCACATGCATACGTATATACGACAGACCGCGGTATGCGCCCCGATTGCCTAACATTTATTCACTGTAACAAAGATTAAACATTTACCATGACACATCCTGATATGATACTTAACGACAGAGATAGAAGAGAAACATGAGAAAATAAAGGTGAGGTCAATTCTTATGTCTGGGTTAAGTCCCATGCCGCCATTTGATACGCGCACAATGCATGGATTCTGGATGATCAAACAAGAAACATAACACCTTGAGCAATGGCTTACCATCTTCAACGAGATCAGACTTGTTACTGTTGCGAAACTAAGATGATAGCTACATCTCTGTCCATGTTTCAGGTATTTATATTTCAACAATGTTTCGGCAAAATAACTAGCAATTTTCTTTTGACGGAGAACATGATCTCCATTATGCAAATCTATCCAAAGAACTCAGAATAAACAAGAAATAAAGCTACTGCCTAATAAGATGTCACAGGAAGCTGTAGCTGGATGGCATCATAATTTCAGGCGACTATTTTAGTATCTGAATTTAAAGATAAAATGTCTCCAGTAAGTGAATGATATAACTAGATTCACTTCGCTTCAAAACCCAATAATACAACAAGAAAGCAAGCTAAAATCGAAAGTTTTCCAAAACCAAACAGAAGTACCATGGAATGCTCATGAGACATGCCGGTGGATGATCCAAAATAGTCATGTCTCTGTCCAATATAAGCACGGCGAACGTAGCATTGATAAAGCTGAACCAATGATGTTTTAAAACATCATGGCACAGTTCTATGACTCGAATTGACCACTACTGTATGAAAGTGACATGACCAACTTAAAAGGCTCAACTATTACCAAATCCAATCAGTAAAATGTGTACTGTCCATGCATGTTTATAATACCGATTGTTCTGCGACATTACGCTAATTTGGTGGAAAAAGACACGATACACTAATTTAGTGGAAAAGGAACATATACCTGAGTACTTGTGAGGGATTCATTGGCTCATACGTCACAAAGGATCCACATTTGCACATGACATCAATGGTCTGAAGTCTAAACTTTGAACTCCGAAAAAACAGAATCCTTGAAGAAATAAGCACAGATCTATTTCCAGGTCAACAAATATCAATTGCAGCCTCCAATTATTTGCATTCCTTATATCATAGAATTTCATAACAGAATTGCAAAAAGTCTGCGAATCTAAATGTTAAATTAATGCCCCCTTGATAAATAGGTCAGTCATTGCAGCTGCAGAACTACCGTAGTTAGTAAATTATACGTAGCATATGAGAAATGATACTTGACATTTTGACTTTCAGTATTAAAAAATTAAACCTTGATTGAAAAAAATCATGTGAGAACAACTAGATATCCACCGCGAACCAAAAGACTGGGACAATAGCATCAATATGAAGCAAGAAATTATGCTATTTAAGTATGTTCACTCAGTTTATCAAAAGTTTCCACATTTTGGCTTCAGGAATGTTCGCTCAGTTTATCAAAAGTTTCCACATTTTGGCTTCAAATGCTTAACAAAAACAAGCCTTTCTTGAAAGCATACATGATACATGTGAGAACCTTTTTATTTTTCGAAAACATTACATGTGAGAATCTTGCAACCAAATGTGTGGACGCCACTGTCATAATACAACCAAATTCTATTCACAGCATGGCACAGCAAAGACGAAGAACGGAAATTGCATAGTAATCTTGAGAGACAACCGCATAATAATTACCGATGGGAATACACCATCCGACTAGTTAGACTAGTTAGACATGCACTAGCAACGCAATCATACGGCCTCCCCCATCAATCTCACCCGAATACTAGAACCAAACAGCTCAATTCTTAAGCTCGGGGGAGGCCCATAAATGATCAACACATCTTATTACGCGGCGGCGGCGGCAGCAGCAAAGACAGTCACAAAAACAACACGCACCATCCGCTTAGAAATGCTTAAAATGTTTCGATGATACATTACTGCTGGGGGACATAGTAGTAGGCGAGCGGGTCGGTGGCGGGCACGCCGGCGGCGGGGCGGGGGATCCCGGCCGCCGCCGCGGCCGCAGCGGCGGCGGCGGCCGAGTCGGCGTCCTTGGCGTCGTCGCGGGGCACGATGTCTACGAGGAAGTCGAATACCTCGGTGCGGGCGATGGCGGCGGCAATGTCGGACTTCTGGAGCGTGCGGCGCTTGTTCTCCTCGGCGTGCGCCCAGCCGCGGTGGGTGAGCTCGAGGATGAACATCTCGCAGGCGCGGGCGAAGACGACGGGGGCCTCGGCGGCGATCATGCGGACATCCTCGTCGGCCTTCATGATCTTCTTGATGCGGGCAAGCGGGAGGTTGTGGTTCTTGAAGTCGGTGCTGGCCTCGATCTCGCGGTACTGCTCCGCCCAGAACATCTGCAGCTGCTGCTGCGCCGCGGCCGCCTGCTGGGCGGCGGCCGCGGGCGGCGGGCGTAGGCGGCCGCGGCCGTGGCAGGGTATGCCCCCGGCGGGAACACGGGGGCGCCGATGACGGGGGGCGGCGGTGGGGTGCTGGACTTGGTGGGATCCATTGATTTGGGGGGAGTTAGGAAGTGGGGACTGGGGAGGAAGGTGGGGATGGTGCTTCTCAGCTGGATTTGATGCTATTATTATTCTCTCTTCCTCTTGAGAAACGGTGGAATATAGCTTTGAGAACGACGACGGTTTATGATTTTGATGTAATTAAATTTTTAAATTTTAACTGTTAGTATACATAAAAGTATTTGAATTTTTATATGTGGAAATTATATCACTAGTTTTGTCATAAAAAATATTTTCATATCATTTTATTTTTAATAATTTGTACTAACAATAATTAGAAAAAGTAAAAATTAAAGTAGTGTATTGAAGACATGTTAATGTCTAAAACGACAAGTAAATGGGGTAGTATTTACCAAGGGTGAAGGCTATGAAAAAGATACCCTACCAAAGTATTTCCATGAGAAAGCTACTGGTCCAATTTTTGCGTGACAAATATAAGCATTCAGAAAGATACAACTGATCACATTTTCAAAAATCTGACCACACAATTGCTTCGGAGACAGGAATTTGTGACCTCGTAAAAAAGTTCAAAAAAAGAACTCGTAAAAATGCAAAACCCCAACACAAGACAAAAATGCGTTGTTGGACCTTGTGGACGAGGAACGACACAACGGCGAACACCGTGGACTCATCGAACCACAAATAACGGACACGATTTTTGTGACACTAATTCCTAACGTTTACATCGGACACGAGATCGCGAGACTAGCCTAAGATAAACGCACAGCCTTTAATTCACTGTCCATGAAAGCTACCACAAGAACCCGCCAACTCTAGCACCCGCCACCGCCGCACCCGCCTCCACCGCCGCCGCCGCACCCGCCTCCTCCTCCACCACCACCGCACCCGCCGCCACCATGGCCACCGTGGCCTCCATGACCGCCGCTGCATCCACCGACGGCAGCACCACCGTACGCGGCTCCGTACACGACGGTCATGTCAACTACCGTCCCGGACCTCGCTGACGACCTCAACTTCGTCGTCGTGGCAGGCTTCTTCTTGGGGAGTCCGTCGTCGGCGTGCGAGCTGCGGCCGCAGAGGAAGACGGCGAACGAGACGAGCAAGACGGAGGCCACGACCATGCAGAGCCCCACGAACCACGGCGTCCCGAAGCCGGACGCTGCGCCACCGGCAGACGAGAGGAGAATTCTCGCCATTGTGAACGGGACAGATCAGAACGAAGCGTGCGCTACGTACGTGCTACTGTTGCAGGTTGTAGAAGCACGCTGCAAACCCTTGTGCTTATGATCAGCAACTACCAATATATAACGGCGTGGATTGGCTGGTTAATCGCACCGAAATCAAACCCGTTTTTTCAGTGCATATCCAGGACGGATTGTAGGGGGTGAAACGTGTCGGATACGGACTCATCCCGTCACGGATCAATCCGTGGTGGATTCGGATTGGAAACAATTGAAACACGCTGATAGTATACAGATAAGGAAAGGAATATGCTAGCGACTTCGTATCCTTCTTGGCGTTGGCGTCGGCGTTCTTCACCGAGCTGCGGCCGCAGAGGAAGACGGCAAATGAGATGACCCAGGCGGAGACCACGGCCATGCAGAGCGCCACGAGCCACGGCGGCCCGAAGCCGGACGCCTCGCCGCCGCGGGATGCGAGAGCTTTCGGCATTGTGAACGGAACAGAGAACAACGTGCACTGAACTACTACGTACTAAAAGGCAGATATTCTCGAGCTACAACTCTGTATTTTATTGTTCTTGGAGGGCCGCAGATGCGCTTGACGAGCGGAGGGTAGAACGGGTTGAAGGGGAAGTTGGAGAAGACGTCGAGGACGTACTTGTCGTCCATCTTCTCCAGCACCGAGAAGCAGAACCAGCAACTGGACGATGCCATGCACGCAGCTCTCCGACGCCAGGATGGGCTTCCAGCCAGTGGCGGAGTTAGGATTGTCCCAAGTCTCAGGCTAAAAACTAATAGGCAATAACTATCGTCAAATACTACTCACAGCAAAGTATGACAAAAGTAAAACACAAATGCATAATTGATATAAATTTGAGCTCCATGTTTAATGATAAAGCAAAGTAGGAAAGAACATGGCAAAACAATGTAACACAGTAGAGAAATACAAAAATTAGTACCTAACAATGAAGATTTGATTCATTCGAGCCTATTATGTCTCCATCAACAAAAGTACAACAACTTGAACCTATAAAGACGAGCATAAGAACATCAAACGACAAATAAGTCCTATTGTAAGCTTAAGAAAGATATCATGTGTAATGCAACAAAAAATAGTAAATATATCAACTAAGAAAAAAATGTAAAGCATTCAATACTTTAAATCATTTTCTTATTCAAAATTCCGATCAACATTGAATATTTCAATTCAGTTAACAAGTTGTGTTCTACAAATAAAATTACTAATCAATTAGGGCATATCAAAGTCGTATCATATCACAATTCACAAGCCATCAACGATCAATTCATACACTATACAAGATTACAAGTGATGTCACATTGTCACAACTACAAACTTTGTAGCAGTAGAGCAGCTGATCATATATGATATCCCTATAATTCATCATTTGATCACTCATTACACAGCATAAAACCTTAAAATAGAGTGTGAAACGGGAGGTAAATTAAACAACACGGACTGGGGAGAATGGGGAACAAACCAAGTCAACCAATCGGTGAGGCGGTGAGCAGTGGGGCCAGCGTCCCGGCAGACTGGCGGAGCCGCGGAGAGGAGGCGCCGGCGGGCTCGGCGGAGAGGAGGACGACGAGTGGCCGAGTGGCCGTTGACCGTTGTCGCGTTGAGCGTTGAGTGGATCGCTGCGCGGCGGCGGCGTCGGCCAAGTGCGGTGCGGCGTCGCCGCAGAGGCGGCCGCGCTGCGCGACATGCGGTCGGCGACTTCGCGAGCACCATCGCACAGAGGCCGGGCCGGAGGCGCAGTCCGCGAGGCGCGTCCGGCGGACGTGGAGTCGCTGCGTCGGGACCGAGGCGAGGAAGGAGGGTGGTGGGGGAGAGCGAGGGGAAGGGGCGGGGAGGGGGCAACAGGGGAGGCCAGGAGGGGGTGGCGGGGAGAGGAGGAGGCGGCGGGGTAAGTGAGGTGTGAGGATGAGGAGGGCGGCGGGGATCGGATCTGCGGAGGGAGAGGAGGGGCGGGGATCGGATCTGGAGAGGGGAGGAGGCGGCGGGGATCGGATCTGCGGAGGGGAGGAGGGGCGGCGGGGGATCGGATCTGCGGAGGGAGGAGGCGGCGGGGGATCGGATCTCGCGGAGGAGGAGGGGGCAGGGGGGAGGGAGAGGAGGAGGGCGGCGGGGGGAGAGCGAGGGGGAGGAGGAGGGCGGCGGGGGGAGGGGGGAGGGGGAGGAGGGTAGCAGGGGGAGGGGAGGCCGGGAGGGGGAGGAGGGGGGCGGCGTGGGGAGGGAGAGGGAGGAGAGTGGCGGGTTAAGTGAGGCTGTGAGGGGGAGGAGGGCGGCGGCCTCGGGCCGGGTTGCGCCGGCTCGGGCTGGGCCTTTATACCTTGGTTTTTCTTGGGCCTACATAGTAACGGTTTCATTGCTATTTTGTTTAGGCCTCGGGCTATAGCCCACCTAGCCTGAGGCTCAGATCCGCCTCTGCTTCCAGCAGCCTGTGACGACCGTCGGCGGTATGGGCACGTCGGTCGGGGGATCATCCAACTTTGGCCTCTGGGGAGCCGGCGATGTGGGGCGCCACCTGCGGCCGTCACGGTGCCGACGGTGAGGAGAAGGCACAGTGCAAGGAGTGCGTAGTTAGCCATTGAAGCTGTCACCTGGGTTAGTAGTTCTACTAGTTTTTGGCTATATGAGTAGTTGCGTTTTCTTATGCTGATGTGCTGTGCCTTGATCACAGAGACGTAGTGCTCGAATATTTGTAGATGGGGAGGGAAAGAAAGGCTACGAGTGGTTTGAATGCGCAATTTGGAATTTGGTAACGGGCATTGGTGTTGACATGCTGCTGTCAAGTTTGCCTCTATTATGTGTAAGTTAAGGTTGTATCAGTTAATCTCCGGTTAATGAAAGAACAATGCAGCATTGATGTATGCATTTGTATCAATCCAAGACAGAACAATAAAATCTATGTGAGCATACTGGTTTACAGATCAATACATGCCAGATCATGGCTCAGAACAACTCCAGCAGGGCCCCTACTTGAGCCCCTAAACTTAGATTTGAGAGCGAGCAAAATCGAACTCCAAGAGAGCCTCTACTGAGCCCTCAAAAATAGGCATCTCAAATGAGGCCTCAAGCCCTCATTCCTGGGGGCCCTACTTGAGCCCTCAAACTCGCATTTATTCGTATTTGAATAAATACGTCCCTCATTCGGAACAAATTTGAATTTAAATTTGAATATTCGTATTTGAATTCATAAATTTAAACGTCTCTCATTGTGCTTTCAATTGAAATTCGAAATAAATTTGAATTTAAATTTGAATATTTGTATTTGAATTCATAAATTTAAATTCGGAACAAATTTGAATTTAAATTTGAATATTCGTATTTGAATTCATAAATTTAAATTCGGAATAAATTTGAATTTAAATTTGAATATTCGTATTTGCATTCATAAATTTACATATTGTCTCTCATTGTGAAATCATAAATATTTTATTGTGTATTGTGCTTTTGTCCCATACATGTGTATATAGTGTGTGAGGAAATAGAGAGAATTAAGAAGTAGGGGCTCTATTTTGAGGGCTCTCATGAGTCAATGCAAAAAGCAGGCCTTCAAAGTAGGAGAGCCTCAAATGAAAAGTAAGGGCTCTGTTTTAAGGGCTACCGCTGGAGTTGCTCTCAGTCAACAAATCGTGCCGTGGTGTTTCCCTTCCCTTGTTTCTTGGTCCTGATTCCTTTAGTTGGCATCAAGGCGGGCTGAACTTTTTGGCTCCAATAATTCGTCTTTTTTTACTTTTCTTTTTTCCTTCTTATTCTTTTACATTGCCTCAAAAAATTTTAACAGTGTTTTTCAATTTTGTGAATTTTTTATTTTTTGACTCACAAAAAAATTAAGTAAAATTGACATATTTTGACTTGATCAAAATTGACTTATTTTGACCAGTATTTGCGATATTTGGATAATCCAATCTCAAGCCAGGGTTTCATATTTCCATTGTAGTGGATGACAGACGCCTGCCTGATATCCTTCTCGTTGACATTTGGATTGTAACCAAGTCCTACAAGATGCCACGAGCGATCAAGGGGGAATGTACGGTTCCAAAATGTCACAAGACCAGCAGGGAGGGTACCTAGCTTCCATAGTAGCCTATTTTCATTCTGCACAAATAAGGGGGTGATCGAAATAACGATGACTTTTGGCTGAAAACACAGAATGTTGGTGAAAAAACACAGTGATGAGTTAGTGGATAGTGTAATGAATAGTGAAAAAGTGAAGTGAAGTCGCCCGAAAAAGCAAACGATCACCCCCTAAGAAAAGTCATGAGTGAAATATGAAGACAAGAGGCCAATACAGGCAAACAGCACTAAAGAATGGCAGAATCACAATGCTGGTGAAGCATACGAATTTCCTTGCGGATCTAAATATAGTAAAATCGTGGAAGCTTACTAGCCCAAAAAAACTAAAAAATCAGAAAAAAAATAAAATTACTAAATAGTAAAAAAACAAAAACCAATAATAAAAATTAACTTTAAACCGTTTTAAATGGCCGATAAAGAGCACGAAAGCAGGTCCAGTGACCAGCGGGCACTGGCACATCAGTTCTCAAGTGTTCGCTGTGGTTTGGTACGCCTGATCAGGTTGAGCAGGTGCAGCGTCGTTTTCAGGGACAGGCAAAGGCTATATAGGCTTTGTTATTTTTAGCTTTTGGTTTTTGATTTCTGCTACAGTATCTAATTTTTAAATGGTGTATTTTTTTTAAAACGGAGTCTACAAATAAATTATAGTACACGTTAAAAATCTAATATATGTACCTTCAAAAATCGTAAACAAATATATCTCTTTCCGCAATCTCTATCGCAAGCAGCCAAAAAGTCATCAGCCGTAGCAAAAAACCATCAGCCGTAGCTAAAAAAGAACAGACCTATAATCTGACAAGTTAGGGGTAGCAAAAACGCAATGCATGCTAATTGCAGCTAGTAATCTCTAACGAGAGATTGCATGTATGGCCTATTGTTTGTGGATTTTAAAAGCGGTTTTTTATTTTTGCTATAATATTTAATTTTTAAATGAAATATTTTTTAAGACAATGTCTACAAGTTAATTATATTACACGTTAAAAATTCAATATCTGTACCAGCAAAAATTACAAGTAAATATTCTCCATAATCTTATCACAAATAGCTTAAAATTTAAATAAAAAAACTATAACTCACAGTGACAAACAGAAAAACAGTACCTATGTATCGTCAGTCCAGCTCCTGGCCGGGTTTGCCTGGTCGGTTGTCACCAACGGTCTCTGTCGGGCACACCGCACCCTTCGCCGAAAGCGGCAAAAAAAACCCCACCGGAGAATCGGAGATGGTTTTTGCCGCTGCGGGCGGATGGTCTATAAATTGAGAGGTCGACGACTGCGGGCCCGTGCCAAGGTAGGCATGGCCTAGCCCAACTATGCAGCCCGCAGCTGCAGAATTATTTGTGTATATAGGCCACGTTGGTCTTGCGACAGCACAAAGGCCTTGTATTAGACACAACAACTCAGCATCCGTGGCCCCAAGAGTAATCTGGGCTGGCTTAAGACCAAATCCGGGACTTTTTCTTTCCTATGAAAATTGAATTGCTTCGTGTGAAATTTCTATGGATTTTGTACGTTCTAAACGGGCCATTACACTTGATTCAAGCTTGCTCCCTGGTCTTTCTTTGTACACCAGGGGTTGCAGCTGCCGCCGCCGCCTGCCGTTGGGAAACTCACCTGAATCCCGTCGTGCAAGTAAGCTACAAGGCCACTTTTTTATGACTACAAAGACCACATTTTACGGGGGAAAAAAGTACTACAAGTACAAGCCCACTTGGGTCCGTTTAAAACGTAGAAATTTTACGAGAGATAGTTCAAATTCTATGAAATTCTTTTAGAATTCCTTGGTTCTAAACACGGCCTTGACTTCGACCTCGCTCCAAATAGTTTTACCTTCTGGCTTCTTTATTTCGGTTTTTTGACCTTTTATCTTTTTTGGAAGTTTATACCTTTTTTTTATCCTTTATTTCTTTGTATTGTTTGTGATGATAACTTTTTTATCTTTTTAAATTTATACTTAAAACTAATAGCATTTTCAGCGGTTACAAGGGAAAAAAAAATATAAGCTACGGCTTATAAGAGAACGGCCGAATTCACAGCATCCTTACCAGAGGAGCACCTATTCCCTCAGAAAGCCATGGGCCATTAGGCCCACACACGGTGAGAGTAACGCACGCGCTTCAACTTATCAAAGCCCGAAACCGAAACAGCCAATCGGAGGAGGCGCACCCGATTCCCGTGCCGCCGGACGGCCGCGCTGCTTTATAAGCCGTAGGCCCAACCCTCACAATTCCCACAGACGCATCGCCTTCTGCTTCCTTTTTTTTTTCCCTTCTCGTGCGAGCGGTTGCGGCGTGAGGAGGGAGGAAGAGGAGAGGGGCCAGCCGGACGAGGAGATGTGCTGCTGCCCGAGCAAGGCGTGCTGCATCTGCACGCTCATCCTGCTGGTGCTCGTCGCCGTCGGCCTCGTCTTCGGCTTCGGCATCTACACCCGCGGGTTCCACAAGCTCACCAGCAACATCCACCTCCAGGAGCCCTACGGCGCCGGCGCCGGCGCCGGCGGCTCCTTCCGCGTCCACCACCACCTCCCGCCGCCGCCGTACTAGGGCTCCTTGCTCCTGTGAGATCTAGGGCCTGGTGATTCCATCACACCATGGGGCAGTACTTACTGGATTATCTGTAAAAAGGAATCTTGGGATTTACTACATTCTTGTTGCAGTCAGTCGATTGTTTTCGTGTTGTTTTGTTCCGTTCGTCTGGTTTCTCGGAAACACCAATCGAGGCTTATCTTGCGGTCTCGATTTGTTTAACGTGCATAACATGTCAAATTGGGCGTGTTAATTACTCCAGTAATTTACTAGTTTCTCTATCATGTCATTGCTGAATCTTGGCGAGGCAGGGCACATGGATGGTCTGAGGGTTGGTTTGGTGATCTGAATTTTTTTTCAACTTCTGGCGACGCGGTTGAATATGTGGGTTTGAGTGACATGAGTAATTGACTTTTGGTTGGTTCGGACAGTCTGTGGAGTTTGATTTTGGCTCCTGAGAGTTTATAATTTTTTAGCTATTTTTTATTGCTGATGATATGACAGATATTAGGGCTACGATGATACCGGTCAGGAGCTGTCCAACCAATCTATGGCGGAATTATTCATCATATACCCTCCTCTTAGACTAAAATTCAGAATTTACCCTCCGGCCCACATGTCAGTGACTCATCCCGACCCCACGTGTCAGTGACTCGGGAGGGTAAATCCCGAAACTCTCAAATGTGAGGAGGGTATATGACGAAGTTTCCCATCTATGGCTGACGGTCAAACCGGCTTGGAAGTCACGATCTGATCAGCAAGTTGCGGTAGTATCGGTATTGTTCTGGTGCTATGATCGGTGAGGCAACTGATGGTTTGGTCTATTGTTGTGTGGATGGCGTGGAGGCAGCTATGGTTAAAGGCAGGGAAATTAGGAATAGATTGGGGATAACTAGGTCTAAAATGATCCTAGATGCTGTGTATGATAGTTGGGCTCGAGTAACACACAAGATGATCATGGAAGATGAAATTTGAGCAGAAATCATGATGCATTCGATGCACATGTCATACTTTGTCGTGGTGCTTTTGAGGATAAAAACTTTGGAGATAAGTGTTTTTATGGTCATCAATTAGGTATATTGATAATTTTATCTCGTATAGTACTATGTGATGGTAAATTGTAAAGCTAGATTATGGTAAGGCGGACGGTACCGAACTAGGCGAAGGCATTGAGGTCTGAGATTTGGACTAGGATCAAGAGGAGCTGAGGTCCTATGAGATCAAGAAGATGCTGGAAGATGGTTGAGGCTTGCGGAGAGGTTACAAGTCGAGAAGATAGCAGCTAGAGCGGAAACTACCGGTGGTGGACATAATGGATAACGTCAAGACTAGACTCAGAGAGGAGTTGAGATCTTGCGCGGTCAAGAAAAAACGAAGTGTCATCATATGCAAGGTAAATTATGCGGTGCGCTAAGTGACTTGGGTTTGCAAATGAGAACAATTCGGCAAGATCTGAACACATAAGAGGCTTGGCGGTATGGTGTTAAGTTAACGGTTTAGCATATCCATATAAGCATAGGAGAGTTACGGTTCTTGGAGAGAACATTATGGGTGATGTGAAAGGTACTTGTGGCTAAACTTTTTGTTTTTCTTATGCTTTGTGTATGGTTAGAAAATGGATATAAAAATTCATCTCCAAGTATCGATATATCTACCAAATCCGTTCAACTCCTCTCTTATGTTTAAGTGATGAAATTTTGATTTAGCTTGATTTTTGGTGTTTTCTCTTCTCTTATTGATCTTATTGTGTACCAAGGATGTCTAAGTGATGAAGATATATCTTGGAGATCAGATCTCATCAATCTAGACGCTTGTATTTGTAAGTTCTTGTGATTACCCAGTTTTGCCTCAAGAAGGAGTGATTTTGAGGGTTTGGTTCTATAGGCGTTTTGGCTTGAATTCGTGTTATGATTTAGCTTGCTATGACATATGAGAATCTATCTAAGATTATCTAAATCATCAAAAACACACGAGCAAGAGCAAATCAAGTTTTTCTCTTTTGCTCGATTTTGATGTAATCTTTTTTTAATAAAGATAGGACATTTGGTATTAATCTTCACGATCTATGATTAAAATAGGTTTATGATATCCTAGAGAAGGTGTATAGTAAGTTTCAGTTTATTTAAAGCTGTAGATCCAAAGTTACATCATTTATTCGTTTGAAATCTACTTATTGTTAGTCTATCTAGAGAGGCCAGTCATACCACTCCTGGACTAGTCGGACCACACGAGGCTAGTCAGACCGCCCGTTGATCTACGATTAGACTGCTAACTTCGTCATATCGCTCTGAGATCTGTGATTAGACCACACAAGGCTAATCAGACAGCTCGGTAACCTGCTGTTAGACCGCTCTCCGGTCATACTCTTCTATGCACTGTGGTCATACCATCAGATCGCTCTTTGGTCATACTAGCCTATGCACTACGGTCATACTGTTTGAGGAAGATTTAGCTTATTTTGGCTCTCTTTTTTTTTTTTTGAAGTTTTTCTTATGAGTGTTTGGTCTATGATTTTTTTATAGTTTTTATAGCTATTATAGTGAAGAGGTTTGCTATTTCCTTAGAAAAGTTTTTAAAGAGTCTTGAATTTAATTTAGATTTCTATTTAACTCCCTCTAGTCGTCGTTGTCATCTAATATATATGTCGTCGTTATCGATCTAATATGGGGCCTCACCGGGCAGGCGTACGGCGGGCTCTAGTGGTCGTCGTCGTAGCCCGGCTGCCCCTCATGAACGTGGCGATCACCGACGAGTCGTAGCCCAGCGCGGAGAGAAAGTTGAGGCAGTCCGTGGCGTCCATGACGTAGATGAGACCCGGGTCCACGGCGCGGTTGGGCTCCACGTGGCCGGCGCTGTAGCTGAACGGCGTCGCCCGGAGGAACGTACGAGTTGCTCATCGGCTTCCTCGTGTTGTCCTGCACCCTGGCCGCAAAGATCCAACAACTCTTGCCAGTGCACACAACAAGCTACTACTAGCTAGGCAATTAATGTGCGGTGTTTACTGTTTACACTTTCGATTCCCTGTTGTCATGATGGCCGCGGGGCTCCAGTCGGGATGGAGCGCCTTGGGAGGCCGGCGACGTGCTGGCACGACATGGAGGTGCCCGACTCGGAGTTGAAGAGGACGCGAGCCCGCCAGGCCGGTGAACCCCGCGAGGACGCTGACACCTGGCGCAGTGATGTCAGGTTGCCAGAGCAGCCAGACTGACACACCGTTAGGACTAGGATGCTTGGAATTGTAGATGTACTGATGGTAATCACACTCGATCGAGCGGAGGACATCGAAATGTGTGGACCTTGAGGATCTGTGGAGTGACGGTGTTGGGCCCCTGGGAGGAGAAGGCGGCCACGGCGCCGGCTTCGTGCCCAGCGCGGTGTTCGGGGCGGTGATGTAGCCTGATGCAGACCTGCGCGAGAAGATCGAACTGGTCTTAGACTGACAGTAGAAACCATCATGTGGCATTGTTAATGTTGGAGCAATCGATGAGGATGTGCAGGCTCTGGTTTGCTAAATGCTAATCCGTTGATTTTGCCTAGGCAAGTAGCTTCTGTTATGTTGTATTTTTGCCTTGATCAACAAACTGTGGAAGGTTGAGGACAAATCTAGTCACAAAAAAAATACACTATAAATACTTAATTAAGAATGACCGCAGAAAAAGAAGTTAATGAAAAGAAAATCATTGATGATAAGGAAATATGAAGATGATAAAAAAAGAGAGAGAATTGCTACAAAACATTGTACCGTTACTTTGCTTTTCAATGGGACACCGTCCGATCGATCCACCCCACAAACCTTGATTCCAATGAACACGGCTTCCTTGTTTTCTTCTCTCTATTCTCCTCATGTTTCTGTTGACGTGGCGAAGATCCAGAGCACGAGGGGATCTCTGGATCTTCCCCACGTCAACGGAAACACGAAGGGGACAGGAAGAAGAAAACAGGGAAGCCATTTTCGATTCCAACACTGAAAAAAAATAAATCCATACTTCAACCACTAGTTTCCATGACGCCACAACTTGTTGCATATCTGTCTCAATCTCTATCACTCCCTCTTTCCCTCCTAATGCTTGAGAGCTTGATTTAGAGTGAGGTGGCCGTCGTATGGGTGTAGTAAGCGATGTATAAGAGCAGTAAGGGACGCCACATGCATTAGGGAGAGACAGTTGGCCATTGTACGGGAGCAGCGATGGTGCTATTTGAGGCCAACGGTGGTTGTAGGCACGACCGAGGTGGCTCGTAGCGGCGCGAGGCCAGTGACTCAGCAGGTCGATGGCGCAATAAGCCAACAGTAGTTAGGATGCTCTTCCATGCTGTTGGATCGACGCACACAATCACAAATTCTAAGCTTACTTCGGATGACGTTGTTGTTTCCTAGCCCTAACCTGTTGCATCTCTTGGACTTTTTAATTTATGAAAAATTTGTATTGTCTCTTGTAATTTTATTCTGATTTTTTTATGTTGCACTGAAATGGCATATTCTTTTGTTTTTTCTCCCGAAACTCACAAAAACATATTAAAACTTTACATTTTAGAACAAAAAATCTTGTGAAACTCATATGAACTTACATTTAGGAGCATAAAACATTATAAAATTTGTAATTTGGAATATGAAACCATATCAAACTTTGCGTTTTAAAACATAGTCTCATAAAACTAGTATTTTGAATACGAAACTTGCAATTTGAACATAAAACCACTTACAATTTTGCATTTTGGAATATAGAACCTTATGAAACTCATATAAAACTTGTCTTTTTGAACATGAAATCTCACGAGACTTACATTTTGAAACATAAAAACGAAACTCATATGAAATTCATATTTTCGACACATGAAATCACTGAAACTCACGTGAAATATCAACTTAAATCTTAAAACTTGCTAAAACCTGAACAAAGCTTGCTATCGTGTTGGTAGTCTCGTAAAAAAATGTATTTGGCCCATGCAGGTCTCGAACCTGCGACCTTCGCGTTATTAGCACGACGCTCTAACCAACTGAGCTAATAGGCCAGCTGATTGATCTTTCTGAATTAAGTTTTACATTCTATGATCCTACCTTGGTTGAATTCATATAGGCGAGCGGTGCCAGTCCATCAGAATAGGTGATGTGCGTGGCCGGGAGCACGTGCGCGTCGGCAATCATCTCGTTTCTGACTCCTGGGTCGTGGGCGTCGCCAGCTACCCGCTCACAGATTGGGTGTTCACCTACGTACATACACTAGAACCTAACATGGACGAAGCTCGCCTTCAATGAGAAGGTGACCGACTTCCGACGTGTTGCAGTGGACGCCTTCGCGCGGCTCAAGGGGCGGTGCGCGTACCTGCAGAAGTGCGTGGAGGTGAAGCTCCAGGACCTCCTCGTCGTGCTCGGCACCTACTGCATGCTCCCATCCCCTTTCTTCTTCTTCCCCTCTTACACATCTACATTTGCCATTGTGCCTTGACATTGCCCTCGGTGGCGACGGAGTCCAGCTTGACCAGCTCGTTCATTAGAGGGAAGGAAAAACAAAGAGGATGATATGTTGGCCTCATAATTTATTGTGTGTGTACATGTGACTGTCATGTCATGTCATAAAAAATGAGCCTATGTGTTGAAAATGTTGAGAGTTTAAATTAGATTTGCCCCGTAAGTTAAGAGGTTGAAAGTGGACTTTTCCTTTCTTTTTTTTTTAGAGATGGCATTTCTTCAGAGTTCATACCACAAATTTGTGGGCTCGATTTTAGTTCCGAGTCATACATCATGTGGGTAACGCATGTGAAACCAACCATGTAGGCGGAAGGGAAAGGGTAGTTTCAGTATTGATATTCAAATAGTACCGATTGGGCCGAGCGAGGTAGGGGCCAAGGGCCTAAAACTCAGTCTCGAATAAGAGGCCCAAAACAATTGGTGAATCGAACTCGCGCCCGTGGCAAGTGTTGTTTTGTCAAAAATTTCAGAGCGGGCTGAAACGTGACTTGCACCAACTAAGGTGATGTTCGTATTGATTGCGATTCATATCTTTTAGCTAAAAATGAATAAAAGTGACTGAAAGAAGTTACTTTAAGAAAGAGGACGTGGACGGTAGGGAAAATGAGGGAGAGATACGTGTGCTAGATGGGAACGAGAGAAGTGGTATGTGTAATGCGTCTATAACCCCTATCTTATCCCCAGAGTGAGATATAAGCGAGAGGAGTGGAGAAGCTGGGTATTTATATTAGCTTCTAGTTTCTTTAAGCAGAAGCCAGAAGTAGAAGTCGAGACGAGAGTAAGAGAAGTGGGGTACATGATGTGTTCATGACTCTACCTTATCGCCGGAGCAAGATAGAAGTAAAAGAAGTAAAGAAGACGGGCTTCGGACTTCTCTAAGCACAGAAACAGAAATAGAAGCCAATGCATCTCGTGTTTAGCATCGTGTTTCACTGCGCCACGCATCGTGCCGTCCCCGCCGATGGCGTACACCTGGTTGAACCCGTGCCGGTCGATGGCGTCGACGATCCTGCAGAGGTCGAAGCTGCCGCGCGACGTGCCAAGCATAGTGCCGCCGATCTTGTGCCAGCTGTGCACCATCGCCGGCTCGAGCGGTAGTGGCTCCTCGGAGTAGAACCCGCGGTACCCGTTCCGCACGACGAAGACGCCGCGGACGCCGTAGAGCTCCCAGAGCCCGACGACGAGATCGAGGACGACGGTGTTCATCCCGGGACAGAGCCCCCCGCAGGTGACGACGGCCATGCGCACACGCGCTGGCTCGAACGCGACCTCGCGGCGCGGCCCCGCGCGTTGGTAGGCGGCGGGACGACGACGACGAGGCGTCGAAGAGGATGTCGCGAAGGACGACGTCGGTGGGGGAGATGAAGAAGGCCGGGGAGGGGTGGTACAGCGGGTGGTGCGCGATGGGGTTGGGTATCAGGGGCAGAGCCACAGGGTATGCCGGGTGGGCCACGGCATACCCTGTGGCCCAGAAGACAGTGAACCCCTCATCTCGATTCTCGAAGACACCGCACGCCCGCACGTCTCCTCCCCCTCCCTCTCCCCACGCCGCCCCACTCCTCCCCCTCCCCACGCCGCCCCACTCCTCCCCCTCCCGGCCTCCTCCTCCTCCCCCGGGTCGCCCCCGCCGCCTCCTCCCCTCCCGCCCTCCTCCTCCTCCCCTCGCCCCGCCCCGCCGCCTCCTCCCGGCCTCCTCCTCGGCTCCTCCCCCCCCCTGGCCGCCCCTCCTCCCCTTCCCCGCCCCTCCCTCCCGGTCGCCCCGCCGCCGCCTCCTCCTCCTCCGGCCGCCCCCTCCTCCTCCCCCCGCCGCCTCCTCCCCCCCCTCCGCGCCGCCTCCTCCCCTCCCCCGCCGCCTCCTCCTCTCCCCGCCGCCTCCTCCCTTGGCTCTTGGGCATGAAATTGCATCGACTAAATTTCTTTTCTGACATGTTCGGGGTGTTCTGGCGGTGGCGCAGAGATCGCCGTGAAGCGGCCGCGGCGAGGTCACGGCAGGCGCGCGGAGTTCCGAACGAGGTGGAGCCGATCGCCAAGTCAGAGCACAGAACTCGTGAGGCTGTTGGGTCAGCTGCTGCGTGGAGAGGGATGAGAAGATGCTCATCTACGAGTACCTCCCCAACACAAGCCTTGATGCCTTCCTCTTCGGTTAGTTGATTTGCTTTCCTTTGTTAATTTTTGGTGCAATTCTCGTGAAATTATGTATCTAGAATCACGAACACGCCTATGGTTGAGATAAGTTTGATTGGTATTGCGGAAGTGTGCAGAGATTGTTTGGTTTTGGTTAATGGTTGGTGAGAGGCTAATACACATGGGACATGCACATGGTTGAACCAATTTCTAACTCTTGGGTTCTGAGATCTTCATAATATATTGATTTTGAGTCAATTAGGTCTAATCAAGTTATTAGATCGGTGCACAATAGGTCAATGGTAAGCTAAGTAGCATGTAAAGTCGTGTAGAGTCCATGTGCTTCGTGCGTGTATCCTCGATCAGAATTCTAAATGCTTGAGATTAACTGATCTGACTAGCTTCTGTCTGATCTAAGAATTCTGAAACCGGAAATTGAAGCTATCATGAGTTAACTCGACCCAACTTTGTACAATCAGATACTAGAAAGAGTGCTCGATTGGACTGGAAGATGAGACAGAGCATCATCCTGGGGATAGCTCGCGGCCTGCTTTACCTCAGGTACGCTCCTCAAGTCCTCTTCCTTTCCTTCCCCTCTACAGCTCTACTTCTCTTGCTCTGTGATTGCTCTGTGACTGTGCTGGTGGGAATATGGGGTGGGGAACTGTGGGTTGATGGGAGGACAGGGGCGGGGGGATGCGGGAGGGGGAGCCGGGGAGGCCGAGGTGGCCGCGGGCGCTGGCGTGCCGGCCGTGCTCGTCGGGCCGACCCAAGCACAGCACGATATGCCGTGCCGTGCCGCCCGATGGGCCGGCTTTCTAGGCCCGGTCCGGCCCGCCATTCGTCTATTGCATATGAAAATTTTGGTGCGGCATACCCTTTGGTAAAATCCTGGATCCGCCACTGTTGGGTATGGCGGCGGCGTGATCGCCGCCGAGGCGGTCGGCGAGGGTGGGGAGCTCGTGGAGCGCGAAGGATGGCAGCGGCGTCTCGCCGTTGTCCATGGTCGTCATTGTACTACTCGTGGTGTAGACGTGGTGTGCGTGCGTTTTTGTGGGTGAGCGCAGCATGTGCCGACGTGTTGTTAAGGTGGCAGGTGGCAGGGAGGAGAGGGACGTGGCAGCGTCGGAGAGTGCATGCGAGTCGCCACGTTTTGTGGACTGGTCGATAGAAGGCTGCAGCCCTTGTTCGCGCTTGCGTTCTGGGCCTATCCGATATATGGGCCGCGCGGCCCATATTGGCTTGAGCTGTGCTCTGTGCAGGTGCGACGCTCCTCTGATTCGGACAAGGGCGGGGCGCCGCCTCCTCCTCCTCCGCCCCGCTCCTCCTCTGCCTGCATGAGCGGGAGGGCACGGGCGCGACGCTCCGGTGCGCTGTGTGCAGCAGGGCAGGTCCCGCGGCTACGAATCCTTCCACGGAAGAAAATTCTAAGAGAGAGGGCTGCGCCTCCTGCGTCGTGCATCAGTCGCCAACGCGCCCCCATAGAATTTTCTTCCCACGAAGCATAGTCACGGAGAGAGGAACGAGCCGAGCCCTCTCTGATTCGGACACGCGATTTCTGCGGCGGGGCGGGAGATGAGCGGGGCGGAGGAGGAGGAGGCGGCGCGGGTGGGTCGTCGGGGAGCGGGCCACCCCGGCGGTTCGACGACAAGGGGCTGGTGGTGCGTACGTCGCTGATCCTATGGCACACACACCAGAACGACGTCGACGCTTTGCGGAAGTTGCTCGAGGATGACGACGCGCTGGTCAACGCCCGCAACTAAGACAGCCGCACGACGCTCCACGTCGCCGCCCTCCACAGCTGGCACGACGTGGCCGAGTGCCTCATCACCAACGGCGCCGACGTCAACGCCCAGGACCGTTGGCAGAACACAGTGAGACGATGCGTCGATCCTCCCTCCCCTCCGTCTCTCTCGTCTGTGCGTTTGGGTTTTGGCTTCTGTGTTGGAAATGGCGGGTGTCGGTGTCTTGAGGGAATTGGGTCGTGCTACGGTTTGGGCTTTGTTCGGCTGGTGTTGAAATGGTGAGTGTGGGAGGTGGGTTGCCAGCCATAGGCATGGTGGACATGGGAGGCGAGTTGACGGCAGGAGTAGTGGAGTCCGATGGCAGGGAGTTGGATGGGGGCGCGTTGGCGGTTGACGCGCAACGCAGGAGGCGACGAGGAGCACGAGGACAAGAGGGAGGAGAGCAGGGAGAGAGATGGGCTTGCTGTGCTTTGAGATTGGTGATACTATATGGCAAAATCTTAGATAGAGCCTTAGAAGATAGGGGTCAGAGTCCTCTCCCATGAAGTTTTCTTGCTGCCCCGAGTGCAACTACCGGGTCCACGACACCTGCGCGCGTGCTCCGCTTATTTCAGCTTTTTTTAGCTTCAGTTTCTAGTTTTAGTTTTTTTTCACTATTCAGTAATTTATCTTTTTATGATTTTTTTAGATTTTTTGAGCTTTTTTTGTATTTTTCTTTTTTTCCCATGTTCCTTTGCATTATCCGTGATAGGCTAACATATTTTTTCTATTTTTCTATTTTTTAAATTTAATTATGTCTAAAAAGCTAAATCAGTTATAGTAAAAAAAATCAACTACAATAAAATTTCAACTAAAAATCAAAAGTCATCGCTAAAACGATGACCCTCAGCTTCTTCGGCCACCCGCTCGCCCTCGAGCCTGTGATCAACGGGGACAGCGGCCTCTGCCGCGACCTCTGCCTGCATTGCATCCACTACGGCTGCCGCACGTGCGGTTTCTTCCTGCACCGGGTATGCGCCGCGCGGCCGCCCTCCGCCATCTCGGCGAGGCACCCCCGACACCTCGTCACGCTCGTCCTTGCGAAGGGTGGCATTACGTGTGCGCCCCCTGCGGCGTCCGCCTCCAACCCTGGTGTTGCCTGCTCTGCGACGGGCGACAAGGACTACGAGAATGCTCCCCTTTTGAAGGTGCTCTCTTCCCGCTCAACAGGGCAGATTATTCACATCAGCATGACGATGAAGATAATGTGATCAAATGTGTAAAGGTGCAATATTCTCTTCCACTTTTGCTTCTATTCTTCTTTTCGTTGTCTCAGAGCAATATTATTACCAATTTACACTGTAAGCATGATATAAAGTATTGAGTTGCATGTACCAACCAATTCACCTAAAAGCTTAAGCTGATAAGGAAAGATAGGCAATTCACTTATACTTCAACACTCCCCCTCACGTGTAGGCTCCTTCAGGTCTAAGACGTGGAATAGAAGTGGACTACAATTATTTTTTTTAATTGCGTCAACCGGGTCTCGAACTCAAAACCTCTTGGCTCTGATACCATATTGAGTTGCATGCACCAACCAATTCACCCAAAAGCTTGACGGTGCCGCTGGTGTGCCACGGCCACTCGCGGCCAGTCGTCGACAATTTCTACAGCCCTGTCACGCCCGACGGCTATTTCCTCGTCAGCGCCAGCAAGGACTCGAATCCAATGCTTCGTAATGGTGAGACTGGAGATTGGATTGGGACATTTCAAGGTCATAAGGGTGCTGTTTGGAGCTGTTGTCTAGACACAAATGCTCTGCGTGCTGCCTCTGGTTCTGCTGACTTTTCGGCCAAAGTATGGGATGCACTAACAGGCGACGAGCTACATTCATTTGAACACAAGCATATAGTTCGTGCTTGTGCCTTTTCTGAGGATACCCACCTGTTGCTCACTGGAGGTGTGGAAAAGATTTTGCGTGTGTATGATATGAATCGTCCAGATGCAGCTCCAAGAGAACTTGACAAAGCACCTGGTTCCGTGCGAACTGTTGCGTGGCTTCATAGTGACCAAACTATACTAAGTTCCTGCTCTGATACCATATTGAGTTGCATGTACCAGCCAGTTCACCCAAAAGCTTAAGCTGATGAGGAAAGATGAGCAATTCACTTATACTTCAACATAAAGTACATGTGATGAATTTCAAGTTCATCAGTTCGTTAGGTCAGAATTCAGAAAGGAGAACTTGAAAACTGAACTTGTTGCTCTGTTCCAAGGAAATAAATTAATAGCAGTTCTTGCTTATATTGTTTGCGCAATTTGGAAAGCAACTCAATCGTTTCCCAGTCATTTCATATTTAACTGACACCATTTCCTCCATTTTTCTCCCTGCTGAATTTGGTATTAACAGATACAGGAGCTACAAAGCTATCCACACATTTATCCTTCTTTCTTATTATTCATCCATATTCTTTCTCCAGCAAGCACATGTACTCCAAGAATAATACATGGATTTCAACAATTTTTTAGCATGCCTGCAGGTATTTCAAATGGTTTTAGCAGATCTGACTTCTATAAAACTAGTTGTCCTTTAAGCATTACATCTCGCTCATTAGTTAGGATTTCCTTTTTGATAAAAACTTTCTTTCCCTTCTGTATATTTGATGTACTAGGAGTCAAGCATGGAATTGGTACTTAATCTTGAGTGTTGATTATTGAAACTATATTTCACTGAAATACTGAAGTCAAACTGCACCTAAGAGAAATAATCTTTTGAATAATATGTTATTATGTTTCTTAAATAAATTATTATTTATAACGATTAGCAAATATGTAACTTGTTGGTGAAGCTCTTTATTTGTCGTGTGATATTATTCTAGAAGATTCCTGATCGGATGTCACTGGTCGGGACACTAGTAACTTATAGATTAATATATGTATTTGGGTCAATATGTTTTGCTAGGGACCACTATCGACTAGTAATTAGAAAGGTGTTTTCGGGTTACAACCAAGTGTACATGAATCTATAGGGTTACATACTTAACGGATTGGAACAGTAAAGGTCCAGATTATAGTTTCTCGAGTAAGATACGATCTTTGCTTGTATTGGATAATGATCCAGTTGGAGGCTTTACGAGTGAGATTTGATCTCTACTCGTTTTGAATAATGATTCGGTTGGAGGTTTTATATAAATGGGAACATTGGGCTATGGGTTCGTGAAAGATCTCGTACACACCTATTGAAACCCTAGCCATCACCTCTCACAGGCCCTACCATGCTAGTTGATGCTAGCACACCGGTATACGACATTTCTCTTTGGATGATCACGAGGAGAAGACGATTGGCTCGCAACTATCGACTACTTTCACTAAACTGACATGCGCTACGTTGAACCGGCTGCTTCAACTCTACTTTCGATGAACTGTGCATTAGTGATAATGATTTGTAATCTCTTATTTGCATGACTTCCTGATTTATATGGTAGAAAATTTTAATCTGCACTAGTGTATCCTATCTGTATCCCAGCACTAACAATCTTTCCCTTTGCACATTGATATCTTTCAACCGTGCCCTTTTTACTGTATGCTGACGGTCCCTCAAAGTCGTGGTCAATTGGTTGTTCATACACTAGTGTCCATTGGGCCAGAGATGTAAGAACTGGGCACTGACACCACTTGTTGGATCATAATGATCTTCTTTTCTCCAAAGGTTAGCTTGTGAGGTGAGGAACTCTCCTACTTTTAAGTTAGATCATTTGCTTTTTCACAAATAATGTGGAACTATTTCAATAATCATCTCAAATCTTACATGATAAGTCTAGGTGAAGCAGTGTAGATGCCCTTATCGCTTAAACTTGAGTGATTTAGGGGGTGTTCGTATTGGATTTTGCTTAAAGAAGTTAGAAGTCAATACAAATACGTAGCTTCTCGAAGTGACTTTTTCATTTTTCTTGCTCCCGTCTTATTCTAAGGATAAAACAATAGATCATGAGCGTATTACGCACCCACTCTTCTCGCTCTCGTCTCACGCACATATCTCTTTCTTATTTTCTTCACCGCTCGTTCACTTCTTCTAAAAGTCACTTCTTTTAGCCACTATAATTCATTTTTAGTCAAAAACTATCAGCCGTAGCTACGAACACCCCCTTAGACATTGGTTAATTATTTTTTCTCTACTCTTTGAGTAGACCAGGGCATTTAATACTAGTGTATCTCGATAAAAACTATATAATATGGAGGATTTGTTCTTTGGCCTCTGAATTTCTAGATATGTGCTAAAGGAAAGCATCATGTGTAGTGCGTATCCATTGTGGTGTGGGCCCGTTCGCATGCGCCTCTAAATTGTAATGAAAACAAACTAAAGCTACTTTTCTTAGCGTTTTGTCCGCACTGCCCTCGTACGTAGTCTGAGCTTTTGGAAATTGAGGGGGCGTATGTAATGCTCATTCTTCCTGCATGATTCCGTGCTCAATAGTGGGCATATAATTGAGATTACGGCGGCCAACCCAGTGGGACCCGGGGAGACTGGGAGGCAAGTCTAGCAGCAGCAGCAGCAGCAGCAGCAGCAGCTACTTCTTCTTTGCTGTCCTTTTTTTTTGGGTAAACTCTTCGCACAGTTTAATTTTTTGAAAACGCTCTCATCTCTTGCTCAACAAGGCAGCCTCGGTTCCCCAAATCGGTGCAATGATGAAGCCAGCTTGATCATATGTGTTGAGGTGCATACTCTCCTATTTCTCTTCCTCCTCTTCTTTTTACTGTATTAGAGCAACATTGCCACCAATTAACTTAGTAAGCAACTTGATAGATCTACGCATGATGCTTTTAGGTTCTACGGTTCGTTTAAGATAGAAGCACCTGGAAGCTGAATTTGTTAATTCGTTCCAAGAAAAAGAAACTGGTATTGTTTCTTGCTTTATATTGCTTGCGAAACTTGAAAAGCGACTAAATATTATGCTGTGGTTCTATCTTCAACTTACACCTCTCCTTGCTTTCCCTCCTCCTGTCTTGACAGCCATCCATCTCCTTTCTCCAACAAGCGCATGTACTCCAAGAATAGCGCACGGATCTCAGCAATTTCCAGCAAATCTGCAGGTATTCGAATGGTTTTAGCATGTCAGACTTCAGTGTTTTAGTGAAACTTGCTCCTCATGCCGTCATCTCTCCTGATAACATGGGGTATGCTGGTTGTTTGTATAGTAATTTACGATTCTTATCCCTAAGATTGTGTAATCTCTTGATTTGGTCGGTTGCTCTCCAACTTGTACATGATTATGTTCATGATATATAGAAGGCACGCACGATATCTCTCTTCTGTTCACTCCTAATCTGTTGACTGCGCCGACACCTTTTCTTCCACCGCCGTAGTCACCATCTCCTCCACCACCGATGTCTTGGCTTCCAACTTGGCACCGTCCTCCTCTTCGGCCATTGACGTGGCCAGATCAAGACACACATCCCGGTGATGCTTGATCTGAAGGACTCCAACTATACCAAGTGGAAGACCACCTTCACCGCCATGCTCAGCAAGTTCTCCCTCCTGCACCATGTCGACGGCACCGCATGCACCTCCCGCGCCCGAAGATCCCGCCTGGTCTCGTGAAGAAGACTTCACGGTAGGGGTGCAAACGGATCAGATACGGACGGATACTGCTCATTCCGTATCCGTTTCCATATTTTTTGTTGGAATCGGATACGGATAGTGCCGGATACGAATACGAATACGGATATTCTCGGTCATGAATACGAAGCGAATACAGAACGCTCCAAATACGGTTAGTCTCGGTCACGAATATTTAGTCAGATAATATGCGTAAACAAAAATCATATATATCGCATGTGTAAGGATGAATCACCATAGTACATATCCATAATGGAACTACATTAGTAGCTTAACAAGCAAATTTCACATAATGAAATAGACAAGTTAAGCAACCAGTAAATTCTAGTTAGTAAAGTAGCATGTAAATGATAGAGACTAGTTAAACAAATAATAGCTAACTAGCTACATGCTACAGAGTTCGAAAGTAATAATTAACCATAGCCAAGTAGTCAAATACATCACTTGATACAGAGTCGACTGATCTTCTCGATGTAGGGTGGATACTCGTGGGAGTCTTGATGAATCGTAATGATCCTCCAACTCACACAAAAAGGTCCCCAAACCGAATACAACTCAACTCTATACTGTTTTAGACTCGAACTCACATAAAAAGGAAACTAGATTTTACAGCCGTCACATTATTTTGGTAATAGCAGATGATTTATAATGTATTTAAAGATGAGACCTTATCCATTGCATAGATCTTGAAATAAGCTTTCCAACAAGTACAAGAACACTTGAATCAGACTCCGTTTGTGAAAGTTATGACCTTTTTAGTAAGTGTCTGTTGGGCTGTCCCGAACCGAATCCGAATCCGAATTTAGTTCTGAGTTGAATCCGAATTTGAATCCGGTAACTATCCGAACAAATATCCGGATAGTTCCGTATCCGTCGGATAATGTTTGTTCCGAATCCGTTTCCGTATCCGGCAAAAAATATCCGAATCTGCATCCATATCCGGCAAAACATCCGGATATCCAAAAATTTGCTCCGAATTCTATCCGAATTAAAACGGACGGATGGACGGTCAAAAAATATCAGCTCCGTTTGCACCCCTACTTCACGGTCCTCACCTGGCTCTACGGGTCCATCATCGATGGAATCCTCTCCATCATGGAGCCGGAGTAGACGACATGCGATCTCTGGGTGGCCGCTACCGAAGCCTTTCTCGACAACAAGGAACGTCCCACGATCTATCTCGCTGCGGAATTCTCCAACCTTGTGCAAGGCTCCATGACAGTCACTGAGTCCTACAAGAAACTCAAGACCCTCACCGATACGCTGCGTGACGTCGGCCAGCCCGTTACCGAGAGCAACCTCGTCCTCAACACCTTGCATGGGCTGAACAAGGAGCTGCCTCACATGGTGACTCAAATCGCAATGATGACGCCCTTCCCCTTCTTCACTCGCATCCGCTCCCTCCTTCTCGAGGGACAGCACAAGCCAACACCTCCAAGCTGGCCGTGGCGACGGCCCTATTCTCTGCCACCTTCAATGGTGACTCTGGTACCTCCTCCTTCGGCGGTGACCGCGGAGAATAGATCAGTCCAACCGCGGCGTGACCAGTCTCGCCACAACAAGCGCCGCCGCCGTGGGCGCAATGGCCGTCGCAACGGCACCAGTAAAAGCAGTGGCACGAGCAGCGGCTCCGATCAGTCCCATACACCGAGTGCCTAGGGCCCGTGGATCTGTTTTAATTCGTGGACTTGGCAGGCTAGCAATGGCTGTCCCAATGGCGTGCACCCACCGACGTTGGCATCATCAGCCCCCGCCCCCAAGGTGCGCCATAGGCCTTTGTTGTATATGCCAAGGGTATAATAGTAATTTTACAATTGCTAAAGGAAAAGAAAAAGGGGAAAGAGAGTTGGGCCCACCTGTCGGTGGGTCGATTTGAGGATAAGGAGGGAGGAGCTCAGCTCCTCCTCATTTTCTTCGGTTGGGCACGGGCCGAGCGCCAAAGAAGGGCGACGGCGACGGCCGCTTCAATGGCGGCGGCACGCTTGGCGGCGAGCCCGCCATCGCCCGCCTCGCGGCGCTATCGCTTCTCGTGCGGCCCGGTCCCCCTCGTGCCTTCTCCCGTGTGGTCTCATGCGGCGCACCCGGCGGCGGCGCGCTCGGCAGTGGGCCTGCCTGACGGCCTGGTCCACTCGCTCGCCCGCTTCCTCGTGAGGCTCGGTCTTCCCGTGCGACACGCTCCCGTGCGCGAGTGGCTCACCTTAGATCTGGGGAGCGGCGGCTTTGGCGAAGGGGCGAAGGGCACGGGTAGCGCGGAATGCCCGGCCCCGGCTGTTGGCAACCACGCCCGAGCTCCCCTGATGTGACGATGGCCCGATCTTCCGAGAGGTACTGATAAGTCGATTGTGGAGAACTCGACGTTGATTGTTGAGTTTACCTGATAGTTGAGTTGAGTTGACGAGCACGTGCCGAGTTTACCTGATAGTTGAGTAGCACGTGCCCGAGTGATTGGACCTTGCCCATCATTCATGAAAGCAATAAGAGGAGTGTTCATATCAGTAGAAGTGATGTCCTTATCATCCTCTCCCTCCTGGCTATTTAAGCAGGCCGCATCCTCCCATGGGAAGCATCCCGAAGATGTGAACTCTCCTCTCTCTTTTATTTCTTGACTAGCTCTGTGATTGTTTGCTCTTGGTCGACAACTCCTATTCCCTTTGGTGCTTGATGGTGAGGTGGTCGGCCGACTCCTGCTGTGGGCTTGTGCGGCGTCCCCAGACCTCGGCTTCATCGGTGTGCGTGTGCTCTGCGGCGAAGAGGGCTTTGTATCTCCGTTGCCTACTGCCATCTCTCACTTTGGTGTAGGGAGGCAAATAGGTTTTCTAGGACAGCGCTATACAGCGTGCCTACCTCAGTGATCTTCTCGGTGATTTCGAATATCACCGGTTTTGTGAGTATACTGTTTCAGTTCTTTACTTTTGCGGCCTGTTCATACTTTGAAGATTGCAAAAGAAGAGAGGAATGTGGTGCTCAATGATGGAAATAGTCTTATACTGGGATTAGTAGATTGTAACTTTGAGCTCTGAATTCTTGTTATATATCTATCATCAATCTGTCTGAATAGTGAAACTAAGTTATACATGTTGATGTTCAGTCCTTAATATATCATTCATATGTTGCTTAAATTCTGCGGCCATTGATCATTGCAATTCTCATGTTGATTATATGATTAAAACTCAGATCTGTATGGTTAACTGATTTGGTCTTGAAACATCCATAAGAAAATCAAGTTATATGCTAAATCTAGTTTTAATTGAGTAATTGCTTTGCTTGGTGCTTTGCTGGCTGATTGCATCTGTGCTGGATATATTAAAACTTAGAAAGTGTTAGACTTTGAATTTAGAGTTCAAAGTTTAAAATTTTTATTTGATATCTACAATTGATGAAGAGTATAAGACTTTAGTAGCGGGACGGCCAATAATTAATCTTGTGTAACCCTACTTCTGAGAGCACTAAAGTCAATTAAAACTTGAGCTTGTTGCTAGTCTTAATTGATACATATTCTATACATTGTTATACATATTCAAATTCAGAAGTTTATTGCTCTCTTTAATGAATATGTGGTACTTTACAAGTGATATGGTTAAATCTTTTGATTTCATACATGTTATATCATTTGTATTTGGATTGATATCATGTCTTTGTTTATATAATTATACTGGAATTATATTGCTATATATGCTTATACCGCAATTAATACAACAATCTAGAAAACCTATTTTCAAAGTAATGGCCTCATCATCTGATGTCGTTAAACCAGAAGTGTTCAACGGTGCGAACTTCAAGCGGTGGCAGACTAAGACGAAGTTGTGGCTAACTCAAATTCTTTTGGGTCATTTCAAATCCTCCAGCATTTCCGTTGGAAATCCCTGAAATGATGCAGTGGGAGGATGCGAACAACTCAATCTTAACCCGTCTGTTAGCCTGTAGGAATTTTTACGTGGAAAACCTTTATGAAAAAAACTACAGACGCTCGAAGGTAAATCACTATAATGAGGAGAGATTACAATAGAGCGCTTCTCATGGGGTATTTCTTTCTATGGACTACAGGGGTACATATACAGTGCGAGAGAAAAAAGTTCCACACGGAGAGGAAACCGAATCAGAGTCGGTTGATACAGATTGATACTACGTCTAATACAAATTGTGTATACACCTGTCATACCATATTTAGCATAAGGTGATGAAGTATCCTACACAGATATTTAGCATAATGTTGGAAAAAAAGTACCAACATTTCAACAATCTCCACCTTGAGCCGAATTCCATCCAGTAGCCGAAAAATATGCTAAACTCCTCTAATAAAATCAGTATAAACACCTTGAGCGCCGAAAGTACAAAGGACTAGTGAGTAATACCAACTAAGTCTGAGCAAAACTCAAACTTAGATATAGAAACTAGCTTTGTCAACATATTAGCTGGATTACCATAAGTACTTATCTTGCAGATTTTAATATCACCTTGACTAATGACACCTTGAATGTAGTGATACTTGATATCAATGTGCTTTGTTCTCTCATAGAATATTTGATTTTTTGTAAGAAACAAATATTCTGACTGTCACAAAATATTATAGTGTAAGATGTACTTTCACAAAGCTCAATAAATAAACCTCTTAACCAAATAGTTTATTTGCAAACTTCAGAGATAGCTATATACTCAGCTTTTGTAGTAGACAAGGTAACGATAGCTTGCAAACTTACTTTTCAGCTTACGACACACTCTCTAACAGTGAATACATAACCAGTGAGAGATCTTCTTTTATCCAAATCTTCAGCAAAATCAGAATCTACATAACCAATGAGTCCATCTTTTGTCCTCCTAAACTGTAAATAAGCATTAGATGTGCTCCGCAGATATATGAAAATCCATTGAACTGCTTTCTATTGCTCTTTTTCAGGATTAACCATGTATCTACCAATCACACTTAATGATTGAGATAAATCAGGGCGAGAACATACTATGACATACATAAGTGAACCAACTGCATTCGCATATAGAACTTTAGACATGTACTCAACTTCATCATTAGATTATGGACATGACACTGAAGAAAATTTGAAATATGCAGCTAAGGGGGTACTCACAGGTTTGGCCTTATGCATGTTGAAACAACGAAGAACTTTATCAATATATCATTTTTGATTTAGATATAATTTGTTAAATTATCTGTCTGTAATGATTTTCATACTAAGAATCTTCTTTGCTACACCGAGATCTTTCATCTTAAATTTGTTGTTTAATTATGCCTTCAACTTTAAAATTTCAGCTTTGTCTTTTGCAGCAATCAACATATCATCAACATATAGGGGCAAATAAATAGCTGAACCATTAACAATATTCAAATAAACACAATATCATAATTGGATATTTTAAAATCCTGAGATATCATAAATGAGTCAAATCTCTTATATCATTGTCTAGGTGACTGCTTCAAACTATAGAGATATTTTCTTCAATTTGTAAACAAAATTTTCTTTTTTCAGAATGACAAAACCTTCTGATTGCTTCGTATAAATATCAACTTCGAATTCCCCATGTAAAAATATGGTTTTCACATCCAATTGTTCAAGCTCATAATTATGCGTAGCCACAATACTGAGTAAAGTGCGAATAGAACTATGCTTCACAACAGGGGAAAAAACATCTGTGAAATCAATACCTGGAATTTAACTGTATCCTTTAGTAACTAATCTTGCTTTGTACCTAACCTCTTCGGTTGGTGAAATGCCTTCTTTTTTCTTGAAGATCCATTTGCACCGAATATATTTCTTTTCAATTGGCAACTTAACCAGCTCCCAAGTGCCATTCTTGTCAAGAGATTCTATCTTATCACGCATGACAACCATCCATCTTTCTGAATCACTAGAAAATATTGCTTCTAAATAAGACGAAAGTTCTACAGTACCTTCAATTTCTTCTGCCATATTTAAAATATAAGCCACAATATTAGCTTTTTCAATCAATCTCTTAGGAGGCTTAATGTTCCCCTAAATCTTCATTATCATATTTTACCTCTACAGACTCGAGGTCGGCAACAACTTTTTTGAAAGCTGTTAAGTGGTTCAGTAATGAGACTCCCTCCGTCATCTTGTGTGAATAAAGCTTCTGCTTCAAATGCATCTTGCGGGTCAGATCTTTGGTCATGCAAATCTGCTTCAGATTCAGCCATAATGCGGTAGCAGATGTTTCATTCATAATCTCTTGTAAAATATTATTTGATAGATGAAAATGAATTTGAGATAATACCTTACGATTTACGTTGTTTCTCATCGGCGGACGGTGTGCTGGTATTAGGGCTGTAAACGAGCCGACCTCGAGCGAGCTTACCCTGGCTCGGCTCGGGCTCGGTAGAAACTCGAGCCGAGCTCGAGCGGGCTTGAAATTGCCGTCGAGCTTCAAGCTGGGTTCGAGCTCAGCTCGGACAAGCTCGCGAGGCTCGTGTAGGCTCGGGAGGGGGAGAGAAGGGGGGACGAACCTCGGGGGAGTACCTGCTGGCGGAGCGCGCGGGGGAGCCGTGGCCGAGCCGGATCCGGGTCGAGGAGGCGCGGCGGGCCGGTCGAGGAGGGGCGCCGCGGCCGGGTCAAGAGAGGCGCCGCGGCGGGAGAGGAGGGGCGCCGGGGAGGAGGGGGACGGGGCGCGCGGGGAGAGGAAGGGGACGGGGAGAGGGACGGGGTGGGGCCTGGGCGGCGGCGGGCCGAGAGGCGAGGAGGCGGCGCGGGGAGAGGAGGGGACGGGGAGAGGGACGGGGTGAAGCGTAACGGCGGGGCCGAGGAGGCGAGGAGGCGGCGCCGGGAGAGGAGGGGACGGGGGAGAGGGACGGGGTGGGGCGGCACGGGGCCGAGGAGGGGCGGCGGGGGGGCGAGGAGGGGCGGGGGAGAGGAGGGGAGGGGACGGGGCGCGGGAGGCGGGGGCGCGAGGAGCGGGGCCAGCGCCGCGGCACGGGCGTGGGCGCGAGGAGATCAGCGCGGGTGGGGCGCGACTCGCGAGGAGATAGGCGCGGGGTGGGACGCGCGTGACTCGAGGGAATTTGGGCGGGGCGGGACGCGGAAGTGCGCGCACGACGGGAATGCGGGCGGGAGTGCGCGGGTCACGGATGTGATAAAAAGTTAAGCTCGCGAACTATTCTGCCGGCTCGCTGAAGCTCGCGAGTTTGAGATCGAGCTCGAGTTCGGCTCGTTTGGAGCTCGAGCCAAGTTCGAATCGAGTCTAAAACGAGCCAAGCTTGAGTAGTTCACGAGCCTCGAGCTTTTTTTACAGCCCTAGCTGGTATCTTGTCGATTCCCAAAAGTGCATCATTAAATTAAATTGTGATAAAACAACTCACATCTTGATTTGCCATAGAGAAAATCTCGTGTCATGATCCAACAACGGAAGATAATACTTTGGAGTCGCCATGCGGAAGAAAACCAATTTTTTCTCTCCCTCGAATTTCTTAGACTCTAAATCTATGTGCTCTAATACCACTTGTTGCAAATAATGCACGGAACAATAGAGATAAGGGACATGAATTTTTACGTAGAAAAACTCTTGCGAGAAAAAACTACGGACGCTCGAAGATAAATCACTATAATGAGGAGATATTACAATAAAGCGCTTCTCATAGGGCACTTCTTCCTATGGACAACAGGGGTACATATATAGTGCGAGAGAAAAGAGTCCCATACGAAGAGAAAATCGAATCAAAGTTGGTTGCTACAGATTGATACCATATCTGATACAAATTGTGCATACACCTTTCATGCCACGTCTAGCATGAGACGATAAAGTGTCCTACACAGACATGGTACGAACTTGGATCAGCTTTTCAACAGTCTTTTTCACAAATCTGCCATTTTAAGACCAAACACCACCCGAACCAGGATAGGATTTCTCAGTTTTTGGCTCGAGAGAGAGCTAGGGTTAGGGAGAAAAGTGAAGAGGCATTGTTGCCACTAAATCCACAAATTTGATTGAAAAAATTAGGAATTTGAAGCATCTCCACCTTGTTGGTTTCAACTCTTGTACTCATTTCATCTCTATAGTGAAGATTCGTCTCCCCGTCACCTGTGGTTTTTCTGCATTAGGGGTTTCCACGTAAATCTTGGTGTTTCCCTTTGATTTGGTATTCTCTTTGCCATATGCACTGATTTGAGTTATTATCTTGGTTGCTTTTGATTTCTTTGCTCAAGTTGATAGTGTATGGTTTGAGTTGACATATGATATGACGTGTGTTTTTGATATATGGATAATGATGTTGAGATATTGGCATTCTAGTGAGTTAATCTTGCAAGTATATTCATATTGGGAAGTTTAGATGCTTGGTGCTTATGAGTTTGAAGCCTAAGGGCTGCTTTATTATATGCACACAAATTGTTTGTTGCAATGCTTGTGAGGAATTAGCCCACTGTTCTTGTCGCTTCCGCACTCCTGCCGCGCTCATAGTCTGTGACTCCGTGCCCTCCTTTGGTCCTCAACAATGTTCTTGTTGCACATCACTTAGTCAAGAATCTTATTTCCTTTCGTTAATTTACCCATGACAATTCTGTTTTAACTGAATTTGATCCCTATGGTTTCTCTGTTAAGGATGTGCAACCAAGAAAGAGATTCTTGGCAATTCCCCAAACCGATCACTCTCTCTCTCTCTCTTGCTCTCGGTTTTCATTCAGTAAAAACTAGCTCTCCTTTGCATCATATCTTGCTCACTAGTTATGATTTCCAGTTCGATAAAATGCTTCTTTTTCTTTGTAGATACGATGTACAAGGATGGCACTGACATGTAAGATTTAGCGTTGAGTACGGCAACTATGCTTTGAGTAAATGTTCAAGTCGAACTGCACAAAGAGAGATGGCGGAGGTCGCTCTTCTTCTTGTCATAAAAAAGATTGGCATAGCTGTGGCAGGAGAAACGCTGAAGTTCGCTAAACCTTTGCTTGCAAAGAAAGCTGCGTTGGTGGCAGCACTCCCAGATGACATGAAGCTGGTAAAAAATGAACTAGAGCTTATTAATGCATTTCTTAAGGAAATTGGTAGGAAGGGCTGGAAAGGCGAAGTGATAGAAATTTGGATACAACAAGTCCGAAGGTTGGCTTATGATATGGAAGACATCGCAGATCAGTTTATCTACATTGTGGGCAAACACAATCAGAAAGGATCATGGTGGAATTACGTGAAGAAAATCATCAAGAAACCTCAATCGTTGTTATCACTAGATGAAGTTGCTACTGAAGTTAAGAGAATCAATCAAGAGCTTAAGCAAATTAAGGAAAATAAAGACTGTTGGGCCAAGTCAATAGACGGTGGGAGTGATATTCCTGCAGCAAACTATGAAAGCGAACAACTACTGTATGTACCTGGACATGATCACTATATCAATGAGGATGAGCTTGTAGGAAGTGATAAAAATAGAGAAACCTTGCTTCAGGCATTGGACTCGGGAGGTTGTCAGTTGCGGATCATTTCTCTGTGGGGTATGGGTGGCATCGGAAAAAGCACTCTTGTCAATAACGTGTACAGAAATGAAGTATCCAACTTTCCCTGCCGTGCATGGGTTTCTGTCTCTCAGTCATATAAAGTGGATGATATTCGGAGAAACATGCTCAGAGAAGTCGATAAAGACAAGAGAGAATGTGATGATGAAAAGATGAAAGAATATGATGTTGAAAAGATGAACAGTATAGAACTACAAGCGAACTTGAAGAAAATTCTGAATGAGAAGCGGTACTTGATCATATTGGATGATGTCTGGAAAGCTGAAGATTTTTTCAAAATCAGAGAGGTTATTGTTGATAATGGCCTGGGAAGCAGAGTAATAATCACTACAAGAATTGAGGATGTAGCTTCAATAGCTGAGGATGGCTGTAAGATCGAGGTAGAGCGTTTAAATGACCATGATTCATGGCTTCTATTTCGCAGGAAGGTATTTCCAAAAATTGAAAATCATATCTGTCCTCCAGAATTATGTCAGTGTGGTCTAGAGATAGTGGAGAAATGTGGTGGTTTGCCGTTAGCTCTTGTGGCAATAGGGAACATATTGTCCCTCAAAGCGAAGAGTGATAAGGAGTGGAGGCTCTTTAACGATCAACTAACATGGGAGCTACACAATAATGAGGACCTAAATAGAGTGGAGAAAATTCTAAATCTAAGCTATAAGTACCTTCCGAGCTATTTAAAGAATTGTTTCTTGTATTGTGCTATGTTCCCAGAAGACCATCTGATCCGTAGAAAAAGATTGATTAGATTGTGGATCGCTGAAGGGTTTATCGAAAAAAAAGGAGCATGCACCGTAGAAGATGTCGCCGAAGGTTATCTGACAGAACTTGTCCGACGAAGCATGCTCCATGTTGTAGAGAGGAACAGTTTTGATAGGATACGTCGTCTCCGAATGCATGATCTTGTGCGTGAACTAGCCATTTTTCAAACTAAAAGAGAGAGCTTCAGTACAATTTATGATGACACTCATGGGGTGGTACAGGTGGGATTAGATTCTCGTCGTGTGTCAGTGTCCCGATGCACAAGTGACCTTCGATCAAGCATAGATCCATCCAGGCTTCGCACCTTCATAGCAGTTGACACCAGTATGACATCATCTTCATGGACTTCTTTTATTCTCTCAGAGTCGAAGTACCTTGCCGTATTGGACTTATCTGGCTTGCCTATTGAGACTATTCCAAATTCAATTGGGCAGCTATTCAACCTTAAGTACTTGTTCCTCTACGACACCAATGTGAAGGAACTCCCAAATTCTATTACGAAGCTTCTCAATTTAGAGACGTTGAGTCTTGGGTACACACAGTGTTTAAATTTCCCGCGAGGTTTTGCAGATCTGAAGAAATTGCGATACCTACTTGTTTGGAAATTGCTAGATGCCACATACAGAAGTTTAAATATTTATGAAGGTATGGAGCCGTTTGAGGGCTTGTGGAACTTGAAGGAATTGCAATCTTTGAATGAAGTTCGTGCAACTAAAGTCTTTGTTGCAAAACTAGGAAATTTATCCCAGCTGAGGTGGCTTTGCATTTCTAATGTAAAGAATAGCCACTGTGCACAATTGTGCAACTCTTTGTCAAATATGCACCAGCTCGCAAGATTACAAATAACAGCAAGCAACAAAGATGAGCTGCTCCGACTGGAAGATTTGACATTGCCAAAGCCCCTTGAAAAGCTCGAATTGAGAGGGCGCTTGTCAGAAGGAACTTTGGAATCTCCGTTTCTCTCAACTCATGGAAATCAACTTCTGCAAATGTGCTTGTGGTGGTGCCAGTTCGCGGAGACTCCACTGCCACGCCTCTCTGAATTATCAAACTTAACCAGGTTAGATCTTCGAAGGGCGTACACTGGGACACAGCTAAATTTCCATGCAGGGTATTTCCGAAATTTGAAGGAGATTTCGTTGTGGGATTTGCCACACGTCAATCAAATATGCATACATGAGGGAGCTTTAGTCAGCCTTAAACGTCTTGGCATCCGAAGACTCAAGGAACTACGGGACATCCCTGTCGGTATCAAATTTCTCACATCTGTCAAAGAGGCATATTTTATCGAGATGCATCCTGATTTCGTAGGGAATTTTCGAAAGGCAAAGCTAGATCATATCCCAAAGGTTTTTTGCTCAACAGAAGGCAAGTTAAACATTCTCAGCCAATAGATTAAATGTTTTTCATGTCTTTCAAAGTGTTGATAATTAGTTACGAGCATAACCTTTTTACAAATGAAATTTGCTCACCTCTGTGGTTTCGAGTGCGTCTAGAAACCACTCTGAGCAAGCGTAACAAATCTTGTTAGTAAATTTTGTAATACACAGAATCAGGGAAAGGGCACCATGAAGCACTTTTCTATTGGATGCTAGATCATACTCATCTCCATTTCATTCCTCCTTTTCTATGTGAGATGTGTATAGTTGCTGGCTTGCTGGCTGCTGCACCTAGTTAGTGGCTACTGGAAAGTGCTCCTATGGTGTAAAACTATATAGAGTTTGATACGAACTATAACTCCAAAATAACAATACCTCTAAATCAATCTAGACCGAAAGTAAGAAATTAAGAAAATAGTAACTTTTAATTGCTTTATATATTTTGGTTAAACATTGTAAGTTTTAGATATTCTTGAAGTATTGGTGACTGAGTCCATCAACAACATAAGCTTTTGGGTGAACTGTTAGTGTATGATACTCAATTGTTGTCATTGTCTATATCAATCTGGGGCTGGAATTTTAGCATAATTTCAGTTTCACTGCAAGCTTGCCCTCCAGTATTTTTCCCTCTAAATTATTTCAGTTTTCGTATTCTTCTGTATGCTTTTGCACCATATGAGCACTTTGCACTAGACACTAGATCGTTACCAATTTATCATACTCATTTTCCATATATGAACCGAACTTTGTTTATCTCAAATTTTTTACTCAAAGTTTCAAACTGCTGTAATTGGTTCCATAGAAAAAGCGGCTGCAATTAGTTTTTCCTCCTTTCTTTCTGAGCAATTTCGCATGGCTTTAGTTCACAAGTACATGTGGAACAACTGCACTGAGAGAGAACTAACTATTGAGAAAAAAATTATTGTTTCTGCCTTTCTAAGCTGATTATATTTCCTTCTTTGCAGATCTGGAATGACAAGAATCGTTCTTGCTGCATGGTTGGCACTGGCAGCTACTCTCGTCAGTGAGAGAGTTCTCTCAATTGAGCAATGTCGACGTACAATATCTTGTGTGTAGTATTATCATCTGTGTTTCTTTAAACAACTGGTGTGTAATAATGCATGAGGTGATATGCAGCGTTGTTATCCCATGTTTTATCATTATAATGTTCTCGGTTTTTCGTTGCTCATGTTTGATGGTTTTCAGCTACTGTTCGAGGTAATTATGTAAGACAAAGTGTTCCATGTAATAATGTATAGAACTACAGTTCTTTTGTCGATGTGTAAGGCACTTGAATGAACTGAACTAATTTAGTTTCTATATGACTCTGATATGTGAGCAAATGGTAAAGCTGCATAGTGCTTTGCTATTGCCTCTGTTCTGGCCATCGGATCGAAGTTCCAAGGGTCCAAATTGAACGTCCCATCTTTGTCGTGGTCCTGTTTAAGTATATAGTTCTTGTCCATGCTAGCGATATTACACTGAGCTGCATGCTCTCCTGGACTCTTTGCCCGTATCCAGGCGATGTTACACTGGAAGCTACATATAGCTCGTAATTTTCTTGCAAAAGAGGGCGGTAACTGATCGGTGAGGTTGCATTACAGTTAACAAGCATATGTAACTGTAGGATCGTCAATGACAATCAGAGAGAGATGAATGATTGTAATGTGTAGCGGAATTTTTTCTTAAAATTTATTTATTTTTAATCTGTAAAGCATAGAGTGTATATAAAAAATAATAAAGAAAATATAGAAAAGAATATTTTTACCCTAGTCCTCACGTGATGGGGACTTGTTGATTGAAGGTCTCACCTGGCTTTACACATGCAAAGGGACAGCTCTCTGTCCTTGACGTGATGTGAGAAGAAAAAGAAAAATAGCACACATATAAAACAAATAGTAGATGAGATGCAAGATTGATTTTTTTCACTCCAAAAGCACTAGCACACAAACGAACTGTGTTTAGAACACCAACCGAAAAATTAGCTTTTCCCACGCTGATCAAAGATGGAGACGCGCGCTCTGGCTTTTCTTTTCCCTGCGCTTTTCCTTTCTGCGGAACGCTCGCCGCGCCGCCGTTTTCCTTCCGCCTCGAAACGAGCCACCTGCACTGGATTTTTTTTTTCTCACCAATTCGCTGCCCTTCTTTTTTTTTTCTTCCGCGAATCGCACAAAAACAGCCGCACAGTCGAAGCAAAACCGCCGTGCACTTTTCTTTTCAATCATCCGCCAGCACCACACGCAATGCATATTCATATGGATTTGCATCTTCTAACTTTTCCTTGACTTCCAAAATCACGGCCAGCCAGAAAAAGCCGCCAGTCTTTTTTTTTCCTCGAAAAGTCACGGTCGCCAGCACATAGAGTTATCTAGTCGCCCATGATCCTCTCTTTATACATAACTCTCCTCTTTTCTTATATACTCCCACAGCCACCATTAGCCCTTCTAAAAATTCTTAATCTACTTCAATACATCATTAATCCTAATACAACTCATCATGTATCTTTTTTGCTTCAACCAGATTTTTTAGTCTACTACTTTTCAAAGGACCTAAAACTCTTTATAACATGGGTTTTCTAATTATTTTTACGCTTCCGATTTTTCCAGCTTATCACATATCGAAACCTCTAGGACTGTACCTCCTGTATCTTCTCCACGTATCATTTACCTTTGATCTTCACATGCCCAAGCATGAGCTCGACCATCTCGTGACTCTCTCGACCGCTTGATCTCGGATCTCCTCATTCTAGTCCCAGTCCTCCTCGTCATCGACCACGATCACCTCCATGCTTCAACTTGCATATGCAAAAACCAAAGAATATTTTTCCGGCACAAGTTCGTCCGAACTTGATCAACGTCAATTCGTACACGCGTAACACACCATAAATAATATCATAATCAACGTTGTCAATTATTCATCATTTAAAATAGTCTAAATCTGACCACATGATCTACCAGCAACCCTACTTCAAATACACGAATGACGTTAGAAGTATAGCAACCGTTGCCTCCGTAGATCAACAAACCCTTGCTTCGGGTTTATCACTGTACCAGTAATAAACCAAGATAACTACAGAATTAGACTCTTAGCCCCTACAGAAAAAGAGACTTGGCTGGCTAGGAGTATTTCCTTATACAGAAAGAGAAAACAACATTCCTTGATTTCCTTGTGCTGTTGTGGTCAGTGTTTGCCACACAAACACACACCCCTAGCGATCCTTCAGTCTACTGTAAAATGCAATCACTGACCCTAGCTGTACAGATACACACAAAATGGCTCTCAAAATAGCATTATCGTGAAAGATCAACTTCCTCTATTCTAGTGATCATTGTAGCAGATACACACACCTAGCGATCCTTCAGTCTACTGTAAAATGCAATCCCACGATAAAACAGTAATACAAATTCATAACTGTAAACTGTGAATCAATCCCACGATTATAAACTGTAAATCAAACCCATGACTGTAAACTGTAAACCATTTCTACAACTGTAAGCTGTAATTCAAATCGTGGTATCTTTGTCAAATCACATCTATCGTGGATCAGAAACCAATCATCAGAATCTGTAAATCAATTATGCGCTATGAATCAGTAAATCACATCTATCAGAAATCAAAACCAATCTATTGTAGATCAGAAACCAATCCATCAGAAACTATAAATCACATATGTGGCTGTGAACTGTAAATCAAATCTCTGTAATTATATCAATGTCTGTATCACTTTTGTGAAACGCAATACATCTGCAATGCATTTGTAACCGTAAAATATAAATCAAATCTCTGTAACTGTGTCACTGTCTGTATCTCTTTTTATGCAATGCAATGCATCTGTAACTGTAACTTATACCGGTATAGTGGAGGGTACACCCGTCGATGTCACCATTTCCCTCCATCCCGTGGAGGTGTCTACCTTTGTAGATCTTATTTAAGAGCACTTCGAACTAGTCATAAGACTTTCTTAATGACCTTGCTCTTATACATTTTGCATGATGCAATTTTTTCAAATGAGAATATTTAATCATAAACAGTACTCCTTAAGATATAATTAGCACATAATCATATACATCATCTCTTAAATACTTTAGATCATAACATGAAAACACAAATAGTCTACTATAATTCACTGTTTTACCATGCACTTGCCTGTTAACTTGATGGACGGTGCGTGAACGGCACCAGACTCGAACCACCACCTAAATAAGCATTAACCATTTTAATTCATTGCTAACGTAATACATACACATACGAGCAAATGGCGTCGCTCTTACGCACAACCCAATATAGCCAAATCCTGTCACCGGACACCTTCTCGCTATCCCGATGTTTAATCGACATATTAATTTATGCGAGAATCGGTAAATAAATGGAAGAGAGTTTTGAACTGTTACCCTAACCCCGACGACTGGATCAGGGCACAATATGTTGTTCCTTAGTTGGATCTGATGAGTCTAACGTCGAATCAGGTTTTTCTTCTCTCTCTTTCTCTCTCTCTCTCTTTTCCTTCCCTCTTCCTTTTTCTCTTTTTTTTCTTTTCCTCTCTTCTTTTCCTTTCCTTTCTTTTTTTCTCGCGGCCACCTGCTTCCTCCTTTTCTTTTCTTTTCTTTCTTCCTCCTCTCCCCTTTTTTCCTCATGGGCAAAGCCCTCCCCTTCCTTTCGCTCAGGCGGCCTCCTCCCCCACTCCTCTTCTCCCACGCCGGTGCCCCTCTTCCTCCCTTCCTCTCTCACGGCCGGTTCTCAGCTGGTAGCTCCTCCCTGCCCTCCCCCCTCATAGCCAGCCCTTCTAGCTCTCCCCCTTGCTCCCTTGCGCGACAGGCGGTCGAGCGGAGCAGGGGAGCGGCGGCGAGTTGCTGGAAGGTGGCAACGGCGGGCGCTAGCGTAGGGTGAGGCGGCGCTTGGCGTCCGCGGGGATGCGCGGTAGTAGGCGGCGACGTGCTTGCGGGCGGCAGTAGTGTTGTTGCATGGGCGACGCCGGTGGCCACAGCAGCAGCGGCACACGACCAGGGGAAGTAAGGGCGCCGACGAGCAGAGGTAGCAGCAGCTGTGGGGGAAGAGGAGACAGCAAGGTGCGGCCAGGGAAGTGGCGACGACGGCGGTTGGCCGACGGCGACGCTCGTGTGTAGGCAGCTGGCGTGGATTCTCTTACGTAGCTTCGGCTATGTCAAGTGACTTTGGGCCATGATCTGGCCGTTCATATCTGGATGAACGGTCCAGATTATTTCTACCTTTATTTTTTAGTTTTTAATTTTTTTGATTTTAGTTTTTAGTTTTTTTACTTTTATCTTTTATCTAAAAAGATAAAAGTAAAAACTAAAAACTAAAATCAAAAAAATCAAAAACTAAAAAATAAAGGTAGATAAAAATATAAAAGTAAAAAAAAACTAAAAACTAAAATAAAAAAAAATCAAAAACTAAAAAATAGATGTAGAAATAATCTGGACCGTCCATCCAAAGATGAACGGCCGGATCAACCCAAAGTCACACCCTGACGTACCCGAAGCTACGTCAGAGAATCCCGCTCGGTAGGCAGCAGCGTTGCAGTAGAGGGAGCACGGGGAAAGTGGTGGCACGGCTAAGCACACGGGGGGAGGCAAAAGCCAAGTTTGCCTCCTCCCTCACCCGGCTCCCTCTTTCATATGGGTTGGGCATGGACTAGGCTGAGCTGGCCTTAGCTAGCTTCGGTATTACACCATTGCTACCTGTAAGTGTGCCGTCACAGCCTCCAACAAGCTCTAGTGGAGAGTGGGTAGGGATAAGTTAGCTCGAGAGGCGACGTTGGCCGCCGGGGAGTTCCAAGGACAGAGACAGGGGAGAAGAAGAAAATGGGGAAGAAGAAAGACATTGGACACGACGTGTGGGTCTATTGTATATATTTTTTATCTGCTGATTCCTTAAGAGAGGAAGGGAACTGGTGTCCAACGTGGTATCTAGGTTAGAAAGACTGAACGCGTAGATGCCACTCAGTCAAAATTATAGTGGTTTAGCCTAAGGGGATTTGCACCGGTTTTGAGAATTTGAAGGTGTTAAATACCTGATCTTGGAGTTTGGGGTTGATTTCCGGATTCGGGCAAAAATTGAGGAGTGTAAAATAGACTTTTCCTATGTTTTATCATTTCATTTTTTTTGTTTGGTGGTATGCAGCTATTGTTTGAGATGATTATGCAAGACAAACTGATGCATGTGGCAGTGTCCAAAACTACATTCACTCTGCCGATGTTCAAGTTACGTTTAATGAACTGAACCAGCTTAATTGGGTTTTATTCGGCGTTAATTGGGTTCAAGTTACGATGTTTATCTGACTATGGGCGTGCTTGGACTGTATGTCAAGGCAGATGAAATGGATCCTGCTGCCACTGTGTTTTTTTTTTGAGGCGGTGCTGCCACTGTGATTTGTGAGCAAATGGTAAAACTGCCTAGTGTTTTGCTATTGCCTCTATTCTGCCTGTCGTTTCGAAGTTCCAACACTCCAAGCTGAACGGTGCATCTGAACGGTGCATCTGTCGGTCTTGGCCATGTCGAGTATTGCACAGGCAAAGGAGTGACAGTATTGTTTAGGAAAAGGAGTAGCTCCAACCCCATCGTATGTCAATTAGTTCATAAAAACCTAAACTGATATGTCAATTAGTTCATCTAAAAATCTAAACTGACGAAAAAGATGAGAAAAAGTAGATAATATACTTGCACTTCAACCGGTAGAACAACAAGCCCTTGGTTCAGAGCAAGAGCTACAGGATGTCCCTGTAATAAAAGACAGCGCCACTGCAAGCGAGTTCTGCAAGTGAGTAGTGAGTGGCGACCTGCACTGCACAAGGGCCGCAGGAGCAGGTGCTCTTCGCTGTGGATGTTTGAGCGCCTTCGGCCGTCTTGCAATTTGCCCAACGACTGGGCCAAGCGCGACAAATCCCATTGGTGCCGTTTCTAGGCCAGATTCCCAGAACCTTTGAAAGCGGCCCAGTTTCGTAGCTCCAACCTGATTTCGGATCGTTTTCTTTGCTGGAATCTGGATGCAAGTGTTCTTCTACCAAACCTAACGTGTTTCGACTTTCGAGGGAATAAGACAGCTGTTATACACGTTGGGCGTGTAATTATTTTGGGTCTGTTTGGTATGGCTGTAGCTTCTGATTTTTGGCTGAAATTTTTGAATTTTACTGTTTGTGACAAAGATTATGGACAGATAGATAATCGCTTACGATTTTAGATTATACAGATGTTGGGTTTTTAATGTGTACTACAATTAACTTGTAGATCCCATCTTGAAAAAATATTTCGTTTAAAAGTTAAATACTATAACAAAAATCAAAAATCACTTTTAGAAACTGAAAAAAATAGATCCTTCTCATGGTATGTGCATTGAGGCAAGTGTCCCAAATTGGGGACCCCAATGTCCCCTTGCCACAGAGTGGCCTTTCAGTGCATGTGCATTGGGTAATTATTTACCGCTGATCAAGCCAGTGGGAGTTAATTATAGCTTAGCGTTGCTTTTGCCCACACTGCCCTCATTGCTTTTGACCATACTCTGATCCCTCGCTCAATAATTGAGAGGGTGTATGTAATGCTCATTCTTCCTACAAGATTCCTTGCTCAATAGCGGGAATATAATTGAGATTACGACGGCCAACCCAGTGGGACTCGGGAGACTGGGAGGCAAGTCTAGCGCAGCAGCTGCTGTTTTTTTTGGGGGGCAAATCTTTGCGGTTTGATTTTTTGAAGACGCTCTATCAATTGCTCAACAAGGCAGACTCGGATTGCCCAAATCGGTGCGATGATGAAGCCAGCTTGATCATACGTGTTGAGGTGCATACTCTCCTATTTCTCTTCCTCCTCCTCTTTTTAACTCAGTAAGCAGCTTGATAGATCTACGCGTGATGCATTTAGGTTCTATGGTTCGTTAAGACAGGAGCACCTGGAAGCAGAATTTGTTAATCCGTTCCAAGAAAAAGAATTGGTATTGTTTCTTGCTTTATATTGCTTGCGAAACTTGAAAAGCGGCTAAATATTATGCTGTGGTATCTTCAACTTACACCTCTCCTTGCTTTTCCTCCTCCTGTCTTAACAGCCATCCATCTCATTTCTCCAACAAGCGCATGTACTCCAAGAATAGCGCACGGATCTCAGCAATTTCCAGCACATCTGCAGGTATTCGAATGGTTTTAGCATGTCAGACTTCAGTGTTTTAGTGAAAGTTGCTCCTCATGCCGTGATCTCTCCTGATAACATTGGAGCAGATACACACACACCTAGCGATCCTTCAGTCTACTGTAATATGTAATCCCACGAGAAAACAGTAAAACCAATTCATAACTCTAAACTGTAAATCAATCCCACGATTATAAACTGTAAATCAAATCCATGACTGTAAATTGTAAACTATTTCTACGACTGTAAGTTATAATTCAAATCCGTGGTTGTAAGTTGTAAATCACATCTACTGTGGACTATAAAATCAATCTACTGTAAATTGTAAATCAATTCTGTGGTTGTGAACTGTAAATCACATCTACTGTAGACTGTAAAGCCAATCTACTGTAAACTGTAAATCACATCTTTAACTGTGAATTGTAAATCACATCTACTGTAGACTGTAAACTGTAAATCAAATCTCTGTAACTATATCACTATCCGTATCACTTTTGTGCAATGCAATGATATGCAATGCATCTGTAATACATCTGTAACTGTAAACTATAAATCAAATCTCTGTAACTATGTCACTGTCTGTATCTCTTTTTATGCAATGCAATGAAATATAATGCATATGTAACTGTAGCTTATACCGGTATAGTGGAGGGTACATCCGTCGATGTCACCCTCTCTCTCTCCATCCCGTGGAGTTGCCTACCTCTGTAGATCTTATTAAAGAGCACTCTAGACTAGTCATAAGACTTTCTCAACGATCTTACTCTTATGCATTTTCTATGATGCAATATTCTTCAAATAAGGATGTTTAATCATAAATAGTATTTATTAAGATATGATTAGCACATAATCATATGCATCATCTCTTAAATATTTTAGATCATGGTATGAAAACACAAATAGAAAGCATCCACCATAATTCACGGTTTTACCATGCACTTACCTGTTAATCTGGCGGACGGTGTGTAGACGGCACCAGACTCGAACCGCCACCTGAAAAAGCATTAACCATTTTAATTCATTACTAACGCAATACATACACATATGAGTAAATGACGTCACTCTTAGCATAACCCAATATAGTCAAATCCTGTCACCGGACACCTTCTCGCTGTCCTAGTGTTTAATCGACATATTAATTTATGTGAGAATCAATAAATAAATGGAAGAGGGTTTTGAATTATTACCCTAACCCCGACAACTGGATAAGGGCATGATTTGCTGTTCCTTGGCTGGATCTGACGAGTCCGACGCCAGATCAGGCTTTCCCTCCCTCTCTCTCTTTCCTTCCCTCTTCCTTTTTCTCTTTTTTTCTTTTCCTCTCTTCTTTCCCTTTTCTTTCTTTTTTTCTCGCGGCCGACCGCTTCATCCTTTTCTTTTCTTTCTTCCTCCTCTCCCCTTTTTCCCTCACGGGCAAAGCCCTCCCCTTCCTTTCGCTCAGGCGGCCTCCCCACTCCCCTTCTCCCACGCCGATGCCCCTCTTCTTCCCTTCCTATCTCACGGCTGGTTCTCAGCTAGTAGCTCCTCCGTGCCCTTCTCCCTCACAGCCAGCCCCCTAGCTCTTCCCTTGCTCCCTTGCGCAACAGGCAGCCGGGCGAAGCAGGGGAGCGGCGGTGAGCTGCTAGAAGGTGGCAACAGCGGGCTTTAGCGCGGGGTGAGGTGGCACTTGGCGTCCGCGGGGATGCGGGGCAGCAGGCGGCGGCACTAGTGGCTAGCCGATGGTGACATGCGTGCGGACGGCGATGATAGCGCTATTACGGGCGGTGCCAGCAGTATAACAATGGCAAGACACGGCGGGGAAGTAAGGGCGGCGAGGCGAGGCGTGCGACCACGATGGCGGCGCACTGCGCGCCCTCTTTTATATGGGTTGGGCATGGCCTGGGCTAAACTGGGCCTTAGCTAGCTCTAGTATTACACCACCGCTACCTATGAGTGTGCCATCACAGCCTCTGTTAGACCATGTGACTAGATCTAGACTATTTTAGATGATGAATAATTGACAACATTGGTTGTGATATTACTTATGGTGTGTTGCGCGTGTGCGGATTGACGTTAGTCAAATTCGGACAAACTTGTACCGAAAAGATATTATTTGGTCTTATTTGCCTGTGCAGGTTGAGCATGGAGGCGATCGTGGTCGATGATGAGGAGGACCGCGACAAGGATGGGGAGATCCGAGGTCAGGCGGTCGAGAGAGTCACGAGATGGTCGAGCTCATGCTTGGGCACGTAAAGATCAAAGGTGGATGATACGTAGAGAAAATACAAGAGGTGCGGTCCTGGAGGCTTCGACACGTGATAGTTTAGAAAAATCGAAAGCGTAAAAATAATTTAAAAACCCATGTTATGAAGGATTTTGGGTCTCTTGAAAGGTAGTAGGCCAAAAAGCCTGGTTAAAGTAAAAATGCTCAGGATGAGTTGTATTAGGGTTAATGACATATTGGAGTAGGTTGAGAATTTTTAGAAGGGCTAACGGTGGCCGTGGGAGTATAAAAAGAAATCAAAGAATTATGTACGAAATAATGTAATGTAACGAAGAGAGGACTAGATAATTGTATTGGAGTGTTGGCGGCTGTTTGGCTTGCAGCCGTGATTTCGGAAGAAAAAGTGAGTTGCGGCTTTTTTTCTTGGAGCCGTGATTTTTGGGAAGGAAGAAAAATGAGTCTATTTGCATGCATGTACACATGACGTGAGATTGGCTACTAGATCATTGCATTGCTCATGTTTCTACCGGCTTCGGTTTTTGCGTGTTTGATCATGCCGATCAATTGAGCCCCAGAGGAGGTGCCGAGTCGAGACCAAGATCGATTTCGTCGATCGGCGTGTCTCGCTGATCGATCGGAATCGGTTGCCGAAGGCCCTTGCATCCGTGAGCAACTCGAGGCGATTTTTGCAAGGTAAATTTCCGATCAAAATTATTTCTTCTCGTTCTTCGGCGGTTTTTTTTTGTGGTGGATTATATCCATTCGTTGTTGTTGCATCTTGAATTCGTCGGAATTGTTCTTGTTGGGTTGTGCTAAAAAAAATTGCGATTAATCGTCAGAAATTATAATAAGAGAAAATCGAATTTGGCGAGGAACGGATCGAATCCGCAAACACCTGGACTGTTCTGTTGATTGCTTTTGCGCTAAGCTCCTCTTTACATTGTGCCTTTCATGCTTGTGTGGATGTAAACCCATCTGAAAAGTTTCTACAAGGTGGCAAGCCTCTTCTCTCGCCGTGCAGTCTGCTGGCCATGCAGTGCATATCTTTATCAATGGACAGCTTCAAGGTTCTGCTTATGGAACCAGGGAAGATCGGAGGATCAAATCTAATGGCAATGCTAACCTTCGTGCTGGTACTAACAAAATTGCACTATTAAGTGTTGCTTGTGGACTGCTAGTTCGTTCCCTCATCCTGCATATACATATATTATTAGAAGCTGATGGATATGAGTGCATGCATGGTTTGAAACATCACAGAACTTCAACGTGAGGTTTATTAGTTGCTATTATTATTTTGTTTTTTTTGTGTTTTATGTCAAGCATTATTTTTGAGTAGACATATCTGCATGCATGTGTTATTGAGAGCTTCACGTGGAGAACAAAAATATTTTTGGCTGCTACAGTAACCAAAAAATTAAAAAAAATATGAGTAGTGATTCTATGCTTTTCACTCCTATAAACATGCACAAATTTTAAAGCACAACTAAGTGGTAAGTAGTCCCAATCCACCTTTAAAAGTACTTTAATATTTATGCAATTCATTATTTGGGAGAGCATAGAATCACCACCCAAAAAATATTTCCTTTTTACCTTGGTCGTGGCTTTTGTGTTTGTTTCTTTGCTCTAGCTGCTTCTCAGATTAAACGATCGAAAGATAGGAGATTTTGGAGGAGAAAGGTTTCGCTGCGAATTACAATCATTCACCCCCTTCTGATTGTCATCGACGATCCTACAGCCTCCAACAAGCTTTAGCCTAAGGGGATTTGGGGGTGATTTCCGGATTCAGGCAAAAATCGAGGAGTGTAAAATGGACTTTTCCTATGTTTTATCATTTCATTTTTTTGTTTGGTGGTATGCAGCTATTGTTTGAGATGATTATGCAAGACAAACTGACGCATGTGGCAGTGTCCGAAACTATATTCACTCTGCCGATGTTCAAGTTACGTTTAATGAACTGAACCAGCTTAATTGGTTTTTATTCTGCGAATGTTTATCTGACTATGGGCGTGCTTGGACTGTATGTCAAGGCAGATGAAATGGATCCTGCTGCCACTGTGTTTTTTTTTTTGAGACGGTGCTGCCACTGTGATTTGTGAGCAAATGGTAAAACTGCCTAGTGTTTTGCTATTACCTCTATTCTGCCTGTCGTATCGAAGTTCCAACACTCCAAGCTGAACGGTGCATCTGTTAGTCTTGACCATGTCCGGTATTGCACAGGCAAAGGAGTGACAGTATTGTTCAGGAAAAGGAGTAGCTCCAACCCCATCGTATGTCAATTAGTTCATAAAAACCTAAACTGATATGTCAATTAGTTCATCTAAAAATCTAAAAATCTAAACTGACGAAAAAGATGAGAAAAAGTAGATAATATACTTGCACTTCAACCGGTAGAACAACAAGCCCTTGGTTCAGAGCAAGAGCTACAGGATGTCCCTGTAATAAAAGACAGCGCCACTCCAAACGAGGGTCACTAGTGAGTAGTGAGTGGCGACCTGCACAAAGGCCGCAGGAGCAGGTGCTCTTGGCTGTGGATGTTTGAGCGCCTTCGGCCGTCTTGCAATTTGCCCAACGACTGGCCCAATCGCGACAAAGTCCATTGGTGCCGTTGCTGGGCCAGATTCCCAGAACCTTTGAAAGCGGCCCAGTTTCGTAGCTCCAACCTTCTCATTCATCGCATGTGCACTGAGGCAAGTGTCCCAAGTTGGGGACCCCCAATGTCCCCTTGCCACAGAATGGCCTTTCATTGCATGTGCATTGGGTAATTATTTACCGCTGATCAAGCCAGTGGGAGTTAACTTAAAGACTCCCCTCGTTTCGATTTTTTTTCGACTTCTGCTTTTAATTTCTGCTTTTTTCACTATTCAGTATTTCATCTTTTTCTGAATTTTTTTGATATTTTAGTCTTTTTTGTATTTTCTTTTTTTTCCGTGTTCATTTGTATTATCCCTAATGAGTTAACATATTTTTTTATTTTTATATTTTTTAAAAATTAATTATGTCTAAAAAGTTATATCAGTTACAGTAAAAAAATTAATTACAGTAAAATTTTAACTAAAAATTAGAAGTCATCTGAAACGAGTTTAGCGTTGCTTTTGCCCACGCTGCCCTCGTGCGCAGTCTGAGCTTTTGAATTATTGGGTGATTACTCTTCTCTACTCTTTTGAGTGGACCGGGGCATTTAATACTAGGACGGTACTGGTCCGACACACACTCAATAATTGGACCAGGACATTTAATACCAGGACGGTACTGATCCGACACACACTCGCTAAGTGGACCAGGGCATTTAAAATTATTTTAAGATGATGTTTGGAATTATGATGATTTTTAATTAAAATTTTACTTGTAGTTGACTTTTTTTACTATAACTGAGTTAGCTTATTAGATATAATTAAATTTAAAAAATATACAAATAGAAAAAACATGTTAGCCTATCATGGACAATACAAAAGAATACAGGAAAAAAAGAAAATACAAAAAAGCCTAAAATATCAAAAAAAAAGAAAGAAAAAGACGAATTAGTAAATAGTGAAAAAAAAACTGAAGTTGAAAAAAAGCTGAAATAAGCGGGAAGCATTTCTTAGCAGCGTGACAGAGTTCTTTGTTTACTAGAATTCAAATTTTAATACCTATATTTACATATACATGGGCTTATCTTAGTAAAAATTATACAAGGCCGTGGATTTATTTCTCTGTCTTTGTATTTTAGGCTACGTGTTAAGAAGACGCACTATGTGTAGTGTGTATAAGTGATGGTGTGTGTCGTTTGCATGTGACTCTTAAATTGTAATAAAAAACTAAGATCTTACTCAATATAATTTCTAACTTTTTTATTGTAACCATGAAAACTGTGCAATAGTGACGGTTAGTTTTTCTGTGTAATTAAATTTTAAAAAATTATATAATTATAAAAAATACAAAGAAATAAGAGAAAAAAACAAAAGTAAAAAAAATAAAAAAGCTAGAGCGAGAAGTTGTGCCATTTTGAGTGGGATAGGGTGATCAGAATGACGTTGACTTATGATTTTTTTACTGTAGTTAGCTTATTTTTTACTGTATTTATGTTGGCTTATTTGGTATAATTAAACTTAAAAAAATTAAAAATAGAAAAAAATATTAGACCATCACGGATAATACAGGAATATAGGAAAAAGAAAACAATAAAAATCTAAAAAATAAAAATTAGAAAAAGATGGATTAATAAGTAATAAAAAATAGAAATTAGAAGTCAGAAATTAAATAGAGTGGTAAGCTACTTTCCTTAGCGTTGCTTTTGCCCACACTGCCCTCGTGCGCAGTCTGAGCTTTTGGATCTTGAAGACCATACTCTGATCCTTTGCTTAATTAATTGAGAGGGCGTATGTAATGCTCATTCTTCCTACAAGATTCCTTGCTCAATAGCAGTGGGACTCGGGAGACTGGGAGGCAAGTCTAGCAGCAGCAGCAGCAGCTATCACTTCTTTGCAGTCCTTTTTTTGGGGGGCAAATCTTTGCAGTCTGATTTTTTGAAGACGCTCTATCTATTGCTCAACAAGGCAGACTCGGATTCCCCAAGTCAGTTCGACGATGAAGCCAGCTTGATCATATGTGTTGAGGTGCATACTCTCCTATTTCTCTTCCTCCTCTTCTCTTCTTTTTACTGTATTAGAGCAACATTGCCACCAATTAACGCAGTAAGCAGCTTGATAGATCTACGCGTGATGCATTTAGGTTCTACGGTTCGTTAAGACAAGAGCACCTGGAAGCTGAATTTGTTAATCCGTTCCAAGAAAAAGAAAATGGTATTGTTTCTTGCTTTATATTGCTTGCGAAACTTGAAAAGCGACTAAATATTATGCTGTGGTTCTATCTTCAACTTACACCTCTCCTTGCTTTCCCTCCTCCTGTCTTGACAGCCATCCATCTCCTTTCTCCAACAAGCGCATGTACTCCAAGAATAGCGCACGGATCTCAGCAATTTCCAGCAAATCTGCAGGTATTCCAATGGTTTTAGCATGTCAGACTTCAGTGTATTAGTGAAACTTGCTCCTCATGCCGTGATCTCTTCCTGATAACATGGGGTATGCTGGTTGTTTGTATAGTAATTACCGATTCTTATCCCTAAGATTGTGTATCTCTTGATTTGGTCGGTTGCTTTCCAACTTGTACATGATTGTGTTCATGATATATAGAAGGCACGCACGTCGCCCCGTTGAGCGTGGCGATTCCCCAAACCAATCTCTCTCTCACTCGCTCTCGGTTTTCATGGTATCAGAGCGTTCACCCCTAACCCATTGTTGACTGCGCCGACACCGTGTCCACCTCTCCTTCCACCACCATAGCCAGTGGCGGATCCAGGATTTCGCTGCGCCTCGGGCTAAACTCTAATAGACTAACATCCTAGAACTAAGTACTAACGCTAATTTATATTCACACTACGGTATAACAAAGATTTGCTCTATCGTATCCATGGCAGTGCATATTCTTGTCAGTTTTGGATGAAGAAAAGATTGCGGATAAGAGTTACACCTATATGTGTGTGTGTGTGTGTGAATGATGAAAAGCAAACATGTGAACCTGACTGCGGCTTCCCAAGGAACAATAGTCACTTAGACCATTTGATCAAAACGTTCTAGATGCTCATGCTAATTGTCTAACATTTGGAAGCAAAACTACTACTAATCATATTAGAAACTAAATGGCAAAAACTTCAGCTCCTTTCAGTTTTGCCACTGAATGTTTCTAAAACTAAATCTGCAAAGGGTTTTAGTAATCAAAGATTACCTTGATGGAGTAGATGTTGGTTTGCCCTGCGGTGTCCTTCTCGACGTAGCCAGTCAAGCCTTTCTTCTTTGGGGGGAAGCCCACGGCCCACGACCTTGGTTCTCTCTTCATCCAACCACTCTACGCTTAGGTTCCCAATCTGCATACACACACAAAGGAATCATACTTAGTCCTTTCCTAATTGTAAGTTGTTTTGGGTCATGTGTGCTTTTCTAACTTTGAGACCACATATTTATATAAGTGTCCAGATTGTCCACATGAACTGATGAACATAACATTGCAGCATTGCCTGGATCCGCCACTGATTGTCCACATAACACTGCCTGGATACGCCACTGATTGCAGCATTGCTGTAGCTAAAAATACCAATGATCAAAGTTGTTGATTTTGGATAGTGGAAGCAAGATTAATAAGGATATTGGGAACCCTAGAATCCGAATCTAAACAATGAATCCCCAAATTGAAATTCATATTTCAGAATTCTGAAGAGCAGAACTGCAGAAGCATGATTATGAAGGAAATCGTAAACCCTAGAATCCGCTCACCGTCCTCCTCCTCCGACCACGACGTCAACCACGAGCGCGACCGCGAGGAGGAGCTTGAGGCGGAGGAGGAGGCGGGCCGAGTCGGGCGCGACCGCGCGAGGCGAGGAGGCGAGGCGCGAGCGGAGGCGGAGCCGAGGCGAGCCGAGCGAGGCAAGACCGCGCGAGGCGAGGAGGAGGAGAGGGGGCAGGGAGAGGGACGAGGAGAGAGAGGAGGGAGGAGGCAGCGTGGAGGAAGAGATGGGCCATGTGAAGAGGAGGAGGCGGGGGAGGAGGCAGGCAGGGGAGGCGGGAGGGCGGGGTTGTGGGGAGGAGGCGGCGGGGAGGAGGCGGGGCCGGCGGGAAGGGAGAGGAGGCCGCGGGAGAGGGCGGGGAGAGGGAGAGGAGGAAGCGGCGGGGAGGAGAGGAGGAGGGGGCCATGGCGGGAGAGGAGGAGGCGGTGGGAGGGGAGGGGCAGGCAGTGGCGGCGGGGGGAGGCGGGAGGCGGGGGAGGAGGGGGCGGGGTTGTGGGAGGAGGGGCGGCGGCGGGGTGTGGGGAGGAGGCGGCGGGGAAGGCCGGGAGGGAGGAGGCTAGGTTTTCATCTTGGGTTGGGCCTCGGGCTGAGGTATTGAATAGTGTATTTTTCGGCCTGTTTAAAATTTTTTTTGCACTACAAATTTTGCTGGGCCTCGGGCTACAGCCTACCTAGCCCGAGGCCCAGTTCCGCCCCTGACCATAGCCACCATCTACTCCACCACCGATGTCTTGGCTTCCTTCTTGGCACCGTCCTCCTCTTCGGCCATTAACGTGGCCAGCATCAAGATGCATATCCCGGTGACGCTTGACCTCAAGGACTCCAACTATACCAAGTGGAAGACCACCTTCACCGCCATGCTCGGCAAGTTGGAACCATCTAGCTTGATGTCAGTGGCCAAGATGGAGCTATCCTTTGCCATGGTAGTAGAAGACAGTAGGGAGGATGACCCTCTGCTCAACGGAGACGAAGACAAGGCTGACAAATAGACCGACGGCTACTGGAAAACCCGGCAACTCGCCGGCGATGCAGCACAAACAGAGGAGAGGCCGACGGCGATAGGTGAGGTGAAGAAGCCGCACCAGCGATGGACGCAGCAGAAGAAGAGGTCAGCGGCGATGATGATGAAGGCGCACTGCCGCACGGCAATGAGATCAATGTGAAGAAGAGGCCAGCGACGAGCGCAATAGAAGACGAGGACCGGGCAGCAACAACGAGAAGGCACAAGCGACACGCCGGTCACGCCGCGGAAGAAGATGCGTCAGCGACAGGCCGGCGACGGCGAGAAGGCGCAAGTGACGCACTGGTCGTGCCACGAAAGAAGATGCATTGGCGACGGACAGGGCAAGGAGGCCGCCGATCGGTGGGAATGCGCCAGCGACACAATGGCGACGCTCGGTCACTAGGGATTCGCGCGGCCGCAGCAGCTCCGGCTCTGATATCATGTCAAGGAATCGATGGATGCAAAAATGAATCTATTCCCCATATGTATTGCATACATGAGTCATATGCATGAGTATGGGCCGGCCAATATGGGCCTAACTACTTAACATTCTCCAACCTTGTGCAAGGTTCTATGACAGTATGTGTTGGCCAATATGGGCCAAGCCGTAGGCGTTCCGAACATTCGCACCCTCGTGCCAATCGTTCTCGACCTCATCTCCCCCAATTACACCAAGTGGCGCGGTCTCATGCTCATCACCCTCGGCAAGTTCTCCTTGACCAGCCACGTCCTCACTAACGAGGCTTGTTCCGACATGCTTGACTAGCATCGCATGGACTGCGTCGTTATCTCCTGGCTGTACGGTACTCTCTCCACCGAACTCCTCGAGATTGTGATGCAGCCAGCCACCACCGCCTGCATCATCTGGCTCGAGATCGAACAACAGTTCGTCGGCAACAAGGAAACTCATGCGCTGTTCCTCGACGCCGAATTCCGCAACTTCGTGCAGGGCGAACTTTCCATCTCCGACTACTACCGCAAGATAAAGGGCATGGCCGATGCCCTCGGTGATGTGGGTGAGCCCATCCACGACCGAACTCTCGTTCTAAACGTCTTCCACGGTCTGAATGCGAAGTTCGCCTACATGGCAATGCTTCTCAAATGGCAACGGCCGTTTCCCATGTTCCTCGAAGTCCGATCCAACATTCTCCTTGAGGAACTAACGATGGCGTCTCGACCATCGGCGCACTCCACCATCCTCATCGCCACAGCCCCCTCCAACAACAAGCGCTCAGGTGGCTCATCCATCGGCGGCCAAAGGGCTGCGTCAAGTGGCCACACGACGCTGCCTCTGTAGGATGCCTCCTCCAACCGCCACCGCCGTCGTGGGAACAAGGGCGCCAACGGGGGCAAAGGCACCAGCAGCGCCGGCAACCCATCCGAGTGGCCCTCCTTCTACAACTCGTGGACAGGCACCTCCTTCAGCTACCATTCTCCACAGGACTATTTATGCGCTTCAGCAAGCATTTTCTATGAAGGATCTTGGGCAGCTTCATTATTTTTTTTGGGTTTGTCTGTACAACGCCGTGCCAGTGGTCTATTTCTCTCACAGTGGCAATACATATTGGATATACTTGAGCACGCGGGCATGACAGATTGCAAACCGTGTAGCACTCCGGTTGATACTCACTCAAAGGTTTCAGCTTCTGCCAGTTCCCCAGTGTGTGATCCCATCTACTACCACAGCCTTACTGGTGCTCTACAGTATCTCATCTTCACCAAACCAGACATTGCATATGCAGTGCAGTAAGTATGCCTCCATATGCATGATTCTTGGGAGCCTCATCTTACAGCTATAAAGCGCATTATTCGATATATGTGTTGCACTCTGGACCATGGTCTTCTCATTCAATGGTCTTCCTCGATGGATCTCATTGCCTACTCTGATACTGATTGGGCAGGTTTCCCAAACACACGCAAGTCGATATCGGGCTATGTCGTGTTCCTTGGTGACAATCTTGTCTCCTGGTCCTCCAAACGGCAACACAGAGTGTCTCGTTCCAGTGTAGAAGCTGAGTACAAGGCTGTGGCCAATACCGTCACTAATACAACACTCGTCTACTGTGACAACATCAGTGCCGTCTACCTCTCGACGAATCCGATGCAGCATCAGCGCACCAAGCACATTGAGATCGACCTTCACTTCGTTTGGGAGCACGTCGCTTTGGGTGATGTTCGCGTTCTTCATGTTCCGACATCGTCACAGTACGTCAACATCTTCACCAAGGGTCTGCCAACCTCTGTCTTCACTGAGTTCATATCTAGTTTGAACGTCTTCATTGCCGACGCTCAGACTGAGGAAGCATATTAGCCTGACTCTTTGATTCACGTTCATAGATTGTGTTCACATTTATGTGTTATGTTCACATTCATCATATGTTGTGTTCACATTTATATGTTGTGTCCACATTCATCATATGTTGTGTTTATATTTATGTATTGTGTTCACATTAGCCATGCTAGACTATAGGCCTGTTCTTTTTGGCTACGGCTGATGGCTTTTTGGCTATTTGTGACAGAGATTGCGGAAAGAGAAATACTCGTTTACGATTTTTGATGGTACAGATATTAGTTTTTTAACGTGTACTACAATTAACTTGTAGACCCCATCTTAAAAAAAATATTCCGTTTAAAATTAGTTACTGTAGCAAAAGCCAAAAACGACTTTTAGAAGCCGCAAAAGAACAGGGCCTATATATATGTGAACTCTTTGTGATTTGAATTAACAATAGAGTATGCATATATTCTCCGCTCTCAATTATGATTTCCAGTTCGATAAAATGCTTCTTTTTCTTTGTAGATACGATGTACAAGGATGGCACTGACATGTAAGATTTAGCGTTGAGTACGGCAACTATGCTTTGAGTAAATGTTCAAGTCGAACTGCACAAAGAGAGATGGCGGAGGTCGCTCTTCTTCTTGTCATAAAAAAGATTGGCATAGCTGTGGCAGGAGAAACGCTGAAGTTCGCTAAACCTTTGCTTGCAAAGAAAGCTGCGTTGGTGGCAGCACTCCCAGATGACATGAAGCTGGTAAAAAATGAACTAGAGCTTATTAATGCATTTCTTAAGGAAATTGGTAGGAAGGGCTGGAAAGGCGAAGTGATAGAAATTTGGATACAACAAGTCCGAAGGTTGGCTTATGATATGGAAGACATCGCAGATCAGTTTATCTACATTGTGGGCAAACACAATCAGAAAGGATCATGGTGGAATTACGTGAAGAAAATCATCAAGAAACCTCAAACGTTGTTTTCACTAGATGAAGTTGCTACTGAAGTTAAGAGAATCAATCAAGAGCTTAAGCAAATTAAGGAAAATAAAGACTGTTGGGCTAAGTCAATAGACGGTGGGAGTGATATTCCTGCAGCAAACTATGAAAGCGAACAACTACTGTATGTACCTGGACATGATCACTATATCAATGAGGATGAGCTTGTAGGAAGTGATAAAAATAGAGAAACCTTGCTTCAGGCATTGGACTCGGGAGGTTGTCAGTTGCGGATCATTTCTCTGTGGGGTATGGGTGGCATCGGAAAAAGCACTCTTGTCAATAACGTGTACAGAAATAAAGCATCCAACTTTCCCTGCCGTGCATGGGTTTCTGTCTCTCAGTCATATAAAGTGGATGATATTCGGAGAAACATGCTCAGAGAAGTCTATAAAGACAAGAGAGAATATGATGTTGAAAAGATGAACAGTATAGAACTACAAGAGAACTTGAAGAAAATTCTGAATGAAAAGCGGTACTTGATCATATTGGATGATGTCTGGAAAGCTGATGATTTTCGCAAAATCAGAGAGGTTATTGTTGATAATGGCCTGGGAAGCAGAGTAATAATCACTACAAGAAATGAGGATGTAGCTTCAATAGCTGAGGATGGCTGTAAGATCAAAGTAGAGCGTTTAAACAACAATGATGCATGGCTTCTATTTCGCAGGAAGGTATTTCCAAAAATTGAAAATCATATCTGTCCTCCAGAATTATGTCAGTGTGGTCAAGAGATAGTGGAGAAATGTGGTGGTTTGCCGTTAGCTCTTGTGGCAATAGGGAGCATATTGTCCCTCAAAGCGAAGAGTGATAAAGAGTGGAGGATCTTTAACGATCAACTTACTTGGGAGCTACACAATAGTGAGGACCTAAATAGAGTGGAGAAAATTCTAAATCTAAGCTATAAGTACCTACCGACCTATTTAAAGAATTGTTTCTTGTATTGTGCTATGTTCCCAGAAGACTATCTGATCAGTAGAAAAAGATTGATTAGATTGTGGATCGCTGAAGGGTTTATTGAAAAAAAAGGAGCATGCACCGTAGAAGATGTTGCCGAAGGTTATTTGACAGAACTTGTCCGACGAAGCATGCTCCATGTTGTAGAGAGGAACAGTTTTGATAGGATAGCAAGTCTCCGAATGCATGATCTTGTGCGTGAACTAGCCATTTTCCAAACTAAAAAAGAGAGCTTCGGTACAATTTATGATGGGGTGGTACAGGTGGGATCAGATTCTCGTCGTGTGTCAGTGTCCCGATGCACGAATGACCTTCGATCAAGCATAGATCCATACAGGCTTCGCACCTTCTTAGCATTTGACACCAGTATGGCATCATCTTCATGGACTTCTTTTATTCCCTCAGAGTCGAAGTACCTTGCCGTATTGGACTTATCAGGCTTGCCTATTGAGACTATTCCAAATTCAATTGGGCAGCTATTCAACCTTAAGTACTTGTGCCTCAACGACACCAATGTGAAGAAACTCCCAAATTCTATCACGAAGCTCCTCAATTTAGAAACGTTGAGTCTTTTGTATACACAGTGTTTAAATTTCCCGCGAGGTCTTGCGGATCTGAAGAAATTGCGACACCTACTTTTTTGGAAATGGATAGATGCCACATACAGAAGTTTCAATATTGGTGTAGGTATGGAGCCGTTTGAGGGCTTGTGGAACTTGAAGGAATTGCAGTCTTTGAATTATGTTCGTGCAACTAAAGTCTTTGTTGCAAAACTAGGAAATTTATCCCAGCTGAGGAGCCTTTCCATTTCTAATGTAAAGAACAGCCACTGTGCACAACTGTGCAACTCTTTGTCAAATATGCACCAGCTCGCAAGATTAGGAATAAGAGCAAGCAACGAAGATGAGCTGCTCTCACTGGAAGATTTGACATTGCCAAAGCCCCTTGAAAAGCTCCAGTTCATAGGGCGACTGTCAGAAGGAACTTTGAAATCTCCGTTTCTCTCAACTCATGGAAATCGACTTCTGGAAATGGAGCTGTCGTGGTGCCAGTTGGCGGAGAATCCACTGCCACGCCTCTCTGAATTATCAAACTTAACCATGTTACGTCTTCGATGGGCGTACACTGGGACAGAGCTAAATTTCCATGCAGGGTATTTCCGAAATTTGAAGGAGATTTGGTTGTGGGATTTGCCACACGTCAATCGAATATGCATACATGAGGGAGCTTTGGTCAGCCTTAAAGATCTTACGCTCGGAAGACTCAAGGAACTACGGGACATCCCTGTCGGTATCAAATTTCTCACATCTGTCAAAGAGGCATATTTTATCGAGATGCATCCTGATTTCGTAGGGAATCTTCGAAAGGCAAAGCTAGATCATATCCCAAAGGTTTTTTGCTCAACAGAAGGCAAGTTAAACCTTCTCAGCCAATAGATTAAATGTTTTTCATGTCTTTCAAAGCGTTGTTAATTAGTTACGAGCATAACCTTTTTACAAATGAAATTTGCTCACCTCTGTGGATTCGAGTGCGTCTAGAAACCACTCTGTGCAAGCATAACAAATCTTGTTAGTAAATTTTGTAATACGCAGAATCAGGAAAATGGCACCATAAAGCACTTTTCTATTGGATTCTAGATCATGCTCATCTCCGTTTCATTCCTCCTTTTCTATGTAAGATGTGTATAGTTGCTGGCTGCTGCACCTAGTTAGTAGCTACTGCAAACTCCAAAATAACAATATCTCTAAGGCCCTCTTCTTTTCAGCTTGCGGTTTCCTCCGAACAAACAAATGAGATAACTTCTCTATTGTCTTTTCAAAACGGATTATTAGGATATCCTTTTCGAAGCGGCGTATTAACTTATCGATATTCGATTTGTTCATATAAGGGTTCATATTAGGGCCAAAAGCAATCGGCTGTAGCTATAAGCCATCAGTTGTAGCTGAAAAGAACTCACCCTAAATCAATCTAGACCTAAAGTAAGAAATTAAGAAAATAGTAACTTTTATTGCTTGGGTGTGTTCTTTTCGGATACGATTTATGGTTTATGGTTAAGACTTATATCTTTTGGTTCTATCGCGAGCACTTGTGTAGATAAACTGGATACCGATAAGCCAATAAATCATTTTGAAAAGACTGTCTCGATAAGCCGCTTCGAAACGGTGGTGGAGAAGCCATCCAGTTTGTTTGTTTGAGGGAAGCAATAAGCCATATGCTGAAAAGAACTGGATCTTTATATATTTTGGTTAAACATTGTAAATTTTAATATTCTTGAAGTATGGGTAACTGAGTCCATCAAGAAGTAAGCTTTTGGGTGAACTGTTTGTGTATGAAACTCAATTGTTGTCATTTTCTATATTAATCCAGGGCTGGAATTTTAGCATATTTTCAGTTTCACTGCAAGCTTTCCCTCCAGTATTTTTCCCTCTAAATTCTTTCAGTTTTCGTATTCTTCTGTATGCTTTTGCACCATATGAGCACTTTGCACTAGACACTAGATCGTTACCAATTTATCATCCTCATTTTCCATATATGAACCGAACTTTGTTTATCTCAAATTTTTTACTCAAAGTTCCAAACTGCTGTAATTGGTTCCATAGAAAAAGCGACTGCAATTAGTTTTTCCTCCTTTCTTTCTGAACAATTTCGCAATGCTTTAGTTCACAAGTACATGTGGAACAAATGCACTGAGAGAAAACTAACTATTGAGAAAAGAATTATTGTTTCTGCCTTTCTAAGCTGATTATATTTTCTTCTTTGCAGATCTGGAATGACAAGAATCGTTCTTGCTGCATGGTTGGCACTGGCAGCTACTCTTGATAGTGAGAGAGCTCTCTCAATTGAGCAATGTCGACGTACAATACCTTGTGTATAGTATTATCATCTGTGTTTCTTTAAACAACTGGTGTGTAATAATGCATGAGGTGATATGGAGTGTTGCTATCCCATGTTTTTATCATTATAATGTTCTCGGTTTTTCGTTGCTCATGTTCGATGGTTTTCAGCTACTGTTCGAGGTAATTATGAAGACAAAGTGATCCATGTAATAATGTCCAGAACTACAGTTCTTGTGTCGATGTGTAAGGCACTTGAATGAACTGAACAAATTTAGTTTCTATGTCACTCTGATTTGTGAGCAAATGGTAAAGCTGCATAGTGCTTTGCTATTGCCTCTGTTCTGGCCATCGGGTCGAAGTTCCAAGGCTCCAAATTGAACGTCTCATCGTTGTCTTGGTTCTGTTTTGAGTATATAGTTCTTGTACATACTAGCAATATTACACTACTCTGCCCGTATCTAGGCGATGTTACACTGGAAGCTACATATAGTTCGTAGATTTCTTGCAAAAGAGGGCGGCAAGTCGTATTACAGTTAGCAAGCAGATGCAACCCTACTTCAAAGACACGAATGACGTTAGAAGTATCCTACAGGAGAAAGAATGCTTGCAAGTAGCAACAAACCCTTGCTTCTGGTTTATCACTGTATTAGTAATAAACCAAGATAACTACAAACTTAGACTCTTAGTCCCTACAGACAGCTCCATTGCAAAAAGAAAGAGAAAACAGCTTCCTTGATGTCCTTGTGCTGTTGTGGTCAGTGTTTGCCACACAAAATGGCCCTACCTGCAGTGGCAGACCCAGAATCAAATTTTAAAGGGGCTAGTGAAACATAACGTACGAAAAATAAACACACTAAACATAAAACGAACTATATTTTACAATCTAAAATCACACATAGTTATAATAGGGACATAGTAAAAATACAAAATACAATAAAGATTGTACCTCGGTAATAGATAATGTGCCTCCCAAAGCCCATAAATATATGTATGTACACAAAATTAGCAAATTTAGTCATAAAATCAGAAATTGCATTTGTGAATAGTTGTAAAGATTGAAAAAAATGGTGAAACATACCATTAACTATGATTGAATAGTAGTAGTACAAGTACGAGTCAATAGTATTCTACGAGATTTCATGCTTTGAAAGTGTCTTCTAATTTTATCATCATCAAGGTTTCTAAAATATTTATGCAATATTCGTTTCTCTATTTCTTGCAACTGTATAAATCAATAAATGATAATAAATAAAACTAAATTATCAAATTAATCGCAATTACATAAATTAAAAAGAATGAATCAAAGTACTCACTTCACTCATTGCTCAAACTCACTGATCAAAGTACTCCGGCTCTCCCTCACAGCACAGGCTCAAACTCACTGCTCAAACCACTTAACCACAGTGCTCAAACAGTCAAACTCACTGCTCAAAGCCTCAAACTCTCCCTCACAGCACAGGTATTAGATGAGGCTCAATTACTCTGGCTCTCCCCCTCCCAGTCACTGCTCCTAATCTCCCTCACAGGCGTGCCTGGGCGACTAGGCCTCTCCCAGCTCCTGAGCTCCCTCCGCGGGCCGCGGCTCCGGCCTCCCGCCTCCCCTCCCGCCTTCGGCCTCCCCACCCACCTCCGACCTCCGGCCTCCCCTCCCGCCTCCGACCTCCCCACCCGCCTCCAGCCTTCGGCTTTCCCTCCCGCCTCCGACCTCCCCTCCTGCCTTCGGCCTCTCCACCCGCCTCAGAAGCGCTTCGGCTCCTCTCCAGGCTCCAGCCCTCCTCCGGCCTCCCTCCCTCTCCTGCTCACGCCTCGACGGCCTCGTCGCCTCCTTCTCCGGCCAGATCTGGCGTTAGACGGCCGTGACGGCGCAGGCGCGCGGCGCTCCATGTCTCTAGATCTGGTGCTAGGCAGCCGATGCGATGCGATGGTGGTGTGGCCAAATTGCAGCTGGGTTCTCGGTGCCTCGGTATGTATGGTGGGCTACTAGGCTGTGCTACTGTGATGTTGTTTTAGGCCCAAATTGGTACTTTATCCGTTTATCGTTGCCTTGTTGTTGGCCCAAATTTGCGATGTTGTTTTGCTGCAATGTTGTTTTAGCCCCAGCCGGTGGCAGGGCATGGCCACATGGTGGTGGCGGCCGGCGGCGGCATGGCACCTGAGCCAGAGGTAGGGGGCTATGGAGGGTACCCACTCTCTGACCGGAGGTAGGATGGGCGCCAGCCCCCCTGACCCACCGGTCGGTCCGCCCCTGCCTACTTGTACAGCTTGGACAACAAAACACTTGTCATATCAGATGTAGCATATCGTGTGTGGCAAATAATGCATAGAAAAATAGAGACAAGAGACACGAATTTTTTACATGAAAAACCCTTACGAGAAAAAATTACGGACGCTCGAAGGCAAATCACTATAATGAGAAGATATTATAATAGAGAGCTTCTCTTTTGGGGCTTCCCTTCCTATGGACTACTAAGGTACATGTTGGAATAATCTCACATTGGTTGTAGAAGGGTAAGGAACCTAGTTTAAAAGTGGGGGAGTCCCTTATCTCATTAACTAGCTTTTGGGGTGAGAAGGCTCTTACGATCCAACAGTACATATATAGTGTGGGGAAATAGAGTTCCACATGGAGAGAAAACCAGAATAGGTTTCACGTCTAGCATGAAGTGATTACGTATCCTACACGGACATGGTTACGAATTTGGGTCACTTTTCAACAATCTCTATCTTGACTCGAATTCCCTCTAATAGTCGAAGAATGTCATAAACTCCTCAATAAAATTAGGATGTACACCTTGAGCGCCGAAAGTCCAAAAAACTAGTGAGTAATACCAACTAAGTCTGAACAAAACTCATACTTAGATACAGGAACTGGTTTTCTCAACATATCAGCTGGATTATTATGAGTACTTATCTTGTAGACTTTAATATCAACATGAGTAATGACACCTCGAATGTAGTGATATCTGATATTAATGTGCTTCGTTCTCTCATGCAACATTTGGTCTTTTGTAAGGCAAATAGCACTCTTACTGTCACAAAATATTGTAGTTGAAGATGTACTACCACAAAATTCAGTAAATAAACTTCTCAACCAAATATCTTCTTTACTAGCTTCAGAAATAGCCATATATTCAGCTTCTGTAGTAGACAAGGTAACAGTAGCTTGCAAACTTACTTTCCAGCTTACAGCACATCCTCCAACAGTGAACACATAACCAGCAAGAGATCTTTTTTATCCAAATCTTCAGCAAAATCAGAATTGTTAGACCATATGGTCATATCTAGTATATTTTAGATGATGAATAATTGACAAAGTTGGTTATGGTATTATTTATGATGTGTTGCGCGTGTGCGGATTGGCGTTGATCAAGTTCAAATGAACTTATGCTGAAAAAATATTCTTGGGTCTTTATATGTGTAGGTGTTGCTTGAGGCGGAACATGGTCGATGACGGGACTGAAACTAGGTTCGGCTGAAACTGAGATTTCGGGACTAAGTTCATGGAGGAATTGAGGTCATATTGGTCCAGGATATCATGCGAGATGTTCAGGCTAGAGAACAACACGCATGGAGATGATGCGGCGTTGGAGGCATGGAGATGCGTCACGGCGGAGTGTTGTGCGGTGTTGTGCGGCTAGCACGACAAGACTTGCCATGTATGCATGTGTGTATACGGCCAGGAATACGAGTCAAATACGAAGTCATGGCTCGTTGTCTCCGTGTTGGAGTTGGAGTTGGTTTTGCATGGCTATTGCATGTATGCATGCGTGATCTATAAAAGCAAGGAAGGGAAGTATAGCAATTTGAAAAGTTTGTAAGGCCTACGGCCGTTTTCCTTTTAGGAGATAAAAATAGAGACGTGAGGGAGTTTGAATAGGTAGGTTTGGCAAGGCTTTAAAAAGGAGATAGCATGCTAGCAGTTCTTTGCGCTGCGCAGAAGAAGATCAGAAAAACGGCGGCTATGTTGTTCGGATTGAGCAGAACCAAAAGAAAAAGAGCATCGCTGAAAGTTTGAGCGCACAGAAGAAAAGAAGACAAGAAGCGTGACGAGAAAAATCGGACCTGAGGTCATTTCTAAGGAGCGGATCGGCGGCTACTGTTGAGGGTGTGCGGCGGCTTCCGGCGTGGAAGATAAGCAGAAAAAAACGATGGCTGTTTTTTTCTGCTGTGTTGTTCGTTTTGATATAGCAGGAAAAAGGCAAGCGCTTGCGGTGGTGAGTTTTGGCTGGCCGTGAGTTTTTTGCGCCGTGAGTCCTGGAGAAACGAAGAAGAAGTGTCGGCGCAGCGAGCCTTCAGAAGAAAAAGAGCAGCTCGACGGTGATTTGTTCTGAGCGGAAGGAAAGAAAAGAAACAGCAGCGCGTACCAGAAGAAAAGAAGATGAGGCTGTTGCTTTGTGATTCTTGAAGAAAAGAAAGACATAGCAGCGAGTTCTCAAAACTGCAGGCGCTGTGGTGATTTGGTCTGATTTCATTATCCACGTGCTGTGAATCAAGCCATCGCACGGACTTCTATTTTGTTCCCTCAATCCAGTACGTGGCATCCAAGAAGTAAAGAAAAAGTTGCCGTGTTGATTTAGCTTCCAAGCTTTACTCAGGCAAAGGCTTTTCTTGCTCTGTCTTATTTTCCATGCAAATAGCATAAGCACATGACACATCTATTTTGACTAGATACGCACAAAGTTAGAAGTTTTGTCTTTTGTTTTCTTCCATGAGCAACTAGAGAAATTCAAGAGAAGTACTACTTCGTGACATTTAGTTTCTGGATGGTCATCTGTTATATTAATCTATTAGATTTTCTATACAATTGTTTTGGTCTTGTTTGTTCTCACAATCTTACAGGTTTAGACGACTAGAAAATAATAAAAAAAGTGGGCTTTCACTAAGTGTTACAATCATTCACTCCCCTCTAATTACCATCGACGATTCTACAAGAATCTACATAACCAACGAGTCCATCTCTTGTCCTTCCAAACTGTAAATAAGTATTAGATGTGCCTCGTAGATATCTAAAATTTCATTAAACTGCTTTCCAATACTCTTTTTCAGGATTAGCCATGTATCTACTAACCACACTTAATGACTGAGATAAATCGGAACGAGAACATACCATGGCACACATAAGCGAACCAACTGCACTCGCATATGAGACTTTAGACATATACTCTACTTCACCATTAGATTGTGGATATGACACTGAAGAAAGTCTGAAATATGCAGCTAAGAGAGTACTCACAGGTTTGGCCTCATGCATATTGAAACGATAAAGAACTTTATCAATATACCTTTTTTGATTTATATATAATTTGCCAACTTGTCTGTCTCTAATAATTTTCATACCAAGAATCTTCTTAGCTGCACCAAGATCTTTCATCTCAAATTCACTGCTTAATTGTGCCTTCAACTTTGAAATTTCAGTCTTGTCTTTTACAGCAATCAACATGTCATCAACATATATGAGCAAATAAATAGCTAAACCATTAACAATCTTCAAATAAACACATCTATCATAATTAAATCTTTTAAAATCTTGAGATATCATGAAGGAGTCAAATCTCTTATACCATTGTCTAGGTGACTGCTTCAAACCATAAAATGATTTCTTCAATTTGCAAGCAAAATTCTCCTTTTCTGAAACGACAAAACCTTTCAGTTGTTCCATATAAATGTATTCTTCTAATTTCCCATGTAAGAATGCAGTTTTCACGTCCATTTGTTCAAACTCATAATCATGCATAGCCACAATACTGAGTAAAGTGCGAATAAAACTATGCTTCACAACAGGGGAAAAGACATCTGTGAAATCAATACCTGGAATTTGACTGTACCCTATAGCAACTAACCTTGCTTTGTACCTAACCTCTTCGGTTGGTGAAACACCTACCTTTTTCTTGAAGATCCATTTGCACCGAATAGATTTCTTCTAATTGTCAACTTGACCAGCTCCTAAGTGCCATTCTTGTCAAGAGATTTCATCTCATCATACATGGCAGTCATCCATCTTTCTGAATCACTATAAGAGATAGCTTCTGAATAAGATGAAGGTTCTGTAGTACCTTCAATTTTTTCTGCCATATTTAAACAATAAGCTACAAAATTGGCTTCTTCAATCAATCTCTTAGGATGCTGAATGTTTCTTCTTTCTCTATTAACTGCAATGGAACGTTGTATTGGTGGCGCAACAGTAGGAACTTCTGAAATATTTTTCTTGTTGATTTCTGGTGTAGATGCTGAATCAATAATATGCTCCACCTGCATGCTTGATTTTTTTCCTAACGGAAATATCAATAGATGGTTTATCATGCAACATAGCAGACTCATCAAAAGTAACATCTCTACTAATAACCATTTTTTTAATTTTACTATTCCATAATTTATATCCTTTCACACTAGTTTTATAGCAAAAAAATACACTTAACTGTTTTAGGTTCTAATTTACCATTGTTGATACGAGCATAAGTAGGATGGCCAAATATTTTCAAGTTTGAATAATCTGCTGGAGAGCTAGACCATACCTCAATTGGAGTCTTCTTATCAATAGCCTAATTTGGTGACCGATTAATCTAATAACAAGTAGTGGAAGCGGCTTCAGCCCAATAACTCCTTGATAATCCAGAGTTTGATAATGTGCAACGTACCTTCTCCATGATGGTTTTGTTCATGCGTTCGGCCACACCATTTTGTTGAGGAGTGCATATAACGGTGCAATGTCTCACAATACCTTCTGACTTGCATAAAGTTTCAAATTCTCCTGAACAAAACTCTAAGCCATTGTCGGTACGAAGCTTCTTGACATGCTTGCCAGTTTGTCTCTCAATCATAGTCTTCCGTTCCTTGAATGTGTTGAATATGTCCGATTTAGGCTCGATGAAGTATGCCCAAACTTTTCTTTAGTAATCATCAATAATGGTCAACATGTAGCTTACACCTCCAAGTGATGGAACGCGGGATTCTCCCCACAAATCGGAGTGAATATAATTCAATATGCCTTTTGTAGAGTGAGTCGCGGTACTGAATTTCACCCTTTTTTGCTTGCCGAAGATACAATGTTCACAAAATATGCCCCAGACGCATATGCCAAAGATTAGTAGCATCAGTATCGAATGATTTATTTGAGATAACAACAATATTACCTAAAATTATAGTGCCACACAGATGATATAAGTTGGTAGCTTTCATATCACCTTTCATCACAATAAGAGAACCTTTTGTGACCTTCAGAACTCCATCTCCACCGGAATAGTTGTACGCATTAGCATCAAGAGTACTCAATGAGATAAGATTTCTCTTTAAATCCGAAATATGATGAACATCCGATAAAATTCTGATGGTGCCATCAAATATCTTGATCTGGATAGAACCAATGCCTACAACCTTGCTTGGTGTATTATCACCTATCAACACTGATCCACTTGGCACTCACGGTTCGGGCTCATGTGGAAAGTGCAGACTGAATCAAGAATTCATTCATCATCGGTTTTGTAATTACCGACAAAGGCAACGAGAACATCTCCATCAGAATCTTCTTTGGTGACAACGGTGGCTCTAGCTTCATCATCATGTTGATTCTTCTTGAAATTATTATTTCTCTTCTCCTTGTTCTGCAATTTTTAGCACTCGGATATGTCATGTCCATCCTTCTTGCAATACAGCATGACTTCATGTTCCTAGATTTAGATTTACCTCTGAATCTGCTTTTGCTTCTGCCTCTTGAATTGTCGTGTGAACTCTTCTCATATTTTCTGTCGTGAACAGACAATCTTTCTGCATGCGTACTTGAACTCCCACTAGGAACCATAAGTTTTATCTTTTCTTTAGCATGCAGAGCTTCATAAACTTCACTGAGAGTAAGAGTATCTCGACTATGTAGAATAATATCTCTAAAATTAGAGTACGAACTAGACATAGAGTATAACAAAACAAGACCCAAATTTTCTTCATCAAATTTACCTCCATAGACTCGAGGTCAGCAACAACTTTTTTGAAAATTATCAGGTGGTTCAACAATGAGGCTCCCTCCACCATCTTGTGTGAATAAAGTTTTTGCTTCAAATGCATCTTACTGGTCAGATCCTTGGTCATGCAAATTTGCTCTAGCTTCAGCCATAATACGACGGCAGATGTTTCCTTCATAACCTCTTGTAAAATATTATTTAATAGATAAAGATGAATTTGAGATAAGGCCTTACGATCTTTACGTTGCTTCTTATCGATGGACAATGTGGCTGACATCTTGTCGATCCTCAAAAGAATATCATCCAAATCAAGCTGTGATAAAACAGCCCGCATCTTAACTTACCATAAAGAAAATCTCGTGTCGTGATCCAATAGTGGAATATCATAATTCAGAGTTGCCATGCGGAAGAAAACCAAATTTTGCTGGTACGAATTTGTGTGTACCTAACAAAATTCACATAAAGGAAAAATCCTAGTACGATTTTAGTGTACACTTAGCAATTTTGATAAAAAAGAAAATTTTACACCAAGACATCGGACAACACTTATCTTTTTTTATTGGCCTTGGGTCGCATGCCCTTTTTTCTTCTCTCTGTTCAACTTGACTTGCTGGCTTTTCTCTATCGCTGATATTTCTTTGATGTTGCTCCCTATTGTACTAGCACTTCTTTTTCCTCTACTGCTCACGTTGTATGATAAAGCGCGAGACGAAGACGCACTGCGCCGATTCGACTTGGAGCCAAAACTCGAATTCGGCGACGTTACTCGCGACGAAATTTTTTTGTCACAAACTCTAATCTTCTATGCTCTGATACCACTTGTTGCATATAATGCACAAAAAAATAAAGACAAGAGACACAAATTTTTTACGTGGAAAATCTTTGCGAAAAAAACCACAGGTGCTCAAAGACAAATCACTATAATGAGAAGAGATTACAATGGAGAGCTTCTCTTTTGAGGCTTTCCTTTCTATGGACTACTAGAGTACATATATAGTATAGGGGAATAGAGTTCCACACGGAGAGAAAATCAAATTAGAATAGGTTCCACGTCTGGCATGAAGTGATTACGTATCCTACACAGATATGATTACAAATTTGGGTCACTTTTTAACATCGTGAAAGGTCAAGTTCCTCTGTTCTAGTGATCCCTGTAGCAGATACGCACACCCCCCCTAGCGATCCTTCAGTCTACTGTAAAATGCAGTCAACATTTCCAGCCACTACTGCTCTGAACAGATTCCCTGAAGCGATGATCCAGGAAGACAGAATAATCCGAGCTGGTTCCTCCGGGCATCACTTGCCTGTGCATTTCATACTCGCTCTGCAGGCTCCTTTGGTATTCCTGGGCATTTCATACTCACCTCTTCCTAGTGGCTCAAGGGTAGTTCTCTGTTGATGCCAAGGCTGCTGCTGAGGCGCAACGAAATTGGCACTCGTGATTCTGCTCATTGGTGAAGGAATGATGCCTTGAGTGGGCAAAGCATTCAGTGATGGCCCTGTGATGCTGAACATTGTCTGGATAGTGCCCTTCCGACGAAAATGTGGCCGAGGCCATGCTGGAATAAGTGGAAGCCGATAACATGGGGCTTGTTCTTTTTGGCTGCGATTTATGATTTTTGGTTGAATTTTTTTGAATTTTAGCTGTTTGTGACAGATTACAGAGAGAGAAATACTCGCTTGCGATTTTGGATGGTACAGATGTTAGATTTTTAACGTGTACTATAATTAACTTGTAGACTCTATCTTAAAAACATACTCTATTTTAAAAAATTAAAAAGAACATACCCCAGCCTCGCGTCAGTAGCCAATATGTCAGATGGGCTGTGCTGCCTCCAAGTGATGAGATTGAGCCAATCCTGTTTTCACGCACTTTCTTCAGCTTTTTTAAGCCTCTGATACAGAATTTGAATGTGCAGCAAGCACCTAAAATGAAAGGTTGATCGCAGTCTGCACCATCGCCCCTCTTTTGGTTATAGCCAGGGTAATCTTCTTTCAGAAAACTGACTTTTTGGTTATCGCCCCTCTTTTGCCTTTTTGGCTATAAGATTTAAAGCAAAATGTCCTCTTAAATATGGAGGACAGATAACTATGATCTGTGTAACTTGCCTAAAATGTTATTTGTGCTTATTCTAAGCATAAAGAGATACAGTTTTTTTTCCAAAAAACGAAACTATGTGACGTGGGAGAGCTCAAACTCAAGTTCAGCAGTGAGCCACGGTGGCTAGAATCAAAATTGAAAAGGAAAACAACTTCCCAGATATTCTATCCAATGTCATTTGCATCTGCACATGGGTCTAAACAAAACCACGAAACAGCATAACTCCTCATACACATATAAACCTTAGGAATATTAAACCAACTTTAAGCTCAAGAAACTCGGTGAGACAAATTATGATGTAACCAATCCACATGGCAAATGACACTAGCTTCCTTAATCTAGTAATTAATCAACATCAACTGCAACAAAAATAATAAAAACAAGAGAATGCACATCTTGATCATATGCATTTGGTCATCTTTTCCTTTGAACCCAGCATGAGGAAAATTAAAGACAATCCGATCGCCTCATCTTCAGGTCAGCGCGAAGCCTCATTGTTTTCGCATCAATGCCATGCAATATTGCGGCTCCCATTATTTTCAGTACCAATATATTTGACTCCGCTTTGCTGTATTTGTCCCTCAGATCCTCTGGCCAAGAGAATCCCACAAGAAATCAGAGGAAATAGATAAATACAACTAATATAACAACGACAAAGTCTTTTATCCTAAACAAGTTGAGATTGGTTAGGAATAAAACCTTCTCATGATAAAAAAAACAAAAACCTTGTAATAAAACTTACAAGGTTAAAAACACTAAGCCCTACATTATATCATCTGAACAGAGAGCCTATAACGCCGCCTCTAAACGTTCTTCTTATCATGGTTCCAATACGTGTATAAGCCATTCACTTCTTGTAACGCCATAGGGTCCAAACCGATTTAGATCTAACCCCATTATGTATAAGTTACGCACACGTAACAACCTGCTTGCACTTTCATCTTCGCTTTGCGCAAAACGGTTAACCAGAAGTTATTACCAATGATGTCTATGGGTTTATATGTTAGTGTTTCTTATGTTAAGGTAGCAATGTGAGACTAATCCACATTCTCATGTACACATACACATGGATCATCATGGGCCGATGTGTTACATACACCTCTCTTAAAGAACCCGACATCCTCGTCGGTCCAACATACTTACACTGGGGTAAATGACCAGGAACTCCCCCTCTTGGCACACGTCCATCCGTCCAGTGCTGATACATATACCATGCCGTGTGACCACTCTGGGCCCACACGTGCCATGCGTATATGCTCACGTTTCTGACCTGTACACGCCTGTGTAACCGCGAGGGTCGGCTCTGATACCATTTGTAACGCCTTAGGATCCAAACTGGCTTAGACCTAACACCATTATGGATAAACCACGCACACGTAACAACCTGCTTGTACTTTCGTCCTCGCTTCGTGTAAAACGGTTAACCGGAGGTTATTACCAATGGTGTCTATGGATTTATATGTTAGTGTTTATCATGTTAAGCTAGCAATGTGGGATTAATCCACATCCTCATATGCACACACACATGAGCTATCATGGGCCGAAGTGTTACACTTCTATCCAAAGCTAATTCTTTGAATATATTCCAATCCATCAAGTCTCTTTTCATTACTTACTCCTATGTCAATCTTAGTTGACCTCTTCCTCTTCTTACATTTATGGTACGTTTTAAAATACAACTAATGTAACGTCTTAGAATCAAAACCGACTTAGGCCTAACCCCATTGTGGATAAGCCACTTACACGTAACAACTTACTTACGCTTTCGTCCTCGCTTCATGTAAAACGGTTAACCGGAGGTTATTACCAATGGTGTTTATGAGTTTATATGTTAGTGCTTCTCATATTAAGCTAGCAATGTGGGGCTAATCCACAACCTCATGTGCACATACATATGAGCCATCATGGGCCAAGGTGTTACATACACCTCCTCTTAAAGAACCCGACATCCTCGTCGGTCCAATATACCCACACTGAGACAAATGACCAGGATCTCCCTCTCTTGGCACACGTCCGTGCGTCCAGTGTTGGGATATATACCATGTTGTGTGTCCACTTCAGGTTCACACGCGCCATGCGTCATATGCCCACGCCCCTAACCCGTACGCGCCCGTGTAACCGCAAGGGTTGGCTTTGATACCATTTGTAACGCCCTAGGATCCAAACTGGCTTAGACCTAACCCCATTATGGATAAGCCACGCACACGTAACAACCTACTTACGCTTTCGTCCTCGCTTCACGCAAAACGGTTAATCGGAGGTTATTACCAATAGTGCCTATATGTTTATATATTAGTACTTCTCATGTTAAACTAGTAATGTGGGACTAATCCACAACCTCCTGTGCATACACACATGGGCCAAGGTGTTACAACTAATAATGATCAGAAAATCACACTACCAATATTATCCTTTTGAAATTGTAAGGTAAGCAGCAGCAGCAGCAGCTCAACACAGAGGCATAAAGCCAGAATTAGGAATGAAGTAAATAGGAAACTTGGAAGCTATTGAAATATAAGAAATTTTCCAAAAAAAAAAAACAACCGACAAACAATGGTGATTACATGGGAGGTAAATCATGATACCTCTATGAGATAGCCTGATATAGTTTTTCTTTTTGGCTGAATATTAATGTTCTGACTGGTTCATTTCCGTTTCTTCTTCCCAAGGGCATTTTTTTTGTGCGGTTCCAAAGCAATTGCTCTAGTGGCTTTGCCCTTGAGTCGCACTAGACACAAAGAAGTGCTAATAATAATAACAGTAATAATAGAGTGTATATATTGTGCTGCAAGGTGCAAAACAATATGTGAAAGCAACAGAGAAGTTACTCCTAACAGTTGATCAGCAAAACAGATAAACAGGTATCATTGTCAAAAGGTAAAACAACCAAACCTAGACCGATTAAACCGTATGACCAACAAGTCTTCTATACATAAGTTGTAGGGGGCGTTCTTTTAGGCTATAGCTTATAGCTTTTGTCTGTAGCTTATTAATCTAATAAATAGTGATTGCTGAAAGAAACCAAAGCTAAAAACCAGCTAAAAAGGTGAAAAGAACAGGGCCGTACTTGTACCCAGCACATACCCAATTTACAGTGTTCAGGTTCCAACAGCGCATAAAGTAGAAAAACTAGAAAATACAAATAGTTCTTGCTCAATCCACATGTGTTGTGGTCGATGCTGGTTAGGTACGGGTCCGAACACCAAGGGTAAGGCACTTGTCCTTGATCGGTTGGACATACCGCTGCCAAGGCTCTAAGGTCTGTTGAAGAAGAAAGGAAGACTAGAGAACTTTGTTTATTTCTTTGCTTTATGATAATAAGTACAATGATGTCCCTTTTATAGAGATAGTTAAACTTGACCCCTAAGAAACATATATCTATATTAAGGAAACTAATCCCTAATAATAGAAAACTTATCTCTAATACATAGAAATAAGCCCAAATAATAAGAAAACTAATTATTATATTCCTAATCCGCGATACACTGACGAACCACCCAAATTCGCGTGCGCTACAGTATTTGCGGGTATTGTTCATGCGTTGATACAGTACCCGCGGATACTGTTCACATGTTGCTACAGTACCCACGCAGTACTGTTCACTCACCTACTGCGTGTGCGTCGAGATCTTAGGCCATAACATTATACCCCTTACGATGAGACAGCTCGTCCTTGAGCTGTTAGGTAGCGGCCATGGTTGAAGTCATTTGTAACCCCATGTCGACGAGAAGGCACAATGATGAAGTCGTGTCGCATGAAAGAAGATCAGTGAAGCTCCAACGAACATCAACCCCTGGGCGTGGTTTGATGATGCAGGAGTCGTTGAGGGCATGGGCACCCAACGTAGGGCAGCAACATCACCCTTCTTACCTCGGGATGCAACGGTTGTGGAAGAGATGCGATGATGTCGATGACCTTTACATAGAAGCTGTTGTGCTCGCCTGCTGCATGTACACCGAGATCTTAGGCCATAACAACATGTCCCTTCCATATTGCACAATCTCCAGCAGTAAGAAACAAGACATTACACAGATAGGACATTTTTTCTTTATAATTAATTAGCTCAGTGAAATTTTGCCAAATAGTAAGGAACCCATTTCCAATCCAAGAATCAAGAATATACTAAAACATGCTTCAAAGGGACCCCACAAATCCTTAACAAAATCAATATTTTCCAAATGTATATACTAAATTATTTCTAGCTCTTTTTGTAGTTTGTTGCAATTGCAATAGCTTTTATATCACAACATAGTGTATCAGCACACATCTTAAGATAACCTTGATCTTAACTGAGTAAAGTGTGTCAAATCCTTCCTTAACCAACAGAAGGTACCACATTTTCATAGAATCTTCAAATTAGCACATGGTATTCTTGTATGCCTATCCCTTGTATACTCAAAGGCACAAAAGGCTAAACAGGCATAATCCATAAAGCCATAATTCGGAATGGAGCAAATAGGAAACTCGGAAGCTATTGAAAGATAACAAATTTTCCTAAAGAAACTGACAAGAAGTGCTGCTTACATGGGAGGTAAATCAGGATACTTCTATGAGATAGAGTGATATAGCCTTTTCTCCCAGAATATTAATGTTCTCACTGGTTCATTTCCGTTTCTTTTTTCCAGGGCATTTTTTTTTGTGGTTCTAAAGCAATTGCTTTGGTGGCTTTACCCTTGAGTCGCACTTGATACAAAGAAGTGCTAAAAACCGAAATAAAGCGGATATATTGTGCTGCAAGGTGCAAAAACCATACGTGAAAGCAACAGAGAGGTTAATCCTAACAGCTGGTCAACAAAACAGATAAAAGGGTGTCAATGTCAAAAAAAGAAACGAAACCTACACTCGTTAAACTGTACTTCAGGTTCCAAGTTCCAACAACGCAGAAAGCAGAAAAACTAGGAAAAATAAAAATAGTGTTCCTTCCATGATGTACAATCTCCAGCAGTAAGAAACAAGACATAGCAGAAATAAGAGATTTTTCTCTATAATTAGCTTCAGTGAAATCTTGCCAAATAGCGCGAAGCATATTTCCAAGAATCAAGAATACACTAAAACAAGCTTCAAAGGCACCCCACAAGTCCTTAACAAAATTAATATTTTCCAAATGTATATATTAAATTACTTCTAGCTCTTTTGTAGCATGTTGCAATTGCCATAGCTCTTTTGTCACCAAAGAGTATCGGCAACCAAATTTATGATAACCTTGATCTTAACGGAGTAAAGTGTGTCAAATCCTTCCTTAACCAACAGAAGATACCACGTTCTCCTAGAATCTTCAAATTAGCACATGGCGTTCTTTGCATGCCTATCCCTCGTATTCATATCTCCAATGCACAAAAGGCCAAAAAGGCATAACCCATATTCCTAATATGTAGTAACAACGACGGCACCTTTACATGCTGCAAGAGAAAGTGGAAGCAATTGAACAAATAGATGAAGCAACTGAACAGACCATAGGAGCCGAGAGACGTGGCGACGAGGAGTAATGCTTCAACCACTTCACAGTCACCTCCTCATCTTCCTCTTTTGCATCGACCATCTCCTCCCCCTCCCCCTCCCCTTCCTCTTCCTTCTCTTCCTCCTCATGTTCATCTTCTGCCTCCTCTTCCTCCTCCTCTTCCTCATCTTCCTCTTCTATCTCCACCATCTCCTCCTTCTCTTCCTCCTCCCCCTCCTCTTCCTCTTCTGCCTCCATCTCCTCTTCATCTTCCTCTTCTGCCTTCATCTCCTCCCCCTCCCCCTCTGCCTCCACTTCCTCTTCCTCTACCTCCTCCTCTTCTACGGTGATCGCCCGTACCCAATCCACTGGGTCCGCCTCCTTCCCGCCTACCTCGATTGCCGGTACATCCTCCACTGGCGCCGCCTCCTTCCCGTAGACGATCGTGTCCGGTACCCTCTCCACTGGAGTTGCCTCCATTAGGTCGAGGGCGATCGCTGGCAGCCTGGCACTAACCTCTCCACTGGCGCCGCGTCCTTCCTATCAAGCTCGATTGCCGGTACCCCCTCCGCTAGCTGCTCCTCCTTCCCGGCGACCGCCGGTACGTCCTGCAGTGGCGCCTCCTCCCCGCACCCGCCACCGATTGCTGCCGCGATATGCCCTACCTCCGGCGAGGCTGCCAACTCGATAAAGACCTAAGTTGTAGACTCGAGTCCAACTCGATTTGAACCATTGCGATGCGTAGCGAGACGCGGACGGCTGCGGTCTGAGGTTTAGGTGGGGCCTACATGGCAGGGGTGGCTCGCGTTAGGTTTGCTCTGACAATCTGGAATAGATTCTTCGATAAAGACCTGTCTGGAATGCAGGGTTTTATGAAAACAGTTCAATTCTCGCAAAATATGTCAAAATTCCGACTGGTTGATTTGCATTGTGATTATGTTACAGCGAGGGATTTATGACCCGTTTGGAACACAGGAATTTTATAGAATTTTCATGTGAAACGGTTCAATTCTTGTAAGATTCTAGAAAATTTTTTGCATTTTAAACAAAGCCTTAGCGGTGATTTTGATGAGGTTCCGACTTAGCAATCAACATCGATAGCTCAGAGGAGGGTGATGGGCGGAGGTGGTCAGCAATGGTATAGGGGTTGGAGGCAACTAGGGCAATCAAATAGCTCGGTGGTACGATGATGAAGACTATCACAGGAGACGCTAACGCCGGCACTAGTACTTGCAAAAAGTTTTCAGTTTTTTTCTCCCCTAACATTTTCCCCACTCTCCGTGCTTCCGATGTAGGATGATTAATGGGTAGTAGGAAAACTGTATATAAAGTGTATAAATTACGTAAACATGTACCATAGTCACTTTTTCTTAACACAATGTCTGTATATTTTAGTGTTGGCCTGTGTGGAGGAAGATGTCAAAGCTACACTTCGATGCATGCAAATGTAGTCTACACTCTGTAGACAGCAGCAAAGGCAACAGGAGAGCAGCTCAAAAGCACAGTGAGACAGCCTTTGACGAGTCCAGACCCGTGCAACAACAGTAAAAGAATCCATATAGGGAATGGGAGCAAACATGCTTTCAACGGGGAAGACGGTAGACCATGCCTCCCGAAGCACAAAGCACGAGGCCCCAATTGCTTCTGGTGCTGGCCCAAGCTCTTGCACGTTGCAAGGCTGCACTGCTCCTGTCACATATGGACAAGCCACAAGAACCACCATGCATGTAACCCAAAGCTGCAGCCCTGCAAGCTAGCAAGTCCAAAGCAACAGACGTCGAAAATCCTCGGGATAGAGCAGATTTACGCCTCGTTGAATGATTCAGACTTCCCCAAATTGGTGATCAAAATGGCAATCAAATTGAGCAAGTGGAGCTAGCTGCAAACTGTAGGCACGGAGGGAAGGAGGAGGCTCACAAGTCACAATAGAATTATAGAAGAGCTCATTCAGGGGTGCAGAATTGAACAGAAGTTCAGAAGCAGCACCGAGACATTGGACACTATGGCTATGACCTTACTGGCTTACTGAACCAAATCCGATAAAGGGAGTTCAAGCTACTGTTGTTATGAGACAAATTAATGGCCTGTTTGCGGATGACAGCCAGCGGGGAGAACAAGAGGATGATTTTGATTTCAGCTCTCAGACCAATGATGCTTCCGTCGTTGCAACTTGCATGTGTTTACTGCCGTTGGCCATGCTCCTCTTCAAAGATTTTATCATATTTCTCTTTTGCTTAGGTCAAATCATTTGTGAGCAAATGATAAAGCCACATAATGACGTTAGAAGTATCGTCCCATCAGAAAAACCAAATGATAAAGCCAAATGATCAATAAAGTCATATTGAAATTAACAAGCAGATGCAATCCTACTTCAAAATTCAAATGCACAAATGACGTTAGAAGTATCGTCCCAGCAGAAAAACCAAAAAAAACATTAGGAGTATCGTGCAGGGGAAAGAATGCTTGGCAGCAACCATTGCCAAGTAGAACCACCCTTGGTTCTGGCTTATCAACATGGGTCTATTCTTTTTAGTTTTAGCTTATAGTTTTTTATTATGACTTATAGTTTGTAGTTTTTGAACAGTTCATAAAAAAGTACAGAGTAACAAAAACTTACGTGTGATTTTAACCGATATAAATAAAGTTGCTATAGTATATACTATAATCAACTTATAGATGCTACATTAAAAAGACACTCTGTTCAAACTAGTTAATATAGAAAAACCGAAAAGTAATTTTTAGAAACTGAAAAGAAGAGGCACAGTATTTAGTAATAAACCAAGATAACAACAATCCGAATCCCTAAAGACAGCTCCATCGCAAAAAGAGACTTGGCTGTCCAGGAGCATTTCTTTACACGAAACAGAGAGAGAAAACAGCATCCCTTGTGCTGTTGTGGTCAGTCAGTGTTTGCCACACAAAATGGCCCGACCTGTGCATCTTGGAACAAAACACTTATCATTAGCATATCATGGAAGGTAATGTAATACCACTAAATTGCAAAAGAGAGAGTAAAGGAAGGAAATAAGGGTTTTTGCCGTCAGACCCATCGGCTTCTAGAATGCCGAATAAGTAACACTCGCTGAGGTTCCCATACCACCCAGGGACGATTGGCACCGTCTAGAAAGTCGCAGAAAAGCAGCACTTTCAGATGTTCCCAGACCGTCCAGGGGCGGTCGGCACCGTCTCGCGTTGTGGGTTTTCGTCATTCGGCAGGAAATTCTATTCTTACCTATTACCGATTCACCTGCCGCAGTAGAAGAACACCAAATAGTATAGGGCTGCCTTTGGACCAAAAAGCCCCTAGTGCCATAACCAGCCAAGGCTAAAGAGGAAGGGCAAAAGTGGCATTTCACAGGGAGAGTGATGGCCATGCCTCTTAAGTAGACAAGCCACTTCACCCACCCCCCTTTCCAGCCACTCCCCATTTCATCACCTCTGCCATAGCCAGACCCAAGCCAAGCCAACCATTTACTTCTCACTCCCCCAGCCGAGAGAAAGAGAGCAGGCAGAGAGCAAGGGGGAGGGCAAGAAGAGAGGCGACCTGAAGGAACCCAGAAGGGCAAGCACGAGAGGACGGCATCGACGACGGCAGAGGCGGTCGACGGCCACCGAACCCACACCAAGCAACCCCCTTAAGTATGCCCACTTTCCCTCAACAACCCCAAGAGCAGAACCAAGCACCCTTGCGCTCGCGAGTAGAGGTTAAATCAAAGTGAGAGGAGGAGAGAGAGGGGGAGGACTGCCCTGATAGGAGTGGCCGGCCGGTGAAGAGCCGTGGCCGGCGAGCTCGAATCCGCGAAGGGGGAGAGATCGATGTCGGTGTAGGGGTTGGCACCCGGGCCAGGGGCAGCGCTGGGGGAGGTAGCGGCGCCGGCAGATCCGACGTTGGGCGGCCGCGCCAACTAAGCGACGGCGCCACGCGCCTTGCCGCGCACGCGCAAGGGGGGCCAGCGGATCCGGTCGAAGCTGGCCGAATCCGAGGACGAGTGAAGGGGGCGAGCAGGGGGGCCCACCGGCGGGGAGCCTGAGGCCAGCGAGCCAAGCTCGCCCGCGAGTCGTCGTGCCGCCCGGAGGAGCAAGGGCGCGGGCACACACAAGCGAGAGAGGGGGTGGGAGAAGAAAGGAGGGGGTCCGGCGGAGGAAGCTGTGGCCGGCGGCGAGCGCCGAGCAAGGCCACGCGCGGCCGCGCCGCCAGGGGTTCTCTCGGCCTTTTGGCCGAAAGAAATGAAAGGGAGATAGAGAGATCGGGTAAGAAGGAAAAAAAGAGAAAAGAAAAAAAGGGGGTTTTGGTACCCGCTTGACGGATCCGTGACCTCGGGCATTTTACGCTAGGATTGGGTTATGCGTGCAGAATCGTTGGCGTCCTTTTAATCTCTGATTTTGTTATGATATGTTAAATCAGATTAATTGCTTGTTCAGGTGGAGGTCCTGAGTTGACGACGTCTGCACGTCGCTTCGCTTCGCTTGGTTAACAGGCAAGTACCTGGTAGAGCGGTAGACTTAAAGGTTTATGAAAAATATGCGATGCTTACATGACGTGGTGGTGTTTATCTAGAAACGTGATGTTTAAATGATATGATGTTGCACGGTAAGTGATGGTAATGATGATGGAGTAAGGTGGGCCGTGACGCTTACCTGCTAATGATGTTAATGATGAGCATGGCATATGCATTTGTATTATGTGCACTCAAGAGTGAGGGCGGTGAGAAAGTCTCTAGCTATGAGTAAAGCTAGCGGACTAATCCGGAGTGCTCTTGAGTAAGACCTACTTCGGTAAGCCTCCACGGGAGTGGAGAGACCCCCGTGCCGAAATGGGTGGGCCCAAGATTATGGGTGAACATCGACAGGTGTTCAATCGGCAATACCGACATTCGCAATGTGATGAGCAAATGTGCATGTAGAGTAGAGTGGCATTGCATTGATGTTGTGATAACGTGGGAACATGAAAAATGCATGTGGATTACGTATGATCTATGTGAAACCATGAGAATGATGATATGAGCATGACACTGTACGCAGAATATGCTATAGTTGGATTCAGTTGATTTCTTATTGTGTTAGTATCTATCGTACTATTATGTACTTGCTAAGTATTTGGACTCACCTTTGCTTTGTTATTTTATTTCTAGGTGACTAATGAGGACGTCTTGCATGGGCGGGTGTAGCACATGAATAACTTCACGTACTTGTAGTACTCCACATATCAGCTTTTGTTAGTATGTGCAATTCCACCAGTAAGTTAGCATAGCATTAGGAAAAAGGTATGGTGTAAGTGCTCTGCTTTATAAGTAAGGTGGAATTTGCTTAAAATGATTAGCAGATGTTTTAGATATGATGTCGTAATGCAATGATGGTAGCACTCTAGGCCCAGTGGATGGGCGGGGTGTTACAGAAAATTAAGTTCCTCTATTCCAGACATACTTATAGAAGAGACACATACACCTTCCATTAATCCTTCACTGTCTACCGTAGAACGCAATCATCCTTCGCAGCCGCTCCTGCTTCTCAGCAGATTCCCAGAAGCGATGCTCCAGGAAGGAAGAATAACCCATGCTGGTCCCTCCGGGCATCACTTGCCTGTGAATTTCATACTCCCTCTGCAGACTCCTTTCGTATTCCCGGGCAAAGTAAGAGCAGTCACCTTCTCCGAGTGGATCAACAGTAGGTCTCTGTTGATACTCCCTCAGCGGTGGCTCTGGGATTCTGAACATTGGCCCTATAGTGCCCTGTCGACGAAAATAAGGAGCTCTGATTGTGCCATCAAAGTTGACTGGAAAATCTGGATGTTGCCTTTGAGCGACTCCGAGGGGGTAAGGCTCCAGATTTGTAGGCATGCGAGCTGTATGGACTGGTGGAGGAAAATGCAATGGAGGCCATGCTGTAACGGGTGGAAGCGGATGAAATGGCCCCCCGTCAGTTGTGCCAGGATGGACATTGCTGCCTCCAAGGGTTGAGATTGAACCAATCTTGTTGCCACACACATTCTTCAGCTTCTTTACGTTTCCGATGCAGAACTTGAAGGTGCAGCAAGCACCTAGAACGAAAGGTTGATCGCACTTTGCACCATCTCCTCTCTTTTGGTTATAACCGGGGTAGTCTTCTTTTTGAAAAGTAACTTTCTCAACCAGTATAAGAGAGGACTCAGCGGCTAGTTGCTCAATATCCCATCTGTCGTACGGTTGTCCTATCTTGTGGCTGACGTGGATTTCACCATAAGGCCGAAGAAGGTACCTTGAATTGTCAAAAAAACTCCTCACTAGGTCCTTATGCAAGCTACAGGTTAGAGCAAAAGATTATTAAGAAGTTAACTAAGAAACAGGAGGTCCAAAAACAGCATCTTGTTAAAGCATTATGTTTTGATAAGGTTATTGGTTTAACTAAATGCAATAAGAAACATATAACTACTTATGACCATTGTCAGACAAAAAAAATAGGACTCTTATGGTTAATCCTATCAATCTTACTTCATATGTATGGAAAACTTCTTACAAGTTAAAACAACAATTTCATGCTGGAATTCAAAATGACTTTCATTAGCAGAGAGTAGATTAGAGAAGCAACTAGCAAAAGCTACCATAAAGTGCTGCTCAAAGAGATATACACAAAGGTCTAGGAATCCAACAAAAAAAATGTTCTTAATTTATTCATCTTGCATTAAACGTTGGCACATGGGATATTTTTTTGGTTATATGATATGATATAAAGCAAAATGTCATCTTGCTTATATTGGATAGATTGCTATGATCTGTTGTCATGGCCATGGGCCACGCATGGCGCATAGAAGGCTAGCCGATCAGGATCTGGCTAGCTGATCCTCTTATCATTAGTTTCCTTCTTGTTAAGATTAGTTACCTTTTGTTAGGATTCTATTTTATCTTTTAATCCTCATATTCTTAAAGAAGCTCAAAATCCTGCAACGAGCGATGCAGTCTCCCCACAGCCCCACAGCCACCCGCCGACATCCGCCCTGGACTCGGCGGCCACCGTCTTGGTCGCGCCATCCCAGGCACCGGCCGCTAGCCCCAGTCCCCAGGCGCCAACCTCCCTCACGGTTGGGCGCTCGAAGCTGGAGCGATGGAGGGAGGTCTTTCCTCCCACCTCCCCTGTCGTATCCAGGCGTGCTTCCATTGCTTCATACCGCGACGTGCTCTTGTCGGCTGGCGCGGCTTCGGCGGTGTCGGAGCGGCAGCCTGCAGACCGCCGGCGCGCATGCCCAGACCGCTCCCCGGCCGACCGCGCGGAGCTTCCTCTTGGCCGAGGGGTGTCTCCAGGATCGACCGAGGAAGGCTGGTTCTTCACTTGGTTGACCTCTCTTAATCGATGCTGGACCGCCAACCGCCTGGCTCGTCGTGGTCTAGACCATCCCGAAAAATGCCCACTTTGTGATCAAGAGGAGAAAGATATCCAGCATCTGCTCACCACTTGTGTGTTCTCAAGAATAGTGTGGTTCACAGTTCTATCGAATGTTGGCATGCAACACCATGCTCCTGGGCCTACTGATTCTAATTTAATTGCTTGATGGCGCCAAGTTTTGCAGCAACTGGACAAACAGCACAAAAAGGGCTTTAATTCTCTAGTGTTGTTGGTGGTTTGGCGGATTTAGAAGCATAAGAATAGATGTGTTTTTGAGGGGGCCTCTCCTAACTCTAGTGCTTTAGTGCAGGACATTACCGATGAGGTAAAAATGTGGGGTATAGCCGGGGCCAAAGATCTTAGGCGTATTTGGTCCTAGTTTGTTGTTGTGAGTGGGTTGTAATTTGTTTTGCTGTTCCCGGCCCTTTAGGGTCTGTTTGAGTCTGTTTGACTCTTTTCCTTTTTAATATAATGATATGTAGCTCTCCTGCGTGTTCGAGAAAAAAAAATTATCTTCAATGTTTGGTTAGCTTGGTTGTTAGGAGTTGAACGCCATCTATATAAGAGGGCATCCCGTTGTTTATTGAGTTAAGCAAGAATTAAGAAACCAAACATCTCCTTCACGTCTCTCTATCTCCCTGCCAAAGGCTCATTCTTCCTGTCTTTTCGCTGCCTCTCAACCAATCTGTTGCTATTTCTTTAATTCCTACCCCAGCTACCCTCTCCTAAAATCAGTTCATAACATCTGTCATCTGTGTAACTTATCAAAAATGTTATTTATATTTATAGTAAGCATAAAGAGCAAGAGTGAGTTTCAAACAATGAAACTATGTGACGTGGCCTGTGGCCGTGGGAGAGCTCAAACTCAAATTTAGCAGTAAGCAACAGTGGCTACTGAGTAGAATAAAAATTGAAGGAAACTTCCTAGACATTTTATCCAATGTCACTTGTATCTGCGCATAGGTTCTCTAAAACAAAAACACCAAAAGGCATAACTCCTCATACACAGATGTAGCCTTAGGAATACTAAAGAAACTTGCTAAGACAAATTATGGTAGAATTTACAATCAATTCACACAAAAACAACAATAACTTTCTAAATCCAGGAACTGACCAAAACATAAACTGCGACAAAAATAACCAGAGCAAGAGAGTGCACATACTTGATCATATGCACCTGGTCCTCTTTTCCTTTGAACCCAGCATGAGGAAAATTAAAGACAATCCGATCGAACCATCTCATCTTCAGGTCAGTGTGAAGCTTCATTTTTTTCGCATTGACGCCATGCAAAACTGTGGTCCCCATTCTTTTCAGTTCCATTATATTTGATTCTGCTTTGCTGTACTTATCCTTCAAAATCGCTGTCCAAGAGGATTGCCCACAAGAAATACAGAGAAAATAGATAAATATAACTAACAATTATAAAAAAACCTCACTAAAAATATTATACCTTTGAGCTTATAAGGTAAGCAGGGGCAGCTCGATGCATACGGAGGCCATACGCCAGAATTAGGAATGAAGCAAATAGGAAACTTGGAAACTATTGAAAGATGGCAAATTTTCCTACAGAAACCGACAAGCAGTGGTGACTACATGGATCTAAATCAGGATATTTTTATGACATAGACTGGTAGTGTTTTTGCTGAATGTTAATGTTCTCATTGGTTCATTTCAGTTTCTTTTTCCAAGAGTATTTTTCTGGGTCCTAAAGCACTTACTGCTTTACCCTCGGGCCTCGGGTCACCCTTGACACAAAGAAAGTTGTTAAAAACGTAATAACGTGGATATAATATGCTGTGAGGTGCAAAATAGTATGAAAGTAGAGAGAGGTTACTGCAAAGTCCACAGAGCCGATCAGCAAAACAGATCAACGGATCTCAGTGTCAATAGATAAAACTAACAAAACCTAGGTCCATTCAGCTGTACCACCAACAAGGTTCATAAACACACAGTGTACTCATCCAATTTACATTGCTCAGGTTCCAGCAATGCAAAATGCCGAAAAAAAGAAGAAATAGCAAAAATGCTTGTTCAATCCACGTGTTCCTTCCATAACATACAATTTCTAGCAGTAAGAAACAATACATCACACGAATAGGACTTTTTTTCTTCAAAAGTAGTTTCACTGTTTCAGTGAGATCACACAAATCCTTAACAAAATCAATAATGTTCCAATGTATATATTAAATTACTTCCACCTCGTTTTGTAGTATATGTTGCGTTAGCTCTTTTATCACTGCAACGTGTAGCCATTTTGAGATAACCTTGATCTTAACGAAGTAAATCCTTCTTTAACCAACAGAAGGTACCAAATTCTCCTAGAATCCTCAAATAAACACATGGCATTCTTGTATGTACACCATCCCTCCATGGTTCCATTTATTCCCCATATCCAAGGCACGAAAATCCAAATAGGATCATCCAAATTAGTACTAGCATGTAACAAAAACTGCACCTTTAGTCCTGTATATTACGAGCACTGAGCAGCAAGAGAAAGCGGAAAGGATCGAACCGTAGGAATCTAGGGATGTCGCGACGAGGTTCTCGCCGGAGCCGAAGGCGATGGCGAGCGCCCGCGAGAACGAGAAGTCCCCGTCGCCGATGATCAGTATACTTTGCATCGAGGAGTAATGCTTCAGCCACTTCACCCCCTCCTCCTCCTCCTCCGCCTCATCATTCGCCAACGCGGCAATCGCCTGCACCCCCTCCACCACCGGTGCCTCACCATTCCCGCCGACGGCGGTGACAACCGGAACCCCTTGCGCTGACGCCGCGCCCTTCCCGTCGAGGGCGATCACCGGAACCCCCTCCGCGTCCTTCACGTCCACCGCAACATCTTCCTCCAGTGGCGCCTTGTCCCCGCCCCCGCCGCCCGTCGCCGCATTCCCCTCCCCCGGCGAGAGCGAGGCGACCGCCATGCGCGTGCTTGTGTGCTGTGTGACGAAGCGTGTTGGACTCGAGTCCAGCTCGAATCAAACCGTTCCGTTCCAGCGAGGAAGACGCGAACCGAACGGCCGCGGCTACTTTGACCTATGGAAGAAAACTTGCGGGCGTAGGTGAGTGGGGCCTACATGGGAGGGAGACTAAGGGCTGCATCGCGTTGGGTTTTGCTCTGGCACGACACGAGATCCTGGGCTGGATTCTTCGTTAGGGCATGCGAAATATGATACTAAGGCCATGTTTAATGTAGCTACTTTTAATTTAAAATTTTAAATTTTAACTATTTACGATAGAGATTACGAAGTAAGAGATACTTATTTACGATTTTGGATGGTACAAATGTTAGGTTTTTAACGTGTACTACAATTAATTTATAGATTTCGTCTAAAAAACACTATGTTTAAAAGTTATATATTGTAGTAAAAACTAAAAGCTAATTTCAAAAGTCAGAAAAAACAGACCCTAAGAAGGGTAAGAACATTTTGACATCTTAGACTCCATCTAGTCATTAGGGAGAGGAAGCGCCGATCTTGTCATCGGAGAAGGTGGAGGGAGCTAAGCTAAAAAAAACTTGAATTCGTATAATGTAGGACATGTTCTTTTCAGTTTCTTAAAATGGTTTTTGGTTTTTGCTATAGTACCTAACTTTCAAACGGAGTATTTTTTTAGATGGAGTCTACAAGTTAATAATAGTACATGTTAAAAACCTAACATTTGTACCATCCAAAATCGCAAACAAGTATTTTTCTCTTCGTAATCTCTGTCGTAAATAGTTAAAATTCAAAATTTTCAACCAAAAATTATAAGCCGCAGCTAAAAAGAATAGACCGTAAAGGGTCGAGTCCAATAGCCGGGCTAAGCAAGCTGACCCCACCTGTCAAGCCCCCTGGAGGCATCGCCTCAATCCGTGCCGCTGCTGGCTAGCGCAGAAGGCTCAGAGCAATGGCTGACCTCGACTAATGCATTTTTACTCCGTTAAGTTCAAGGTCGTTGGCGGCGAGGCATTACTGTAAAATGCATCAAATACAACATGCTTTGTCATGAAATTTTAAAAATCATGCACGGATAAGTATAATTCTCTCAGGATTTCTACAGAGAAGTATAATTTTAGAAATATTTTGAATTTTTGAGAGAAAATGTTTTCTTTTTTGAAATATGTAGGTTTTGGTGTTATTGTTTGCTCTTGCGAATATGCAATCTTAGCAGGAGTGGAAGAGAGCAGGGACTCGGAATTTGGCAACATATCAACGCGTCCGTTTATGCTCATGTGTCATGTATCGACATTCAACCTCAGATTCCTAGGACTTAGGTTCTATAGGATTAGGGCACTCTCAACTGAGCTTGATACTATGGCCATGTCATGTCAGCTTTTTGATGAGGTGGAACAGAGAGAGAGCTTAAAACTCATGCAAATATCAACGCTCTTTAGCAAATCAAGAAATTAGTATAGAGCAGATGATGCATGGGGAGGTTGATACCAAATTCGTCGGCCCATTTGATCATTAGTTGTGAGATTCATACAATGATTAAATCATAGTGGGGATCCTCTGGTATCAAGCTTTAGTATCAAACCACTAGGGTGATTGCTACTAAAAATCTGTCTAAACACTCTCTCCTCTAATATCAAGTAATAATATCAAATCATCGTGAGTACCCTTCTGCTCCTGGACCTCGGAGAAAGCGCTTGCATTTCTCATTACCACGATGCTGTTCACGCATTGTCCATATCCCATACGTTCTTCATACGTTACACAGCTGCTAGTCATCTACACGGTGATGGATGTCTCATCAGCAGCTAGACGTGTTGTCACAGTTTTCATAAAATATAAATCGTCAACATTGGTCATAGCACATCAAGCAGCATGAGTTTTCTCTTTCATTTTCCTGGCTGGGGAATGCAATGGGCGCTCTTGGTCTATCTATGGAAGAAGATCTGAAAGCTGCACTTGGTTGGATAGATGTGGGCGAAACAGCGAAGGCGGCAGCCGGCAGGCAGAGTGGGATGGCCGGGTTCCATTCCGGTGAACAGAACGGAATAGAGAGTGCTGCGTTCCTTTTTCGCTCCAGATTCCGGCTGTTTCGCCCGGGTCGTGCGTCTTGGCTACATGCGTGCCGGCCACAATAAATGACCGCAGCTAGGGCCAAAGATTTCCCAAAGCTGGCGCGGCAGACGAAGCATCGCTTTGTTGAAGAAGCGAACGGCTGCACTACGCATGCATTTATACCTTCATTTCCCGCCTTAGCCAATTTTGTTTTCGTTTTTTCCCATTCAGGTTGAAAAGGCACTCCTCAGTCTCTGAACTCTTTTCTATAGCCAGCAATGTTAATATACATCGAGTGTTATATAATTTTCATTGTGTATTTTATGCTCCGGAACGATACGCCGGAATAGACCGGTACTGAAATCCAACCACCAAACCGGAATGGTCACTGGAACAGAATTGGTACCTTTGGGCAAAGCAGCTCAAAAGCCTCAAACTTGCCTCGAATTACAGCGAGAGACAACCTTTGACGATGCCACTGCAGCAACTAGCAGCCCCAAGCGCCCAAGTAAGCTCCCTTTCTTTTCAGTTTACGGTTTATTGTTTCCTCTTAATAAACAAAAGGGACAACTTCTTCCGATTTTTCAAAGTAGCTTATCGGGACATTCTTTTTAAAGCGGTTTATCAATATTCGATTTATTCACATAAATACTCATGTTAAAATCAAATACCATCAATCGCAGGCAAAAAAACCCACCCTAACAAACAAAAGAGGAATCCATATAGGGAATGGGGGAAATGCTTTCCAAGGAAACATGGTACACCTTGCTTCTGCAAGCGGTAGTACTATGGCACTGAAACAACCGCTTGCAAGGCTGCATTTGCTATCACTGTTGTACAGGAATTGCCTAATGATTCATATACTAATATCTTTTTTGAAGATGTACAGGAATTACATGAAATAACCGGTGCCACAGCAGGTGCTGAAAGCACTGCGCCTTTGGCCCACGAACCAGCGTTCCCGGACCAATCCGTGGGCGACAAGCCTCACACCGCCCGGGCGACCGACATCGACATCCCACCACCATCGCCCGATCGGACCCAATCCGTGACCGCCACGTCGACTGTAGTCACGACTCCATCTTCTGTATGTCCGACGCTTGCAGGGACAGGGGGGATAGAGGTGACACAGGAGACAGATCCAGCGTCTGCGCGTGATGCTCCTACGACATCTCTAGCTCGAGTACCAGTGCATGCAGCGACTCCTACACCAGAAGCTCCCACACGCGTGCAGACACGACTCCAGCATGGTATTCGAAAACCAAAGGTATACACAGATGGCACTGTACGTTATGGTTGTCTTACATCTTCTGGTAGTGAACCACACAGTGTTAGTGAAGCTTTATGTGATGAGAATTGGAAGAATGCTATGGATATTGAATATGATGCTCTCATGAAAAATAAAACCTGGCACTAGTTCCACCTCAGAAAGAAAGAAATATTATAGATTGTAAGTGGGTATACAAGATTAAACGTAAGGCTGATAGAAGCTTAGATAGATATAAAGCTCGCTTAGTCGCAAAAGGCTTTAAGCAAAGATATGGTGTAGATTATGAAGACACCTTTAGTCCTATTGTTAAAGCTACTACCATCAGAATTATCTTGTCTATTGCTATCTCAAGAAATTAGAGTTTGAGGCAACTAGATGTCCAAAATGCCTTTTTACATGGCCATTTAGAAGAAGAAATGTATATGAGGCAGCCCCCAGGATATGAAGATAAAATTGTGCCAGACTATGTAAGTTAGATAAAGCTCTTTATGGCTTAAAACAAGCACCACATGCCTGGTATTCTTGGCTAAGTGCCAAGCTACATGATCTTGGTTTTAGAGCTTCAAAGGCAGACACATCTCTATTTTATTTTAGTAAAGATAATGTCACCGTTTTTGTGTTGATATATGTTGATGATATAATTGTGGCAAGTTCGACACATGAGGCAATGACAGGCTTGCTGTGCAATCTAAAGCAAGACTTTGCATTGAAGGATCTTGGGGACTTACATTATTTCTTGGGTATAAAAGTGAACAAGGTACGAGATGGAATTGTTCTAACTCAAGATAAGTATGCCTCAGATTTGCTTAAAAGAGTCAGTATGTCTGATTGTAAGCCTGTCAGTACTCCTCTTTCAACTAGTGAAAAATTGTTTGTCTTTGATGGTACGCCACTTGGTTCTAATGATGCAACTCAATACAGAAGTATTGTTGGTGCCTTACAGTATTTGACTCTTACTAGACCTGATATCGCCTTCTCAGTAAATAAAGTATGTCAATTCTTACATGCTCCAAGAACAACACACTGGGCTGCAGTGAAAAGGATACTGAGATATCTGAAACAGTGTACAAAAGTTGGATTGAAAATTTGCAAGTCAAAGTCTTTACTTGTCAGTGCCTTTTCAGATGCAGACTGGGCAGGATCTCTAGATGACAGAAGATCTACTGGGGGTTTTGCTATTTTTCTAGGATCAAACTTGGTCTCATGGAGTGCACGCAAGCAAGCAACTATTTCAAGGTCTAGCACAGAAGCAGAATACAAGGCTATTGCCAATGCTACTGTCGAAGTAATGTGGATACAAACTTTGTTGTTAGAACTTGGTATACAATGTCCATCAGCTGCTAAATTATGGTGTGATAATATTGGTGCAAAATATCTTTCTACTAATCATGTGTTTCACGCTCGAACCAAACACATAGAAGTTGATTATCATTTTGTGAGAGAAAGAGTGTCCAAGAAATTACTTGAGGTTGATTTTATTCGCTCTGAAGATCAAGTTGCAGATGGATTTACCAAACCACTACCTGTGAAGAAGTTAGGAAATTTTAAACACAATCTCAACCTAGCACGGTTGTACAAACAGGATCTCATCGATTGTAATTGGAGTTGGTTTCCTAAGGAGAAAGATCTGGCCGGTAGTTTGCTTTGGTAGTTGTAAAAATAGAAGGTTTTGGATATGCATGTAAATCAGGATCGGTATTGGCCAAATCTTTCTCCTATTGTCGCCCATGTAAACCTGCCACACGAGGGGCTATTCCTCGTCTGTATTAACACGAAGACGCGGCCTCTACGGAGGTAGGAACGCTTATCTATTCTCTTCCGCTCCTCTAAATTTCCTTCATACTCAAGTCGGAGCAATGCATAAGCAGAATATTCGCAATCATTCCCTATGAGGCAATATCTAGCATCAAAAAGTAAGACATGAACTGGACTAGTCTTTCTTTTAGTTGGCATCAGTAGAATTCTCCAACTCCTAAGAAGCCTATTTCCAAGAACCCAAGAACAAAGAACAGAAGCAAATAAACAACGAAAGATATTCTTTCTTTTAATTGGCATCAGTAGAAATTCTCCAACCCCTAAGAAGCCTATTTCCAAGAATCCAATAACAAAGAGCACAAGCAAATAAACAACGAAGATAGTTCTTTCTTTTAACTGGCATCAGTAGACATTCTCCAACTACTAAAAAGCCTATTTCCAAGGATCCAAGAACAAAGAACGCAAGCAAATAGACAACCAAGGATAATTCATCAATCAATGAAGAGCATTCTTGTGTGATCCCAATTGGGCCAATTCCCTCCCCCCGTTTATTTTCACAGCTCCAATAATACACCATCTACGTAATGTTGTGCCAAAAAGCTGTTCTTTACAAGAGGGATGAGAATTTGGAGAAATGAAATGTACCGAAGGAGTCGAGAGAAGTGGCGACCAGGTTGGCACCGGAGCCGAAGCCTGTGGCGAGCGCCAGAGAGAACGAAAAGTCGCCGTCGCCGATAAGCAGCATGCTCTGAGTCCACGAGTAGTGTCCCAACCACTTCACCTCATCCTCTTCCACGCCCTGCTCTTCCTTCTCATCAAGCACGCTCGCCGGGAAGCGCTCCGCCTCCTCTTGCTTCCCGTTGGCGACGGCGGCGGGGGAACCCTCTGGCGGTGGAATCTGCTCCCCTCGTCCGCCTCCGCTCGCCGCCTTGGCGTTCTCCCTATCCAGCGAGGCCCCATCTATGCGCGCCTCCTCCTCCGGTGACCTCTTCGGTGAGCGGTGGTGCGGCGGTCAAGTGGCAAAAGCGAGAAGCGATTCAAATGTTTGCGCGAAGCTAGGAGATGAGATGGCGGTTACCTTTTCGCAACAGAAGGTAGGCTCCGTATGCTCTTCCGGGGCCCACCTGGCAGTGTGAGTTGTTAGTTGGGGTGCAACAAGACACGTTGCCTTTAGCAGCTTACTTTCGATTTGAAATTTGAACATCCGAAACGGTCGCTCTTGCGTTGACTTTTCTTCACTAGGTTTGCTTAGAAAGATGTATCTGGAGCAGAAGATTAGGCCTAGTATGCTCCACAAGACCATGGTTCGTTTTTTTTGCTTTTGGTTTTTCACTTTTTATTTTTTTTTAAGTCAAAATAAACGACATGACTTCTTAAAGCAGATTTTATAAAAGACTTCTCGAATCTAAAATCATATAGACCATTCATATCAATATCTCTACTATGTACTGTTATTTAAAAAAAAATACAGGCAAAAATCATCCACCGCTACTCATGCTACTCAAAAGAACAGAATCTATAACCCATCTAAATCCTAAATGGGCTAATAGTATCATAATTTTTAGACCCATGAAGTAGTAGCAATGCCGTCCCAGAAATGTTATGCCCATGAAGTACATACAGTTCACCCAGCCCATAAAATGTCAGACCCAGGAGTAGAAGCTCAAATTGCCGTCTTTACGGCCTGGTAAGTCATAAGATTCGGCCCGTACCACTTGACAAGCACCGTGCCAAGAGTGACGACGACAAGCGTGTCAGCACGACCATGCATCGCTCTTCTCACGAAAAGTGAAAACACATCATTTGCAAAGAGGCGACGATCTCGTCCCGTCGGCGTGAAATGGACGCGCGAACTGCAACAGAGAGAAGTGCATTAGTCCCCATCTCATAAACTAATCATTGCTCTTATTGTTTTTAATTTTTCAATTAGCTTTTAACTTTAAATTTTTTAATAATTATTATTTATTAAATTAATAAATTGTAATAAAAAATTATAAGCTGCAACATAAAAAAGGCCTCATTAGCAAGCAAGTAAATTCCATTTCCATCCAGCGAGCGAGTGCTCCAGTGAGGGTGATCGAATAGCGATGACTTTTGGCTTTTATGAAAAACATCATGTGTATTTGAAAAACATCAGAGCGAGTTAGTGGATAGTGTAGTGAATAGTGAAAAAAAGGCTAAAGCTAGAAGCTGAAGCTTTTAGAAGCCGTTCCGATCACCCCCTCAATTCGGAAAGAATGCATTGCTTGCTCGGTTGCTCCTGTGCTTACGGCCTATCGATGTTGTACTTCCCCAGTGATCAATCAGAATGGCCAGATTCGTACTGCCGATTTGCTCCGAGTAAGTACATGACATTAATGGATGCTCGAAATCTGAACAGCTTATTAAGGTAGCATTCAGAATAACGATGATTTATAACTTTTTTATTGTAGTTAGCTATTTTTTTACTGTAACTGAATTAGTTTATTTGATATAATTAAATTTTAAAAAAATAAAAATAAAAAATATGTTAGACCATCACAGATAATACAAAGGAATACAAAAAAATAAAACACAAAAAAAAAACCAAAAACAGAAAAACAGAAAAAAAACAAAATAGTAAATAGTAAAAAAAGCGGAAGCTGACTGCTCACCGCTGAGAAAAGCTGAGCTGAGCGGTAAACTTGTAGCCCGCCTAGTTGGGTCAAAAAAAGATAATTTATGATTGAATTTATATTGTATTTGATGGTGACTTATTTGATATAATTAAATTTAAAAATAAAAAAATATGTTAGCATGTTACGTATAATATAAATGAATATAAAAAACTTAAAAAATCAAAAATAATAAAAATTAGAAACTTAAGCTGAATGAACGGCTTGCTGATGGCAAAATGGCATGCTTAGGTTAATGTACAAGGGGCAGAATACAGCTAAGTACAACATTACTTACACGTCCTTAACTAATCAACAAATTGCAGCTACTACTTTCACTAGTACGCGCTGGTTTACTAGGCTCACTACACTTCAAAAATTTGCGTCCGTCAGGCAGAGTAGTCCGAGACGGCGAAGGAGCAGCTCGACGAGGTGGTCCCCCTCGAGTGCGCGCCCCGCAACGGCGACACCGGCTCGGCGGCCGTATGCGCAGCAGCAGGCAACGCGGACGACGGCTGCTGCTTCGCGCTGCCCACGGCCGCGGGGCGCCTGATCTCCTTGAGCAGCGCCACGACGTCCTTCATCGCGGGCCTGTCGTCCGCGCGGCGCGCGACGCACAGCGCCGCCACCGAGAGCACCTGCCGCATCTCGTGCATGTCCTCCTCCGCGCTCCCCTTGACGAGACGCGCGTCCAGGAGCTCCGGCACGTCGTCGCGCTTCGCCTGCAGGTGCTCCCGCACCCACTGCACCAGGTGCGCCCCGCCCGGCAGCGTCGGGTCCAGCGGGTGCCGCCCCGTCAGGATCTCCAGCAACACCACGCCGAAACTATACACATCGCTCTTCTCGTTGATCCGCTGCATCGACGCGTACTCTGCATACGCAAAAAACAATAAAATGTCAGAAAATTTTCTTAAAATGTAGCAATGAACTAATGATAGAATTATGAAGTGCGCGGAAGGAGTGACGAAATTTTGACCTGGTGCGATGTAGCCATACGAGCCGGCGATGCGCGGCGGCTTGGAGGTCGCGCCGGACAGGACGCGGGCGAGACCGAAGTCCGCGAGGTACGGCTCGTACGCCGGACCGAGCAGCACGTTCATGGTCTTGATGTCGCCGTGCAGGATGGCCGGCACGCAGTCGTGGTGCAGGTACGCCACGGCGTGGGCGACGCCGAGCGCGACGTCGTAGCGCGAGCCCCACTCGGACGCGGGCGCGCCCTTGGCGACGCCGCCTTGGAGGAGGTCGCTGAGGCTGCCGTTGGGCAGGTAGCTGTAGAACAGCAGCTGGGTGCTGCCGTTCGCGGCCCACCCGAGGAGCCGAACGATGTTGCGGTGGCGGATGGAGCCCAGCGCCGCGATCTCGCTGCGGAACAAGGCGGTGGTCGTCTCGTCCGACGACCACATCTTCTTGACGGCAAGGGTGTAGCCGTTGGGGGTGTCCACCTTGTACACCACCCCCGAGCAGCCGGTCCCTATCACGTTCGCCGACGTCAGCCCGCGCAGCACGTCGTCCATGGAGATGTCGAGCTTCTGGTACAGCGTGACCTCCCACGTGCCGTCGCCGTGGATGATACTCCCGCCGCCGCCGCGACGCGTGCGGGCGAGCATGTAGGTGGCGGACACCAGGAGCAGCGCGCTGACAGCCGCTAGGATGGACATGGCTACCTTCAATGCCGAGATGGCCCCGCGCCGGGAGGACTCGTCAGAGCCATCGCCAACGACGAGGTGGCGGTTGCCGGCGAGGTCGCTGAGGGGCAGCTTCTGGAAGAATGGTGTGTCCGGGAGCTTGCCGGAGAAGGCGTTGTAGGACATGTTGAGCGTGACGAGGTTCTGCAGCGCCGCGAGTGGATCAAGGCTCCCGGACAGCTCGTTGTGCGACAGGTCGAGGCTGCCGAGCTTGTCAAGGCCGGCGAACTGCGACGGTATCTTCCCGGAGAACCGATTGCAGCTAAGGTTAAGCGAAATCTCCAATGATGGAAGCATCCCGAGCTCCGCAGGGATGCTGCCGGAGAACGCGTTGTCGCCGAGGTCCAACAATTGGAGCTTCTTGCAAGAACCGAGCTCCGGTGGTATGACGCCGGTCAGCCGGTTCTTTCCCAAGTAAAGCTTCGTCAACTCCAGCATCGACCCAATGCTGGAGCTCAACGGCCCAGCCAGCTGGTTGTCGGAGACGTCAATGAGCTGAAGGCTGCGCGGCAACGCGTCCGGCAATGCGCTGGACAGAGCATTGGAGTGCAGGTCGAGGAACTCGAGGCTGCCGCACCCCGAAATGGCCGCAGGCACCGGGCCGACGAGGTGGTTGCTGCTCATGTCAAGGAAGTTGAGGTTCCTGAGGTTGCCTATCTCGGCGGGTATCGTGCCGGAGAGCCGGTTGCCGTTGAGCCGGAGCCGATAGAGATTGGTACAGTTGCCGATGTCCGGCGGTATGAACCCGGACAACTCGTTGTTCAGCAACAGCAACTTGGTCAAGTTCTGCAGGCCGAACAGCTCCTTCGGGATTGGGCCGGTGAGGTTGTTGTACGACAGGTCGACCGACTGCAGGCTCGGGCACTCGGCGAGGCTCGCCGGCACGGCGCCGGTGAGCCCGTTCTTCCACGCGTAGAACAGCGTGAGGTTGCGCAACCTCGGGAAGTCGATGCGGATCTCCCCCGACAGCGCGTTGTTGTCGACCTCGATGTCCATCAGCGACGTGCAGTTGGAGAGCTCCGGTGGGATGGGGCCGGTGAGCTGGTTCGTGCTCAGCTGCAGCTGCTGGAGATTTGGTAGCCCGCCCAAACTGGCCGGTATGCTGCCGGTAAGAGAATTCAGCGACAGGTCGATCATTGTGAGCTCCTTGCACTGCCCGAGTTCCGGGGGTATAGCGCCGACGAGCTGGTTCTGCCACAGGAGCAGCGTTTGCAGCTTCCGGAGCCGGCCGAGCTGCGCCGGTATCGGTCCGGACAGAGAATTCTGGTAAAGGTACAGGCTGGTGAGCTCGGTGCAGTTGACGATGGACTCCGGGATCCGGCCGGAGAGCAATGTGGTGTAGATGGCAATGGTCTGGATCTTCTTGAGCTGCCCGATCGTCTCCGGGAGGCTCCCCGAGACGCCGGTCTCCGCGAGGCCGAGCATGGTGAGGTCGCTGCAGCCGCCGATCTCCGGCGGCAACGGGCCCTTCAGCCCCTGGTTCCCGCCGGCGCGGAGCACCTGCAGCTTCTTCAAATTGCCAATGCTCGCCGGTATCAGCCCGCTCAGCTCGTTGTCGTAGAGTGTGAGGTACGTCAGGCTCGTGAGGTTGCCTATGTCGTCGGGGATGGCGCCTCGCAAGGAGTTGGAGTTGAGCGCCAGCGACTCGAGCTTCGCGAGCCGGCACAGCTCGGCCGGGATCGCGCCCGTGAGCTGGTTCTTGCTGAGGTCAACGGTGGACAGCTCGCCGTATCCGCCGATCTCCCCGGGATCGCGCCGGTGAGGTTCGTACCGGAGAGCACCAGCGTCCTCAGCGACGACGCCAACGGCTGCAGGTTCGCCGGCAGCGGGCCCTGCAGGTCGACCGACGTGATGCTCAGCCCGACGACGTCGCCGCGCGCATCGCACGACACGCCGAACCACCGGCACGGGCTCGCGTCCGAGGCCTTCCACGACTCCAGCGGGCCGCCCGTCGGCCTCAGCGACTTCTTCCATTGGAGAAGAGCCAAGCCCTGCTCATTGACGCAGTGGCACGGCAAAATCAGCAGCGCGCATGCGACGGAGACAAGAAGCGCAAGCCTCGCTGCAATGGCGCAGAAGCGCGGCGGCATTGGCGCCCGCCTCGGTGGTGAGGTGAGGTAGGTGAGGCGAGGCGAGGAGGGCAATGCGATGGAACGATGGCTTGGTGATGTGATGTGGCACCTCTTGCTAGCGTTGGGATTGTAGAGGGGGATACCCCATGATTTGTTTATACAAGAAAAGTATAGGAGACAAGGAGATCTGGATCCAAATGAGCACTAAGCAGCTAATGGCTACTGCTGTTTATTTTAACAAAGAACAGATTTGGTTGTTGCAGTGTTGTGTGTACCAAGTGCAGGACTGATCTGATCTAGGCTTGAGCAACAAAAAAAATGTTCTTCAGCAACAAAAAAAAATGTTCTTCAAGTTTTTAATCAGAGAAAGGATAATGGATGCAGTTTTCTTAAGTGGTGGGAAGCTGAAAGGAAGGTGGTGGCATGCATTGGGTGTGGTTGCTAACTTGCTGCTGCCATCATCAGCGTATGTTTATCCCTAGTTGCTGTACTTATTATTGCTGCCATTCAGCGTCCCTGAATTGTTAATTGCTCTTGCTGTCTTTGGAGGTGAAACATCTCTTCTTTCTCGTGTTCTGTGAAAACAGATTACTAATTCTCTCGGTAATCCAACTTTTATCCACTGTTAGATGGAAGAGCATTTTCAGTGTCACTTAAACTTTGTTCCTTTGTACTGCATTTATACAGGAGTTGACAGTGCCTGTTACTACAGGTGTTTGTTTACTGTTCTTTTGGCATGCATGCTCCTTTTCTAGATGTACCTTCTAAATGTTTCTGATGGTCTGCAGTGCTGCTTTACGGCCACCTCTTGGCAAGATCGAAGTACTCTTCTGCAGATCTGCTCCTTTACAGTGACATAAGGTTAGTACAGTTGTACAACTGTCAAAATTGCATCTCGAATTGTATTATTGCCCAATTACTACCAACCCACAAGGACACAGCTACTACTACTTCTTGCAGGTGAAACATACTCCTACTTCTTTTCTTGTCAATTCAACATTCTAGTTGTCATGTTCCCATTTGCGTTTCCATCATGAAGTATGTCTTTCTGTTACCTGTATTCATCTTTATCTGCAGTTTTGACAGATCTGCAAAAATTACGCTCTTCATTAGTTGCCTGGAATAATTTCAAGTATCTTCTGAAACACTTATGCTGTAACTTTTCATGAAGGTATCAATATGATGTGGGTTTCTCAATTCTAAAACCTATGATAATTTAGTTGTAAACTACCCCCCTTTTCACATGTACTAGAACTTCATGTTATGAAGGTGCATAGTCATAATACAATGCTTCTTTTAGTTATTGTCCACCAATCAATGCGTTGAGCTCAAATTACTCTTTCTGCAGCTTCCTAATAGGTGGTGTTTTGTGGAGTTCAGAAAGCATGTTCACGTCACATGCCCAAGTTTCTGAAAAGAACACTAGGATACAAGAACTGGCAAATCCTAAGTACTTCCTGTGAACTCATCATGGGCATCAGAGAGAAGCTTGTTGGTTAAAGCAAAGAAGACAGGGAATAAGATAGGAATCTTAGGGTGCACATGGCAGCAAAAGGTGCGAAGGTTAGTACCATGCCCCTAAAAAAATAGCAACTTACCCATGTGAATAGGTGGCAAACCACTGGAAAGTAACCGAAAAGATCAGATGCGAGCTGATTAGAAGTAAGAAAAATAGCAAGAACATGTACATGTCTTTGAGTGCCAGACAACGAGGAACAAGATGTTAAGATAGCATTTCTTCATTTTAATCCTTTCTACCTATTGTAAAAAAAATCCCCCCTCTTGTTATTAGTTAAATCGATCGATCGATCTCGACTTAGCATCATCACTACAATTGGTAGATCCCTGTGGGGTTTGGGTGATACCATTTCAACATCAAACTTACAACTTTTAAAAACAATCGACATCAAACTTACAGCTTTTTAAAGTGCAAAGCACAATCCTTGAGAAAGAAGTGCTTATTCCCACTTGCGTGGTGGATTCGATTATTTCACCACGGTTCCTACTTTGTGGTTTCAGTTATTTGAACCAAAATCCAATAATTTCGATTGTTTCACCGACCAAAATTTTGTTGATTCAAACCAAATGCTCAGAAACCTTGCCACAAATTAACGGTTTCGAGCTGCGAAACTTGAATTGCTATAGACTAACCTAATGATATTGTCTATGACCCATTACCTCGTATCAGTAAACTTGTTTTGAAGTTAAGTCAACTATGCCAGATTAACTTTGTGTTAGTACTAATGCAAAGTAAAACAAATAAAAAAAATCACACTAATCGACCATCACTTGCACCTAACATGATGCTAGAACGCGGTCACACGGGTGATGATGGACGGACTAGGAGACATGATAGGTGTCACACATGGTTGATAATGTTTGAGTAGTATGCGATGGTAACATCACGGGAATATGAGGAGGATTTGGATTTGGATTCGGATTCAGATCCCATCAAGGGTTTGAGGACAAGATGGAGGCATGGAGTACATGGTTAGGTTTAGGTGGACTTATCGTGCGATTAACTAAGATAAACCTGTACCTTTCTCGAGCTGTGATGCAGTTCTTTCACAGCTAATTCTTCCGTTAGTTCTCTGACATTAGGACATTTCTCAGGACTGCTTGATGCCAAGATCTGATCATATGCCTTCTGTTTCCTTCAATAAAAGAATGGTAGTCCTGATTTTTTACAAAAATTCCGTCAAACTTTGCGAGGATAGATCCAATTGGAAAATACCTCTAGGTGCGTTGTCAAAAGGTAATTAGAATTAATGGTCGGTTAAGAACATTCCGTCACCGAAAGGTTGAAATAGTTAAACAATGCTGCAGAAAGGATGCACTTTTTTTACTTCTCAGTTCTCACATTTAATCATTTCCTGCTTAAAAAGAGTAGTGACTATGGAATGCTATAAGTAGCCATCAAGATTTCGAAGCATCTAGCTAGTACATCATAACAGGTGCATTCTTTTTGGATGTTGCTTGTGCCTTTTGGTCCTAGTGCGAACGTTTGTACAAATGAACCGAAAGTCTATAAGTCGGTAAGTCACTTCTAAAAGGCTATCCTAATAAACCGCTTTAAAACGACGATGGAGAAATTGTTCCATTTACTTGTTCGAGGGAAACCATAAGCTGAAATGTTGGGATCACATTCTCCAAAATCAGAACAGCTAAAACATTGCTACACAAGTGATACAGGGTCGCCCGATCTTCTCTACGTACGATTAGATACTCACGGGAGTCTTAATAAATCGTAGTGATCCTCTAATGCTAGTACAAGGGACGAACACTCTTTAATCTATAAAAACATACTTCCGTCGATTTCATCGACTATCAAGCGAAGATCTATCATATATAGCGGAAAGACTGAACAATCTTGATTGAGAAACACACCTAATTCTCTATAGAATTTTGGCAACCAAAAAGAACACGAACAAAAACTTTAGTAAATTGATTTTTATTAAAAGGTGGTCTATCCTCAGGAGAGGGGCGACGGCTACCTTTATAGGTGCGCACCCTCCCTTGCGCCCACATGTTGGGCCACACGTCCACATATGGGCTTAGGGTTTTTCCACATGCACACACACGATCTAAGGCTTTATTCGATTTAATTGGCCTATTCGTTTATAAGTTGGACTAAGTTCACGAAATAAAAAATATAGGTTCACAAAAAAATATAAACATTTGTATTCTCTCATATTGGGCCTAGGCTGGCTGCATAAGGCTTGGGCTTGCATCTCCAAGTATTTTGGACTCCTTTCAGTTAGCTGAGCTTGAATTTCTCCTATGGTCGGTTGCATTGCTTACTCTAGGGTTTGGCCATATGGATCCTGGCTCTTGGCCACATGAGCCATCCTTCTCTTGATTTGTGGCCAATTGGTCATTCTCCACTTGATCTTCCATTGCTTCAAATATGAGAGAACACACAATGTATTTGCATAAGATAGTATACTATTCTCATGTAAAATAATAGAAAACTCTCTAAGAAATAAAAGTACATGTTGTTGGAGCAGCTTAGCTCTTACTCTTGTCATAGGACCTTTTGGGAGCCTCGTCAATAGTTTTATCATGCATACTTGGAGTGAAAGATGAATGTGTAATAGGGATGTCCTTATCATTAGGGATAGACTCTTTCAGTGTCTCAGATTTGTCCCTTCTTTGAGGTACCTACAATGCTAGAGCTAGCAAGTAACAACCCAAGATGCTACTAACAATGCTCAACGGTAAGTTGGTAACTGTAACAATCAGTGTAACTTTTACTACCAAGCAGTGTGATTTTTGTCGGATAAGAACATTCTGTCACCAACAAACATAGTTATTCAAAAGTGCTATGACATTTGCCTTTTAGCTATGGCTTTTGGTTTTAGGCTGATTATGAGAGAGATTGATGGAGTAAGAGACACTCGCGTTGAGAAGCTACTCCGTTTAAAACGGCTTCTGCAGCGATTCCTACAAATGGCTTATAGAAACCACCTTGAGAAGCCACTCTGTTGAAAAGCTAGATTCTAAAAGACAAAAACCAGAAGCTGTTTGGAACAGGGCCAAAGATGTTAGCAGGATGAAATTAACCTTTGAGGTTCTCTCATCACTACTTCTCTGCAAAATGTAATACCTATGAAATAGCCGCCCAATTTTTCTAGCCTGACCAAAGCTGGAGACAAATTGATGAGTTTGGGGGCATCTGTCTGCCTCGCTGGGCCTATCTGCATCTGATCATAGCTTGTCATGATTTGTCAGCTTCAGAGTTAGTTCAGGGCATGGTAAGAACTTAAATTCATATCAAACAAATCAACATAGAAATGAAGTTCCTTAATGAAATCGGGGACTGTGCCCTTAGTATAAAAAACCATAGAAATGAAGATTAAGGCCATTTTTTGTAAAAAAATAAAGATTGGGGCAAGATTTATGTGTCTTAAGAACTTGGATGCACAGCTTTTGAAGATTTGTGGTTCTCCATTGGATGACAACAGAAGGTTTACACAAAGCAAGAGGTTAAGGCCAGAAGTTGCAAGTGAAACCCAAAGTTGAAGGAACAAATGACTCTTAACGAATCTTTATGCCTTTTTTTGCTCCTCAAGTGCTGTACCACTAAAAATATTAGAATTGGGTTAGGATACAGTCGTAGCATTTTATCTGCTTAATGCACTAGATTTCCACCGCATTTTCACAACACAAATCCATAACCATACACGCTTAACTAGCTATGCTCACCTTAGCATTTGATATAGTATTACGCAACCAGAACCACTTATTACGTTTTGATTCAATCAGAAAGGATGAGTACTTTTCATCCATTTTTCTTGTCCAAACCATGTGATCATTAGCATATTGTCCTGATGCATTTGTGCTATCAGCAAGCTGTGGACTACCACTTAGCCGCCCCACTTCGGTAGGTGCACTACCCCATGTTCGGTGTATTTTTTTCCCGGAGGAAACGTCGCAAAGGGGCCCATCCGTATCACACTGCCTGGCATTTCCATGTTTGCATTGGAAGTGTGAAACTTTATGCATAGTGTATCTGTTAGTAAGCAAGAAATATTATGATGTTCTGTCGCTACTTGCCGTGGTTTGCAAAGCGTCAGCCTGTTTCTCTCTTTCCTGGGTCATTTCAGTGTCCCTAATCACAATGTCTAGTGGTTGGAGATGATATTGCTCTCCTTGATTTCAGGATTTTGCTCTCTTGATACACACACACCCGGCTTTTTATCTTTATGTCTCCAGGCATTTTTCTATATGGGGGAAAGGATTGCAACTGGGGCACCAGGACCTGTTAGTGCTCGCTTGGGTTTAGATTATGCATTTGTTGGCGCTCACTTGGGTTTAGGTTATGAATTATCATAATCTTTCTGTTGATTTGCTTAGCTCTGAGACAAGATCCGGAAGATCCACATCCACTCGAAGAAATAAACAAAATGTACATGGATATACGAATTTAGCATACATGTGCAAAAGAAAATGGATGACATTTGACCCAAGGGTGCTTGTATGAGTGGGGCTGTTTGGGAGCAATAATCTTAGCTGATCTGGTGACCAACTCTATGATTACAACACCAACCTATGGATGTATCTGATATAATGTATTCCAAGATCCAATTTTGTCATTTTCAGTCAAGGCTTGGTGTATTATACTTTTTTTCAGTCAACATATTTTAGTTTGTAGCTTTGGATTATGTAGAACTATGTTGAGAATATCCATGGTGTATATGCGCTGAACAATTGGCAATCGTATCAAATTGAAGTTTAAATTTGTGAGAGTTTGCAAGTTTTCAGAGCTACTGCCTATCAAGAGCGGTCTGATGGCAGGGGTGGGCGGTCTGATCCCCGATCCAATGTGACCAGACTCTGGCTGGTGGTCGGATCGCCTATGTGGTGTGACTGATTTCTAGTTGGTGACTGCTTTTTTCCAAATAGATGTTTTCTGGGTGCTCAACCCGAGCGGTCAGACCGGCCATAGGGCGCGGTTCTACCGGGGCCAGTGACCGGACTAGCTTTGTTTGAAGATATCCAAGAGAGTTTAGATATTTATGAAAAATGGTTATGAGTTGAGTTTTGGAGACCAAGTCATTGCATTCATGGTGCATGAATCACATTTGGACTAACATGAGTCCAGTTGTGAAGAACATGTGCCCAAAAATGATATCTTGGCCTTTAATGTGCAGGAACCTTGGAAGCAATCATGGTCCATAGCGTGGACCGGGACTACATTTGGGGATAAGCTGAGGTACGATCAAGGAAGCAGGATAGGATGGTTGAGCTTAAGCAAGACATGAGACTAAGGATATTTAAGAGAAGGTTCGAGTAGTGGTTCATTGAATGATGTTGTCGGTGCAAATAAGGTGTGGTCAGAGAGAATCAATATGAAGATACTTACCGATGCATGAGCCATTAGTGAACCTACATATTGCAAGCATGGGGATTACTTACAAAGGATGAGATAACCATGGACTAGACTTAAGGAAGAGGTAAAATCTACGATGAAAGCAAGAGTGTTTTGGTGGGGAAGCCAAAATACCGAAAATGATGATGGGGCCAAAATCATGGTGCTTAGAGGGCGTTGAAAGAGTGGTTTAGGTCAAAGAGACACTGATGAGGCTAAGTGAATGGAAAGCTTATTTATTAGTAGGTTTGAGCTTATGCGTTTTAAAAAACATACATAAGTCATATATAAATGTAAAACCCAGTGTGGGAGGATTGATGGGTTTTCCAATTGTGCTAATAAATAATATCTATTAGGGTTAGATATGAGCTAGTTGCTCAATCTATATGAGTGGGAGGGGTTGAAGGTATGTGGCTAACAAACCAACCATCCGTTCACTAGGGTTGAGAGAGAGACTTTCTTGTGGTGAAAACTTTAGGTAAGTGCTCTTGTGGTGAAAACTTTGGGTAAGTGCTCTTACAATTAAAAAACCTAGTAACCCACATACAAACGGGTTTTACACTTACATACGCTTGGACATTTTTTAAAATGTAACTTCCGCATAGCTCTAATAGCCCAATTAGACGCTCCATCCTCTAAGACTTGACCTAAACCACCTTAGACCACCGCCAGGGTGTTGCAAAATACCTCTCCACTCGGTATCGAATAATTTTCTCAATTGTCACCCATCGACCTTCACGGTGTTTCTTCTCAAAACAACCACCACACGAAGTCTGTGATGCCCAATGACTCGCTATAAAGATCATATGCCTACTCCGAGTACCATCACCACTTGAAACGCTTAAGTCCAATGGCATATCACATACATACACTTACCTCATCACAATCATTATCTTTCTCTTGTGTTTCTATACTTGAGATGATGCTCCACTTACAGAACACGCCATAGACTCAGGGCACCTCCTCTAGACTCAATCTTGCCGTTAATCGCAACAATCACCAAACATCCTGCATATCAAAGAACAAACAACCGTTTCGAGTATAAATGACATGCACTTGACTCTCATCAACATAATCAATGCAAATATGAACCACTTGACATCCACGTTAAGATTCCCACAATACATGGACTCTCGTCATGACTAACACATGTATAGACACGCCATAACTAACACCTTGTATGGAATCCCATCATGACTAACACAATCGAGACTAACTCACTCAATTCAGCACTAGCCGGTTTGACCATCAAACATTTATCGGTCGAACCACCACAACTAACTTAAGAACTCTCGGTAATAGGAACCGGTCAGACCACAACATCCAAGCCACCATACCGTCGACTCCTCCGATCGAAACTCGATGGCCTCCCACACCCGATCGCACCGCTAGTGGTTAGATCGCCTTTGTAGCTATCGACTGTTGTCACCTAGATAGCAAAATCAGAGATCAAATGATATAAAATTAAATTTAAATTATAATAATAAAGTATAAATAAAATTAAATATTCATCACGTACATGTAGATGAGGTTTACGTAGTCTCACACAAAGTCCAGTAAGCGAGGGAAAATTAAGGTCCCCCAGGCCCCAACAACACCTTCATCCCTGACAGATAAACCTGCCAGGCTGAGTAGGGACAGAAACTCTTAATGGAGCTTCCTTCAAGCATTCATGAGCCTCTCTCCTGCCTGATTGTGCTTGCGTTCGTATCCTCGGAAGAATACAACACAACGTAAAGGCTGAGCAGACACCACACCTGCACTCGATGTCACCTGCGCTGCATGTCTCGGTTTGTGCCTCCGCAGCGCTTTCTTGAAATGAAGAAACGCCGCAGCGGCGCCATGCCGTGCGCCGGTACTCTCCCAGTTTGCGGCAGAAACTTCTGTGACTGCATGCAGTGCAGATGACTGAGAGGAGACTGATTATGTCAGGCTGCACATTCATAAGTCGCGTCATGGCAGTCAGGACATCACAATATTTGTCGGTCTCTGAGCAGTGAAGATGACGAGAACATGAATGCATGTTAATGTTGGCTTTTAGCTATAGATAATAAATAATAGTGATCGATAAATATTAGTAGTTGATAAAAGTGATTAATAGAAACGGTTAATAAATAGTAATATATTATATAAGAAAGATGGTGTAATAAAATGCACTACAATATTCAAACCGTTATATGACTTATATAATTATGATATAATAAAATATAAAGTATATTATAATATGTGAAAGCGAAAAATAGTAGCTAATAAATAATAATAATTGATAAAAATAATTTATAGAAACTAAGATATTTTAGCTTCTACTTCTAAAAGCAAACATCAAAGCAGAACTTCATATGCACAGGCCCGAAATGTCTTCAGAAACTCAGACATCGTGTGCAGATAGAAGGATTCAGGCAGGCAGCGTTTACAAGAAATTTAACTCCGCCGGGGGTATCATGGACACAACGGTGTTGTATGATAGATAGTTGATACTTTTCTGGCAAGTATTGAATAGGAGTATCAGTTTAGGTCCTATTTTAAAGTGATATAGTTTTTGGCTATATCTTTTAATTGAAATGATACTGTAGTTATTTAATTAAAGTAAAATGAAGAACAAAAATAAAAAAACACACACCATTATATATCTACGGATGATACGAAGGGAAAAAAGAGAAAAAAATCATGTTAAAAAGATAACACATTTTAAACGTCTTTTGACTTTGGACATTGTTGTTTGGTTGTCTTTGGTCTTAACATCACTATCATCCTCACGGACCAGAAATGTCAGCAGTCGAACTCGAAGAACCCTGCGACATATGAGAGTCGGGATCAAATACAAGAAGACTGCGGCAATTTCACGGCAGAAAAAAAAATAGGGCGTCTATCTTATATTTCTCCGCTTCTTTACAAATAAAGGATGCAGTGTTAACCTACAACCTTGTAAAATGTCCTTACTTTTGTTCACTTATTTTTTTGGTGTGAATATACCTTTTGTTTCTGAGCTGAATTAAAATATGTACTCGAAACTTTTACCAGGCAGTTCAAGTTTACAACTACCCTCTCTATCATCTGTTATTCGAGGAGTAGGGGCGGCGCAACAAACACCTCTTCCCTCAGTATGATTCAGTGCTCCGTTAGCACTACCATAGGAATGAAACAAGACAATTTGGTTGTTCATAACATCATACCAATACATGCATACAAGTCATTTAACTTTCATATGTAAAGCAAATGAGCCAACAGGACCAAATAACAACATACAGTCGATTAGAGTAAACATGAATAACTTTGCACCTTCAAAAACTTTTACCTGATCTGACACAGGGATCATTTTCTCACTACAGATGGCCTCCACTGCCTGCTGCGTGACCTAAAGATAGGTAAACGCTGACAATTTCACAGACCGTAATGACAACAGCAAATGATTTCGGGTAGTAAACAACCTCCACACCATACCTATATCTTCCAACCTATCAGCATTAGGATCCAACGTCTCCCTCAATCGCTTCTGCTCCACCCAATTGGGCCGCCGGAGGGACCTAGCCTGCTGCATTCTCATGCAAAGACAATCGGGACAACTTTAATTACAGTGCACTGTAAGAAATTACTGTGCCTTCATTCCTATGATAATTAGGAAATTCAGATCTAAAATATAAAAAGTTCGGAAATATAGGACCAATGCCGGTAATTAGATAGGGGTGAATGATTCCTAAAACTTTTTCCCCACAAAGGTATTTAAAAGTTTCACTCAAGTGATTATGATAGTTACTAAGTTTATATCACATCAACTAGACTAAGCAAAATACGGTTGGAGACCTAAGGCAACAAAATTAGCCACCAACAACACAAAGCCAGTCAGATCGTAATTGAAGGGCCGGTCTGACCGCTGCCCAATCTAATAGTCGGCCTGCGACGGTCTGACTGGCAGGCCGGTCTAACCGCAAGTCTAGGGCTAGTCTGACCGGTCCCTTGTTCTCATATCTGAAAGCTTCTTAGGACAAAATTCAAATCTTAAGAACTTGCTTATTTCTCATTCAAATACTTTCAAATTTTGCATCAGACTTGTTTACGGTATTAGGAACCTAAATCAATTAAGAACCACAAGGTTCTTGGGCTTGAGCTTACCGAATTTGAGAGGAACAAATCTAGGGCACATAAACTTCAAATTACTACTTGCTCGTAGGATCTAAGGCATGAGCAAGTATTAATTTGAGGGGTACAAATCTACGCAGCTTGTAGTGCACAATGACTAGCTATTACATTTTCACGCATTCGAACTCCCTTGAAATGTCTCCATGTGAATTAGCCTCGTCACTTGGCACACCACATATATCAATTCACTTCTTCACGATCCTTGCCTTTCTCTATGCTTACCGCTTGAGCCACGTAGTCTCACCCAGACTTACACGACAGTTCGGACCTTAACTCCCCCGTCTAGTCTCGGTCCATTGCCATCGACCACTAACGTTATTCAGACCACTTGCACATCCGAAGAACATCGGTGGATGCAATAGATTCTTGAGACCCTAGTAAGATATGTGCGAAGTTTTAAATTATTTGAACTTGGATTTTTAAGTTTGCACTAAATTTGGTTTTGGCTCGGACTGATTTTATGTTATGGGAGCAGAAGAGCGGTTAAGCCGCTCCTAAACCTAATCAGACCGGCCACCAGTCAGACATCTCCAGTAGCTGTCAGAACGATTAGGTGTTAAATCTATGAGACCTTACTATTTTGGATTGTTACTTGAATTTAGTTTGTTACTTGGATTTCTGGATACTTAGAGATTCGTAGAATGCACAACTCACTATCTCAATTGTCATTGCTGGTCCTACAGATACCTTCCCATCTATCTCTGTGATCTGGTCTACGGACACTTTCCCATGTATCTCTGTGATCTGGTATCGGAGATGACCCCGTGCTGGAAGCTGTATGCATTCGAAACGTTCTCCTTGAGATCAAATCACACAACTGAGTACTCCCAGTTTTTTTCCACGTCTTCAGTTCACCAATACGTTGCTCCCTCAACATTGACAACGCCATAGCGTTTCACACACCTCAAGCTTAGAGCCTGTGGGTTTCTAACTTCTCTCCACTTCTCATCGGCAAGCGTGTAAACTTGAATGGCACTGAAGCTGCCACCAATATAGAACTGATCGTCACGAAGAAAGTGCATAACCTTGTATTCTTTTGTAGCTGGGTGAAATCCAAAGCTGTCAAAAGAAAAGTGACCACCCCTCGAGTTCTTGACAGGTTTCGCAAGGTGCATACATTCACCGGTTCCATGGCTGGCTATCTAGCTTGATGGTTGACTTAGTTGAGTACAAGCCAACAAGTTCATTGCACGAAGCGCATTAGAAATCATCAGGATCAATCACAGGCACATCCCATCTCGACGGCCACAAGGTTTCATCAGAGAGGATGGCTTCCCTAGGGTAGAGCCTGCCCAAAGCGTACTGTCGTTCCAAGGATAGGAGGGCGTACCGGGCTCCCGAACAATGCCATCCCACTGCCTGCAGACACCACGGCACCTCAATAGAGTGCTCACCGGAAGCTTCAGAAGTATCAGTTCGACGATATCTTGCGGCAAGCACGTCATGCGTTTCTTGTTTCCCGTAGAAGCCAGAGCAGACATGGGGCAGTTTATAGCCCGTGGGAGGGAGCTACGGAATCCTTCTGCAAACAACAATTCAACAAAATGGCAGGACAAAGAAAACTAGAGATCATTGAATAAGCCGTGAAACAAAGTAAATGGAAGCAACATAATTCAAGTCAATTTTTAACTACCACGGAATCAGGATTAGAACTGAAGAAACCGCCACCCTAGTCTCAACACACCATCCCTTGTTATGACTGCCCCAAACCAAACCTTCATCAAGCAGTCTTCCTTCATTAAAAAAAATGCAGTGCTTTTGTTTTACATTGTTTCGCTTTCTTCCCTCTCTCCTAACTATACACGAATAAGAGATCTGCTCTTACTTTTACATGTCGCCCAGATGAGCGAATCATCCGCTGATCCTGACGCTTTGCCTGAACTACCCGTCAAGATCAAACACATCTAGATCAGGCATCGACATCTCAATTTTTTCTCGAATAAAATTCGCACATAATCACCCCGGTACAAAAACTCATGCAGATCAAAGCTCCAATGGATTAAAGTTAACCTTTGCATTTTCTCTAATCGACAAGCAGAACCCTAACCGCTGCTACTCGCTAAGAGAACCAATGCAAATAGAACACAGATTCCAGGAAGGCGAAAACTGCAACGAAATTTAGCGCAACTCACGAACGCATCTAGACGAACTCCGCCGCCGCCATGGCGCGGCTCTCCACGTCGCGGGTGCTTTTCGGCGGTTTCCGAAGGAAGTTTGCGTTTTCTTCCGTAGAGCAAAAAAAAGAGAGCCGGCTGTTTTTTCCCCACAAAGAAGATAAATTTACCGATTGGAGGCCCAATACGGCCCACATAGTCCAGGATTCTTTTTTCTACGTGATTCAGCGCGCCCGCTCGACTAAAATACGTTTTCGCCTCATGATTACGAGTCCTGCCAGTCATTGGAAAACACCTTTGCTTTTGGTTTTTACGCATCGCTGTACTCGAACTTGGTTGGCAGTTCATGGAATCATGGGATTCCGTCTATGAGTGGAAAGATATAACGAGGGCCTTTTTTCTTTTTATCTTTCCAGCTGGTTTTGCCTTTTGATTTCTTTCAATAATTATTATTTATTAAATTAATAAGCTATAGCTAAAAGCTATAAACTATAACCCAAAAAAATAAACCCTAACATGCATGTCAGAAGTAAGAGTGAACAACAGAACGACTTAACATTTCTTGCACCGGTTGGGGCCCCATTTGGATTAAAAAAAGATCACCAAACTTCTGTGCAAAATTCTTCAGATTTATTCGGGCGATTCTCGTGCATGCAAGCCTAGCCAAGTATGTAGCCGGCCAGATCACACAGATCAAAACATGCCATAGATATCACAATAATAATCCCATGACATCATGTAGATGGTGACGCAGAAATTACTGGTTTACACTTCACAGGCAAGAATTAACCAATCCCTCAAGAGAAGAGAAATGGAGGTCCTAAAAAAAAGAAAAGAAAAATGGAGTGGGTGTTGCGTGGCATAATCATGGCCGCAGAAGACAAGGGATGGCTGAGATTAGAGTAAATCCACCGGGTGGAGTTGAGTAGTGACTCGGGGATCCGCACCGCCCTGTCCTTGGGCCGCAGGGCGGCGTATTAGTCTTTGCCGTGGCATATTGTCATTCTCCGTTCCACTTCTGGAGAATACGCTTTCGCTACGGGCTTGCAGTTTCTTGAGGTTAGAAATCCCCTTTTCCTCTTGGTTGGCCTATTTTTGGTGTGCCAACGTCGCTGTCCGTTCGGAGGCATTGTGCGTCGGTGGACCATGTATTCTAAAATGTTTTGTTGTTATGTTGCATAGAAATAGAAATTTATAATTTGTGTACAAAACTTTGGTATTCAGAGTATTTTGTGAAACTTTGATTGAATATAAAGTCTGTAACACTACAAACTTTGGTAGATCTTCACAAAAAGAAAGTGCATACGATGCTGTATTAACTAAAACAGCTCCACCGAAAGCGGCAATAAATTAACAACTTTGACCGATCTTCACAGTGCCGATTGCTTAAAATCTACACTCCGAAGACTTCACCATAATTCAAGTTTCAGGGATGACCATGCTCTGAACATAAAAAGACATCTTGTAAGCAACATATTGTACCAGGATCTTAAAAGCACATACAGAATTGTGCTCATGACACTAGCCTGCCAAAACTTCGAAGTGCAGGAGCCTGGTGTAATCTAATGGCAAGCAAGAGGTGGAGCAAGAGGCCAATGCGGTGCGCGAGCAATGGCCGCCCTTGCATATACATACAAGGGAACAAGTGTCGCCTTATAGAAGTAGGACTGCGTCTCATAGTACATGTAAGGTCTGAAGTTTAACAGCTTCACCTCCCTGCTGTGCTCAATCTGCAAATTCTTGCCTTGCAAATCGTGGCAGAAAGCATTGCTGTCGCGATCATGCAGTAAGATCTTCTGCTTGTGGATGAAGCATGGCTGAGGAGCATACTGATGCATCGACGGCAAGTGGACGCTATACTTCAGGAACCACTTATGCTCGATCCTACTTTCGAGAATCCAAATATCCATTCTCCCAGAAAGATCTGCATTGTAGCGGCGCCACCGTGGTACTAGGCTATGGAATGGAGTAGTCACTAGACATAACTTCCCATCAATCTCTGTTATATAGTAAGCAAGTGTGGGGATGCCACAGGAGGCTGTCACCTTTACTTGCAATGGAGGTTGAATTGATGCGAACGTTTCTTCCTTGAGATCAAATGACATAATTGCCACATCACATCTTCTTCCTTCGTCTTCTGTTAGCCAATAAATTGCTCCATCCACGTTAACAACTCCAAGATTCACCAAGCAACACAGTCTCGGAGCTCTGATATCTCTCCATTTGTCTTCACCAAGCGTGTACACTTGAATGACATTGAAACGGAAAGGCTGTCCTGACTTGTAGTGCTGGGGTTCACGGAGAAAGTGCACAAGCTTATATTCTCCTGTTGTCGGGTGAAATCCAACGCTGTATAGATAGTACAAGTCGTGCAGCAATATCCCGTCAGGTTTTGAGAGATAGCATACAAGTCACACTCCTGTGCAGTCCATTTATCTATGCCCGTCAGGTTTTGAGAGATGCAAGTTAGAGCATTCACCAGTTGCAGGGTTAGCTATCTTCAGTGTGTATCTCCTGTAGAAGCATAGCAGGCCATTGCATGATGCAAAATTAGGCGATCATCAGTATCCATGGACGATGCCTTCCATGTTGACGGGTTCGTTTTAAAAGGTCACGAGCATACTTTTCTTGGGACAACATTACACCATTGTGTATTCTGTTTACCTCAATTCCCAAAAAATAATGAAGTTCACCAAGATCTTTTAAAGCAAAATCCAAAGTACCAGAGGAACTCGCCATTTTATCTCCTGTAGAAGCAAAGCAGGCCATCATCAAAGATCATCAGTATCACGATGCCTTCCATGTTGACGGGGACCATTTTCATCAAAGAGAGGCTAGGTTTGAGAGTCTTGAGACCTGCTGAGATATCCACTCTAGGCAAGAAAAGGAGGAGGTGTTCAGGTGCACGATGGGCATGTTCCATGATGAAGCGTGGGTCACTGATTATGTCACACCATTGCTTGCACACTCTTCGGAATCTCAGTAGAGAAATGGCTGGAAGCCTGAGAAGTATCTCCTCGATGACATCTGGTGTGATCCTTGTGGCAGGCTTCTCCACTGGGTGCACTTCGTTGTTTTCTTCAGTGGCCATTGCGAGCACCTTTCCCCCAAGAAAGTTACCAGAATCCTGTGAAAAGCTAGGGATCAAAATGCGATATATCATGAAAATAGAAGTTTAGGAAGATATAGGCACCTATTATCAATGGAGGAGTGGTTCAAAGAAATGAGGATTTTTTTGGTAAGTTCATCAAAAGATTTACCTCTCTCCAAATATGCTATAGAACGACAACTAGCAAACATGGTGTAAACAAGAACTAAAAGACGAACGGGCACATGTTCTCTTAAGAAGTCATCAGTTCTGAAGTATAAGCATTCCCTTAATTTTTCGACACAGAATTTCTGCACCGCATATCAATCACAAGCTTCCACAAAACTAATGTACCTCCCCAATTTTGCAACGGGTACCGGCACCACACATCTTTTCTAACGGTGAAAAACTGCTGGCCTACTGCATTTATGATAAAAACCATACATCCCTTCTCCGTGGTTCCATTCCCAATTCTTTGGCCACTTGATACTTCAACGACGAGCTTGAAATTGCACACACAGATAGCAGTTCATATCCCTCGTTTCTCTAAAAAAACTAAACATGAATTGAACAGTACACAGCCCACTGTAAAGCAGCAGCCTGCAATGCCTGACATCCTGAGCACGCAAGGGCTAGCTAGAAATCCGCAGAGGAGCTCTCCCCGTGTTGTTCCCAATGAACAGCACATCACTGACCCGATTTTAAGCTACTAACAAAAGAAATTGGTAGGACTTTTTTGGATCTTTTCGACTGAAGCCTGTAACGCCCCGGCTTCCAAGTTCCAAACTTCCAATTCCACTGTCCTAACGTGGCAGCCGAATCTCGCATGCCGCATGCAAAGCAACAGATGCGGAGGCCTAAAATGGGCAGGGAAAGATTGCGAAGATCTGAAGAGAACTTACCAAGAAATCTTCCCAGGTGAAGAAGCCGCCGCGGCCGCGAGCTTCCGCCGAGAAAGATTGCGTTATCCTCTCGCTGAGCAAGTGTTTCTCCACCACCCAACGAAAAACCAACAAGGCCCAATTATCCAACTGACACAATTCTATAGCATGTCCTGACATATACAATGATACATAGTCTAAGCTATATAAGATTTTAAATAATAAAAAATTTATTATCTAATATTTAACAGATAGTTTTATAAATAATTTTATAATATATATATATATATATATCTCATTATATAGATAATTATATATATAAATCTTTGATTATATAAGACCGTCATTATATGAATCGTCTTTAGTTCTATATATAAATAATATAAAAGTATAAACAATCAACCGATATCTATATGGTATATGTTAAGGAGATAGAGTTATATTAGGATATAGAGTTTGTATTCTATTCCATATATATCTTATCTCTATATAGCATATTCTCTTGTATTCTCATATATATATGACCCTTTGTGCCTCATATCAATATACACAATATTTATAACATGGTATCAGAGCAAATGTTGAAACCCTAACCTCGCTATCAATCTACTTCCGCTGTCGCTGCCCCTGGGAGGATCAATCTCCGCTCCCAGGGGTGGCCACTTGTTCTCCCGGCGCCCACCTCCTCACCCTGAGCGTCGTTGCTTGGTTCGCACCGTTGCATGGTTAATCTCAATCTTCGCTCGTGTACCTCGGCGGAGGTATTGGCTGTGGAGCAAGGCAGAGGTGCCGTCACAGGCCAGCATACCAAGAAGATGAAGACGGATGTGTCATCGACGATTTCCTCGCTCACACTCGACGCCTCGATCGCTCCGCCGGTGGATCTTGGGCCACCGAATCCCACCGCCCTTATGGACAACGACGTCACCGGCCACACCGAGGCCTTCGACGCCCCCTGCGACAACGATGAGGTGCTGCTGTCTCCCCACCTCGCGCCCTCATCGACACTACCCAATCCGGCAATGTCGACGCCCACCGTGTCGCGCTTGGTACAATTCAATCCCACCCGTCGGCGGTGGAGGAGATGGAGCCCACGATGCCGACATCGGAGGAGAGCAAGCTCCGGCCGCCGATCGAGTGCCCTCCGGTGCTTCGAGTTCGCCCTCCATGCGCCAACGTCGAAGGAGAGCCGCCTCCTCCCGCCCCCTTCGAGCTGCCTCCCGCGTAGGCGATAGGGATGCACGACTCATAGTTCCTCGGATCGATCATGGGGGAGCCACTGCCCCAGCAGCAGTGCAAGCCGAGGCGCCGATGGGGGTCAAGAAGAAGCGAAGGAGGCCATCGAAGAACTGGGAGGACTCCCGTCTGTCTCTCTCTTGAGTTCTCCCTAGATCCGTATGGGGCGATCGCTCCTCAAGTGTGGTGAGGCAACTTAAAAAAAAAGAGAGGCAACTTAAAAAAAAGAAAATGTTCTGATCTAGTTCTTCCGTTGCCTTCAACGTTGCCCTGGCCGATGCTGCCGCTCAAGCCACCGTCGCTAAGGCCGCCACTACTGCCCAGGACGCCGTCGTCTCCACTTCATTCGCCGGATCCCCCTTGATCTAGTCGTCGCTGGAGGGATTGAGAAGGTACTCGCCGTCGACATCCACACGGAGCTCGGATCCATCGTCGGATTTTAAGTCTTCCGTTTGCGTCCATCCCAAGTACGTAGCTTCTATCATTCAATTCGTCAAAGTCGTGCAAGTCCATAAATTTATTATCAGTCATAAAAGTTTAGGAATTTTGTTTTGCATTACAGTAGCCGCCGCGTTTCTCTTTGAGCCACGTGCAGATCGTAGAAGTCGTTATGATGTCACCGCTTTTTAGCCGCCGCCCCAACCTTATAAGGTTGTCGCGTTTCTTCTGCATCTTGTGCATTATGCCGTTGTCGTCTTGAGTTTCGATCTACGCCGTCATGCTTCTATCTATTCCATGGCAGCAGCAGCCGCTCTTTTTTCTCTGAGCCGTGTGCAGATCGTAGAAGTCGTTATGATGCCGCCGCTTCTGATGCTGCCGCCCCAAGATTCTAAGGCCGTCGTGCTTCTCCTGCACCTTGTGCATCGCCGCTGCTGTCTTGGACTTCGATCTGCGCCACCATACTTCTATCTATTACTTTTCGGTTTGACTCGACAGTATTTTTCAAGAACTGCACGCTATAACGATATTTTCAAGACTCGGATTTCGGATTATTTACTATTTTAGTAACAAATTTTTTCAAATGTAAAGCTATTGCATACGCCTTGCATTTGAGAGGGATGTTAAGGAGATAGAGTTGTATTAGGATATAGAGTTTATATTCTATTCTATATATACATTATCTCTATATGGTATATCTCTTTATACTCTTCTATATATACAATCCTTTGTATCTCATATTGATACACACAATATTCATAACAGTATACACAATATAACGATTAGGCCCTAAGGCTGTTTAGATAAGGGCCATGGGCGGTGGACCCCCAGCAATTTGGCGCAAGCTGAGCGAGACGACAGTCGCAGTCCAAGTTCACCGTTGCAGGACACCGCCCCACGTCCCACTCTATTCTCCCCACCCGCGAGCCCGCGCCCAAGAAAAAACAAAAAGCGAGCCACGTGACCGGGCGGGGCACGGCTCACCTCACCGGCCGCTCCCCCACCTGCATGTGCGGGCGCGAACGACGCCGAATCCGCACAGGCCGGCCCTTTTCTTCTCGCTACACTTTGTAGTTTTTGTTTATGGTTGGTAATTATTTATTTATGTTTTTTTCAGACGGTGAAAATATTAATATAAATAATACATATGATTTTAGATTTCAAAAAACCATCCTATTTACTTTAACTTTCAAAGAAACCAAAAACAAAAAAAAAGAACTAAACTAGTGCTAGCCTGCAGCCGCTGCCGGGTGCTTGAAGCAAGCAACAACCTTGATTATTCGATCGAGATTGGGCAGCGGAATGGAATCATGCGACGTATTCGCGCTGTCGGGGGCGCACTCAAAACCGCCAGAACCGCCGTGATCCCTCGTCGACGAGCAAATTAAGGCTGGGAAAAATAAGCTGCGCACATGCAACCTCGTTAATGGATGTGCTTTCATGCCAACAATCTTTGGACCAAGATAGGAATGTTAATTAGAGGATTAACAATGGTGCGCGTAAGTATGAACAGAGCGTCCACTCATATTTCGTGAAAACTCTTACTATATGGACCGACATAGCAGCAATTAACATTTGAAAATCTTCGTTGGAATGATTGTTTGAGGTGGCCAGCTAGCTAGCTCCCCAAGTCAAGCCGTTGGTGATCAAGTTCAGACGCAACGCAGCACCTGAGTTGCACGTGTTAAGTAGCCTACATGGAACTGCAATTATTTGGTAGCTAGCTAGCTAGCTAGCTTGCCAACAAATCGAAGATTAGCCGGTAAACCGAAAGAGGTAAGGGCGGCTCACACAGATTTAATTTCCACACGGCAAGCAAATGAATATCGTCACACTCACCGGCCGGTCCATGACCCTTCACATCACTCGCTCTCCGGCTTGTCCTCATCTTATCATCGCGTCGTTTAGGGCGCGTTTCGTTTGCGCCGTGGGCCGCGCGCGTCTGTCCAGCACGAAGCGGGAGCTGTTTGGTTGTCGATCTGGCTGGCTCCAGGGCTCCAGGCTTAGGCGACTAAAAACGAGCGTCTGGTTCCCAGCCTCTCAAGCAACTCGATTCACCATCCTTGTCTTTGGTACATCATCTCTGTTTTCATCTCTCAGTCACGGACACAGTCTTTCAATCAAACACTGTATCTTTAGACTTGCTTGAACAGGCAAAATCGTCGGAATGTCAGGCTATCTCAAGGCACCACTGTTTTGCTAAGCAAGGAGCTCAGGGCACCAACCCAAGCAAAACCTTAAAACCGGGGATCCGAGGAACGGACGCGTGACAGGTTGCGGCGTCCGGAGCACCGGGCATCGCGCAGAGCGACCTGGCGAGCATCCGCGCGGCCTCCGCGGTGGCGCGGCGTGGGCCCCTATGTGGTTGCGTCTGCGGACCCCACCGCGCGTGCACGTACGATTGGCACGCTTCAGTTGGGAAAAAATTATATGGGAACGAGTCTGGTGGCCACCACATCAACACAAGTGTGCACATCACATCACGTAACTCCTCCCAAATTTTGATTCACAAAGGCGTTTTGGAGACCTCACCGGCGATGAGTGCCGAGATGGCCGGATCCATCCTCCCGCCTCTTCACTGCAACTATGACCTTTTCTTGTGGCGGTGATGGCTGCGAGACCCTTACTCGTGGGAGGAGATGGCATCCCGAGGGGTGTGGGTGCATCTGTTGTCCACGTCCATGGCCATTGAGGCGAAGGAGGCATCGGCGAAGGGAAGTGGTGGCAATGGCATTGGAGGGTGGGAGGCGAGGAAAGAGATGGGAGCGGCCGTCGGTCCCTGGTGAGAGGGTGCACAGCAGGGAATGAGATGAGAGCTGCCCATTTCATTGGTGGGATGAGATAGATGAGAGATATATGGCACTGTCTACACTTGTAATTACAAAATAACAGTATGCATATTGCCAAAATTGCCACCCGTGGTCGGGCAACGACGCCATAAAGTTGACGCGTGTAACTGGAACCCGGCCACCGTGTAGCCAAGACCTGCCACCCCACCACTAGGCTGTAGTGCCCTGCCGCCCCGCCACCGGACGACAGGTAATTAAGATGACTAATCAGCCAGCTTAATTATATGCTTTAATTTTTTGTATACTATTCATTTGAATTTTTAAATAGAGCAAATAAGTCTAAAAAATACAAAATTTTATGTGCAGCCATCTAATACAACATACTTAATTGTGTAATTTTTTGATAATTTTATCCACTCTGAATATTGCTAAAAATTTTGTACGATTTTGATATTTGTAGGAGTTGTTACATATAGTAAACGAGATCCAAAAATTATGAAATTTTATGTAAAGTATTCTGACACAATCGACCTAATTATGTATAGACTTTACATAAAATTTTATAATTTTTGGATCTCGTTTATTATATGTAACAACTCCTACAAATATTAAAATTATACGAATTTTTAAGCAATATTTAGAGTGGATAAAATTATTATAAAATTACACGATGAAGTACGTTGTGTCGGAAAGCTGCGCATAAAATTTCAAAAAAATTTAAGCTCATTTAATATATTTAAAAATTTAAATAAATATAACATATAAAATATATATTTAGATAGGTAATTAAATCAGCTAATTAGTCCGTTTAATTACTTGCCGTACGGTGGGGAGGCGGCAAGCCACCTGCCGCATGGTGGCCGAGCGGCGGGCGTTTGGCCTCGCGGTGGCTGGGCTCCGGTACGCTACGTGTCATCTGTAAGACGTTGTCGCCTGATGATCAGACAGTAAAATTACTATTTTTATCATTCTTGTATGTATACAACTATTTTTATAAATATAAATTTAAAAGACGCTATATATATACCAAAAATTCCGCCTCTTGCGTCCGTCGAGCACTAGTAGCCGTAGCAGCGGCGGAGTGGACGTATAGGAGAGGATCCAAATTGGTACGGTATGATTGGGACCGGTACTCGCTGGGCTCCGCTGCAGTCGTGCAAGTGTTGTGTGTGCGTGTCCATCGGATAGTAACTTGGACGGCAAGGTAACCCTCTGAGGTAATCAGATCCGTCGGAACGGGAAGAAGTAAACGATGAGCACCCCTTTTACCGAAGCTGTGTGGTAACGTGATACCGATGAGTCGTTCATGTCACGATCGGGCTGGACGGTTGAGTACCGACCGTGGCAACAACGACCGCAGCGAAGCCGCGTCCGAGTTTATCGGGACGAATTGTTTAATCCGGTTCCTAGGAGGAAGAGAAACGGGGCATCGCTTCTCGCGTAGCGCCGCCCCTCGCTTTCACTCCTTTGATCGGATTTGTCCGCGGGGGCGCTCCGCCAATCAGCGTGCGCGGCACGGATCGTGCGGTAGCAATGATCTTCGGGAGCACTGAGCTTTATCGTGCGGCACTGGTGACGATGGAACATGTTCCTGTGTCATACTCGCAGCTTTATCCAATGTGCATTGCACACACTGCACAGACCTGTGCTCTGGATCGGCCTGGATAGTCGGGCCTCCCTGACTCACAAACCACGCGCATTATTGGGCGCCACGAACCAAAGTCGCGAAATTATTGGTCGCCCACCAGCCGCACATACGGGATGCCCCTGTTAATGATTTAAGGTTGTGATTTATAATTTTATTTTTAGAGTAAATATTTATCTTAATAAATTAGATGACGATCATCTGATAAGCTGTTTGAAAAACATTATTCCTATAAATCACTTAAAAATAATAGAGAAATCATACTATTTATTTATTTATTTATTTAAGAAGCCATAAGCTATATGATCTATTTTTTTCAGCTTTTTAAACCGGTTTTTGCTACAGTACGTAACTTTTAAATAGTATTTTTTTCAAAACGGTGTCTACAAGATAATTATAGTACAAGTTAAAAGTCTAACATATGTATCAACCAAAATCGCTAGCCAGTATCTCTCTTCACAATCTCTATCACGAACAGCTCAAAATTCAAAAATTTCAGCTAAAAACTATAATCTACAGCCATAAGTCAAAAAAAAGAGAAGAGACCCATAAACTTAAACTATTGGTATGTTTCTTTTAGCTTTGACTTATGGTTTTTAATTACGGTTTATGGTTTTTTTGACTGTTCGTGGGAGAGTGCGGAGTAATAAAGATCTATATACGATTTTAGTCGATATAAATAAAATTGTTATAGTGTATAATATAATTAATATATAAAACTATTTTAAAAAGATTTTTTATTTAAAAATTAGTTATTATAAAAAAAATTAGAGACCGAAAAGACTACACAACGAGGCTTCTAGAGACAAACAACGCCACCGGCCAGTTATAAATGCGCTCTTCGAGCCCATCTCTCCCCTCATTGTCCACCACCACTCTTGCCTGCACCGCTCGCGTCGATACCACCTCGAAAGAAGCGGAAATTACAGCCGAGTCCACGGATCCCCACTTCCTCCGCACCAAGCCGCGAATCCGAGATTCCCGAGGGGGTTCATCGCAATCGTCGCCGCTGCGATGGGGATCTCCAGCATGCCGGCGCCCAAGGACAGCCTTCTGACGTACCTGCTCTACAACGCGGTGGTCTCGGTCGCCGCGCTGGCCGGCCTGCTGCGCGCGGCGCTGGTGTTCCTGGGCCTCCCGGCGCCGCCGCTGTCCGGGGAGGACGGCGAGGGCGGCGGGGACCAGCTCGCGGCGCTCGCGGTCTCCGCGGCGGCGGCGGCGGGGCCCAGCCTGGCGGAGCGTTTCAGGAGCAGGTTCCGCCCGGCGCGCTTCGGCCGGAGGCGCGGCGTGGCGGACTGCCGCGTCTGCCTGGTGAGGTTCGAGCTGGAGGCCGTGGTGAACCGCCTCCCCTGCGGCCACCTCTTCCACCGCGCCTGCCTCGAGACCTGGCTCGACTACGACCACGCCACGTGCCCGCTCTGCCGCTCTCGCCTCCTCCCCGCCGCCGGCGAATCGCCGCCGGCCCCCCGTTTGGCCTGGATTTAGAGAGATCCGCTCGCCGCTCCGGCTATGTGCCAGCTCCGTGTGGCCTTCCGTGTGGGCGTATTAGATTTTTTCCCTTGCCTTTTAATTTCGTTATTTTTTGGACGCTTTGTGCTATCGCTGTAGTTCTGTACCGTGTAAATATTCGGCAGCAGAGAGTGCTCCTACGGGTGTAGCACTTTGTGAGTTTCTGTACAGTCTTTTCGGGGGAAAAAAAGGGAAAGACGAAAAAACATGTAAGTTAAAACCCAAAAACAAGCTGATCTGCTCCTGTTTTTGCCATGATCTGTCCCTAATTTTGCCCTGCGATGGTCTCTTTTCCATGTAACGTAATTTCGCGTAGATTGTCTACGTTTAGTATTTCCAATCATACCGTTGCATAGTACTTAGGAATCGGTACTATGTCCATGTATTTTGCAGGAATTTCAAGTTCGAAATAGGACCTTGCTAGTGTACGCGTCATGAAGATCAAGAAATTGATGGGGTTCCTTGGAGCAGCAGTGGAGGGCTCGTTGGTTGGAATACTGAATTCTTTTCGGGGCGGCGCTGCGGCCTGCAGGAATCCCCGGAGCATCTACGCATCTCGGCGAGGGTCACGTGGATACGTGCTTCGGTGCTTATCAACGTGGCCCCAGTCGCTGTGTCCGCATCGCCGATGGCACAACTCAGGCCCAACTTACCGGAGCATCTCGAAAACTCGGAAATTTTTTGCAATCATTTTAGCAATTGTTACAAAGAATATTTGATTTCGTTGCAACGTGTAATGCACTCTTTTTAACAATTAGCAAAAGAGTTGCAACAGAATCAAGTTTGTTATAGTATTTTTGAGATTACACGTTGCAAAAAAAATATCAAACACTATTTGCAACAATTTCAAGGGTTGCAACAAAATTTTCAAGTTTTGAATACTTACCCAATTTTCACACTACATGCCCCCGTCACAAGCATATACCCAAGGCTCCTTTTCGTTGAAATCAAATATAATTTTAAAAAACCGCCTCTATACATATCAAAACGATAATTATTTGCAAACCAAGATTGCATTGCAGAAAGGCGCGTAGAAGAGAGTTGCAACACAGAGCTATAGTACACAGGGTTTGCATGAATGCCTCAGATGGGAAGGGCGCCATTGGATTCCGAGAGACCATGGGAACATCTAGAATATATTTATGGTGAATAATTGATATTTTAGTTGAGTTAAATTTGAATTTTATAAAAATTTCAGAAATTTCAGATTTTAGTTTGTACTGTTTGACGGTCTAATAGTCTAACAGCTGGTCCGGTGTAATCGGGCTTCGGTTTGAGGTCGGATCACCAGTACGGTGTGATCGGATTCTAGCTAGTGTCTACGGTGTGATCGGATTCTAGCTAGTGTCTACTTTTTTTCTTCTAAAGAACGTATTTTGGATTTGGGTGCGGGCAATCTAACCGAATGATATTGGCGGTTGGACCAGAATTGAATTGGGTGGTGTGACTGACATTGAAGATACGGTCACACCGATGGGCCGGTTAGACCGATAGTTCGTTGGCGGTCCAATCGCTATGGGAGAGCGATTAGACTAGTGGGTGTGAGCAGAGAATAGTGAAAATAGTTTTTGAGTTGGATGAATGTGTAAATGGCATGGATCCGTTGGTTGTTTGCGTTATATTGCATGATGCATGGTTTTGACTAACGTGAGTCAAATGCATGAAACCTATACTTGAGATGGCTGCTTGATCTTTGGATGTATAAGTGACTTAGAGAACGTGACAGTCGACGACAATAGACCGGGACTATGCAGGGGAGCTGATGTCCGAGCGGTCGTGTAAATCTAAGTGAGGTTACGTGGCTCAAGTGACAAGCATGAAGAAGATAATGTTCGTGAAGAGACAAGTTGGTATATGTGGTATGTCAAGTGACGAGACCAATACACATAGAAATGGTTCGGGGGAACTGAATATGTGAAGATGTGATAGCTAGTTATTATAGAAAATTCTTGGCCTTACAGAAAAATTAAAGGGAAAAAAGAGGGCTATCTTTATTACTATTATAGGATTACAACTTACTCTTGATGAACGATTACAAAGAGAATGTTACTAGTCCTAATAAGGAATGACTTCGCTTTTCCTTGCCTATGTTGTCTGTGTTCACCTTTTTTCTTTGTCTTCTCCTATAAGGTTTAAATAGTGCCAAAGGTATGTCAGTTGCCCACGCAAACATACATCTTGTCAATTTCTCACGTCCGGTCGAGCAAATGGTTGCTATCAGTGAAGGAAGCCTAACGATAACTATTGATCATTTTTGTAAGTAGAAGAGAGTCATAGAGATAACCGTGAGGTATTTATCGTCAGAGGCACAGGGCCAAATGTGGTGCAGCTAGAGTGGATAGAAGCTCATGTGTTATGTTTCTTCACCGCACGAGTGGTTGCCCAAAGGCAAACCTACATATTGAATTATAGAGCTTTTAAGTAGTAGCTGATCGGGTAAATAAATAGTAACCCTCCAATCAGGAGGGTACCCAGGTCGTATTATCATATAAGCTATGACAACACTGATCGGCCCAATGACGTGATTCCCGCGAGCGTCTCAGTCGGAGCAGCCGAGAGACGATTTGCTGCCGCCTGGACTGTGTCATGTGTGGCGGCCGAGACGACACGACGGCGCACCGCCGGCCTCGCCTGCGCGTGCCATGCCGGATGGTTGGCATAATCGATTGTGCTGTGCGCGCCGCGGCGTCTCGCGCGCTCGCCGTCAGCTCCGTTCACTCTGCACGCAACCAAGGTAAACTGCATAAACTAACTGCGTGCATGTGATGCAATGCGCTACCAGCAAGAGGTCAATCAAACCTGTTGCTAAAATTCTCCACTGCGACAGCCACGACAATCATGAAATTTACTACTCTTCTCCACTTTCTTAACAGCGAATTGAAACTACAAAGGCAAAAAAAAGTAGAAGAAGCAATGCGCAATCCTAAACGGGCATGGAGCTTCTCCAACAGTGAGGCCCGGGAGATGCAAGAAGGGCCCATGTGTACTCAACGCGGCTCACCAGAGAAGCAGCAAGGGAGACGAAGACCTCCTGGCCCTGGGCTCTCGGCACAGCACATGTGCCCAGGTCCACCAGCCACAGGGCGAGCTCTGCCAATACCACTTCCAAGTTCCACCTCCAAGTGGGTCAACACACGCTCCTGCTCCAGAGGATCATCAATAAACATATGTAGTAGATATACACGTGTGGGTATGTGTAGGATTGGATGGCAATATCAGGAGAGGGGTAAATGATGCTTTCTTAAAATGTTTTCTTAAGTATTCAAGATTCTATTCTCACAAACTGCAAACTACAGAGTTACAGAAAATAGAATTTTCATCCAAAACTCATACAAAAAAAGCTCAAAAACACTAAAAATCGAAGCAACCACTTCCCTGCAGTCTAATCGGCATAGAAACGGCGGTCTGAATCAAACTCGGGCGGTCTGACCGCTGCTATAGTAAAATCAGTCAAGTGAATAGTATTTTCAGCCTGATTTCAAATCCGAAAATCAATGTAACTTTTGATCTGTAGATTCAAATGACATGAAATTTTGCAGGATCTTCTCTATGATATCAAGAACCCATTTCAACAAACGATCATGAAAATCATAGTTAAAGTTTAGACATTTTCAGTTTGAAAAAAAGGTGCACTGAAACTGAGTCAAAATTAATGTCGGTGAATACAACTTACTCGTGGGTGAACGATAATCAAGATAGGTATAGATGTAATCCCATATGTTACAGCAAGTAAGAACACGAAAGAAATCACTTTAAAATTCCTCGATAGAAATCACACTTTGAGACCAAATCAAGCAAAGCTGGAATTTCTTGATAAATTTGCTATCAAAGTGTCTAGATGAATAAAGATAGATCTCAGAGGTTATTTCCATTTCTTACACGTACTTAGCACATCAAAATTAAGAAAAGGAAAAAAAATGAGAGATCGAAATCAATCAAAACATAAGAAATCCATGTAGATGATCAAAGATTGGTGCATTGCTTACTTGAAGAGGTAAGTTTTATAGCCACTCCATCTTGGAGGATAAAGAGCACACAACGCACTCAACTCTTAAACCCTAACTCTAGATATGAGAGCACAAGGAAGATGAATTGGATGGTTAACAAAGTCTTCATCCCATTCCTGTATATATGTGGGGCTAACCAGCAACACATATCTTTTAGTGGATACTATCCACTTAGCACAGTGGGAGAAATCCAATAACTCCACACACGAATTTTACTCACATATGTTTTACTTATGTATGTTCTTAAAAGTGTATAAGCCTAAATCCGCTAAGTCCTTTATTTTGATCCATCTCCATCAAACTATCTTCTTCTTGATCTAAACCACTTTCCAAGCGCCACATATGCGCCGCGGTTTTGATCCAAGTCAGATTTCGGTATTTTAGTATTTTAGTTAAACTACTAAAATACCATTTCTTAACCGGGTATTCATCTTCCATTACAAGCCATCGTCATTTGTCACATGTAGATTTACCATTTGTTTGCCACGCATCGGCAAATCTGTTCTGCTCCGGTTCCACCGGACCATGCCTCACTTAGACAGACCAAGCCATATGGTGCAAATCCACCGTTCGAACTCGTCTTTTAACATTTTTCGTCTTTTTCTATCATATTTGATCTCACCATCTTATCCGACATTATTGATCTCACCCAACACCTTTAATCGTTCTAGTCTCTGATCAATTTAAACATGTGTGTATATGTGGTGTAGTTGAGTGTGTATCTACCTTGTGCCCTTCGGACCAAAAAAAGTTCCACCCCCCACACCACACGCGGCCGCGCCTCGCGTAACCGCCGATCGCACGGTGTAAACCACGCGCGGGCGATCCGTGCTTTAGCGGCAAGTGCGACGGTACACCCGCGCGCCGACTCGCCCACGCAACGCATGCGCGCATCTTCCATCCGCCAAGCACGCACGCGCGGCCGGGCCGCGCCGCGCCGCGCCGTATCACGCAGGCAGACAGCCGGAGCGGCCCGCATCCATGCCTCCTTCCACACCGCACTACGCAGGTATGCACGGCACGCACGCAAACAGCCACATCCCCCCGGTCCTAGTACTCCGGCGTTCGCGTGGAAGTGAAGTGCACATGGAATCCTGGACGTTCTCCCGCCCGCCGAATGATGCCTGTAGTATACTTTCTGCTCCAATTGAACTTTAATCGAGTCATCGACCACTCATCTCTGAAGCAATTCCCTTCTTTTGCGAGGCAGTTACATGATGTGAAGTTGAAGTACGTGGGGTTTACAACAGACAAGAGCATGGAGAAGAACCGCTACCATACAACTCCAGCACTAGAAAGCTGAGACAAAACGGAGCCAATTAGCACCGAAACTGTCAGAAGAACTAGCTGCATCCTGTCAACTCGAGAGGCGCCTTCCAGAGCTCAAAAGTTTCACCTCCTATCAGGCAACAAACATATGGATACTCATTTCTACTTTGTACATGTCACAAGCTCACAATCAGTAGTCATGGAACTGTAATGGCTACTGAGATACTAGCAACTGCAACGACAGTATCATGTATAGCGGCGTTCCAGCAGAACAAGGGAGATGATCAAGGAAGAAACATCAGTTACAAAGTACAATAACAATTACATTGACAGGTCAAACAAGTATTTCCTGAAATCCATTCAAGTACCATAGGCGACTTCGAAAATTGCAACATGCATAGAGTATGGACTAGAGTTAACCAGTTCAATGGAAAATAACTTGCAGAAATGAGCTTACAGTCTACAACAGAACAGTACCTTCCAACCAAGCATATGCCTAGAGGAGTTCTACGTCTTCACTTTCTTTGGCACATCAGCTCAAATGCATTTTTTTTCAGATTCAGAGACCACAAAAAGGCTAGAAGAATTCAAACTCTAGATAATTATCTGAGCCCTTTTGGTTGGCAGCTGGTGCAACCTTCCCGTTTGTCGATGGCACTTGCTTTGGGCGGCAATCGAGCTCAACAGGCTTTGGTATGTCTGGAGGGCTCGCACACCTTATAAGCGCCCAGTTCACACCCTCGAAGAAGGGATGCTGCTTTATCTCGGTAGCTCCACGCTTGAAGCCGAGTCGGTGCTGAGGGTCCTTGACCAGTAGTCCCCTTATCATGTCCCTTGCCGAGAAGCTAACCATTGGGGATTCCGGGAACCGCAAGGGCTGACCAACAACATTAAAAAGCGTAGCTCGATTGCCCGAACCCTTGAAAGGGGTCTTGCCGAACAATAGCTCATACAAGAATATGCCAAAGGTCCACCAATCCACCGCACTTCCATGGCCCTCCCCTTTTATTATTTCTGGGGCCAAGTACTCATGGGTGCCGACAAAGGACATGGACCGAGCATCAGTTGGCTCAGCAATGATCTCTGGGAATAGGCTAACTTGGTTTGCAACATCAGGCTTTGACTTCTCCTTCTTGGACTTGGATTTGGACTTGGACTTTGAGAAGAACCGGGGCCCAAAGCATGTCGTTGGAGCAACACACGATGGCTGAATGCAGGATGGCTGAATGCAAGCAGGCTGGACACAGTATGCTGCATTATTCCTCTGCGGCACATCCAGGCCAGGATTTGCAGACTTGATCACAGTTGGGTTCACCGAACAGCGAAGAGAGAGGTCAAAGTCAGACAACATGATGTGACCATCCTCTCGAACTAGGACATTTTCTGGTTTGAGATCACGGTATATAATCCCGAGCATATGCAGGTATTCCAATGCAAGGAGCACCTCAGCTACATATAATCTGAAACATCAAAAGATCGCGTACCAGTTTAAGTTAAATGCTTTAGCAAAGCTATTCAGTGAAGGCTGATTCAGCACAGCTTGATAGACAAGTCAAAAGTTCACCATAAGCACCTATATCTTGAGATTGATGAAATCTAACAATGATCATAACTCATAAGTACTTCTTAATCAAGCATTGTAGAATTGTACAGTATCAGCACACAACATGAAAGGTTCAAGGACATACTGCACCTTCCCAACCCGATTATTGTGTGCACAAAAACAGGTTATGCGTTAGGATGCAAAAATACATAAATATGTCATATGCAACCTGACTATGTTAATACAAACCAGCAAAATGAAAGAATGTAGAAGAGTATATACGAGACATGATACTACACCTCGTAAACAATGCTAACAAGCAAAAGATTCATGATGTTGAACTTATTATTAGCAGAAGGAAGTACATACTTTGCTGCTTGCTCTGAAAAATGTTTTCCAGGCTGCCTTTGTCGAAGAGTGTGCAGGTCCCCTCCGGGGCAGAACTCCATAACCAGACATGAAAATTTATCTGTCTCAAAGTGAGTATATAGGGTTGGTAGAAATGGATGGTCCAGGGACTGCAGTATCTCCCGTTCAGTTTGTGCTCGAAGCAGCTTCTTCCGACTCGCCAAAGATGCTTTATCCATGACCTTCATTGCAAAGTAACTCCTCATACCACTCAATTCAGAGAGATATACACTGCCAATATCACCAGAACCTAGCTTCTTAAGCAGCCGAAATTGGTTCAAACCAAGAACACCATCCCTGGATTTGACCACTTGGATAGCTTCCCACCTTGAATCATTCCCTTTGTGCGGCTTCGTGGTGGTGTTGCTCATGCTGCTGCACGAGCTCTCATCACTTATGTTGCTGCTAGTGCTCGCGCGGCACATGCTGCTCTTCCCACTCTCAGTAAAATCAGCCCGATCACTCATCTTAGCACTACCACTGGTCTTCCTCAAACTATTTGTCCCATCACTCACTTTAGCAGAAGCAAAGCTATCACTTGTGCTACTCTTTTGTGACATCTTCTTTTCCTGATTCCCATTACAATCCAGGTTTTGGATCACTTTTAGCTCACCACAATCTCCCTGTGGGGCTAATGGCACATTCAGGACCCCAGAATCTGAAGAGAGGCCTGAAGGTTCCTTGTCCATCATAGAAGCTGGAGACCCTTGCAGCTGGTGAGATGGCATCTGGGCTTCCGAAATCTCGTCAGCAGCAGGTTCTTGCCTGTCATCTTCCCCTTTTTCCTTTGGCTTTGCCGCTTGCCCGGTCATACTTTGGGGAGCAGATTTACAAGACATGAACTGAGCAGTTGATCAGAAACACACAAACGAACAACCTAACAGGCCAGCGAACACCACAAGGTCTCCAACTTCTCCAAACATTCAGCAGGGTTGTCAGTACACACTACAGTACTGATTTGAACAATCCCCAACTTATCATCTGAAAATAAATTTGCCCTCATTAGTAGACTAACAGAATAAATAGGGTTTGTTTGACAGAAATCGCAATCTTCTGTTCCAATCTATTCGCACAAATCATACAGCAGCCTATGCACCAAAAGATAGAAGGAATCAGAGCATCGCCAACCACCGGGAGAACAATCCAACAAAAAAACCCAAAGAAATCAGCACTGGAACAACAATCTGCAACGGAGTGTTCTGAAAAAGAGGAAATCTTTCCAGAAATTCGCGAACAAAGCAATCACCTTTGCAGAATCAACCACAAGCTAGAACTACGCATTTGACAGATCCATCCAGCGCCCCACTTCGCTGCATCAACACCCGCCATCCAAAAGGCAGAGCACAAGAAAGAAAGAAATGAAGGCCTAACAATGACACAAGCCCCCACCCCGGTGCAGCATCTCCCATAAAAATAGGGGGCAGTGGGCCAGAAGCAGAGATTTAACAAAAAAAAAACTTTTACATATCCCGAAAGAGGAGAAGGAAAGGCAAAAGAAGGAGCAGTACACACATTGCAACCTGGAACAGCTGCAGGCTCACACGGCACACAACCCTTTGCCCCCCTTTTCTCCCCCCAAAGGAAGAAGAATGTATGATGGAGGAGCACACCGGAATCATATGAGCAAACAGCACAGCACAGCATATACATACACGTGTGGTGTGCTGCACACCCACATCCACATCCACATCAAGACATGGGAGCACTAACTCCAGTGGCCATTGAATGCAGCAAACAGAAGATATTATAAAAGAAGTGCAGTGAGGGGGAAAAAGAAAGAGGTGGATTAGATCTAGAAAGTGATGGGCGGCATTAAAGCAGCAGCAACAGATCAAGAATGAACATCCACACCTGAGAAAAATGACACCTTAATCAATCAATCAGCCAGCCAGCCAGCCCGGGAGGAAGAAGACCGGGCCAGGAGGCCATGGTGGTGGTGCTCGGCTCAGCTGCTGGCGGGTTGTGGGAGGGGAGAACCACCGCCTATGGGCTATTCACAGAGGTGAGAGCCATGGCAATGGCAAAAGGCAAAACTGGAGTTGCATACTTGCTGTTGGGCTTCAGCGCTAGTTGGTGTGGGGCTTCAGGGCTCAAGATGCAAACAGACAAGAGTGTGTGGAGAAGAGAATGGACGGGTCAAAGGTGGTAAAAAGCTGTGCTTTTGCCTTTCGGAATTCGGGGTGCACAAACAAGAGCGGTAAGTAACGTGCTAAGTGCATGCACAGTAGGATTAATAAAAAAGTAATATGTTATATATTATTTAACAGACGATTATATATATATATATATATATATATATATATGTATATCATTGTAGGTAATTCATTAATTATATAAAACTATTATAAATAACTATATAAATAATTTATTATATTAGTTGTCGTTGATTCTTTCTATAGATAATATAGGATATACATCCGTCGTCTACGTATATATTTTTTACCGCTCATTTTGGTTTAAAAGCAAGCTTCTGTTTTTTTTGACTATTCAGGAATTTTAATTTTTCTGATTTTTCTAGATTTTTTGGACGTTTTTACATTTTCTTTTTTTCGTGTTCCTTTGCATTATCCGTGATAGGCTAACATGTTGATAGGCTAACATGTTTTTTATTTTTATTTTTTTAAATTTAATTAGGACAAATAAGTCAACTCAGCTACAGTAAAAAAGCCATAATCCAACGTTATTCCAAATATATGGCTCTGTTCTTTTTAGCTGCGGTTTATGGTTTTTAGTTGAAATTTTTGAATTTTAGTTGTTTACGACAGAGATTACGGAGAAAGATACTCGCTTGCGATTTTAGATAGTATAGATGTTGAGTTTTTAACGTATACTATAGTTAACTTATAGACTCCATCTTAAAAAAAAATACTCCATTTAAAAATTAGTTACTGTAGTAAAAATCAAAAAACCGTTTTGAAAATCTGAAAAGAACAGATCCATAATCTAATCTTGATGTGCTTAGTTACTGCTTGGGGTTTGGGCTAAGGCTCTATAATACCGGCACAGCGTGCAGGGCGTGGCCTTCTCATGGGCCGAGACTCCGAGACAAAAACCCATTTTCCACGGTGCTTGCAAAAAAAAAAAAAAGACAGGCGGAGATTGATCCTGAAAAATCATTTTGCTGATTTAGAGTCTCAGAAAAATTGAAATTTGTAGAAAAAGGTTTTTCTTTTATAATTTTAGGGAGATAAGTAATGTTTTCCATAGAAACCCACTCAACCCAAATCGCCTACCAAGAGGTTGAGCCCCGTTTGGAACCTAGGAATTTGAGTGTCACTGTTTTGTGGAAGTTGCGTGTTCTTTGCAAAATTCATGTAATATTTATGCATCCCAAGCATAGGGTGTGTTCAGAATAACGATGATTTATGATTTTTTTTATAATAGTTGGTTTATTTTTTTTATTGTAGCTGAGTTGACTTATTTAGTATAATTAAATTTTAAAAAATTAAAAAAAAACATGTTAGCTCATCACAGATAATACAAAGAAATACGACAAAAAAACCAAAAAGAAAAAACAAACAGTAAAAAAACGCCACTGCAGAAGTTAAATGCAAACGCGGACGCGCTTCCGAGCAGGACTATAGTCTGGAATCTTTTGATATAGGGCGTTCGGAATGGCGTTAGCTTATAGTTTTTTTTTTACTGTAGCTGACTTTTTTTACTGTACCTGAGTTGGCTTATTTGGCATAATTAAATTTAAAAAAATCTAAAAATAGAAAAAGCATGTTAGCCCATCACAGACAATGCTAAAACCCAAAAAAAATAGATAAAAACGAAATTACTAAATAGTGAAAAAAAAACAGAAGCTGGCTTTAAGCCAAAATGAGCGGGGCCACGCCTCAACCATTGATTATCTACTGGTGGTTCAACTTACGAGGTTTTGGATGATTTTTGCTTTTAACTTCTTAAACACATTGATTTCTTAATTTTGTTTTTTCTTCTTTTTCTCTTATTTATTTGTATTGTTTATGATAATATTTTTTTAATATTTTAAATTTAATTATTCATAAAAAACTAACAATTGCAATATATTTTTAACTACTATAATGCTTTTTTAATCAGAAGCTACATTCAACACTACCTAAATGGTGCCGAGTAGCAATAACCTTTTCACATAATCACCGCTGATTAATTGGTCTCCAGTCCACGGCCGGCAGTTTCGATAACGGAGGATAAACTATGGTGCTACATCAGCATTCCCTAATCTCCAACGCCCAAAGCAGCCTTTGAATTATACTATATCTCACAATTTCGAGTAGAGTGATCTAACTGATTACCCTTGATCTGATGGGTGGTTAAGGGCCTCTTTTTTTGCAGCTTCGGTTTTTGCTTTTATTTTTTATATAGTAACTAGATTTTAAATGAAATATATTTTAAAGATAAGATCTATAAATTAATTATAGTATATATTATAATGATTTTATTTATATTAGTTAAAATTGCATGTAAATTTCTCTTACTTTATATGATTTTTCTATAAACTGTTACTATTTATTAGACACAGTAAAAAACCACCCATCATAGCAAAAAAAAGAAAAGAAAAAAAGAACCAGCCTAATCTTGATTGGGGTGCACCAATCTTGAGGGCTAGCAATAAAGCTAGAACCAATAAGTTGGAATTATAGCTGCTACGATCAAGGTCTTTCTGCTTAGTCTCAGACAGACAGGTGTATTAATTTACTAACAACAAGAACATGAGAAAAAGAGCACTTCCACGTATAAAGGGGTGATCGTTTCGGCTTCTAAAAGCTTCTAGCTTCAGCTTTTTTTCACTATTCACTACACTATCCACTAACTCAGCTACAGTAAAAAAACCAGCTACAGTGGAAAAAAAGCTAAAAGCCAAAAGCCATCGCTAAAACGATCACCCCCTAAACCGAAAGATAAAAATACTACTGTCTATGTCACAATATAGGTTAGGTTATGTAGGTATGATATCAGTTATCTATAAACTTTATCATATAGGATATAAGATATGAAGGAGAAAGAAAGAGTATAAAGAATTAGGCTATATGAGGTAGTTGACTGTAATATGGTAAACAAAATATATTATATCATGAAAGAGTTGTCTATAGAGACATAAAAAATATATTATATATGTCTTTTTTTAGTACTATCTATAGATACAATATTTTAATCTTCTCAACTTTTCTTAAAATATAAATCGTTCTACATTTTCGAGCTACTTGTTCATCCTTTTTCTCTTGTCCTTGCTAAATAAATGCTATCTCTCTCATGAATAAATGGGGCATCTTTTCCAGTGTAGAATAATTGAAGGGCAACAAGGTTATTTCAGCTATCTCACTAAGGCCCTGCTCAGCGTTTGAACGCTGACGGTGACGGTCGGCGATGGATCTTTTTTTACTGTTTGCATTTTTATCTTTTTGCTTTTTTTGAATTTTTATGTTTTGTTTTTTTCTTGTATTCCTTTGCATTGTCTGTGATATGTTAGCATGCCATTTTTATTTTTGTATTTTTTAAAATTTAATTATATCCAATAAACCAACTCAGCTACAGTAAAATATAAGCCAACTATAATGAAATTTCAGTCAGAAGCTATCTCTATTCCGAACGCTACCTAATTCTTGTACACAAGTCTAAAACGACTTATATTTTGACATGGAGGTAGTCCTGCTTGCAGGAGAAAACTAGCGGAAAGTAATCCTTGGATTTAACTTCATGAAATATTGTAGCCGTGATTATTTGCTTAAACTTTGCTATCCTTAGCGTGTTTGTCCCCATCATTTGATCAAAACCTCAAATTTCATATCTATGCAATCAATAATGAATACAATGAGACCTAGCAACCAGGTCCACGAAGAGATGAAAGAATGTGCAAACTGCATTGAAATGGATATGCAGATTCGACCATTTCCTAAGCATTTCTTGGTCGTAACCTCCATCGTTAATTCGTTACCCTTTTGGACATTGCAACTGGCCAAATGATTTGGCACCTCGAACAGACAGGAACCTGAAAACTGCCAACCGACGTATCCTAAGTATTTCTTGGTCGTAACGTCCATCGTTAATTCGTTACCCTTTTGGACAATGCAGTTGGCCAAACGATTTGGCACCTCGAGCAGACAGCAACCTGAAAACTGCCAATCGACGAGCACTACGGCGACATTCTTAAACATGTGCCATCTCTTTTCTGTCACCTCTTTCCGGCTATTCTACGCGGTCCATGGATCTATACATATGTCATATCGTGGACTCTTTGAAGGGTTAGGTATGTATTCTGAAAAGAAAAAACTCTGAAGCGTTTGGTCAGTGACTCAGTGTTAGGTTATGTATGCAGAACACTTGACCATTCCCTGGCTATTTGCCGGTTAACTTTGCAGAACAATGGCGCAGCAGTCACTCACCGGCCGGTGAGATCGATGGCTAGGCCGGCATAAACAAATGGCGGCGCTTTGTTTAATCTCAATACAACAAAGACTAGGTTTGGAGCCACGAGCGCTGGCACATGGAGCCCCTCATGGCCAAAAGCTAGCATCGATTAACAACTCTGCTAAGATGGTCTCGAACTAGTACTAGCACTGTTTAAAACTCAGAGACTGCGGCATGCGTGAGCAGTGGCACAAGCTGGATGGATGGATACGTGGCTTGGAATTTTGATCACGACAGAGACAGATCAGAGCAGGCAATTAACTGCGAGTTTAGGTACAGATCAAGTGACAAGTACACAGATAGACAACATGGCGGAATACATACTTGTCAAGCTGATGCAAAGTCACCGACGATGTTGAACAGGACGACGGCGACTGACGAGATAACGGTCAGGTTATTCTGCTCCATCTGCCCATGGAAATTGATTATTCTGTCCCAACAAGTGATGATGGTGATGGACAGTGGCAGGTGAAAGGCTAGTACTGCTAAAGATTATTGTGTAGATGCAAAAGACGAAAAGATGCCCAAAGACAAAAATGGCTGATCTTTATCGGTCACCTACGGGCAAAGATTAAAGGTAAAGAGACGATTAGGAAAAGCAACTCAACTGACGCATTAAAACGTCAGGCCAGGAGCAGGAAAGCGATCGCACAGATGGATCAGAGAATGCAGGGAAAATGCTAGGCAGGTGCAGAAACCAGAAAGCAATTAGGTAGATCGATGGAATGGGAGGCGATGGAGTTGAGGTGATCCAAGCATGGATAGGTATGTAACTGACGGACACACGACACCCTGCCAGTGCCAGCGACATGGTTGTTCAGCGATGTCTCGTTGTCTCCCTTCCGATCTCCACTGTTTGCGATGATCTCCATGGGCTGATACGCATCGCATGCGTGTGGCAAAGTTGTAGCTCGGGTTTCTTGCTTTCGGCAAGGATAAACTGGCTGCTTTTGGAAGCAGGGAAAATGGACAGCTCCATTTTTTGGTTATAAAAAATATTGCAAGAAAGGTATAGGTAAAGGGAAATCTCATACAGAAAAGCACTTTTTTTACTTAAAAAGCAAGTACACCCAAGTCAATCATGGCTGTCAAGGAAGAAGAGCAAAATGGCATTTGTTTCCAGTTCAACAGTACATAGGGTCTGTTCTCTTTTGCTACATCTGATGGCTTTTTAGCTGTTTGTGACAGAGATTGTGGAAAGAAAGATACTCGCTTGTGATTTTTTATGGTACATATATTAGTTTTTTAACGTGTACTACAATTAACTTGTAGACCCCATCTTAAAAAATATTTTATTTAAAAGTTAGTTACTGACCAAAAAAGCGGATTTTAGAAACCTCGCAAAAGAACAGTGATCATAAACCCAACACACCAATGTCTACTAAATGACGTAGATTTTCAATGAGAAATTAATTCTTGATTTTTTTTTAAATAAATACAATAATGAAGGTAAATAAAATAATACAAAATAGTTCCTGGAAAAAGGAAAAGAAATAGGAGAAAAGAAAACAAAGTTTTCTTTAGAAGAAAAGAAGAGGGGAGAAGAAATTAAGAAAGAGGCCTAGATCTTATACCTGGGCCTAAATCAAACTGCTAAGCGGGCCGAATAGTAATCAGGGCATTAGCCCATTTGCAAACTTTTAAGTAGTAACCAGTGGCCACCGGCCCACGGCCCATTTGGGCTATTTGGCGTTCGCGTTCTGTCTTGAGTCGCCGGCGGCGCAGAGGCGGCGATGCTGCGGTCGGTGCTGCGGCCGTGAGGCAGGCCACGTTGGCGGAGGGATCGACGGGGCCATTCTCCGCCTGAACGTGGCGGAGCGGCGGCGGCAGCCGCGCCACCCTGGGCGTGACGAGTTCTTCGTGCCGACGCCGGAGTCACTGGCCTGGCTCGGCTTGGTCTCCCTCCCCATGGTCCTCACCGCCGCTGCCGTAGCCCTCTTCCACCAAGATCCTCATGACGATTGGTATCCTAGCACCCTATGCCTTGTAGCTGGTGTCTCCTAGAGCTAGTTGCCGAGCAATTACTACGCATTTGCTTCAACATTTAGTGAATCTGTGATGAGTGCACCGTATACGTTTCACGCAATATGCTGGATCATGGTGCGATAGTGTACAGGCGTGTACATATGTAAACCTGTAGGAACAAGCAGAATTTTTTAAGGGGTTTATACATAGAGTGGTTGTGTCAAACAACTGCAGATAAAGGATTTCGAGATGAGAAATTGCAAGCTTTCTTCTTTAGTTGTCGATGTCGCTTCTCGTGTGTAAAGTGTTTTCTTCTATCCATGGTAAAGCCTGTCTGAATTTGTGGTATCCAAACATGGCTAAAATCTTTTTTTTTTTACTTTTGGTATGAAACCCTGTAGTATGGTTTCGTTAATGAAACTTGGGCAATCTGTTTCAAAAAAAAAAAAGAAGGAAAAAAGAGAGTATAAAAATCTGTCTGATCACTTCAGTTCACCTTTGTTCTCTTTCCTATGATTCAATTCTAAAATGTTTTTCCGATTTTACATTACTTATTTATGAACTTGACAGTCACCTTAGGTTTTTGTGACCAGAAGTGGACATTCTTCCCTTGTAAATTAAATCATCAAGACTGCTCTTTGAAATCAAGATTGATTTATTTACCTACTGCTTAACGTGCATGGTCATCAAATAAGCAAAAATCAACGGTGTTTGCTTCTAAATTTCAGCGAAATCCTGTTGCTGTTTCTCGGGAAATTGTCATTATGTTCTGAATATTACCTGCATGTTTTGTGGGAAGGAACATGAAGCGACAGATCAAGACGGAGAGAGTGCAAGATAAAGAATAGTCACCTTGATCAAGGAAAAGTAAGAATGGGATGGGATCCAAGAAGTCAGGCCAAGGACCCCTTTGAGTCAAAACTTAACTTCAGTTTTTTCACTATTCAGTTTTGTCTTTTCTGCTTTTTTAGATTTTTGAGCTTTTTGCATTTTCTTTTTTCCGTGTTCCATTGTCCGTGATGCATATTTTTCTATTTTTATATTTTTTAAATTTAATTATACCTAAAAACTAAATAAGAAAAAAATCTGGGCTAAAACATCACTGAGTCAACATGCAGAACTGGGGAACCAGTACGGCTGGTTAGTAGCTGACAGAACTTCCTTATTATCAGTTTATCCACCGTTTTTCTACCCTACTGAAAATAGATGTTTTGATGATTCATAGTGGTCAGTGGATGATACTATTGTATGTTTCAATAACTTATTGCTGCAATACTCCCTAACATCTTGATTTTACTGGTTTTTTCAGCTAATTAAGTACGGACCTGTACACTGTTTTAAGCTTTGAGCCACCTTTTGTTAGACATATATTTGTATCCCTGCCTTGTAGGACGATGTCAAGGATTGTGCTATCGACTGCTTGGTGTAATCGAATCTGGAGAGGACTAAGTGCCGCTCAGATTGGCTTTTAAGCCAGCGTCTGCGTCTAGCGACATCTTTTTTTAACTATTTACTTTTTTTGTTTTTTTTCTATTTTTTTTTTTGGTTTTTTGTGTTTTTTTTTCGTATTCCTTTATATTATCCGTGATAGGCTAACATATTTTTTCTATTTTTAATTTTTAAAATTTAATTATGTCAAATAAGTTAATTCAGCTATAGTAAAAAAAATAAGCCATCTATAGTAAAAAAGCTATAAGCCATCGTTATTCTGATCACCCCCATGAAGTCACTGGTTCGAAGCGGTGCCAAAATTGAGTCAAATTCAAGCTATCTGGAGAAAATAAAGGAGTAGCAGCCGTCCTACACCCATAAATGCCACGAGGACCAGCAAAGCATCAAAACCCTAGGAGAAGCATCAATTCTAGAGAATTATGCTACACGCAAATCATACCAGGGATTTTTCCAATTCTTTGCTTGGTGCACTCAACAATTGTACCAGGAGATTTCAGTAGTCTCAACTTGACGATTTCAACTCGCCTCGACTCTGTTCCACATCTTGACTTTGACTTGGCATCAACCTGTGCCTTACTAAGCGTCAAGCCATGCTCTACCTCATCAATTGTTTCAATGCTAAGTTCGCCAAAACCATAGCGCCATCTCTATCAACAATCTTCTGCCTCAGTCGATCATCATATTCCATTAAAAAGTTGTATCGTTAGCTCTACATAATTTTTTTGAGGTGGAGTTCACCATAATTTACACAGTTGTGTCTATTATTGGTGGCATCATCCATGCAAGATTAATCATTGGTGATTTCTTCAACGATCTATAGTCTACTACAGGTTGTATTCCAAGTAGAGTATGTAAAAAAGTTCATGAGATGAGTTCTTCACTATAGTTATCTAGCGCTACAGGAGAAGCATATGGAAAAGATTGATCCAGTCTTACTCATTAGTTAGTCCTATGGACTTTTAATATACAAAGATCATTGATGCTGGATTATGATTTGAGGAGATTTGATTTATTTTGGCTACATGAGCGAATTCAGGCTACAAGAGCGAATTCACCTCAAGTGCGAGATCATTGAGTGTGTGATCCGAATTTGCTTCAAGGTGGAGGTTGTTAAAGTGTGATACGAATTCATATACTTGTCTAAGTGGACAAGTATGCCAAGCTCGTATTGGTTTCATAATCTCCTAGGATTTTTGTTCCTAAGTCTATATATATACTCTTGTAGTCACATGGTTGAGATACGCCAAAATTTTTTGTACTTGTAATCTCTCCTTGTATAGTAAATTCCACTTTCTTGCATGTCAAACCCAGGTTTAGCCAATCCAAAATTCTCTGTGAAACCACTGCACTATTCTTTGGATCAGTAGATAGTACTCACAGATACATTACTGAATCATTTCATACATAACATGAACCATATCATTCATTAATATTATATATCAGAGTTTAAATAGACCACATCGGGTTAAGTTTACAATAAAGGCCGGTCAAGCCAAATGGATACATTATATAAAGCAGAAATAATAGCAAAAGAAGAAAGCACATCTCGTGACAGGTAAGAGTCTAGACTACTACAGACTATTCTAAACTCCTCCATTAGCTCCTAGGGCATCGTAGTACGCGTAGTGACTTTGATCTATAGGTTCTGAGGTATTTAGTGAGCGAGAGTGAGCACAAACAACAGTGCTCTATGAGCCAACACATAGAATATTATATTATATATGCAAAATTCAACAAAGGTAGGATCAGCTTCTTTTATTTACTAAAGGTATTATTTGAAAACTACAATAAATAGAAATTTCTATAACTTAGCATTTTTATTAAACCATGTTTTTATTAAAAAGAGTGAAAATGTGCAATATTAATAGCAGTGCAGGTTTAATCCATCATATGCTTCTTTTTGATACTAGGGTTACATTTGCCCATTAACATCAATGGGTTATATCCACCTAGGACAAACCAAAATTAGAGTTACATCCACCCGATGAGTTTTCATTCTACCCACAAAGTTTTAAAAATATATACTAACTCGAGTAAATTCCTATGCTTGCCTATCACCGTGAGCACAGTTGTTTAAACAGTTTGCACTCTGTAGAGTTCGTACACTTCACCCACAAGAGATAATCAACTTGTTATATTTCATATATTTTCTTGGACAAGTGAATCAAAAAGATCACCACAAGACCTTTACAATGCATTTCTTAGTGTTACACCAGCTAAGATTTCATCTTATTGAGGCTATATTCACCATACCAAGACCCCCTCTTGCACCACACAACATCTTAAATCTAGCGACACGACTCGTGTCAATGGTGGCTTAAAACCAGAGTGTAAGATCGAGGAGATCGACTAGAGGAGGTGAATAGACGGTTAAAAAAACTTTCTAGACTATAACTCAATCTAACAATGCGGAAGAGTAAAATATTTGGTTTTGCACAAGCGAAACCTAAACTGTCTATGTTTGAGTAAGTGCACCAATAATATAGCTCTATCTCAAGATAAGTTACTCTATGAAGATAAACATTCAATTTAATTCAATGAATATATATTGCTTGAATGTAAATTGAACACAAGAAAATAAACCACAATGATACGTGATGTTTTTACCGTGGTGCTCAAAAACTTATCGGTTTCCTTTAATCCACATTGAGGTAAATCCAAACTAATTGGATCGGCTCCACGAATTAGCCCTAACCACCTCAATTCACTATATTTGCTCTTTCTCCACTCTAGAGATGGCAAGCACCACACCAGTCACAATCCGTCGAGTTTTCTCACAAGCTTCTTAAGAAAATCACTGGACCGCACGCCTCTGAAGCCGTCTAAGAGTTGGCAAACTCCAAGAGCAACAAATCATAAACCCTCACTTAAACGAATCAAGTATCTCAGCTTAACAGACATAAAGTCCACCATCAAGTGCAACACATGTACAAGGTTATCTCTCCAAAACACCCTAAGTGCAACACATGCATATATGGAGGAGGAGACTTGCTCTTAGCTCAAAGGGAGGAAGAATAGCACCAGCCACCATATCCCAATAGCTCTTGGGGAAGCATTTATACATTTCACCCAAAAACTAGCCGTTGGAATAAGTAGAATGCAAGAATCAACCTGAACCCCGGTAGTACCATAGTGAAAACTCTGGTAGTATCGTGGTCTCTCCAACGGCCAACAAAACTAGCCATTAGAGAAAGCTACAGGTCAGACCGCCACACAGGAACCGGTCGACCGCCAGGACCGATCAGACCGCAAAAGCACCAGTTAGACCGCCACAAGGAAAGTTGCCCTCTGGAAAAAACATACCGCGAGTGGAATGGAACTTCCGTGAAGTGGTCAAACAGCTACACATACGCCGATCTGATCGCCGAGCGGTCTGACCGCCATGTGCAGGCCGGTCAGACCACCATATACACTCTGGTATGATCGCTCCACCAGTCGACTCCCTCTTGACCCTAGGTGAAAAAATATTTGGGCCAATCTGACCGCTTATACAAGCCGGTAAGACCACCACCTTTAATATTGGCCCAAGCCAAGTGAGTACAATGCATATTTCTCGAGAACTTTGCACAAAGCTTTGCAAAATATAAATATATGCATTCAAGGTTAAAATGTGACTCCCAATAGATTAAACCAAATTCAATGGCCTTTTCCAACTTAAGTCACATGGAGCAACGATATATGCATGAGCTACAATCATTTGAGAGACACATCTCAAATATTAACATCATGCCTCAAGGAAGGGAACATGGAGTTCAATCATGTTGCAAAACACATTCGCAAACATCTATTGGGAGCTAGAGCAATTAAGTGAGCTATCAACTATTTTCAAAACACATTCAAAAATATTAGTGTCATGCCACGGAGAGAGCTAGAGCAATTAAGTGAGCTATCAACACATGATACGTTCAAGCTACTAGTCACGATCCCTCCTAGTAGTACGACATCCTATATTAGCAAACCGGTCTTTCAACCAAACACCAAGACCGATGAAAAGACTAAGAACACATCGTTAGCCCTAATTAGTCATATTTTTGCCTTGCACATCCACTTGAAACTTGATGACATATCTCAACTTCAAGTTTGGGTCATGACTTATCAACACATGAAGTCTTTGTTTTATTTGAGGATGATCAATCATATGAACCCATCTCAAGCCATCTGCCATTATGAGACATATAATGTTCATTCATTTCAATGAAACTATTAGTCCCACAATTAAATTATCATTAATTACCAAAATATATCATTTACTCATAATGACGGTTTAGATCCTTCACAGGGACATGACCCGTGGGTCACTTCAATGATGCAAACCACACAGGTAGATATAAATTATTTAGCCATGTTGTACTTATTATAGAGTTGTAGTTGTACTATTTTACATTGAGAGATCATCATAAGATTCAGCCATTAGAGTTATCTGATCGGTGCTACTATAAATCACGATTTCTCGTTTACATCCGCACCAACTCTCATACCATCTGTCCATATATGTAAAACAAGTTTTAGGATTTTGAAAAACACAAAATTAAGTTATCTCAACATATCAGCTATTTTCCTCCAGTTGTTATCCAAAACTAGTTTCATGATTAAAAGATGATTATAACGCAATTTAATGCCCGATATTTAAGCAAGACTAAGCATGGCATTTAAATACAATGTATAACTAGTATGGTTACCATTATATTTCTAGGGTGACAAGGATTACGTGATTCAAATGTCCTAGGATGGTGCAATAATAATACAAGGTTGAATAGGTATGTATTTATAACCTCAAGCGAACATACATCTAATAACAAATAAAATATGCAATTTAATAATTTAAACAAATGCAATTTGCATAGAAATGTAGGTTCAATATGATTAAAGCATTGACTCGCCTAACTCACAAGTAGGTTGGTCTTGAAAGTCTTTATTTAGCTCGAACTGTGATTCTTCTGTGTCCTCGTACGCTACTTGGATGATCGCAACGGAAAGCAAATAAATATGTGAACAAACAAATAAATTCGAATGAACTTCAAATCAAATAATTTTATTGCCATTATATATATCTTGAATTTAGAAATAAGTTTAATTAAATTTAGAGTTAAAATGGGTGAGAACGGGCTATGCAAAGTTTAACTTAGGATTAAACCCAAAATATAAACAAAGGAGAGAGAATACTCTCTCACTGATAGGTGGGGTCCACCGAAATTAATTTGATTTTTTTCTCTACTGGAAAATATCACCGAGACCCATAGGCTTTAATTTAATTTTGAATTATTTTTTTAAAAGAAAAGGGCTTAGGGGCTAACATGTGGGACCATTCACTATAGAGCACAATGAAATGGGGCCTACTTGTCAGTGGATCTTAAACATTTAACCGGTTTAAATAGGATTTTTAAATGGACGGGGGCCCACATATCATAGAGTTAGCCGGTAACTTAATGATTTGGGGCCCGAATGTCAGTGAGGAATTAACTAACACTACCTACGACCATTAACTTAAGTAAGGATTTAAGCTGCTTCTAAATGGTGCTACAATAGCTTCTCCTTCCCACTGAGGAGAGCAAAGCTTGTCGCCAGTGAGAGGAGCCACGGTGGCCTACGAGGAGGGCAAAAGCGGGTTGCTTGCCTCGAACCGCACCTCTAGGTGAGGCGGCATGAGCTACTTCGATGTATGGGGTGGCTGGCGGCGAGCTATGTGGAGATGAAGCATGGGCGCATAGCACCACGGTGACTAGTGGCATCATAAGCTAATTAAATGCTAGGGGAACATCTCAAAATCAGGAGGGACTCATTGGTGGTGAAGGTGGGGCTCGAGGAGGCGTGGAGTTGGCTAATAGCCAGGACAGTGGTGGTGGAGAGGAGGGTGGTGACGGCAATTCACTGGAGGTGATGAAGAAGGTTGGCATTGCTCGGGATGGCTTCGGTAGCTCCACGCGATGCTCCTAGCGCGCTGAATCGAGGAAAGGCGCATCGTATCGAGAATGGCATTGGCGAGGGCTCGATTGGTTGAAGTTGGTGAAGGGGCACTGGAGGTGTTCGATGGCGATTGGAGTGGTGGGGGAGCAATTGAGGATAAGGAGAGGTCGTCCAAGGGCTTTATAGCCGAGGAGGAGAAAGTTGGCCGTTGGGGCGACGTTAATGCCGTGCGAAGGCCGAGGAGATGGCGCCAACGTGCGGCATGTCATAGTGCAAGGGGCGGAGTCGGCATGCAGCACGGAGAGGAGGTTGCAATAGTCGGGAGCGAAGATCCCAGGCATATGGCACAGGAGTGGCGGGCACGACAATGGCCTGGCGCAACGAGGAGGAAGGAGAGGGAGGGTCTAGGTGCGCGAATGCGCGAATGCGCTGCGGAGTGATGGTGCGCACGGAGGAGGCGACACATTGCTAGTGCACAGGAGTCGGGTGGCGCTGCCATGTGCGTGGTGGGCACAGGCCGGGAGTGCGCATGACGTGGGTGACGTGCGTGCGGGGCACGCACGGTAAGGAGAGGGAGTGGCATGGGCCTACTGGGTCAGGCTGGAGGCTAGAGGGGCCTGGTGGGCCGAGAAACAAGCTAGGCTCAGCCCAGGTAGGGTTTGGGTTTTGGATTTTGAGCTTGTACTTTGATTTGAATTCAAATTTCAAAATTTTATTCATGCACTTTTAGACTCCCAAAATGGGATGTTATAGTGCACATGTGGTTTTTATCGTAATGATTTTTCATATTAAATCTGTGTCTTCCATTCTTTTGATTATATATTTTTGATGTGCGTTTTATATTCATCTTTAATGTAGATACGTCGGAAGTCTGTGTCCCTGCACTAATGAGTGGGCCCAGATAAACCTACCCATTTTAATGACCCTTGGGGGGCCTGTTTCTGGTTTCTTCTCAAGAAGAAACACTGATCACGAAGGCATACTGAATAGTCCTGGTTCTTGATTACCTAAAGAAATTCTCCTGATACTACGAGAATTTGGGTATCAAAATTACACCAGGCCTTCAAAGGAGCAATACTATGGATACAAAATCTGTATAAGATGTCCTACAGGTGATGGACTATCATCTATTCATCTTTCCTATTCAATCCGGCTTGAGCTTCTGATTTCCAGCTTCTAGAAACCAGAAGCCGAAATCAATACGTCAACTTCTTAATTTTAGTTTTTTCTTTATCTTTTGTATTGTCCGTAGAGATATAACGGTGTTCTTATTTTTTTATTTTTCTTTAATTGAATAATTAGAAAATTTTAACAACCGCTATGATTCAATTTCAGCTAAAAGTCAACAAATGGAGGCCGAAGCTCGATTGAACGACTTTGTATTATTGCAGCTGGCTGCAATGGTTAGGCTGCTGTAGTGATCCGGTTAAGGATGAAAAACGGATACGAATTAACTTTCCCATCAGATTAGTAATTTCTCTCATATTAGTATTCATATTCGAATTCACATAAAAATATGGATGTGAATATAGTATAGAATTTTTCCACCCAAATTGTTATTTTATCCGAGCTATTCGTATTCGAATTTGATGAAGCGATATAACTATTTTATTGGAGTATGCCTAATTAGTTGCACGACTTCTTTTATTCAGTGTGAATTCATGTTCTTTTAGGTGAAATAAATAGATCAGAATGATTAAGTATGATTGTACGAGGATAAAGTATCACTAATATCTTCACGTTACATAAGTTACGAAGATATCCGGATCTAACTGAATTGAGTAGATATTCAATTCAAATTTTTATTCATTATATTATTCAATTCGTATCTTATTTGAGTATATTCATATTCGTTAAAAAAATATCAATACGAATACTATTTAATTTATATTCGATCTGTTGTCACCCTAAATATGGTTACAACTTGCTAGTCACAGAGTCAGCTGCATCGCAGTCACATATTAATACCTGTAGGGACACATCTATTGCAAACAGCACCTGCCAAACATTTCAGCTCTTCGTTTTTTCAGAGTATAAATCCCATAAGCATATGCGGTGCATCAGTGTTACCTTGAGTACACCAAGCTGAGATTGACACGGGAGCGTGGAAGACATGGAGAGGCTGTTTGCTACGGAGAAGTTTGGAGGGAGGGCACTGTACAGGTTCTACGCCTTCACGGTGGCCGTGGGGATATGCCTGGTGCTGTACTACCGGGCGACGTGCGTACCGGGCGACTCCGCCGAAGGAAGAGCGGCGTGGCTGGGGATGCTCGCAGCGGAGCTCTGGTACAGCTTCTACTGGGTCATCACGCAGTCCGTGCGGTGGCGCCCCGTCCGCCGCCGCGCCTTCAGGGACAGGCTCGCCGCCAGGTTTGCCCCGTCCCTTGCATCGTCCCGACGTCAGGACAACAGATCATGTGTTGGTTTTCTTCCTTTGTTTACTCCCTTCTCATTTCTCATTGTGTTCGTCTAGTTTCTTCACTTTGATAGGACGATGCACTTGTCAGTAGGCAGTTTTGTTTGCTGAAAAAGAAAGCTTACGGTAACAACTGCGAGACAGTACAGATCGTCAAAATACTGTTGATTACGCTGCAGGGGCGGAGCCGAAAATTAGACATAGAGATGGCCATATTCTATGCATACTACTCCAAAAGTATGAGAATGCAAGCTTGTAATTCAAGTTTCCTATTTCAAAGCAAACATTAATTACATTCATCTAATTTTTCCAGTAAATATTTTTTAGATGAAGCAAATGAACATTGACTAAACTTAAGATATTAGCTTACAAACAAACTGAATGCTATAGAAAAGAAAGCAAGGCCTAGCTAAATTGCACATACTACTTTCGTTTTACACAACCTCACTGCGAAAAAAGTATATGGCTTATTTTTTTATTTTAGCGTATGGTTTTTGGCTGTAATTTATACCTTTTAGACTATTTATGAGAGAGTACGGAATAACAGAACTCACATGTAGTTTTGGTCTAAATAAATAAAGTTGCTATAGTGTGTACTATAATAAACTTACAGACCTCATCTTAAAAATACATTGTTTGAAAGTTAGTTACTGTAAAAAAAGTCAAAAATAGCTTTTGAAAGCTGAAAAGAAGATGAACTATGTTTAGCAACGGTCAATTTGCTACCTAATCACCAAAAGACAGAGGAACGAAGTAAGAAAGTGCACATGGGCATTACCCTAAAATTTTAAAATTAGTAGCAATACATAAGAAGGATGAAACTGACAATTTGTGTTGCACAAAGATTAGCATCCTCCAGGCTCAATTAAAGGTGGCTCCGACAGACAAGATTTTGAGATATCCTTACACCTGACATGAATGTCGAGCCCTCGATACAAATACCGTAGACGAGCTAAAACTTATAACTAAATAGTACATACTTAAAAGTACTTAGAGAAAGGGCATTTGGGCTTCGACGTACTTCAGTAGGGCCGTTTTACTTGGCACAGTTTATGTGTCAGCCTAATATAATTGAAGTTTGTTATCTTTAATAAAGCTCTTAATCATAACCATAAGGGGGCCAGCCCCCCTCCCCTCTCTCCGCCCGTGATTACGCATGACATGGCCGGGGGTCAGCTCCTCAACCTGCTTTCTGGAAGGCATAACATGTGCCGCATGAAATGGCTGGAAGGCAATCCAAATGTTAAATCAGAAATGAACAGACAGGATCATACGAAGTCATGGGGATCCCGGGTAAAACGCACAGGGTCGCACAATGTCGCTTTCTGCATCGAAAGCTCTCCCTTTCCGCGTAAATATTGTTGCCCTTTCTTGAGAGTATTAATACTGCTCCAATAATTGAGGAACCAGCTTCAAACGAAACAAATGAGGAGCTAGTTAACTATGACAATTTGAGGAGCTAATTGACTATGACAATTTAATTAGCTGTTTCTTACACCAGAGCTGTGCCAAAATTGAGTGAACAGGCTCAAAAAGTTAAGTATCCATAACCATACAATAGTTCAATACTCTCTTGTTTCTTTTTTAAGTGACATTTTTTATTTTTCACAGTCGATATGGGACATGGACCATTACCTTTTTTATATATAATTTTGCCTTATTATATAATAATATTATAAAAATATTTCTAATGATAAATCTAATGATATAGTTTTCATATAACTAATTTAGATAGTTTTAAATATATTAGTACTCAAATCTTATAAAGTTTGACAACACGGATTCTATAACGTCACTTAAAAAACGGATGGAGTACTACATTTGAGCATGAGTATTTTTTCAATGTTTTTTAAAGTATTTTTTAATGATGCTGAACATTTCCAGGGATCGAAAAATTTACAAGCCCATCAAACAATAAAGGCGGGTTCATAATTTATACACAAAAAACATGGATCTTAATTTAAGAAAAAGAAAATCAAAATTCAAAAAGGATTCCCTGCATGCTTATTCTCTCTATAGAGAGGATGAAAGCATATAAATCAGATGCCTAATTTTGGTTGCATGTCTAACTAAAAGCAGCAAGAGAACCACTGAAAAACTCAGTTCGGCTATTCAATCAGTTCATATGCTCTGCTACATTCTCTAACATGGCTACCATGGAGTAATTTGGATTTTGGAGCAGGTATGGAGACAAGCTACCTTGTGTGGACATCTTCATCTGCACTGCCGACCCAAACTCAGAGCCACCAAGCCTTGTCATCTTTACCGTCCTCTCGGTCATGGCTTACAATTACCCAGCTGAAAAACTAAGTGTCTACCTCTCTGACGATGGCGGCTCAATTCTCACTTTCTATGCTCTATGGGAGGCCTCCCAGTTTGCAAAGCATTGGCTACCATTCTGCAGGAGATACAACATCGAGCCAAGGTCACCAGCTGCTTACTTCTCAGGATCAGATAAGCCTCATGATCTGTGCAGCAACGAAGAATGGTCATTTGTCAAGGTATGATTGCTTGTTCTTCCTGAAGCATTGCAACCAATGATGAGCAGGGTTTGACAGTTATTAATGCAATACATCATAGATTTGCGTGTGCATACTGACGGTGTTCAGCATTGGCATGAGAATTGACATTCTTTTGGGACAGAACTTGTACGACGAAATGACAGAGCGCATTGATTCCGCGGTTGCGCTGGGAAAGGTTCCTGAAGAACTCAAAGTAAACCATAAAGGATTTCACGAATGGGATTCGGGAATCACCTCAAAAGATCATCGCCCAATTGTTCATGTAATTTGTGCAACCTACTGGTCCTATATCATGTGCTTACTGTCTCCAAAATTAAAGTATTCAAGACTTATACCATAAACGTTGATTCTCTGATAGGTTTTGATAGATGGTAAGGACCCAAATGCAGTTGACAACGAAGGAAATGTGCTACCTACATTGGTATACATGGCGCGTGAGAAGAGGCCTCAGTACCACCATAACTTCAAAGCAGGGGCAGTGAACGCTCTGGTGCACTCATTAGCAATTTTGCTTCAGTAATTTAGAATTAAATTCAAATATTTATTTGAAATATTTTATTGAAAGAGATTTATTGGAAATATCAAATAAGCATTTTTCGCTCTTGCATTTTTGCACTCACTAGCAGTTTTAGGATAGCAAGCAGTTTTCTCATGTGCGTACTGGCATCTTAACGACATGAACACCAACAAACATCAATACTAAGTCAAGCAAGTGTGAAGTTTATCTGCCGAAATATAACTGACCATTTGTTAATTGCAATTTTTTCTCTACTGAAATGAAGATAAGGGTGTCATCGGCGATAAGCAACAGTCCTATCATCCTGAATGTGGACTGCGATGTGTATTCCAACAACAGTGATTCGATTAGAGATGCACTGTGTTTTTTCCTTGATGAAGAAATGGGCCACAAGATTGCATTTGTGCAGTACCCTCAGAACTATAACAACTTGACCAAGAATGATATATACGGTAACTCCCTCCATGTCCTCAATGAGGTTAGTGGCATCAAATTGTAACTTCATCACCAACTTGAAGTTTGCTATTACTCGACGATATAATCAACCACTACATTCTGAGTCTTGCTTATCAATCTGAAGGTAGAGCTAAGTGGTATGGATAGTGTGGGTGGCCCTGCTTATCTTGGCACCGGATGCTTCCACAGAAGGGAAATCCTCTGTGGAAGAAGGTTCAGTGAAGACTACAAGGAAGATTGGGACAGAGGGATTACGGCGAAAACACGAGAACACATCGATGAGATTGAAGAGAAAGCGAGGTCTCTAGCGACCTGCACCTACGAACACAACACACAATGGGGAAACGAGATCGGGTTAAAATATGGTTGCCCAGTGGAGGATATCATCACTGGATTGGCAATACAATGCAGAGGATGGGAGTCGGTCTACATCAACCCAGAAAGGAAAGCATTTATAGGTCTTACTCCAACAACACTTGCGCAGACACTGTTGCAGCACAAGAGATTCAGTGAGGGCAATTTCTCCATTTTCCTATCAAAGCACTGCCCTTTCCTGTTTGCACATGGAAAAGTCAAACTACGACTGCAGATGGGATATTGCATCTATGGTTTATGGGCGCCTAACTCACTCTCTACACTCTATTATGTCGTCATCCCTTCACTTGGCCTCCTCAAGGGCATCCCGCTATTCCCAGAGGTTGTTTTTATCATGCGATAATTCTCAGCTTACTTTGTATCATATTCATATGCATTCTGAATTCTCACTGACACGGTGTTCTCGTGACATGTCATTCAGATTACAAGCCCGTGGATCACACCCTTCATGTATGTATCGATCGCGACGTACTTGTACAGTCTCTACGAGGCACTGCGTTCTGGACTCACATTCAAAGGGTGGTGGAATGGACAGAGGATGTGGATGGTTAGAAGAGTAACATCGTATCTCTTTGCCATCATCGACACCTTCCTGAGGCTTCTGGGACTGTCGTCTATGGAGTTCGCGATTACATCGAAGGTAAGCGATGAAGATGAATCACGGAGGTATGAGCAAGAGGCCATGGAGTTTGGGTCATCTTCTCTTGAGTTCATGATCATCGCGACTGTCGCGTTGCTCAACCTTGCCTGCCTGATGGGCGGGCTATGCCGGATCTTAGTAGGTGGTTGGGGCACACGTTTGGACTTGTTTTCCCTCCAAATCGTTCTCTGTGGAGCGCTTGTAGCCACCAACATCCCAATCTACGAAGCGATGTTTCTAAGGAAGGACAAAGGGAGACTGCCCTTGTCTGTGACTCTAGCTTCCACTGGCCTCGTGCTGTCGGCCATTCTGATATACCTATAGCTTGAGGTTGTGGAGGAGTCATATTGCTGTTTTAAGATGTTTCGGAGGAGTTTGTTGTTGTCTGAACTGTAGCTGTAGTGGTTATCTCTGAACTGATGCTTCCTCTTGAAATAAAGTTGAGTTGAAATGCAAAGGTTGCACATAGATTTTGTAGAATACCTGTCAACTCGTGAGATTTGTCACAACATTAGTTCGCCGGGGTGCGCCGCGGGCAGCTCGGAGAGCATGAGAAGAGGATGAGGAAGCCATTAGAAACGGACATGGAAACGCTCGAAGTACCATTCGGTGCACCCATCTTTTGCCCGCGCGGTCCGGTCCGCCTACCGGCCTGCCTCCCGCGGACGAGATCCGCGCGGCTCGGGCCGTTCGCGCGAAGGCCCAGCTTTGCCGCGCGCGCACGCCCAAATTCGTCCGCGCAGCCTACGAAACGGCCCACCCCGCGCGCGCGTCCAACGGTCCGAGCTTTACCGCCCCGCGCCGCGCGGTTCGGCCGCTTGGCCGGCGCCATCAACGTCCGCGCGGGGCGTTGGCACGACGAACCGCCGAGTGATGCTGAACACGCGGTGCCATGGCATCCGTCCCTAAACAGTGGGTAAATATCTAAGTACGTGAGGCTGGTTCCTCCTCCTGAAATCACGCTTTCCCTGCGCTGTTAACCGAGCTGCGATTACCATCTGTGAATCTTGCTCGTCAATCTGGCATAGTTCGTGTGGAAAGGACGTGGTGGCTCTTTGGATGTTTAGAATAGTATTGATTTATGAATTTTTTTACTGTAACTAATTTATTTTTTTAATATAGTTGAGTTGATTTATTTGACGTAATTAAATTTAAAAAATTTAAAAATAAAAAACGTGTTAACCTATCATGAACAATACAAAGAAATACAAGCAAAAAACAAAAACTCAAAAAAACCTAAAATATTTAAAAAATCAAATAATAAAAAATAATAAATAGTAAAATAATAAAAATTAGAAATTAAATTAAACGGTGTCGTTTAACCAGAGTACCAGGCCGATTTTGGTACACCTTGCTCTCGATTGGACCGGTTGCGCCGTCAGTTTGGAGAAGCCAATCATTCCAGGTCCCATTTTTTTTGTCTTGCTGCCCATCGCGCAGATAAGTTTGACTGTCCCTGTGCTTCTTACATCATCGTTCGTAATAGCACACGACGTCGACCCAATCAAATGGAGTAAAGAGACAACTCAGACAAGGACAGTGATAATAAATGATCTCATTTGGTGATTGAGTTGGCACGCACGGGATTTGACATTGTGAATGGCTTGAAACACCTACAGGCTACAACCCCTCCCTCGTGAGCCCAAACTGTAAGCACAGGATCGGTCGGACCCAAAATGCTGCCACGGCTCTCGCTCTAAGGTATCAGCTCGATGCTACGTCCGTGACTATTCTTTTTTTTTTCCCGCTAATTTTACTCGACCAGTCTCCTCCTTGTCAAACCCCTTCTTTTTGCACAGTCTTTTTTTCCCATCTAAAAGGTTATCTTTCCCATGTAATCTCTATCTCTCTCTTCCTCCTGCACCATACGGTGCAATAGCAGACCGAAGGGTCGATCGGCTGGTGGAGGCGTGGTTGCACGGCATTTGGTGGGTGGTTGGACAGGCGGCGGACATGGCCAGCAGCCAGGTGTATCATGGGCCAGACAACGGCACGACCAGTGGCGGTGAAGTTGGCCGGCGGCATTGGCTTGGCGCGCATAGGTCAGGCGCCGAAGCCGGGAGGCGGCGTGGCTAGTTAATGGAGGCACAGGATGAACGGTGGCCATGGCCGAGGCGACTTGGCCGAGCGGCGGCAGCGCAACGTGCGGCTAGGTGGCGGCACGCGGCCAGGCCGAGGCGCACGGCCAGGCCGTGATGTGAAGCCACACGACGGCTTGAGGCCGAGTGGCGGCGCACGCCGGGATGTGGCTAGGTGGTGGCGGAGGCCGAAGGCGGTGGTGGATGACTATTGCACAATATGGCGTAGTTCGGCCAGCGTGGGCATGATTGAATCACAATTCGTGCACCTTTTGTTTGGCGTGAATGGAGGTATTTGGTTCGTTGGGCCGAATGTGTCATTCGGTCACCGAACGGCGATTCGCACGGCAACGGATTAGCGAACGCAAATTTTTCAGCCAAATGTACTTTCATCCATCTTTCCACAAGGTAGTCTTAGCCCTGACCTGATTCGTCTATGTTCTACCTTGTAGGTTAGTATGCGGCCTCGGAGGGGGCGTTTGGGCAATTGTGTATCTTTGATCCTTCAAGTAGCAAGCTCACCAAACGTGCTTAAGACAAGCATCTTGTGGTCATAACCTTTCTGTTAAGTATTTCATACTTTCCATAATTATTTGTCATCACTGCCATTAGGAACAAGTAGCTTATTATTGTTGCTTGCCTGATTATAGACTTATAATATTGTATTCATACCTTGATCATCTAGGTTATATTGTACTTCATGCTTTTAGGTCTATTGGAATGCTTAGTTAGTGATATTCTAGAATTCATGTTTTTAATATAGTGTTTTAGAGTTAATTACTTAATTCATTAATGGGGTAGCATATGAACGTGTTTTACACTTAGGTTAAACCATTAGCAATCTTAGAACTTTAGGCTCCTAGGTTTATGTTTTCTATTATCATGATCCATTACTTGTATAATTTGTAGTGAGTCATGACTGATATTTTGGATACATGTTAATCAAACTAATATTCACTCATCACGTAATAAAATTTGAATGGTTGACAACTCTTATGCGAGCTATGTTATGATACCCTTCTTAGAATAGTTTCTAGATCACCATCACCATATTATCATCCCATATCGTTTCATATCGGGAATTACGCCTTTCCGTTCCCAATCTTAGCAAATTTTTTCATTTTTCATAACCTTATCTTAGCTTTTACTTTGTCCCCTTAATTTCATCTCAGATAACTCACTAATAATAATAATAATAATAATAACAGTTATCTAGCCTGGGGATACCCACAAGTAGGGAGGATTTTCACCCACTTAGTAAAGTACGGGGGCCTGTACACTTTCGTTACTCAGAATATTACATCTCGTCTGTGTTTATACAGTTGAAGATAAGGACGTGCCTGACTACTCTTGTATAATCAGATATGTGGGAAGCAATTACCGGTGCCTTTACCATAACTTGCAAAATAACAATTATCTTGTCTCCCCGTTCCTGTTGTCTCTATCTTTGACCCTTATCAATGTTTCGGTAGCCTAGTTCTCATTGTACTTAACATGTGTCAATTACTTGTTTGCATTACTTGTCCTTTACTCACATGCTTGTGACCGTTGTTGGGTAATTGCTGAGATTTTCAAATCTCATATTTGCACTTTCCATTCTCAGGTAAAAGACCAGTGGAGTGATAGCATCATGCACGAGTGAGAACACTTGAGTTTTTAGCACCGTGGTTTGCCACAATTTATGTTATCTTATTTATTCTTCATTTGGTTAGAAGTAGACTGGTCCTATGTTTTAAACATTTATTCCATCTTCCGTTGATTCTTTAATAAAGTATTGTTAAAGTTTTAATTTTTCTTACACTTTTAATTGTTGCTTTTATTATTATGCTTTACGTTGGCGATGATGTTCCATAGTAGTATCTAATATTGGTATATGAGGTGCTACAACCCTAGACCCCTAATGAATGTTTTAGCTCAAAATCCTCATCGATCACATTTTGTGTGGGTACAATGTAAGCTGAGCTGCCCAAAACAATAGTTGATCGCAGAGTACTAGGTGCAATTGAAAGAGGAGGCAAGGTTCCTTGGAGGTGCTTAGCAAAAGAAAATCGTTTTTTCTTGCCACATAGAATAGATGGGATGTTAGTGCCGATGCTTAGTAGATGCTTATGCTTATAACTGCCTTGAATTAATAGATCATGCAACTATTTAAGCACCAATAAAGAGATGCATGCTTGCATTACAGAAGATCACTCTTATATGAGTGATTGATAATGTGAACATATTCTCTCTCCTTAAGCACCCGTGCAATAACGTCTTGCATTGGGGATGCCCATTATTAACATCCCACCAAGAGCAATTGCTCTGACTTGTTAATTTTGAGTCCACGAACATGTTAATTTTGAGTCCACGAACATGGCTATCAAACTAACAATTTTTTTTTAGATCCTCCAAGCGATAATTAGTTTGATATTGCAAGCCAACATAGAGGGGCCCCGGCTGCTAACCACTGATAATTAGTTTGATCATTGTCCGTCTTGCACTCTTTGAGCGATGAGCAGCTAGAGATCCTATTTAAGAATAATTTAGCCCTTCTATTAACAAAATTCATAAGAGTCTACAACAAAGTAAGGAAAAAGATGAGTGATGGCCATATCACTTGTTTTGAGTATGGTAAGTTAAACCACATTTGGGCCAAATACCCTTAAGCTGAAGGGCAAGGAGGAGATGTACTTCTGCAAGCATCCTCAAGCTTGAGACACGAAGGCCGAAAATGCTAATTACCGTAAGTTCGTCAACCAGGTCGTTGCCGCTCTTGAGAACACCGACATGAGCAATGTGGACTCGGGAACAAGGACGATGAGGACGACTTCCATGGCAAGAAGAAATCTCAAGACTTCATCGGCATGTGTTTCATAGCTAAAGATAACCACAACGTTGACTCCTCCCATGAGCTTTATAGTGATCCCGATGAGTTATACCTCTCATCTAAAAGATGAAACATACTCTTATTACTGCTAAACATTAAATGAAAAAACAAGTTAAAATGATTATGAATTAGGATATTATGATTGATCATTTGAACATAAAAGTTGTTAGACTCAAATTCATTAATTCTGATGATAATTATGATTCTTACTTGTGCTTGCATGATGAAATGACTAATATAAAAATTGCTAATTTATCTATTGTTGATCAACTTAAGAATGTTCTAGATAAACTAGAATCTCTTAAATCGAGTCATGATCATATTTGCTTGAATGCTATTGCTTTAGATGTGATTTCTGTAGATACTATTCTGTCATCTTACTCAAATTGTACTTTGCTTGAATTAAAATTGGATAATGGTACTAAGAAATTGTTGAAATTTAATTTGATTATACTTGCTCTCATTATGAGGATAGTAAAATTAAAATAAAAGAAATGATTAAAATGTTTCTTCATTTTAGGATTGAATCTTGTAAAATTGTCCTAAATGCACAATTGAGATTGATACTCTGAATAATACACTTGAGGAGAAATATAAAATTAAAGAATCCATATCCATGACTATATATAAGAAAATTATTGTTTCTATTTCTTATACATTTTGTACTGAAATTGAGACTAATTTTATAGGATGAATGATGTTTTTAGAGTCAAATCTAAGGAACTGTTAGATAAGATTAGAATGCACCTTATGTGTCTTATGAAATTTTGAATCTTAAGGTAGTTACCTATAAATAGAGATATGTTAGGATAACCAAGATAAATAACTGCGACACGTACGAGAATCTAGCTTGAAAGATGAGTGTGCCATGGCATCCGCCCTAAACGGTAGATAAATATCTAAAGGACATACGGCTGATTCCTACTGAAATCACGTTTTCCCTGCGCTGTTAACCGAGCTGCGATTACCATCGGTGAATCTTTGCTCGTCAATCTGGCTTAGTTCATATGGATAGGACGTGGTAGCTTTGTTTAGAACCAGGCTGATTTTGGCACACCTTGCTCTCGATTGGACCAGTTGCGTCGTCAGTTTTGGAGAAGCCGATCATTCCAGGTCCCATTTTTTTTGTCTTGCTCCTCATCGCGCAGATAAGCTTCACTGTCCCTTGCTATCTTTTCGCCCTCCTGCTTTTCCTTACATCATCGTTTCGTCCATAATACACGGCGTCGACCCAAACTATTGGAGTAAAAGAGAAGCTCAGACAAGGACAGCAATGAATGATCTGATTTGGTGATTGAATGGCCTGCAACACCTGAGCCCGGAATGTAGGCATAGGATTGGTCGGGTCCAAAATTCTGCCACGGCTCCCGCCTTAAGGTATCAACTCGATACTGTGTCCGCGTCTATCGGTTTTTTTTCCCTGCTAATTTTACTCGACCTTTTTACAGAGCATCTTTCTTTCACAAGGCGTTAATCTAAGTTAAGGAGTTATTCAGAATGACGATAATTTATACTTTTTTTACTATAACTAAGTTAATTTATTTGATATAATTAAATTTAAAAATAAAAAATAAAAAAATATATTAATCCATCATAAACAATACAAAAGAAATACAAAAAAACAAAACAGAAAACCAATAGTAAAAAAAAAGGTAGCGCCGACAGCAGAAATCCATGGTGCAGCTAGCCATGTTGAGCGCGATCTTAGCCTACTCCTACAAGGCGATAATTTAAGTTAGCCTACTCCTATACCTACAACCCTAGACCCTAAATGCATGTTTCAGCTCAAAATCCTCATCATCACATTTTGTGTGTGGGTACACGAGGCGGCAAGGTTCCTAGAAGGGTGCTTAGCAAGAGAAAACCGGTTTTTCCTTGCCACATAGAATAGATAGGATGTTAATCCTGTAGTATCCATGCCCATGAGGTATCGATGCTTAGCGCATGTTTTCCTTATAACTGCCACGAATTAATAGATCATATAACTATTTAAGCACCTATAAAAAAGACATTTGCATTAGAGGGCCGGGATAACTTTTATATGAGTGCTTATGATATGAACATAGATTTGGAAGTCGGGCCAGACCTTTTTGAGCCAGCGTAAGGTGATCTAGCTAGTCCGGTATAACTCAAATATGGCACGGGCTTAGACATATTATGGATTGAGCTAGTATGACACAAACTAATTAAGATAAGATTAGGCCTGAAAAATCGACTCGTTGTGCGGCACGACACGATCTGACATATCTTGTCGTGCTCGCACGGCTGGAGGAGGCCAGAGGCCAGCTGGCCGGCCACAAATCTAGCAGCGCCGAGCGGCAGGAGCGGCTCCCTGGCGGAAGGAATCGAGCCCGTCACGTGACCGCACGTTGAGGATTCGGTCACCTCTGTCCTCATCCCACCGGCCGCCTCCTCGATCGGCTCCTCCCCTCTCCTCTTCATCAAAGCGATAATTAGCCGACACAGATGCTGCATGCTAACCTGTTGATAATATATATATATACATATATATATATATATATATATATATATATATATATATATATATATATATAATCGAGTAGCTGCAGGCTAGCCACGATACGAAAGCCCGAACATATACATCGATCAAGCTATGCACGTCGGGAACCAACGTTTTCTTCCGTGGAAAGAATGAAGCGGCCGATCGAGACGCGCGCTCGTCACATTATCGCAAGGCAACGCTTCTCTGCCTCTTGACGGCCGCTGAATTGTTTGTAGCGAGCTAACGCACGTGCATACGTAGCACACACGTCTTCTTCTATCCTGGCGGCTCACGCTGCCACGCATTATTGGACCGGAGGGCGTCGGGATCACTACACTGGAAGACGCGAATCCTGTGGAGAACGAAGCTAGCTAGCTACACGTACGGGACACGGGAGGAGAGGATAGCAACACATACGTACACACGTACGAGTACGTCCATCGACCAATGGACCAGTGCACCGTGCACACCAATTTAAAGTGTGTATACTTACTGGCAGTAGCAGATCATAACAAAAGTTTAAGGAGACTAATGGACACGACTAACAAATAAACAAGATAAATATAAATTGAACTATCTTTTGTAATGTAAAATTATATATAATTAGAACAATGACATAGTAAAAATATAAAATACATCAAAGATTGTACCTTAGTAATACGTAATGTGCCTTCCAAAACGCGTAAATATATATAAGCAACTATCTGTACACTAAAATTACCAAACTTAGTGATAAAATCAGGAATTGTAATTATGAATACTTATAAAGACTGTAAGAAAGGATGAAATATGCCATTAGCTAGGATTGAGCATTAGTAGTACAGTACAAGGTAATCTATGAGATTTCATGCCATTGATTCCATTAAAAAGAATTGGTTACAATACTACAATTGCATAGATATTATGATAAAATCCCCTCCCGGCTGACCTTCTCCAATCACCCCATCCCCTAAATCCCCTCCTGCCAACCTTCCATAATCCCCTAAATCCCCTCCTGGCCCCAAGCCGAATCCCCAATTGGTCAATCAATCCCCATTCCCCTCTGGCCTCCCTCAATCCCTTCCTCTCCTCTCCTAGGTGGGCTTTGGCCTCCGGGTCTCTGTCTCTGGCCTCCTCTCCTACCAGGGGCTTAGCGTCGGGCGCCCCACTGGCCCACCGCAATGCCGCAAGTCGCAAGGCTTCCTCAGGACAACACTCAGCTGCCTCCAAGGCTCCAAGGCGGCGCCCGCTGTTGTCTGCTGTCACCCATCTGTCGCTAAGACACCAACCACAATCGCAGGAGTGCTTCACAGAAGGATTAGGGATTGAAATTTGGTGGCTTGCTGTTGTGCCGTGCTGCCGAATTAATTAATTTCGTTCATTGGTTGGGCTTCGACTTGGGACCTTCGGTATTTGCTTTTGGACTTTGGTGGACTTGTTGTAGTGTGTCGGTGAGTGACTGAGTGCCATGGTTGGCCAGCTGGCCTAGGCACCTGCATAGCTTATTAGTTACTGGGCTTGCTGGGCATTGGGAAATATTTGTGTGTCTTCCTCCCTCCAAGTCGATGACTGACGACGATGACCGGCCGGCCATGGCGCGGTGGCGCCCCAACCAGAGGTAGGGGGCTAGGAGGATACCCACTCTCCGGTCGGAGGTAGGGTGGGTGCCAGTCCCCCTTGAACCTCTGGTGCATCCGCGCAATTTGCTGGTCTATACATTAGGTGGAGCAAGTACGTACTACATAGGAAGCGACAGGGCAGGCGAGTCAATTGATCGTGGACCACATTGACTGATGGTGTCCATGACGCGATCCAAGACGTGACAGATGATCTATATACATAACTGTTCAACCATTTTTTCTTTAAATTTAGCCCTTGGACATCCGTTTTTATAAATCTAGCCTCCTCTCTATTCTTACAGTCGTTGTAGGTGACACTACAACCATTTTTTCTTTAAATTTGGTCCTCTGGAGTTTTTTTTGTAAATATAACCTCTTCATAAGCTTAGTAGCAGCTACATGCAACATGTGTCGCTTGCAGCACTACAGTAGCTTGGTAGACCCTACCACATCACTAGAGCATAGCAGCACCTACCGAGCAACCACGGCTCGCTACTGACCAGTAGAAAATCACTAGGTAATTAATTAGTGTTAATTAACCATGATTAACACTAATGAATCAACATATTTTAAGATTAGCACTAATTAATCACTGCAGCGGTGGGCTAACGTCTAGCTGAGTTCAAGAAGGGGCTAGTTTGCAAAACGGGCTTTCGAGACAAAATTTAAAAAGTGGCTACAGTGTCAGACAGTTCCTAAATATGTGTGGCTTGGCGAGAGAGCTTGTATGATGTACATGCTATCTTTAATTAATTTGTTTGGTAGAGTACTAACTTAGGTGCTGCTCCAACTTACTGTTAGCTGTTGCTTCTGGCCGTGGCTTTGTTGTTGACTGAAATTACACTGTAATGACTATTAGTTTTTTCTGAATCATTCAATTAAAAATAAAAAAATAGAAAAGAAATTAAAGCATTGTTATATCTCCACAGAAAATGTCAAGGAAAAAGGAAAAAAGCAAAAGCAAAAAAAGCAAAAAAAGAGAAACCGACATGTTCCAAGAGGCTTCTAGCTTAGAAAGCTAGAAGACAAAATTGTTTAGAGCGGGGCCTAAGTCCATCATGAGATGATCAATGCTGGTCTTTCTACCGCACCAAAGCGTCTAAATTTTGGCATTTGTGGCCCTTTGAAAATTTTGTTTTGCAGAACTAGCCCTCCTTCGGTGTAATTTGCAAATCTAATCCCCTATAGAGTACTTGCCCTCGGTACTCGCGCGGTTGGGACCTGCCCCTGGCGCTAGGCGTGGCAGGGACATGCCCCTGGCGCCGACGTGGTAGGAGGCCCCATGCGTGCGCGCCGCTTAGCCTTGTGTCGTTTTCTCTTTTTTGTTTTTCTCCTTTATGTCACGTCGTCCTCATGTCACATCTCGTTGAGTCCCATCACTATCTGCATGTCTCAGCTATTTAAGTTGAAGCATGTGGCCTACGATGCTCATGCAGAAGCATTCGCTCAGAAACGTTTGCTCGTTCAGACGCTCATTCTAATCGATCGTTCGCTCACTCATGGTATTTAGTAGTTTTATTAATCTAATTTTTATATTTAAGTACTTAATAATGCATGTACATTATTTCACGTGTATAATTGTTTGGTTCGTACATTATTTTATGCATATGCATGTTACTTTCTTTGTACTTCTATAATATAATATTTTTGTGCATGTTTTACATCCCGCTATAACTACACATATTATGTTCATTAAAAATGCACTTACATTTTTTATGTGCATAATTATTCTATTCGTGTTGTCATCATTTTTATTTTAGTAATTCTTGAATGCTGTAGTTGTCTCCATGAAAATTATTTTGTAGTACTGCATTATATTTTAGTACTGCAATATGTCAAGTCGACATTGTCGTGATCGCTCAAGCGCTCGGCTCCACCTCTACGCTTGACCGTGTTGTGTTGTGTTGTAAGGGTGAACTTGTACTCAAACGGTGGATGTTTATGGTTGTACCTAATGTCTTTTATCTTAATGTGAACATTTATACGAATGAATTGAATGCTGATAAGTTATTTTAAAAATACTATTCTGATAAGCCACTTTAAGAACCGATATACGTGTGCCGGAGCCACTCACACATTCAACGAACCGCAGGGCGACACCGAGAACACGCAGCCCAGCCCGGCCTTGACTGCTAGGTCCGCTGTTTTCTAAGAATACATGCATAGAGTACGCATACCATATACGTGTGCACGTTCACTCCATATCATATGCTAGAAATTTTACGGAGAGTGCCGGGGCTCACACAGCATTTGTGCGCGCATTATTCTCACTCGCATGCACGGCTGGATCGATCCCAAGGATTCACATTTGGAAATCACTGCACGCGACGCGAGGCCGGATCGGGGGGCGCATCGCGCATGCGATGGATTGTAACACCCCCGTTTCCGGGAGTATTATGAAAACATCGCAGCTGCCCAGGACTGTTCAGCTGCGAGTAAATTCAACGAGTGCGTAGCATTGCTGATGCAAGCTTAAGAACAAAAGCCAGCTTTATTGCAATATAATGGCTAGAAGCCAGGTACTACAGCTTGGCCTACGGCCTTTATATACATTACACAAAAGGAGCCACGAGCACGCTGGCAGAAACGACCCTAATTCCACGCTTCGTCGACTTCATAAAATACCACTTCATCATCTTCTCCAGCTTCTTCAAGATACGCTGAGTCTGATTGTATTTTAGCAAGTATGAGTACAACCACCGTACTCAACAAGTTGCACGGAAATTAACCATAACTACATGCATGACGTAACAAGTAGGAGTGGAGACAGGTTCAATATTTTATGTGGATGCACTTTAGTTTAAAAACAATCAAAAGTCTCTTAAAAAGGGCTTCTTTTAAACTTTAAGGGGGTTTTACCAAACTTGATTATTCAATTGATGATACTGAACTCTCATCAAAACTACTTATGCCTTGTTAACGGATTCACCCACTTGACACAGCTTCATTAACCGGAAGCACGGCGTACTCGAATACAATTATAATCGCTTTGCAAAGCTGCCCTGCTTTACCCACAAGATTTCAGAACTCCCGCGACAGAGTTATGAAAACAAGGACGTTCACTACTCAATTCTCTATATAGCCTCTGCCCTGTAGGTATTAAATCCCGACAAGCCCGGATAACCCCACGGATTGCATCCGACTCGTCGCGGACCTACAGTTGTATGGTTAACCACCTCCCATACAGACTCACCCTCTGACTCCCCCTTTTCAGCTGCAGAGGTTCAAAAGAAGCTAAGTAGATACTAGGCCAGGTTTGACCAGGTCAACGCTTGTGGTTGGGCGGGTACTATGTCATTCACTCGGCACAAGGATCTAGTCCTTATATTTTTCTTCGAGGCAGCCACTAGCACAAACCCAAATTTAGTACATCAGTACTGCCACCGATCCACTACCAGCCTCCACCATCGGATAAGATCTTCGGATCCGCCTCTGCGACCCTCACTTATCCTAATTTCCACTTTTCCAAAATTTTAAACTAACTACTTACAGTATATAGCAAGATTAATATAATACGATGACATATTAATAATGTAATATTGTACGCGACTAGGTTTTATCAAGGTGAAAGGGGTCATCAAATTAAATGGGGCTTTTCAGGTGGTAGGATATAACTATTTTCCAGTCATTCCAAATATTGCTTGTATAAAAATAATAACATGAAATATCTTAATGAAAATACAAGTAATTAAATACTTCATGTGAATAGGATCAATATGTTCAAGATTATATGCAACTTGCCTTGCGGTTCGGTTACTTCAACTAGCTCGTATTCAGAAGAATCTGGAACCGGAACTAGTGTCTCCTCCTCCTGTGTCAACTGGCCGGCGGCGTCGTAGGCTATCGCAAAATGATTAAACAAATTAGGCCCGTTTTCAAAAGAACTGAAATCGGACCGAAAAACATAAAATAAATTCAAATGAAAGTACAAATACAAGGTTTCTGGTTTGTAGAGGCTTTGTATGGGGATATGGACCTCGGAAATGGACTCGTGGGGTCGAACCGGTTCAAACGAGTACAAACAAGCTTTTAGGGTTTACTGTTCACCAGACCGGGTCGGACACTATTCATCGGGCTCGGTTACTATTCCTTGGGCTCGGGCCAGACGGCTCGGTCGGGTCAACTCAGCTGGGTTCGGTCGGATCCGGTGCGACTGGGTCGGGTGGAACGGGCGCGGGGCTCGGTTCGGTCCAACCGAAACCGATCGGCGTCGGATGAACGATCGCGATCGCCTTTTCATCTTCTCCGTTTGGCCACGCGCGCACAGCAAAACAGGGGAGCAGGGCGGCAGCAACCGAGTGGTGTGCGACTGTTTTCGAAGGTAGGGATGGGTCCGCGAGGCTAAAGGGCTTCCATTTTAGGCGGTTGGAAGGTCAATGGAGGTGGCGCTCACCGCGCGAGCTCCTCTTGACTCGCGGTAAATTTGAAAATACGGGCAAGGTAGGGCTTCCTAGGGAATTGAGTTGGCTCTTAAGCACCACTGGGTTTGGGTAGGATAGGAGGAATGGTTTTTAGCTCGGGAGCTTGAGCGGGCCGCCACGGTGGAGGTGAATGGCGGTGAGGAAGCCCTCGTATTTGGGGAAGAAGAGGGCCGTGGGCTTAAAGTAATTGTTGGGGTTTGTTTCTAAGGTTATGGTGAAGCTACAGTGCCGGAATTGGGAAGTGGAGGCGGAAGACCGACATTGATCTAGGGCTAAGAATTGGGGATTTCGGCAATTACCCGGGTGGGAGGGAAGAGAGGAGCCACAGGGTTTCAGAGGGCTTGGGGTGGTCGCGAGTGTCTCTTGGAGAGCTCGGGTGTGCTTAAATAGGCGGTGACGTCGGTTTGTCTGGAGAGAGATGGAGCGATATTTTTGGCGGCCATGGTGCGAGTTCACCGAGGGGGCAGTGGCAGGCGCATCTCCGCGACTACGGTGGGTGGGGCAAGCTGGCCGAGACTCGTAGCTGCGGGAGAATTCGCGGGAGCACAGTGGCGAAGAAGAATCGGCGCGGCCAAGTCAAGCTTCGGGAGCGGTGGTGGCCATCGCGACGCCCGACACCGCTTCTGAGGCTTTAATGGGGTGGTACATCTGGCAGGCGGGGAGAGCTGCGGTGCGCCGGCGCAAGAAGACGCGAGCAAGCGCTAGCGACAAGCGGCGAGTGGAGGCGGCGGTTTGTCGGACGGAGCATGATGACGCGTGGCTCCACCTCCACGTCGCCAAGGCAACTCGAGGGTCTGCTGGTTGGAGATTGGTGAGGAATAGCCTAAGGAAACAAGAAAGCAAAAGAAAAACAATAATTCAACTCAAACTTTGAATCTAGCAAAATCGGTTTTGTTTCAACCTACCCTCCTTAAAAGGATCTCGTCCTCGAGATCAACTCGAGCCGAGAAGTAGGTTGGGAAATTCTCGCTGTAAATCTGATTCCTTTTCCCAGGTCGCTTCATCTGCTGTGTGATTTCTCCACTTGAACCTTATGTGTCGATATTCTTATTTCTCACCGTCTCTCTCGTAGTTTCTATTATTTGAAACGGCTCCTCTTCATAGGATAGGTCGTCTCGTAGATCTATATCATCAACTGGTACTTGCTCTGTAGAGTGACGTAGACACTTCCGCAATTGAGATATATGAAAAACATTGTGTACTCTGGCTAAGTTCGGTGTCAATTGTAACTTATACGCTACTTCTCCGATTCTGTCGAGGATCTCAAACGGACCAATATATCTCGGAGCTAATTTTCCTTTAACTTGAAACCTCTTTATAGACTTGAATGGTGTAACTTTAAGATATACCAGATCTCCGATTTCAAAGTTCAAGTCCTTTCGACGATTATCAGCATAACTCTTTTGTCGATTCTGGGCAATCTTCATGTTGTCTCGAATAATCCTGACATGGGCTTCTGCATCGTGTACAACTTGGGGTCCGAGGAATTGTCGTTCTCCGGTCTCAGTCCAGTTCAACGGTGTCCTGCATTCTCTTCCATATAGTGCTTCAAATGGTGCCATCTTGATACTAGACTGATAACTGTTATTATAGGAGAATTCTGCAAATGGTAGGCATGTATCCCATGCTGCTCCATATACTAATGCACATGCTCTTAGCATGTCCTCTAAAATCTGGTTTACTCGTTCTGTCTGTCCGTCGGTCTGTGGGTGATACGCTGTGCTGAAAGTTAAATCAGTTCCCATAGCTTCATGTAATTTCTTCCAGAATTCAGATGTGAACTGTGCTCCTCTGTCAGATACAATCCTTTTTGGTACTCCATGCAATACTACTATTCTTGTTAGATATAACTCTGCCAATTTATTTTTACCATAAGTCTGCTTAATCGGTATAAAATGTGCTACCTTTGTAAGCCGGTCTACGATCACCCAAATAGCATCGTAACCCTCTCGACTTTTAGGAAATCCCGTAATAAAGTCCATACCGATATCATCCCATTTCCATTCTGGGATTGGCAGAGGGTTTAATAATCCTGAAGGTTTCCGATGATCGATCTTTATTTTCGACGGTGTCTGGCAGCCAATATATTCTGCTATTTCTCTTTTCATCTTACTCCACGAGTATCTTTTCTTTAAGTCCTGATACATCTTGGTGCTTCCTGGGTGAATAGAGAGCTGAGACGAATGAGCTTCTCGTAGTATCAAATCTTTTAACTCTTTATTGTCAGGTACACAATAGCGATTTCTGAACTTCAAAATTCCTTGCTCATCTATAGTAAACTCAGCTGAATTCCCTTCCTGACTTCTCTTAACGAGTGTTGTATTTCTTCGTCGTTATCTGTCTTTGTTTTGATCATTGGTTAATCTTGTTGAAGTTCCAATGCTGCTATATAGCCTTGCTCAACAATATTTAGGTTTAACCGTTGCATTTCCTCATGCAATGATGTAGAGCATTCCATAATCGAGGCTATATTATGATACTTCTTTCTGCTTAATGCATCTGCGACTACGTTTGCTTTACCAGGATGATATAGCAAATCAAGATCGTAATCCTTGATTAGTTCTAACCATCGTCGTTGTCGGAGATTCAGGTCTGGCTGAGTGAATATATACTTCAGACTCTTATGATCAGAGAAAATTTCACAATGGTTTCCCAATAAATAATGTCTCCAAATCTTCAATGCATGCACTACTGCTGCTAACTCCAGGTCATGCGTCGGATAGTTGTTTTCATGTGGTCGCAACTGTCTTGAGGCATAGGCTACCACTTTACCTTCCTGCATCAGTACACAACCTAACCCTTGTTTTGAGGCATCGCAATAAATCTGAAAATCTTTCTCAGGATTAGGCAATATCAGAACCGGCGCTGTAGTTAATCTGGTCTTCAATTCCTGAAAGTTTTCTTCACATTTATCGGTCCACTGGAATGGTATGTCTTTCTTCAATAATTGAGTGAGCGGTTTGGATATCTTTGAAAATCCTTCTATAAATCTGCGATAATAACCTGCTAATCCCAAAAAGCTTCTAATTTCCGATACTGTTGTTGGTGCCTTCCATTCCATTACCGCTTTAACTTTTTCTGGATCTACCTTTACTCCTTCTCTTGTGATAATATGACCAAGAAATGCAACTTCCTTCATCCAAAATTCGCATTTGGAAAACTTTGCATATAGTTGATGTTCTCGTAATTTACTTAAAGCCATATGAAGATGCTGACAATGCTCCTCTTCTGTCTTGGAATATATCAATATATCATCAATAAACACTATCACAAAGTGATCTAGCTGCTCCATATATACCATGTTCATCAGGTTCATAAAGTATGCAGGGGCATTCGTCAGACCAAAGGGTACCACTGTAAACTCAAATAATCCATATCGCGTGGTAAATGCTGTCTTCTCACGGTCTTGTTCTCTAATCTTAAGCTGGTGATAACCTGATCGCAGATCAATTTTCGAGAATACTCTGGCTCCTTTGAGTTGGTCAAATAAATCATCTATCCTTGGTAATGGATATTTATTTTTAATTGTTACAGCATTCAGTCCCCGATAATCAATACACATCCTCTGACTTCCATCTTTCTTTTTAGCAAATAGCACTGGGGCTGACCAAGGTGACACACTGGGCTGTATAAACTCTTTTTCTAATAACTCATCCATTTGTTTCTTAAGTTCTTTTAATTCTTGAGCAGACATCCGATACTGACGCTTTGTGACTGGCCTAGTGCCTGGTACTAACTCAATGACAAGTTCAATAGTCCTATCAGGCGGTTTTCCGGGTAGTTCTTTTGGAAAGACATCTGGATATTCCTGAATTATCGGTACTTGAGTGGCTTCTTCTTCAACCATCATACTATGAACACTTGCCTTTAGTTTTTCCACTAATATTGAATCTGTCTTCACCACCACCTTCTGTCCTTCTGAATTCACTAATGTCACTAGCTTATTCTCGCAATCCACATTCGCTTTATATCGGGTCAACCAATTCATTCCCAATATAACGTCCAATCCTTTCATTTCTAATACTAACAAATCAGCTTTGAACTGAACTCCTCGGATGTTTAAATCCAAATCCTTGCATCCGAAGCGAGATTCCACTCGATTTCCAGCAGTTTGGAAAGAATAGGACTTTTGCAAAGGTGAGGATGGCAATTGATTTTTCATAACAAAAGCCAAAGAAAGAAACGAATGCGTGGCTCGGGATCAAATAAAACCGGACAAGGTTTTAAATTTACAAGATGCGTACCAGCGATAACGTCGTTGGCTCCTGCTTCTCCTACGCGAAATATGGTTGATTCTTCCTTGTACCGGTTTCAAGATTCCTTTTCCTTTGTCTGCCGTTGATGTTGATATTGTACTCTGTGTAGCTGTTGGCTTAACTATAAACTGACGGTTCTGCCCTTCCTCCTGCTTTGCTTTGCTATATCTTGGCGGTGCGGTGAAGTTTGAACTTGAGCTTTGGCGGCGTCGGCGGTAATCCTCCTCGCGGACACGATTCTTGTAGTGGCGGTTTGGCCGATGATAGCAAACTATATTCAAGCGAGGACATTGCCTTTGTAGGTGGTTACCTCCACACTTAAAACACTTTAAAGTAGAAACTTTAACATTCTGCTGAGAAGCCGTAGAACCTTGACCAGTCTTGTACTGTGGTTTTGGCTTAAAAATAAATTTCTTCCCTCGCTGTCCCTTGATTGCGGTGATATGAACATCCGCCTGGTGCCTCTGTGAGGCGCTACATGTACTATTTTTCTTTTACGTGCTTCTTCCAACTGTCTTTGTGTCTCTTCGACATGATGAGCTTATTTACCATTGAAGGTAAATCCTTAAAATCCATAGGCGATATATGATGTTTGAGCTATCTTTAATCCCTCCTTGAATCGCTCCATTTTCTTCTCTTGATCTTTACATCGTCGAGAGCATAACGGGCTAATGTGTTAAAGCGATGAAGGTATTCGTAATCGAGCGGTGTCCTTGCATGCGAGAAACTCTCGGCGCAGCTTCCATCACACGATGGGTACATGTGTTTGACGAAAGATTCCTCAAACTCCTTCCAAGTTATTTCTCGATTCTCAAGCATTGTTTGATAGTTCATCCACCAGGCTGCTGCTGGACCTTGTAACTGATGCGAGGCGTAGAGTATCTTTTCTTTATCATTGCACTGGACCGTGTTTAACTTTCTCTCGACATCCCTGAACCAATCTTCTGCCACCATCGGGTCGGGTGAAGAAGAAAATACTGGGGGTCGGGTCTTCTGAAAGTCTGCCCACTTAGACTGGATTGTCTTTGTAAATTGAGCAGCATTGTAGGTGGCCACTTCCTTCACTTCTCATTGCAATCATTTCCATGATTTTGAATGTTGTTCCATCATACGAGCTTGATTTAGTTCGGCTTGATGTCTGTTTTCTTCCATCTTTGCTAAAATGTCAGCCAAATTCAGTTGCGGTGCATTTCCCTGACGAGGGTCACCTGCTTGGTGAGATCCTTCTCCTGTGTCTGCCATCTTAAGCTTCTCAATGAAATTGAGAATTCAGCTCTGTGAGTTTTAAGAAGGTCAGATAGATAAGTAAGAAATTAGAACTAAGATAAGATTTGGTCGAAGTAGCTAAGAATTCTAGATTGAAACAAAAAGATAGAAAGTTGAAAAAGTGAACTTAGAGATAGTAATAACAAACAAATTATCAAGTAGGCAAAGTAGTCTTTATTCATTTCACATACAAGTTGGGTACATACTATTCTACAAAGTTCATACCACAACTCGTTCCACCAAACCAAACTTTGCTACTACAAAAGGTCCAACTACTCTAGCGCATCCGGCACACGCTAGACCCTCTGATCTCTTGGAGAGGATCCGCTTTGAGAACACCACTCTTCTTCCTCTGGTTCTTCTTCCTCGTCCTCATCGGCTCCTTGCCTTTCGGTTCAGCAATAATGACTTTAGGCTGTTCCGGGGCGCGAGACGAGGGTCCTTCAAGGCAAGGACGGCCTTGAGGTGCCGTCATCCCTGCGGACTCCTTAAAGGTCTTTGCGGGGCCACCTGACGTCTCATCACACATGGAGGCTTCATCTCTAGCCTTCTGCTGATAGTGCTGAACGGTCTTCTTCAAAAGCCAAACCTCTGTCGGCGAATAGAGTGAAGGTGCATCTTACGTTCTCCTCGGTCATTCGTGCATACATGTTCTCCTGGCAAGCTACGGTAGACGCGACCTCCTCATCCACAGGATCATCCTCTAGGTCGGATTTGGTAGTAGAGTACCAGTCCGTCTTCATTATCTGAGGAATGAGGTGAAACGGGACTCGTCGAACTCCTCATCATAATATCGGCGAAGGTACTTCACGCTTTCTTTGCTTGCATCTTGGATGGCGTCGACTCCTTATGACGGTAGGCTGTAAACTTCCGTCGGACGTCTGGCCTGAGAGGTAGGGGCTCCAAACATACGCAGGCCTTCCAATCATACAGACGACCATGCACCATCAATGCTCTTGTAAAGACAACCGGACCCTTCTTGGCTCTGTCGCATAGAGGTGCTTCGCATACGCCACAAAAGAGCGGCCCACCCAAGCAAGACTTCTGGATTGGGGTAGACACGGCGCTGCATCTGACCACGACAAAATTTGAATTTAGACAGGAGTACTACAAACGATATTAGAAAGCCAAACTTAACTTTCCAAAATAAGATTAAAGGACAAGGTAGGCAAGAAGAATTTATATAAGAACATGATTGATATTTTATAATTCATTTTTAATAGTAAAATAGTTTTCGGAATCGATCTTAACACACTTAGGGTCATCCAGCGGTCAAGCAAGCGTGCTCGATACCACTCTGTAACACCCCGCTTAAGGAGTATTATGAAAACATCGCAGTTGCCGGGACTGCTCAACATGAGTAAATTCAACGAGTGCGTATTGCCTTGATGCAAGCTTAAGAACAAAAGCCGACTTTATTGCAATATAATGGCTAGAAGCCGGTATTACAACAGCCTACGGCCTTTATATACATTACACAAAAGGAGCCACAGGCACGCCTGAGCAGAGAACGACCCTAATTCCACGCTTCGTCGACTTCATAAAATACCACTTCATCATCTTCTCCAGCTTCTTCAAGATACGCTGAGTCTGATTGTATTTTAGCAAGTATGAGTACAACCACCGTACTCAACAAGTTGCACGGAAATTAACCATAACTACATGCATGACGTAACAAGTAGGAGTGGAGACAGGTTCAATATTTTATGTGGATGCACTTTAGTTTAAAAACAATCAAAAGTCTCTTAAAAAGGGCTTCTTTTAAACTTTAAGGGGGTTTTACCAAACTTGATTATTCAATTGATGATACTGAACTCTCATCAAAACTACTTATGCCTTGTTAACGGATTCACCCACTTGACACAGCTTCATTAACCGGAAGCACGGCGTACTCGAATACAATTATAATCGCTTTGCAAAGCTGCCCTGCTTTACCCACAAGATTTCAGAACTCCCGCGACAGAGTTAAGAAAACAAGGACGTTCACTACTCAATTCTCTATATAGCCTCTGCCCTGTAGGTATTAAATCCCGACAAGCCGGATAACCCCACGGATTGCATCCGACTGTCATGGACCTACGATTGTATGGTTAACCACCTCCCATACAGACTCACCCTCTGACTCCCCCTTTTCAGCTGCAGAGGTTCAAAAGAAGCTAAGTAGATACTAGGCCAGGTTTGACCAGGTCAACGCTTGTGGTTGGGCGGGTACTATGTCATTCACTCGGCACAAGGATCTAGTCCTTATATTTTTCTTCGAGGCAGCCACTAGCACAAACCCAAATTTAGTACATCAAGATCGCGCCGATCCACTACCAGCCTCCACCATCGGATAAGATCTTCGGATCCGCCTCTGCGACCCTCACTTATCCTAATTTCCACTTTTCCAAAATTTTAAACTAACTACTTACAGTATATAGCAAGATTAATATAATACGATGACATATTAATAATGTAATATTGTACGCGACTAGGTTTTATCAAGGTGAAAGGGGTCATCAAATTAAATGGGGCTTTTCAGGTGGTAGGATATAACTACTTTCCAGTCATTCCAAATATTGCTTGTATAAAAATAACAACATGAAATATCTTAATGAAAATACGAGTAATTAAATACTTCATGTGAATAGGATCAATATGTTCAAGATTATATGCAACTTGCCTTGCGGTTCGGTTACTTCAACTAGCTCGTATTCAGAAGAATCTGGAACCGGAACTAGTGTCTCCTCCTCCTGTGTCAACTGGCCGGCGGCGTCGTAGGCTATCGCAAAATGATTAAACAAATTAGGCCCGTTTTCAAAAGAACTAAATCGGACGAAAAACATAAAATAAATTCAAATGAAAGTACAAATACAAGGTTTCGGTTTGTAGAGGCTTTGTATGGGGATATGGACCTCGGAAATGGACTCGTGGGTCGAACCGGTTCAAACGAGTACAAACAAGCTTTAGGGTTTCTCGCTCACCGGCCGGTCGGACACTATTCATCGGGCTCGGTTACTATTCCTTGGGCTCGGGCCAGACGGCTCGGTCGGGTCAACTCAGCTGGGTTCGGTCGGATCCGGTGCGACTGGGTCGGGTGGAACGGGCGCGGGGCTCGGTTCGGTCCAACCGAAACCGATCGGCCCGATCGGATGAACAGTGCGCGCGCACTGTTCATCTTCTCCGTTTGGCCACGCGCGCACAGCAAAACAGGGGAGCAGGGCGGCAGCAACCGAGTGGTGTGCGACTGTTTTCGAAGGTAGGGATGGGTCCGCGAGGCTAAAGGGCTTCCATTTTAGGCGGTTGGAAGGTCAATGGAGGTGGCGCTCACCGGCGGCGAGCTCCTCTTGACTCGCGGTAAATTTGAAAATACGGGCAAGGTAGGGCTTCCTAGGGGAATTGAGTTGGCTCTTAAGCACCACTGGGTTTCGGGTAGGATAGGAGGGGAATGGTTTTTAGCTCGGGGAGCTTGAGCGGGGCTGGCCACGGTGGAGGTGAATGGCGGTGAGGAAGCCCTCGGCGCTGGGGAAGAAGAGGGGCCGTGGGCTTAAAGTAATTGTTGGGGTTTGTTTCTAAGGTTATGGTGAAGCTACAGGTAACCGGAATTGGGAAGTGGAGGGGCGGAAGACCGACATTGATCTAGGGCTAAGAATTGGGGATTTCGGCAATTACCCGAATTGGGAGGGAAGAGAGGAGCCCTGGGGTTTCAGAGGGCTTCAGGGTGGTCGCGAGTGTCTACTGGAGAGCTCGGGTGTGCTTAAATAGGCGGTGACGTCGGTTTGTACCGGAGAGAGAGATGGAGCGATATTTTTGGCGCCATGGTCCGAGTTCACGAGGGGGCAATGGCTTAGCGCATCTCCGCGGCTACAGGTGGGTGGGGCAAGCTGGCCGAGACTCGTAGCTGCAGGAGAATTCGCGGGAGCCTGGTGGCGAAGAAGAATCGGGGCGGCGGCCAAGTCAAGCTCGGGAGCGGTGGTGGCCATCGGCGACGCCCGACACCGCTACAGGGCTTTAATGGGGGTGGTACATCTGCTGGCAGGCGGGGGAGAGCTGCCAGGGCGCGCTGGCGCAAGAAGACGCGAGAGCAAGCGCTAGCGACAAACGGGCAGGTGGAGGCGACGGTTTGTCGGACGGGAACAGTGACCGCGCGAAGCTCCACCCTCCACGTCGCCAAGGCAACTACTGAGGGCTGCGCTGGTTGGAGATTGGTGAGGAATAGCCTAAGGAAACAAGAAAGCAAAAGAAAAACAATAATTCAACTCAAACTTTGAATCTAGCAAAATCGGTTTTGTTTCATGGATGACAGAAGCGCGCTGCGCAGGCGAGATGAGAAGAATCCTACGTACGGGCAAGACCGGTCGCGAGCGTTGTGGACTGGAGCGTCTCGCCCAACAACATAGGCAGATATAATGGGCATCAGCACTCCGCGGATTGTTCAGCGTGCATGCACGGCCACACTACCATGAGCCTGGGACGGCTCACTGACTGACCTACTGCCATCCAACATTAATACTCCATAGAGTAAGGTAGCAAAACATATGGTATAATGAAAATACTGAATCTTTACGCTATTGCGAGGATTGTGTATGTAACTGTGGGCCTGTTTTAACCAGTTTTTAAAAATAGTTTTTGGTTTTTACCACAGTATCTAGCTTTTAAAAGGAATATATTTTTTAAAATAGGGTCTACAAATTAATTATAGTACATATTAAAAGCCCAATATCTATATTAACTAAAATCATAAACACGTATTTCTCTCTATAATCTCTATCATGAATAACTAAAATTTAAATATTTTAGTTAAAAATTATAAATCATAGCCACAGAGAATAAGCCCTGTATATTATGAGCGAGCTAGCTGGCTAGTCGGTGCCAAGAGCATCAGAAAGGGCCCACACCATGCCAGTGCCACCATCCGCGTTATATATATGCTACTGCTCTCTGCTCTCCTAGTATATCTCCGAGCAACTCCGATCTCGAGAGAAGTTTGAGAGAGAGAGAGAGAGGTGAGATGGATCAGAGGCTGTTTGCTACGGAGAAGTTCGGGGGGAGGGCGCTGTACAGGTTGTACGCCTTCACGGTGGCCGCGGGGATAGGCCTGGTGCTGTACTACAGGGCGTCGCGCGTGCCGGCCTCCGGCGAAGGGAGGGCCGCGTGGCTGGGGATGCTCGCGGCGGAGCTCTGGTATAGCTTCTACTGGGTCATCACGCAGTCCGTGCGCTGGTGCCCCATCCGCCGCCGCGCCTTCAGGGACAGGCTCGCCGCCAGGTTTGTCCATCTAATGACCAGTGTACGGCTGCACGTTCCTTTCTTATATAAAGAGTTGAGTTAAAGTTGATTGATCAAACGTACTAGCACTTGATAAGCTGCAGATTTCGGCGTTCGCACGGTAGATTTGTTGTCCGAGAGTAGAACTAGCTTCTCGAACCCACGCTGACCGAGATAAAGACTGTTTTTTCTTTGTTTTGATTTGTGCTTATGGTTTTTATGCGTTCGTAAAACAAATATGAAGTAATGGAAAATCACATACAATTTTAATGATACAAATAAAATTATTATAATATATACTATAATTAATTTAAAAATTAGTTTCCGTATAAAAACTGAAAAACAATTTTAAAAAATTGGGAAAAAAAAGAAACGCTCCGAGTCGTCGGGGTCTGTGAACAGTTCACTGGATAGGTATACTTTCGAGTCCAAGTGATAGGCCTGATGTATAGTCAACCCATCATGCACTAACTACCGCGCTTTGTTTTGTTGTCCTCACGCAACACGCGCGCCGACGCTCAACTAGGGGTGTTAATGGCTTTTTTTTATAGTTGATTTATTTTTTATTATAACTAAGTTAATTTATTTAATATAATTAAATTTAAAAAATAAATAAAAAAATATATGTTATTCCATCACAGACAATACAAAAGAACAAACAAAAAGCCTAAAAATAAAAAAATAAAATTAATGAATAGTGAAAAAACAGAAACCAAATTGAGTGATGTCTAAACTTATCAAGTTTATATACCAAAACAAAAAAGAGCTGAACCCGGGTTTTCTAAATTAGCCAAAAATAAACTAAAAATCAGGAAAATCAGAAATAAGGCCTTCGGTAAAATTTGGTATCGATAAAAAAATTGTTTTTGCATGATTTTTATTAAATATAAGAAAATTCATAATCATTTCAAATCACATCCTTGTGCATAGCCTAGTGGTAAGGTCTCTAGCCTTGGAGTAGCAGGTCTTAGGTTTGAAACCTTGAAACTGTAGTTTTTCCATCTTTTTCGTTTGAACTTAAAACATTAAATTTTGATTTGAAAATTTCGGCCAAAATTTTCCGAAAATAGGAAAGTTCGGACCTGCCGGTAAAATTTCAAACCCGATCTTGGAAACCCTGAGCTAAACCACACTTCAAAAAGTCAAGAGAAGCCGTGATATCTCTCTGGCCATCCGACTCAGCGAAGAGCTTAACCACGGATAAGCATCAGATTCCAGGACCACCGGTTTATGAAATTCAACTAGTATCTTATTTTTTACGTCTGGCTTTAAAGCGGCGCGGCCAAAGAACCTAACTAATCCTTTTTTTCAAAACACAACAAAAGTTTAATGTAATGCTTTTGAACATTGAATGCAGAAAAAGGGTTTCTATTCTCTGAAACTATATTCAAAAGAAAATGGTCAGATTGTTTGGAGTATTGATCGCCTAAAAAGATAGAATACGGCACTAACAAGTAAGGCCAAAGGGCATAAATTCCAAATGATTTGAGACTATTGAGTTGCATGCACCAACCAATTCACCCAAAAACTTAAGTTGATGAGGAAAGCTGGGCAATTCACTTATACTTCAACACTCCCCCTCACGTGTAGGCTCCCTCAGGCCTAAGACGTGTAATAGAAGTGGGCTGCAATTATTTTTTTAATTGCGCCAACCGGGTCTCGAACTCAAGACCTCTTGGCTCTGATACCATATTGAGTTGTATGCTAAGCTTTTAGGTGAATTGGTTGGTACATGCAACTCAATATGGTATCAGAGCCAAGAGGTCTTGAGTTCGAGACCCGGTTGGCGCAATTAAAAAAATAATTGCACTTCACTTATTCCACGTCTTAGGCACGAGAGAGTCTGCGCGAGGGAGTGTTGAAGTATAAGTTAATTGCCCACCTTTCCTCATCAGCTTAAGCTTTTGGGTGAATTGGTTGGTGCATGCAACTTAATATTGTATCAGAGCTAAGAGGTCCTGAGTTCGAGACCTGGCTGGCGTAATTAAAAAAATAATTGCAGTCCACTTTTATTCCACGTCTTAGGCACGAGAGCCTACGTGAGGGGAGTGTTGAAGTATAAGTGAATTGATCACCTTTCATCATCGGCTTAAGCTTTTGGGTGAAGTGATTGCTGCATGCAACTCAATATGGTATCAGAGCCAACCGGGTCTCGAACTCAAGACCTCTTGGCTCTAATACCATATTAAGTTGTATGCACCAACCAATTTACCCAAAAGCTTAAGCTTATAGAGAAAGGTGGGCAATTCACTTATACTTCAACACTCCCTCTCACGTGTAGACTCTCTCAGGTCTAAGACGTGGAATAGAAGTGGGCAGCAATTATTATTTTTAATTGCGTCAACCGGGTCTCGAACTTAAGACCTCTTGGCTCTGATACCATATTGAGTTGCATGCAGCAACCACTTCACCCAAAAGCTTAAGCTGATGAGGAAAGGTGGGTAATTCACTTATACTTCAACACTCCCCCTCACGTGTAGGCTCTCTCAGGCCTAAGACGTGGAATAGAAGTGGACTGCAATTATTTTTTTAATTGCGTCAACCGGGTCTCGAACTCAAGACCTCTTGGCTCTGATACCATATTGAGTTGCATGCACCAACCAATTCACCCAAAAGCTTAAGCTTATAGAGAAAAGTGGGCAATTCACTTATACTTCAACAGAGACCACTAATTTAACGAACTTAATTTAACTAGCCTAAAGCATAGCGGGATGGTTTCTTTTAACAAGTTATTGTTTTTGAACGCATATGCCAACATTCAAACATTTATTTTGCCGCACTGGGCCTTAACATAGTTATCATGCCATTTGGACAAGGTACGGAGAAAGGCTACCTTGTGTGGACATCTTTGTATGCACTGCAGACCCACTCTCAGAGCCACCAAGTCTTGTCATCTCCACAGTACTATCAGTCATGGCTTACAATTACCCAGCTGAAAAACTAAGTGTCTACCTCTCTGACGATGGCGGCTCAATTCTCACTTTCTATGCTCTATGGGAGGCCTCCCAGTTTGCAAAGCATTGGCTACCATTCTGCAGGAGATATAACATTGAACCAAGGTCACCAGCTGCTTACTTCTCAGAGTCAGATGGGCATCATGATTTGTGCACCCCAAAAGAATGGTCATTTATCAAGGTATGTATATTTTTCGAACATCCTTCTTTGAAACATTCGTAGTCAAATGGATATTAAGCAGGGCATGAATTAGTGCTCACAGATTAGGTAGCAATATAGCACATAATTGTATGCAGCCCAGTGGCGTAGACAGCTGCGGACGGGGCCTCGGGCCTAGTCCACAGAAATTTTGATGTTGCTACAGTATACTAGTGTTGCTATAGTGTTACATAGTAAGGATTTTTGAGCTGGGCCTCGAGCATTGCCCCAGAGGCCCGAGGCCCAGCTCCGCCTCTGATGCAGCCTATCCATTGTGACGGATAGACCATAGTGCTCAACAGTTGGCATGGGAAATGATTTTTTTTTGTGTGCAGGACATGTATGACGAAATGACTGAGCGAATTAATACAGCTGTCATGTCAGGCAAAATTCCTGAAGAAATCAAAGTAAACCATAAAGGATTTTATGAATGGAATTCAGAAATTACCTCGAAAAATCACCAGCCAATTGTTCAGGTAGCTTTCCTGTCCTCCAAACTGGAGTAAAGGTTTTCATGATTCTGGAGTAAATAACTTGCATGGTATTTGAGACTTAAGTTCTAAAAGTTGTTTTTTTGGGCTAGATTCTGATAGATGGCAAAGACCGAAATGCAGTTGATAACGAAGGAAATGTGCTACCAACACTGGTGTACATGGCGCGCGAGAAGAGGCCTCAGTACCACCATAACTTCAAAGCCGGGGCAATGAATGCTCTGGTGCACTCACTAACCTTGCTCCCATCATCTTAAAACTAAGCTGATAAATTTGTAGACTCCCTACTTTCCATTAGTAAATACCCATGTTCTTCTACTGATTCTTAGCAACAAATTAGTTGTACCATATTCTGATTCCATAATTATGAAGTCTTTAGTAAATAGTATTGTTGTACAGGAATAACCAAAAGTCGTGATGTGCTTTCTTTTCCTTTGAGAAAATCATAGCATTAGGTTGACGCCCTAATAGTCCATCTTGGATTGCTGGATCACCAGCTTATTATAGATTTTCCCCCAAGTATTTAAAAGTTCAGGAAACGTTAGAATCTCCACTGCTCCAGCCTTTTGTGAAATAAATGCAAAGAATGTACGCTCAAAATATGTTGGTTTTACCTATTCGCAATAACTAGTTCACAACTGCCAGATACTTGTGCCAGATATGGTGTGAGTCTTACAATTCTCATTAACATCATACCAGTCAAATAGAAAGTGTATTCCGTGATAGGTTAAAAAGCTTTGATCATAGTGAATGTTTCTAAACTATGCTAGTTATTCTATTTGAGTGCAGATAAGGGTATCATCAGTGATAAGCGACAGCCCTATCATCATGAATGTGGACTGCGATATGTATTCGAACAACAGTGATTCGATCAGAGATGCATTGTGCTTCTTTCTTGATGACGAAATGGGTCACAAGATTGGATTTGTGCAGTACCCTCAGAACTACAGCAATATGACCAAAAATAATATATATGGCAACTCCCTGAATGCCATCAATCAGGTCAGCAGTATCAAACTGTTCTTCAATACCGTTATCATGCAATACGTGCAATCGTTATGCCGACACTAACACAGCTACTCAATCTGAAGGTGGAGCTGAGTGGTTTGGACAGTGCGGGCGGCCCTCTGTACATCGGCACTGGATGTTTCCACAGAAGGGAGATCCTTTGCGGTAGGAGGTTCACCAAAGGCTACAAGGAAGACTGGAACAGAGGAACCAAGGAAAAAACACCAGGCAGCATAGATGAGATCGAAGAGAAAGCAAGGTCTCTATCAACCTGCACTTACGAACACGACACACAGTGGGGAAATGAGATCGGGTTAAAATATGGTTGCCCGGTGGAGGATGTCATCACCGGACTGGCAATACATTGCAGAGGATGGGAGTCGGTCTACATCAATCCTCCAAGACCAGCGTTCATGGGTGTCGCTCCAACAACGCTTGCTCAGACGCTCCTGCAGCACAAGAGATGGAGCGAGGGTAACTTCTCTATATTTCTTTCAGAGTACTGCCCCTTCTTGTTTGGACGTGGAAAAATCAAGTTACAGCTACAGATGGGCTACTCAATTTACGGTTTATGGGCACCCAATTCACTCCCTACACTCTATTATGTCATCATCCCTTCACTAGGCCTCCTCAGAGGCACCCCCCTATTCCCGGAGGTAATGTTTCGTGATAAGCCTCGCTTTAGTTTCATATTCTTTGTATTGAAAATTAATGGGATGCTCATGTCTCATTTAGATTACAAGTCCATGGATCACACCCTTCATATATGTGTCATGTATGAAGAACATCTATGGCCTATACGAGGCATTGTCATCTGGAGACACGTTGAAAGGATGGTGGAATGGACAAAGGATGTGGATGGTTAGAAGAATAACCTCGTATCTCTATGGCGTCATTGACACTGTCCGGAAGCTGTTGGGACTGTCAAAGATGGCATTTGCGGTTACATCAAAGGTAAGTGATGAAGACGAATCGAAGAGGTATGAGCAAGAAATCATGGAGTTTGGGTCGTCATCTCCGGAATACGTGATCATTGCAACTATCGCATTGCTCAACCTCGTGTGCCTGGTGGGAGGGCTAAGTCGAATCATGTCAGGTGGCTGGAATATGCTCCTGAATGTATTTTTCCTCCAACTCACTCTGTGTGGGATGCTAGTGATCGCCAATATCCCGTTCTATGAAGCAATGTTCCTGAGGAAGGACAAAGGGAGAATACCGTTCTCAGTAACATTAGCTTCCATGGGCTTTGCGATGTTGGCCTTCCTCATACCGATTGTTTGAGGTCCTAAAAGAGGCATTGATGTCTAATACAATACTAAATATTTCTAATTGTTCTCTTGAAATAAACTTCATCTGATAAATTTAATGTACTTTTTATGTATAATCATCTACTTTGAGATTATTACACACAAGGTTGTCAAAATCGTGATCCTGAATCGAATCAAAGGTGCTTCTGGGATCGTAAATCGTAGGATCGATGTAGAATATAAGATTCTATCTGATTTTATCAAAGAAACATTTTTTAAAAAAAAATCCACTTGTGTTTTAACACTTCAACATTTTTAAACTATACTTTTAGAACTTTTGTTTACAAAAATGTAGTACAAAGGAAATATCATTTGTTATTTATGCAAATTATAACGGATAAGAAGAAATAAAAGGTAGAGGTTTACAAATTAAAGGGACATATGCAAGTAATTATTTATAACAACTCACTAGAATCGATGGAATCGAGTAGGATTGTATGAAAATTTTGATCATGAACCTACATTTTTTGTTAGAATTGTAATAAAATTAAGATTCTGCCAAATTAAGACTCTAGGATCGTATAACTAGAATCGACATTATGACAACTTTGATTGCACAGTAACTCAAAATAAAGCACACAATGCCATTCTTGTGTAATAGCAATGCTTTGGCACCTTTCTCAGGTAAAACTCAAATAATACCAACATACCTCATCAATGACAGCATAAGCTGGCACATTAACTTCTATAATGGGTATTCAACGAAGAATGTATGCGATAAGAAATATAATGGGTATCTCAGTAAATGGTTTTTTAAATTGTTGACAACTGATGGCACCTGGCAACAGATTCTACGGAATAAATACCTTCATTCCAAACCGCTTTCACAAGTACAGTGGAGAATTGGGGACTCACACTTTCGGGCTAGCCTTATGAAGGTGAAGGGAGAGTTTCTCCGCTTCGGTTCGTTCATAGTTAAAGATGGATCTCAAATTCGGTTCTAGGAGGACAAGTGGCTAAGTCAGGCAACCCTGCGAGAACAGTACCCTATACTATATAATATAGCCTGTCATAAGCAGGTTACTGTTGCAGATGTCCTGAGCACCTCGCCCCCCAATATCTCTTGGCGGCGAGATATCCTTGGACATACGTTAGTAGCATGGAATAATTTACTTTCACGCATTGTTAACATTGTGTTGAGCTAGGAACCTGATGAATTTCGCTGGAACCTTCATTGAACCGGACAGTTCTCGGTGAAATCACATTACCGAGCCATGATTCATGTTGATGTCCCTAACTTCAATAAGCGGATTTGGAAGCTGAAAACTTCTTTGAAAATCAAAATTTTTCTTTGGTACTTACGTAGAAGGGTCGTGTTGACAAAAGATAATTTCGCCAAACGCAACTGGCAAGGAGACAAGAAGTATTGCTTTTGTCCTAAGGATGAAACAATCAACTATTTGTTCTTTGATTGCCGTTTTGCTCGTGCTGTTTGGTCTATTACACAAGCAGCTTCAGGACTTTCTCAACCTCGTAGTGTGTCTCATTTGTTTGGTTCTTGGCTAAGGGGTGTTGGGTCAGAATTGAAGCCTTTGATCCTGCTAGGGGCGGTTGCTACTTGTTGGTCCCTATGGCTATGCAGAAATGATCTGATATTTGATAAAAAAAAACATAATGCTTCCCCTTTTCAGGTTATCTTCTCAGTAATCTATTGGCTTCTACATGGGTTATCCTACAGTCGCCATCTTCGTAGGATTTAGTTGCAGTGGCGTCTCAACAATTGGAGCGGGTGGCCAAGGAGTTTTTTACCCAGCCTTATGGGTGGCGGTCTAGTCTGCGGATTGATTGTCATTAAAAGTACTTGTATTTTTGTTTTTGTTCTTTTGGCTGTGTGTATTCTGGTTATGCAGAGGCCGAAAATTATTTTCAGGGTCTTGTATATTCTTGATGTTAAAACCTTAAAAATTAATAAAGTTTCCCTTATCGAAAAAAAGGAGAAACCTGCAGCAGCAGCGGTTGCATCTCCCTGAACACCTTCTCACTACAGAGCGACATGATAAGATAATCAAGGTAGCGTTTCCAACGTACAGTTCCAGCTACTATGACGGTAACCTAACAATCCAAGCATATGAGTCAAAAGTTTTGAACATATACGAGTCTTCTTAGGTGTGTTACATCGTTATGCAGCCATTGACACAATATGTTCATCATGGCACCCTATATCACAAGCAAGTATTCATAAGAGAAGATGCCGTAAGTCCGTAACAAAATTGGCAACTAGTTGGCTATATATAAATCAAATACTGAAAGGACATAAGTACATTCTGCAGCTGCAACAAGCATGTTTCTTTCTCTCATCACTATATTCCCGTTCCCAGCAATAACCCAACATAGTGTTGGCGTTCTTGAACAGATTGAAATTGCTAGACAGAGCAACCATTTCAACAGCAATATGTAACTTTTACCAATCTTATATCCCTGGCCTCCAAATGCCGTTTACTGAATCCTAGCGTCCTTTCTACATAGCCCATCTCATTCTCTCCAGAATCTTTTCCTTTCTCATTTAAAAGGTCCACAAATGCTTTCCCTTTCTCAGCTCTTAGCAACCTCACAGCTGAAACTGCTCCAACAAGGCAACGATACAAACATTGTGAACAATTAAACAAAATACCAATAAATTAGATCATCACTAAAGACTTTTTTACAAAGTAAACTAAATACGAATAGCAAAATAAAGAATCATAACATTAACATTGTACCTGCTCTGTGATGAGAAACTTCCAAATTAATAACCGGAACCTTACTCCTCCCTAAGAAAACACAGAACTTCAGTTAAACAAGTGAGCAACTAAGCTGTAGTTACTCAAGCAGTGCTGTTTACCTGCTTTTTTAGTAGAGATCCCGGGACTAAGCTTTGGAATTCCAGTAATCCATAAATATCAGAGGAGATTTGGATTGATCAATTACATCCACATAGAGATTAAGTGAGATAATCTCTTTTTATAGCACGCGTATTTTCCGTGTTTATCAACCAGTAGATACAGGGAGCAAAACATGCCACCAGACTAAGAAACAAAAAAAGAAGAAGCAAGAGCCATTCCAGGCTGCTGTGAATAACTTCAAGTTGATGAGGGCACTAGTGCTACAGGAATTTACCGAAGTAAGTTTAGCACAAGAGAATTAGAAAGGCCTTTGCTCCGGCAGTCCTAAAAAGAGAAGTTCTTCACTCTTGCAACACCAACTTCTTGGATTAGCAATGAGATAAACTCTAAAATATCACTTTCAAATACATGTGGCAATATTTTGAAGGATTATGATCATGAAAGTGGTAAAGTACATCGCCGTTACCAGAACAGAAATCTAAAGGCAGTCAAACTCTACATAAAAGGCAGCAAGATCCACCATAGTTACTCAAAAAAGCATATGCATGACTATTGTACAACACATGCAAATACCCTTGACCAAAATTTTGTCAAGTAACTGACAAAGTTTCCAGGTGCAGCACTCACCGACTGAAGAAAACAAATTGTGTAAACCCTTCTGTAGGCACAACTAGATGGGTGGAGCCTATATTATTATTGGGTAAGGATACACTGAGAATTTGTGTTTTGATGAGGCCCTTTGTTTTTTTACTAGTTCGATCATGTATATAAGGAGTTTGAATTGAATACCAAATAGTCAGTGTCACAGATCAATTACAGATAGAAAACACCACCCAGGTGGCTAATCTGCAAACCAAACTCGCTATATTCTCTACACAAGCGCCCAAGCGCGCCGCGGGGAGTAATCCTTACAGTTAGCACCTAGTTTCGTTTCTTACCTGCTCGGTGAAGCCTCCGGGTTGTCACGCTTCCAAGCCCAATCCCTCCCTCCTGGAAAAAAAAGAGAGAGAGAATTCACAGGGACTCATCAGATAAACAAGCTGCGGAGCCATAATTAACCAATCAAACAGCACGATTCCCCCTTTACCTGCTCTGCTCGGAGACGCTTCCAGATTTAAGCCTCGAAACCCTACTCCCTTCCAGATTTACCTGCTCTGCTCGGAGTCACTGACATGTGGGATCGGGATGAGTATTGACATATAGGCGGAGGGTAAATCCTGAATTTCAGTCTAAGAGGAGGGTATATGATGAATAATTCCCTTCCGGGAAACTTCGTCATATACCTTCCTCATATTTGAGAGTTTCAGGATTTACCCTCCCGAGTCACTGACATATGGAGTCGAGATGAGTCATTGACATGTGAGCCGAAGGGTAAATCCTGAATTTCAGTCTAAGAGGAGGGTATATGATGAATAATTCCCTTCCAGTTCGGTTATTTCACTGTGCTCAAAAAGGAGCATCAGCGACGTGCTAGTGGTTAAAAGGTTCGCTGGCGACATGGTCAAGGACGTCGGCGAGGGGTTCAGGGTTCACGACAGCGAGGCGTGGAGGACGGCCGGTGAGACGGAGACGAGGGAGATGGAGCAGATGCTGCGCACGTCGGAGGAAGACAAGACGAGGTCCGTGGAGCTGATCGAGATGGCCATCGACGCGTACAAGAGGAGCCTGCGGCTGATGCTGCGGGAGGTGACGATCGTGCCTAGTCCTAGTGGCCGCCGCTTGACTGCAACGAGGGAGATGGCCATATCGGCGACTGATGGAATTTTGGCTTGAGAAGGATTTCGCGATCGAGATTGTTGGATTCCGAAAGATTGTTCACTAGGCAAGTTAATTTGTGTTTGGTGTTGGGTTTTATGGACACAAGGAAGATGAACATACGCTTGCTGAGTAAGTGGATTTTCAGGCTAGAAAAAGGTGTTACTGACATTTGCAGCGAGTTGTTGCGTTATCCAAGTCTCCCAGAAGAATAAACTGGTAAAATTGTTCTTTGTCGCTATAATAAAATTATAACTTGCTTTAAACGAGCGATTACAAATAAAATACTATTTGCCCTAGTGTGAAATAATCTTGCTCTCGTTTTTCTTTCCCTCTTATCTCTCTTTGGATAAGACTTAAATAGCGTTAGAGTGACATTAGTTATTTGCACGAATAGACATCTTGTCGATTCCTTCCGTCCGCATGTGTAAGCAATTGTTGGTGGTGAGAGAGGCCTGATAATTATCAGTTATTGTCAGTGAGGAAGGGCCTCAAGAAACAATCGCAGGGCGATTGTTGTCAGAGACACGGGACCGAATGTAGAGTAGTCAAGGGAATAGGACCGGACGTGTTTTGCTCCTTAACTACATAAGGCATCACCACAAGGGAAACCAACATGTCAAACTATAGAGCTTTCGAGTAGTAGCTGGTCAATTAGATGGATAGTGATTCTCTTACCGGGGGTACTTGAGATGTGTTATAGAATAAGTTATTATAACACTAGTCTAAGGGCTTTGATTATGTATTAAAGTTGTTATAGCATGGTCAACCAGCTGCCAAGGGGCCGAGAAGCAGCATGTAGGGCGCTAAGGCATGACTACTAGGGTGCTGAGGAGTGCCGTCTACAGGGCACCAAGGACAAGCTACTAGGGTGCTTTTTAATAAATTATTTAATCCTCATCAGCTAACACCCGGATTTCATGTGAAATTATGACTTAAGATTCTTCGACTGGAACACTAGCCGAGATGTATATTCTAGTCAGGAGATTATTTGACACTAGACAAGAAAGGTAAAGAAGTCTTTTTACTTGAAGTTAAAAAGCCAACTGAAAGAATAATAGAATCAAAAGGTTTATACCCATTAGGCATGATTTCCATAACTTTCAGCTTGGATGTGGGAGAGTTCTTATAAACCAAATCGATGTTTGTATTCTCCCCCGCTTCGCAAAAACCTTTTGTATTCTTTTGAGTTTCTCTTCATTTTCCTTCGCTCCGGTGACTGTCCTAGTTCTCCCCCCAATTTTCTTGATCCTTACTAGACCCAAGCCCAAATCTTCAAAGATATCTAAATTCATTTCCGAGTGGCCTAGATTTGAATTGGGATTGAATAGACTTAAGAGCTTTGGAAGACGCGGGATTAATCCCCAATCGAGTTATGATCCCTTGGAGATTGGCAAAAGGCTAATGTTTCCCAAGTGGTGAAGAAGGTGAGATACCCGTATTCCGGGCATACATGGAATGGGGTTTAGACTTTATGCTCTTATTGGCCTGATACAATCCCCAATCTATTTGGCCTGATACGCGAGATACGCGAAATTAATCCCTAATCTATTTGGCCTGATCAGTTCTTATTGTAAACTTGACCTGATGCAATCTATTTAAACTCTGGTGAATGTAATATTATTGTATAGTATAGTTTACGTCATATATGAAATAATTCAGTAATGTATTATATGAGCACTATGTACTAATTCAGATAATAGTGCAGTGGTTTAACAGAAGATTATGGATTGGCTAAATCCGGGTCCGAGACCTACCCCGGTCGGACCACCATCTATTGGCCGATCGGACTGCTCATATTTTCACTCGCGCACACAAACGAGCACTTCTTTGAAAAAATCGGCGGCCAACTAAAATCGATCGCACCACACCGGAGGTCCAACTACACCTAAAATCCGGTCACATTGGACCTGAGGTCAGACCGCCCAAGCCTGACAGCAAAATTGAAAACTTGCTAACTTTTGTAAATTCAAAATTTAACTCGATACAATTATCAATTATTCAACATAAATAAATCATGGGCATTCCTAACATAGTTCTACAAACGGAATGCTTACCTGGTTACTATTCCTATCTTTCAGTGATTCGGAGGTTCTGGGTTGAGGTGGTCTACTCGTTTGTGTCCATTGTCGCCTGGAAGATGTTTACACTCGGTGCTAGCATTATTTTCCTTCTTGTTCCCAGTTAGCTTAGCTTCCTGTGTGTGTTTTAGTTCGATCCTAATAGAGCTGGACTCCTAGATAAGAGTGTTGCTTTTTCCAAACGGGCTCACCTGGATTTCATTACCACCAGATAATAGAGTAAATATCTTTAGCGCTCTAGAGTATCGCCTTATTACAAATCAGAAAAAGAAAAAAAAAGGTCCTCGTTCGAGCAACGAAGTCTTCCGAAAATAACCCGAATAAACAAGGCGCAAAATGAATACCACACTACGACTACGACTATGATTTGTTTAGAAGTCCTATTACATCTGCATCAGCAGAAAATTCACAGCAACGTTTTCCATTTTTCTTCTGCAGGTTTTCCCCTTGGATCGAGATTCTTTTCGCGTCTCTGACATCTCCATTTGCTCCCAATCTTCAGCCACTCCAGCGGATCTTCGTCGCGTTGAATGCGCAGCGAAGGCCTCGTTCTTTGTCCCGCCTGCCATTCCTCTCGGCAGCTCCTGGTCTCGCGGCATGTATCCGCACGCTGCTCTTCAGAATTCGATTGTGTATCTGTTCCTAGAAAGACGTATCACGTGCTGTCCTTGGAGACGACTCCGTGATCAGGGTCATGGCTTACGCATCAAACCGCAGCCAGCCATGTGGCTCGGATGCAAAGAGAGACATGCGCCCCCATGAGAAAGCGATGCAAACAAAACACATTAATCGGCCGCTCTCGTGAGCTAGCCTGCAGATGCACCGGTCGATGATTCTAGGTCATACGATCGGCATGCATGGCCGGTGGCGGCTCCTCCTCGCGCAGATCGTGACCCCGGCGCAGGCTAGCGTAGCTTCGCCGCGCTGCGACGTGCACGAGCTGTTACAGTTGTCGCAGGCCGCGCCGAATTAATTCGCGGACCCCCGAACATTACAGCCCAAGTTAACGCGCGGTCCGGCGCTGTCGCCACGATCCCTTTCGCCCTCCCGCATATAGCCGCTGCCGCGGCCCGGCGGAGGCCACGTTCTGGGCGCGTTTCGGGGCGACCCGGAGTTAACACGCCCCTGCCCGCGGTAGCTGGCCCTCGGCCCGGCCAGGCCAGCTGCGCGCCTATTTCTACCGTCATGGACGCCGACTTCTGCATCACAGATAGCTTCGGCCTTTGGGAGCTAGCCTCGCCTTGCTCGATCGATACCACACGCTTCTCTTCTCGCATTGCATTGCCAATCTGCCAGCAGGCGAATTGTGTTTTCCGGCCAGGCTGATCAGAAGGTGTATGGTTGGAGACTCCAGAGGTTAAGCTGCTGCTTTCAGTGTACACACACCATGCATGCATGCACAACATCAAACGATGATTCTATGGATCCTTTTTTTTTCCTCTCTCTTTGCGCAGGGAATGTTGTCGATGGAACGAGGCCGGGGTGATGGCCGCGGAGGAGGGGTGGACCGGTTAAGAGTGATGACAGAAGAGAGAGAGCACAACCCAGCACCAGCGAGAACACCGACCGCGCGGCGATCGGTCGCTTCTGCGAGGGCCGTGTGCTCTCTGCTCTAACTGTCATGGCGCCGTCTGACGGACCACCCATCTCTCCATGGGCATCTTCCTCGACCTGTTCCTGTATTCTCCAGCCACCTCTAGCCTCTAGGGTACGCGGCCCCCTGCAAGCACCGATCGGCATGCGCGTACCAGGAAGCACGCGTTTGACGCTAGCGTTTTCTGGTGCGCATACGACGTGTGCGCGTGCAGGCGGCGCCGCCACAGCGGTCCTGGCAGGACGACGACAAGGTCCCGCGGGGCAGCGGACGCGCGCGTGGCCGGGAACACGATCCTGGCGGACAGGTAACAAACGGCGGGCTGTACGAGGAGAAATTTTATTGCATCACGGTAGTACACTCTTACTTATATAACAACTCAATCAGCCATTGACACCTATAATTAAAAATGTCCACCACTTCTGACCTGCTACGTCTGAAAAGTAGCATCAATACTCATGGAGGTGCTCGACAACCTCCTCGGCTACCTCGGCAATGTCGACCTCCTCCAGGGCCTCCTCGACTGCGTCCAACCTACCCGTGCACCCCTCCTTCCCGGTGTGCTCCTCTACCATGTCTCAAATTGATGCCTATCACAAGACGAGCAAAGTAATGAGCACTTAACAACTAGCGATTAGATGAAACTACATTCCTCATGTGTCAAGACCCTTATGTTAATTTCTCGATCCATCTACACTGCTCACCACCATCCAACTACTCAACAATGGTTAGTCGCGTGCAGGTGCATGATCGATCAGAAACACATCAAGCCCTGAGGAGAAAGCACATCACCAGATAGGAGATCCCCACAAAGTTCCTAAGCCTTGGCACCACGATGCCTAACGACGCAGCATACACGAGAACAGCGGCAGCGACGGTGGGGAGGAGCATACCGAGGAGAAGGGGCGTGCGGCTCTTGGCGATGGCCCAAGCCACGACGAGTAGGGCAGGGCATGGCCCAGCTATCAACAGTGCTCCAGGATGTCCTTGATGTGAGCTCAGATGGTGATAGCGATGTGCTGCTCTTCCACAGTCATGGAGGTGGCGTAGACCTCCATCATATGGCACCAAACCTACTCGTACTGGGCCGCCGCCTCGACGAGGTGGGTGGTGTTCTCGTCGATCTCAACGTAGACGTGATCGAGGAGGCCCTGGATGAGGTCGACGTTGTCGAGGCAGCCAAGGAGGTCATCAAGCACCTTCACGAGGATTGATGCTACTTTTTAGATGTAACATGCCAAAAGTGATGGTATTTTTACGTTACAGGCATCATTCGCTGATTAGGTTATTATGCAAGTAAAAAATATACCACCGTGATACAATAAAATTTCTTTAGTACGGGCTGTTTGTCGACCTGAACATGGTGGTGGTCATGGCGACAAGGTGGCACGGACGTGTCGATAGAGGAGTTGCCGTGGCTGGCCATTCACAAGATGGGGAAAATACACCCTTTTTAACCGGGAAAATGCTTTTCAAAAATTGCACGACCTAACAAAAATTCCTATTGAAGAACTCACATGTGTATGTATGCCTGTGCATCTTTCTTGTAATTGCAAAAGGAAATAACTTGCGACACGTCATGTCGAACGAAGCAATTGAAAACTCAAGGGAAAAAACCGATGGGAAAGAGCAAAACTTGTGGCAAATCGACTTCAACTCGAAGCAATTCGGAGATTTAGGTTGATGAACAAGGAGTTAATTTCAAATCACATGTGGCCTTTGAAAAGAAAATCTGAACCACATGCTGGTGCACGTAATTAATTTCCTTTTTCTAATCCAACATCGTCTTAATTTGTACACTGGCAGCTAAAATCCCTGCTAGAATTATTTCATGACACTAGCATGAGAAAATGGAATTGACTTTTACTACAAGTAATTTTACTGCTACTGTGCTACTTGTCTGAGGCCTTGGCACACAAGAGTGCCACCCTGACACATCAATTATCTCCGTCAAGATTTCTGTGACAAAAGTCTTTTATAAACAAATTAAAACTATGCGCAACATTGATAGATGGAAGGATAGTAAAGTACAAGAATGTTCTCTAACATAGATTAATTTTCTAGCATACGAGAGAGCTGATCAACCTATAGACATAACTGCTGACAAAGCAAATTGGCGATGCCAGGAAAACAGAATGACATATTACCAATAGTTCACCAAATGGAAACTATCTCAATCCACGTTGCGGAATGTGGGCCGAAAGAACTGCAGAGAACAGGCAGGAGACAAAATACTCAGCACTAGCAACAACCAAAATAAATTTATTGATGAAGATAGTAATGAACTGGAGGTTACCATCGCATAGGTTGAAAGAACATTTTTGTGCAAAAATTTCTCTAGGGTCTAAAGTTTGATTGGATAATAAGATTTTATCCAAGTTTTCTTTCCTGCAAATCAGACATGAAAACTATGTGCTTAGTAGGCTTGAGGATCGCTATGATCACACAGAAACAAGAAGTAGAAAAAAGAGGTATGCCGTTTATTAAACAAGAACGGCAGAAAATGCTTTCAGTTTGTCAGTGACATTAAAACGCTAATCAGTATTAAAAGAGAGAATCCGTCTGTCAATTATGTAAAGCAAATTCCCATAATCACGTCACATTGGGCTCAAAAGTAAGGCAAGTGCAATTCATGTAAACTCCGCAACAATAATAATCAGGAAGCTATGCTATATCCCACAATCCATAACTCATGAGCTTTGACATTAGACATCACATCTGACAAAGAAGTTTTAAAGAATAGCTGCTATTAAGTAGGGATTTGGTAAGTTAGACACATACCTAGCCCACGAAGGAATCAATTTCTTTCTGCGTCTTGATTCTTGTTCATGTTCGAAATCATCATCGTCCTCTTCATCAGAATCTTTATATGGAGACATTTTGTATGACTGACAAAAGTTTCGGAAACAACATAGCAGATAATTCAGTATTAGAACCATTGTTGACACGAGTGAAATATATGAAAAACACTACTAAGTGAAACCAAGGATGACATGAGAAATCAAATACAGCCCAGCTCGACAATCTTTTTTTGTTTTGCCCCATACACAATAAAGCTACTGGTGTGTGTGTGTGTGTTCTTGCAATTTGCCCACATTCTAAGACTTATGACCACAACTGTAGAAAAGATGTTTAGATTACAGCAACTGATATCCTCCAAAGACATCTTTTACAGTATTAACAGCAATCTGATGAACATGAATTACGGAGTACATGTCACTACCAAGTGAGTTTTCTTAAACCTTATGTCCTTAGTGGATATGCGATTTACATTGACTCATAATAAATGTAGACAACTAGCAAGCATGTTAACTGTAACAATACCCAAGATGAACAAGCAGTATCACTGCATGCAGATTTATGGGCAACATCCCTCCTCACAAGGAAGTTAAATAAAGAGCGTACCTCCTCGAGACTGTTTGGGATACATTCTTTAGCATGAGATCCAAAACGTGCAGGCCTCTCGTCTACTGCTACACCCTTCTCGTTGTTACTTTTATTAGCCTTGTATCCAAGAACAGGTTCGGTAGTTTCATCAGGTTTTGCTAGGAATTTCCCAGCGTCAACCAAATTCTTCATCAGCTCCTTATTATCCTGCAATGATTAAAATATTCTAAAAATGATATGTTTTAAGAATCACAAAGATACAAATAAAATGTATAGCTTCTACTCACAGAAGCTTTTCGATGAGCATCTTTCTCATTGTTCGCGGTATGCCTTCTATCCATTGGCTGCTTCTGTTGTTTTCGAGCTTCATCAATGCATTTTCTTTTTCGCTCCTTTCCCCTCCTTTCCTCCTCTTCCCTCTGCCTCTTCCTAGTGGCCACATCAGCATCCTGCTTCTTCTTTTGTTCTTCTTCCTGTTTTTGTTTTAATTCCTTCTCTTGCTTCAGTTTTTCGCGTTCTAGTTTTGCAGCTGCTTTGCGCAGTTCACGCTCACTTCGTTTCTTTTCCTCAAGACGTTTTGCAGCTTCAGCTGCCTCAAGTGCCTTCACTCTAAAATCCTTTTTCACTACAAGACAGAAGCCCCATATGTCGAGGCCATCTATGAGCACCATTGACATTTTCGTTTTAAGCTCAAATCATCACTAATGGATTTAGTATACATTCTTTGAAATAAACAATGCAAGTAAACAAATAACACTTACCAAACGCTGTTGTAGGTTGCAGGTTTGGTTTTACAAGAGGTAAAAAAGATGTCACATTGGCAACAACATTGCTAGGCTTAGATCGTTTGTCAAGATTTGCTTCACTCCCGTGTCTTTCATTTCTGTTGTCAAGTATTTCTGTCCTGCGTAATCCGTCATGAAGAGAATGAGAAACTTTCCCTTCTCTCTTAACTGACGTATTATGATTCTCTTTTGGCTTCTTGCTGTCATAATCATTTCTGATATTTGAATGATGATTGAACTCGCTACTGCAAGTTTCTGCAGTCAAATCTATCTTACCTGTATCCATCAATCTTGTGGAAAGAGAGGCAGAATTTCCAATGTTCTGACATAATCCAGTGATATCCTGAAGTGCTTTTCTGTTAGATGGCCACTGGTGTGAGTAATTCGCATCAACAGATCCAGGTAATCTGCCTTGGTACTCATTTTCATCTGCAATGTTGCTGTCTTCATCAATTCGGAAGCATGCAAGTTCAGGAATAGAACCCATATGTTCTGAACCAGATCCAGCTTTCGCCGAAAGTTTGCCCAGGCTATATTTTTCAACTGATGGGGTCAATGGATTTTCGATGTTCTCTTGTCTGTTGCTAGCATTTGAAGAACATGAGGCTACGGCTTCAGAAATAAGAAAAGAACCATCAAGTCCCAATCCAGATGCACTAAAAATGTCCATTGTGCTGCTACCATTACTTGCGCTGTATTGACGTACATCATCAAGGAAGGAACAGTTTGTAGGTTTCCCAGACATAGTTGCCAATAGCTGATGCATACCACCCGCTGTGTTAATATTGTACTTCTTCGGGAGATCTGAACTGAAGGTGACTAATTGTCTGGAATCATAAAGGGCCCCAAATGTCCTTTCTCCGATAGTTGGGCTGTCAAATTGGACAGGAACATCAAAGCTCTCGAATTCTGGTATTGTACCATCGCAGTCAACAGATTCATCACCCTCTTGCCTTGGAATAGCAGCACCAGACAACAAACAGTCCTTTGGATCATAACTTTCACATTTACTATCGAGTTCTACATTGGAGCCATAACTTAATTTCTCATGGACCAATGCATTCAGAGCAGATGCTTGTTCACCATGTTGATCTAAAGCATAACTCGGAAATATAGTAAATGAGTTCACGCCAGAATAATTTTCTGGATTTAGTATTAGACTCCGAGAAGACATATCATCCATCTGTTTGTCTGACACATTCAAATTAGTGACATTTAGGTCCTGACCTTCTAAACTAGGATTTTCCTGCCAACAAAGAGGATAAATTGTCATTGCACTAGAATTCACTAGCACCCCATAAAATAGAAAGTACATTGGACTAAAGAGTGAACATTGCCCAACTCTACCAGCTGAAAATTCTAATTTCAATACTAAAGTGTAATAATATATTAAAAGGAGTAAAGGACCATCCATCCAAACTGCATGAATGTTGCCCAGCCATATGCGAACTTTAGTTGTCCATTAATACAAAATCGTAATGAAATACCCAAGAGAATTCCTATCGCTTAGGAAAAAGAAGGGAAATGGACAGGCTACCAAAGCATCCAAAGAAGAGGCTAAACCAATCCTGCAGACCAACTGAGCATTACCACTAGTTCACTACTTCACCACATACTATTTCGCAATCAAAAAACATGATTGAGCCTTCCAGATGAATTAAAATTCATATGATTTCAGAGCGGAAAGGAGCTGGTACACTTGCTGAACAAATACCTCTTGTGTGCAGTGTTCGTCATTATCAGATAGGATACCAGAGGAGCTAGGCAGTGCAGCAGTTGTTGTTGTCACAAACTCAGCTTCTAATTTATTTTGTAACTGTGCTTGAGAATTTTCGAAGACCCTTCCCACAATTGCACTCCTGCTGCTGCTAGCTCTAGGAGAGTTATGAAGGACAACATTTGATAGGCTAGTTGTATTTTTTCTTTCGGGAGAAGAATCCCCGTTTCCGTAAACATCACTTGCAACTGACACCTTATGGTTACTTGCAGCATTCCTCCCCTCTGACTTAAGAGGCAAGTGCCCACAGGATCCTGAACTCCTTAAGAAGTAACGACCAGAAGGTTGTGATTTCTCTGAGAAATTTGCTGCAGTTAACATTTGACCACCAATGCCAACTTGGCAATTCAGAGACAATGACTTTGTGCGAGAAGACCTGGAAAGGGCAATGTCTGATTGGCACGTTATTCTTCTCCTTTTAGATGACAAACCGCCACGTACTTGAACTCCATCTGCAACTGACATCTTCTGGTCACTAGCAGCCCTATTTCCGTCTGACTGGAGCAGATTATTTTTCTCATGTGATACTGAACTACGTAAAAAGAATCGAACAGAAGGTCGTGAAGACTTGATTCGCTTATTGTTCTCTGTTGTGCATGAGTTAGCATTTATTTGAACAGCATTCTCAAAAAGAGAGGTCTCCTGTTCAGTTCCTGCAAGATTAGAAGCTAGTAAGGACATGCAAGAGTGACACTTGATATAAAAGACTATTTACAATAATCTACAAGTAGCGAGCATGGTACCATCTTGTTGCAGGCTTGCTGTGCATTTTTTGGCTGAAGTCATACTGTTCCTTTCTGTTGTGTGCATCTCGCCGGTTTTTCTAGCTGAAATACTGCTGATAACGTCTGGCACCACAGACTCATTCTTTTTGTTCCTAACAGAAACGTCACATGCTTCGGTCAAAGCCGAGAATTTTACCTGAACATCACCCATCTTTCCTGAATGGCAGTTGACTGCATCAGATGCTGACTTTCCATTGAGTGTCTCATTTTCGGTGCCCAGAGGAGGGTGGCCCAAGGGAGTATCCTCATCTGCAAAATTCCCGTTGAATTTTAAAGATGGCCTGGCCAATAAATATCGCTCCTGAGATAACTCGTTTTCTGCAGATACAGAGGCATTCACAACAGGAAAACCATTGGAATATGTGTGGTTACTTTGTGTTTTATAAGAAGAGAGGATTGGTCGATAAACATCACCCAAAGTAATAGTCTGAGTTGGAAGCTGCTCTGGGCATGCAGCAGACCTGGCTTGGGAGCATTGGATGTTTGCATCATTTATAAGTGAACGTGAGAGATCATCACACCCATCCTCCTCTAACAATCTGTCCGGAAATATTCCTGATGATGCAGGAGCCCTAGAACCAGTATCAGCTAGTCGCGTAGGTAGCTGCAAAGATCCACTGTATGGCAGATGCAAAACATGAGAGTCAGAGCACTGTTCTTCAACAGACTTGGAATTCCGAGTGGCGATTTGATCTGAAAAACCATCAAGTTTTCTTATTCTTTCAGTATCTTGTACAGTGTGCAGTGTATCCAGTTCAAGCAGTGGATTGACCGCGGAACACGACCTTTCGAAACAATTGGTTTCAGTGTGCAGTGTGTCCCTTTCAAGCAGTGGATTGACCGCAGAACACGACCTTTCGAAACAATTGGTTTCAACAGAACTTAATTTTTCCTTTTCAAGCGGTGGGCTGACCTTAGAACATGGTCCTTCCAGAGAATTTATTTCAGCAATACACCGGGTATCCTTTTCAAGCAATGGTCCGGTCATTGACTTAGGTACTTCAGAGGTACTGGTCAGAGATGATGGATCCTCATTTCGAGAATGCATGCCAGTAAGATCAAGACTGGCATGTTCCAAAGCACAGTCCTGGTGCTGCTTCCCTGGTGCGTTGTCAGGGTTCAAATATCCTGATTCAACGCCACCAAGCAATGATCTACCCATCAAACGAGATACTTGAGAACATCTGGTAGAAGATGGGTCTTCATTTAAAGGATGTGCCCCAGCAAGATCAAGATTCACAATTTCTAAAGCACATTTCGGTTGCTGCGACGTTTCTTCACTTGCAGGATTCATACAAACTGATTCAACACCATCAAATTGAAGTTTTTTTGGCTCAACCAACAAATGAGTTTCAGGAAGTGGATGGCACATACTATCTGCAACTTGCACTCTTAGCAAATTTCTGACAGAACAATTATTAGGGACCTTGCCATTATTGTCAGAACTGACAATCTGGTTTTCTATAACCAGAGATTGAGAACAATCTAAGTGAACTCGATTTCCAAGATCACCATCTTGGCTGCACTTTAAGAATTCAGTTGGCCTATCCTGATTGGCATAAAAATCATTCTCCTGACCTGGCAAAGAGGACATTGTTCCAGCATTGTTTGCACCATCACCACATGGTTTGGAGGATAATGATGTTGTGGTTCTGTTCGACCCTACAGCTGCAAGGTTAGAGCTCTGCATCCTGTCTTGCATACCATCACTGCTTCCACTGATTGCAGCTTGATCCTTTTCATGTAACCGATCTTCAATATTTCTCTGTCTTGACCTGGAACGCTGTATCCTTGAAAACATGTTGACTTCAGCGCTAGCCTCGGCAAGCTCCTGGTTAACTGAAGTCTGCTTTTGCTGAGGCTCTTCGTGTTGGTTAGTATCCACAGCAGCACAAATAGTCTCTAGGTGAGTATATCCATTTGGAACCCCCACCTTTCTGAAGAAAGCACTAGGAACAGCTGGAGGCTGAAAGACAGTTCTATTGATTGCAGGTGTGGTAATCTGTCTTCCAGGGAAAACTAACTCCGAAACAATTGGTTTGCCATTCAGCTCTACACACAAACGAGTATTTCAATATATGAATAAAATGCAATGTAACAGCAAAGTGCAAAAGAATAAAAAGGAACAACATGGATGGACAAAAAGGCTAAATACGATAAAGGAGAATTGACAATTTCAGGGAATTTTTAGCCAATTCATGGGTTTCTACAAGTGTGTTCCAACTCCCAAGTTTTAGTACACAAGCTCCAAATAGGAGCATTCCCAACTCAAAACTTCTCCAATGCAACACATAAGGAGAACGCTAACCAAACTACTCCTCTACGAAATGTTGACAACGCTAAACTAATTTACCATATGGTAGCTAGTATAGGCAAATCTAACCTCACATCACCAAAAAAACTACCAAACGGCCAATCAAACCACCCAATCTCCAACCTGAATGGAAACCAAAGTCCCAACCCAACCCTCACGAACCACCCAACCGGCGGCACTAACCCACAGGCGGAAGCGGAAGTGAGCGAGAGAGGCAGCACGCACCTTGCGGCTCGCCTGCGCAGGAGGGGAGGAGCCACAGCGGGGGGCGGTGGCCGGCGGCGAGGAGGGTGCAGGCGAGGGACTGGGCGTGGGAGTCCACCTGCTCCCGCATCTGCGCGGTCACCCAGTCCCGGCGCTCGAAGACCTGCATGAACAGCCCCTCCATGGCTGGCTGGCTGCCGGAGCTGTCGCGGAGGTGGCCGGGGGAGCTAGGATTTGGGCATGGAGGTGGAGGTGGAACGGGTAGTGGGGAGGGGAGGGGGGAGAGAGATGGCGGAGGGCTCGAAAATTTTGAATTGCGTAGGTAGGGTTTGGGAAAAAAAAAGAGACCACGAGATCTGAGGGGCGGTTGCGGTGAGGAGGGTACCGCCGCGGCGGGTGATGTCACCGCAAGATGCGTGATCGGACGGCCAGGATCGCCGCTCTCACTGTGGGTGTGAATGTGATGGCTGTGATTTGTTTTCTGTTTCTGTTTTTTTTTGATACTTGGCTGTGATTAGGGGTGAAAACGGATCGGATACGGACGGATAATACCTCTACCATATTTGTTTTCATATTTTTTTCGGATACGGATACGAATACGGATAACTCGAATACGAATACAAATACGAATAATATCGAATACAGATACGGATCGAATACGAATCGAAACGAATACGGTTACAAATATTTATCGGAACATGAAAACCCCTTAAATTATACATCCAAAATTAACGAAAATACGTAAATAGTTTGTAACATCCTGATTTTCTGGAGTTTATAAAGCCCTGTTTTTAAAAATTAATTTTCTGAAATTAAATCAAGCTTAAAATAAATTTTTAGAATTTAAAATAATTTAATATGATTAAATTAAACTTTAACATGAGCTAAAAATATTTTATTTGTGTTCCTTAGGTCTCAAGGATTTTTCTGGTATTTTTGGTGAATTTTTGGGATTTAATTGCTATTTTCTAGACCATTTTGGATTTTATTCGGATTTTGGAAATAAGAAAATGAGGATATTCTAGAAAATCCGGATATCCGGTTTCATTTTATCCGGATTATCCGTATCCGTATCCGTATTCGGCGGATACTAGGTTTACCGATTCGTATCCGTGATCAGATAAAAAATCCGTATCCGTATCCGATCCGAGAATTATCCGAAAAAAATCCAATCCGACACAATCCGTATCCGTATTCGTCCGGATCGGTCGGAAACTATCCGATCCGTTTTCACCCCTAGCTGTGATTGGGTTCTGATTCCTTAGGATTTGATGGGGTACGCGATCACTTTACAGAAGAGTGTCGTCGTATATGGCAAAGTATGTTCAAGACATGTCATGAAGCATCTAGCATGGGATCAATGAGAATACGAAATGATAATCGAAAGATTTTTGTCCATATTAAAAGGAGAAAAGCTAAATGGAGCATACCAGTGATTGATGGAGCACTCTCTGAGACGATATATTAAGATGTACGGAACGAAAGGCTACTTTTTCCGTGTGTGTTCAAGAATTCAAGCTATAGAAGCATATGCATGTCTTAGATCAGAAAACAGAGTGTTGATTTCGTGAAGTTGCATCACTATGTCTTAGATCGATCATTGTACTCATCGTTCAAAACATCACAGCATCGTTCTCCAAGGTGCAATCCAGGTTATTTCACATCAGAAGCCAGCATGCAGTGGCTACATTGATCAAGCGTAGGTGTGGCACTTCCACACTGACAGAGACGCAAAAAAAATCAAATAAGAACGAAACCAATGCGCGAATTAGTTAGCCGCGGGCTCCCGGCGCTGGGCCGCCTGAGATGCGGCCGATGGGGGAGGGGTCGGGGTTGGCCTCGAACGCCTTGGTGGCGGCCAACTTCGTCGTGGACCCAGCGCTCGCGAACTCCCCGGCTGCTGGGATGGCGCCGACGCCGGCCGCGGCGGCGAGTGGCGCCGCCGCGAGGGCAGCCAGCAGAAGAACCGCGAGGGCGAGCACGCGAGACATATCCGTGTTAGTTACGGCTTTTTGCGGCGTGGTGAACTGATGAACGATTGAATTGGCGGTGGTAGGACGGGGGAGAGGGTGGTGGAGCATGGGTGGGTATATATAAGCGGGGAGGGAGGGAAGGCGAAGCTAGGGCCGTGCGTGGTGGTTGCTTGCTAGGTAGCCGCGCGCGCGCGCAAGGCGAGGATATTTGTTCGGTGATCTAGGGACGGATGCGTGCACGTAAATGCGCTGGCTTCTTCCTGAGTATGCTAAGTCGCTACTAGCTTGACGCATTTCTTGGTGTCATCCATGGATGGTTTCGAGTTTTAAGCATATATATAGCACTGTTGCAGTACTTACAAAAATAGCAATATACATCATGTATTGATAAAAATAGCATTTTTGCCGTTCGATGACTGGACGACAACGCTGAAGAGGTGACACGTGTCCTAGCCATCCCGTGGCTAGATGGAAAGAGGCTTGCCATTCCATAGCTACACGACAGTTAATTAAACTGGCTAATTAGTCGGTTTAATTACCTATTTAATTTTTTGTATAATATTTTTAAATTTTTAAAATATAGCAAATGAGCTTTAAAAATTAAAAAAATTGTATAGCCTCCCAACAAAACGTACTTCATTGCATAATTTTTGACAATTTTATATACTCTAAATATTGCTAAAAAATTCATATTATTGAGATATTTGCAAAAATATTACACATAGAAAATGAGCTCCAAAAATTACAAAATTTTACATGAAGTCTCCCGATATAGTCATAGTAATTGTATAATTTTTAGGAATTTTATATACTCTAAATTAACTACATTAATTCATATTAATTTAATCATGAAATTAGTTATACTCATGCATGTTTTGCAGTGACTGATCTCTGTCGTTCGCACATATGTTAGTCCGTTGCAGCTATCTTTTTTTCCCACTATGTTGTTTACATAGTAGGTTATGTCGGGAGGCTGCATATAAAATTTTATAATTTTGGAGCTTGTTTGCTATACGTAACAACTCCTACAAATACCATAAACGTACGAATTTTTGAGCAATATTCATAATGGATAAAATTATCAAAAAATTATACAATGAAGTAAATTGTGTCGGAAGGCTGTACATAAAATTTGGTAATTTTTTAGCTTATTTGCTATATCTAAAAATTCAAACAAATAGTAAATAAAATACTAATTCAATATGTAATTAAGCCATATAATTAGCTGGTGTAATTACCTATTGAGTGGTAGGCCCCTGCCGTCTGGTGGCAGGTGGCAGCCATCCGGTGGCTAGACGGCAGGGGCATGTGTCATATGCACGGTGCTGCCGCCCGATGGTAGGATAGCAAAAGTACCATCTCTGCTATTTTCCGTCATATATAGCTATTTTTGTAAATACGGAATGAAATAGTACTATATGTGCCAAAAAAATGGGATGGTGGGTTACAAGTACATACATACTTGGAACTGTTGTCATTCTCGTCTAAATACAGTCATCTTGTTGAACAAAGACGAACATTTTCATAGGGAAAATTTTTCTCCTCTTTCTTGTGCTTGTTAATTAATTAATTAATTCTGGCAAAATTCAATCTGAACAAACTTTGCTCTAGGGGTGATGTAGTTAGAGGAAGCACTGGATGTCTGGATCCCTCCGCGTGGAGGTGAGAACGAAGCCCAAAATAGCCTGCAAATTGAGTGTTTGCAAGTAGGGGTGGATATCTAGTTAAGTTCTTGTCTTATCGAGTTTTTTTTCTAAAATTAACATAGTTTGATTTAATATTATTTTATATATAATTTAAAAATATTTTTAGAAATAAGCTAACGAGTCAAACTAGAGCAAAATTTAAATTTATTTGAAATCAACTCATTTCAATATTTAACTAATTAACAAGTATAATTGAAACAATTTTAAACCGAGTCAACGAACCCTACTAACGAACCTTTTTGCCACCCTATTTGCAAGCAGTTGATAGAGCCCGCTCCAAACTGCTTCCACTTTTGGTTTCTTTTTGGCTTTTGGATTATTTAAGTTAGAAGTCACTTATAACGTGTCAGCTTGTAATTTTAGCTTACTTTGGCTTGTTAAACTTTTTCTTTTCCCCCTTATTCCTCTTACATTATCCGTGATGATATAACGATTTTTTTATTTTTCTTAATTTTTTAAAAAACTAATTACCGCTACAATACAATTTCAGTTAGAAATCAAAAGCCATAGCTAGAAGATTAAACCAAAAGCTAGTTAGAGCACTACCCAAATGCGGTGATAGCACTTCTTTGCGAAGGAATGTGAATACGAGATATGTTTACTACCCAAATGTGTTACGTACATTAGACATAATAATATCGGAACTAAAGAAGGCACAGAAGCGTACTTGTGCCACAAAATGTTTCGTCTATGCACTGAAATTCTACACCATCATATCTTAGTAACACAGAAATGATTGATTGAAAAATTAGCAGTAATATATATGATATGAACCGAGAAACATGACAGTACGACATAACTCGCACACATCGAAAGACAGGAAAACACATTTGTAGGATGACCATTCTAGCATGAAGGCCACCACGCACTACTCATATTATTGTTTCCGAATTAATCAAATCCGGCGATCGATTGCTCTTGCTTCCGTCCTACCTCCTGCTCCAGATCAAACGGATCGTTCCAAACAAACCACTTCGATTAATTTCAGCCCGAGTCGTCGGTGTCATCCGCGAGGCCGTCGATACCTTCCGCGGGGCCAGGGGCACCCGCCGCCCCGCTGGGCCCCTCCGCAGGCGCGTCAGCGGCCGTCGGGCCATCGGCGGCCGGTGCGTCGGCGGGGGCATCAGCAGACTTCTTCTGGGCCTTGGCCAGCGGCGCGACGGCCACGGCGGCGAGGAGGAGCATGGCGAGGGCGAAGGCGGCGCGAGCCATGGGTGCGTGTAGTGAGGTGAGCTTGCTGGTTTCTCTCTGTGTTTGTTGTGGCGTGGGGAGGAGAGGACGAGGAGGTGGCCAGGTTTATGTACTGGTGGGGGGTGGCTATTTCTCTCTGTGTTTGTCTCCTACAGAATGTTTGTAAGACACCATAGAACCCCATTGAATGCCATTTTTTATGAAGTAAAGCATTTAGTATTTTTGTTTCTGTTGTTCAATGTTAAACAACGTAGATTTATGTTTTGCTATAATGATTAGTTATATTTTGTATCTATGATGTTCCCCTGTGTGTAAATGATATTGTACATGTTTCTCAGCCGTAATTCCGTAGCACCAATGAGTTATCTTCACAGCACTGAGTGATGCACGAGTAGCTCAACGTATAAGTATCTGCAAAAAAAGAAGAAAAAAGCTTCCGAGTGAAATAGTGTTGCCCACTTGTCCAGTGGAACTGAATATGGACCAAAAATAAATAAATATCTATGGGATACTGAGATTTGTCATCGTACTTCAGCAGGTATGTACAGCACGTATCAAACAAATGTTCTCCCTGCGTTGAATTATTGGATAACTATTTCTCATTAGACAACACTCAATTAGAAGGAAAACTGATAGGTATGGCATACTCTATGCATCCTTTTCGGCTACAATTAATGGTTTTTAGCCCTAATGTAAGCGCTTATACGGATGAACCGAATACTGATAAGCCGCTTTGAAAAACAACGGAGAAACCGTCCGTTTGTTTCTTCAGGAGAAATCATAAACTAAAAACAAACGGGATGGCCTATTAGCCATATTTTTTAAGCGGTTTATTAGGATAACCTTCTCGCAACGGTTTATTGGTATTTTATTTGTTCGCACAAGCGTTTACGTTAAGGCCAAAAAACATGAGCTGTAGCGGAAAAGAACGGACACGAAAACTCTATTTGGACAATGCAACTAAGGTGGTGCTAATTTGGGTTTAAAAGTCCTGAGTCATGGCTTATTTTATACTATAGATGCTGAAAATGCAATGTAGTTGCTGGTAACTTTTTCACATAATTAAATTTAAAAAGTAAAAAAATATCTTTAGGAACAACAAAAATGAAAAAAGCAAAAGCAAAAGCAAAAGGCCCCCCAAAAAACCATATACTAGAGAAAGACAAAAATAAAAGGCTAGGAGCAGGAGCTCTAATGAAAAGAGCCCAACTCCGCGGATAACAAAAGGAGTGTTTCTTGTAAAACGAGAATTTCATGTTTTGGGGGTGTTTGGAATAGCGGTGGCTTACATGTTTTTTTACTATAGCTGGCTGATTTTTTACTGTAGCTAAGTTAGTTTATTTGGCATAATTAAATTTAAAAATAGAAAAATATGTTAACCCATCACAGACAATACAAATGAATACCAAAAAAACAAAAAAACCTAAAAATAAAAATAAAAACAAAAAAGTGCTACAGTGAACAAAACCGGTAGACATCATTCTTCTCAAAAACGAGTTTTCTCTATCCTCGTTCGCAACTACAAACTACATCGCTATAATCCCATTCGCACGCGCGTATCACTTTTCTCAACCCAACGTACGGTTCTGTAGATCCAGTGGTGGCGGCCATGCATTGGGTTCGCTTCTTTATTCTAGACAGGAACATATTTCAACGTTAGAATTTGCTAAAGGATCTGTCCATACATCAATCGACTGGTTTTCTTTTATCTAAATTCAATGGAATTTTTTGACCATTGAATTAAGATTCAACACCCTACATCTTTTCTTATCTCAAATATAAACTAATACATAAACGCTAACCCCACCTCCCTCTAGCCGCAGTCTCCTAGACTCCCACCTTCCCCACCGAGTACGCCGCCTCGCCGGTGTCACCTCCACCGGCAAGGCCCACCTGGTTGAGCCCCTCCCTCACCACTACGGCCTCCCACACTATCACCCTCTTCTCCTTAGTCGCATCTCAACCTCCCGCCGTCACCCTCGCACCTCACCCCCCCTTCTCCTCTCCTCCTTTGCCGCATCTCAACCTCTCGTCGTTGCCACTGCCCTTCTTCACTGTCTCCAACGACTACCACCGTCGGATTCGCCAGCGCCGAATATCACCTCCTAATTGATCATCGGCTCTTGCCGTCCTCGCCACCTCCGCCCTCCTCCTCCAATCCCGCGGCCAAGGCGGGCCACCGCCCCCTCGACACACCGGCGTCGGTCAGCCGCCACCCTAGTATCTTGTGAGCCCGGTGGCTATCATGCACCCTAACTGTAACTTGGTGCCTCCGTTGAAGACATCGACAATGACGGCAACTAGAGAAGAAGGCAATGGGGTGCCTCACCGGATCTTCATCGGAGATGGACGGAAGTACAAATTTTTGCGCAAATTGAACAGTATGAAATTCGACTAATTTCCCTCTAATAAAAAGTCAAATGTTATATAGCACTTCCGTTTGCTAAATGGTACTCGAGTGTTTTTTGTGTTTGGTAGTACTCAATTGTTTTCCATCAGATGTTGTTTTGTGATTCATGCAGCATCTTTTGTTAGGGCTATAGCTTACAAGCACGGTACTACTACTTTGATCTCAAAATTACCTTCATGATTCATGCATACAGTAGAGAAAATTGCACAGCATGCATCACAATAACACATAAATGCCGGGAGTATTTGATTAGATTCCTCCCGGCAATAGCAAAATACCAAGCGTTACAATTACGATCTGATCTAGAACATGGCACAACATGACATCGAAAAACGTAAAAAGAACAAAGCCATAGGACGACCAATACCATCAGAGCAGGCCACCACGTCCGATACACATTATTACTCCAAATTAACCAAACGGATCTTTTCAAGAAATCACTTCGATGAATTCAGTTCGAGTCGTCGGAGTCGTCGGAGAGACCGGCGATACCCTCGGCGGGGCCGGGGGCAGCCGCCGGCGCACTGGGCCCCTCCGCCGGCGCGTCAGCAGCCGAGGCCGGCGCATCAGCAGCCGGTGCGTCGGCGGGGGCGTCGGCAGATTTCTTGGCCTTGGCCAGCGGTGCCACGGCCACGGCGGCGAGGAGGAGCACGGCGAGGACGAGCGCTGCGCGAGCCATGGGAGCGGACGTACGTACGTACGTTGCGTGCGTGCGTGCGTGCAGGCGTTGGCTAGCTCACCGGCGTTGCGTGCGTATGGCTTGCTGCTTAGCGTACGTACGTGCGATTGCTGTGGTGAGACGACGACGAGCGCGTACGTGGGCTTTATGTACGGGGAGGTCGCGGGCTTTTTTTAGGCGGCGTCGCGTGCATGCCATGGCGCTTCTTGCCCTTCGGTGCATCGGTGGTGCGCCGTGCGAGACGGGTCTATTTCTGGGGGTGCTTTGCTGTGGCCGTTAGATTCTGCCGCATGGCAGATTGTGCGGTTAGAACTGGTCGGCTGGTCTACAGCTGCAGCATTTGTGCCAAAGAGTCCCGCATGACAGTTTCTAAGAGATTGCTTCGGGCTAAAATAAGTTTTAGATAACACTATTTACACAGAATTCCATATCTAAACAAAAAAATAGTTTATATCCCGTGTGAAATACTTTCCGTGTTTGTAAGCTATGGGGCTCATTTCGGCTTAAGTTTCTGACTTATTTTATATTATTGTTAAATTTTATTTTTTTTGAATTTGTGGCTTTTGTTGAACTTTTTTTGCTGGTTCTGTCTTACTCGTACTCGCTTACATTATACGTAATGAGATCACCTTTTTCTATTTTTTAGACTTTTAAATTTAATTATATCAAATAAGCTACTATCAATTGTAATACAAAATATAAACTCAGTCATAAGCCATCAATTTTTAGCCCAAATGAGCGCCCACTTAATTCACCGATCACTGGTACAAGATCATTTTTCACTGGTCCTGTTCTAATAAGCAGAGGATGACTCCGTGGATAACAAAAGGAGTGTTTCTCGTAAAACGAGAATTTCAGCTTTGATCAAAAACCGGTAGACATCATTCTTCTCTAAAACGAGTTTTCTCTATCCTCGTTCTCAACTACGAACTACATCGCTATGACCCCATTCGCACGCGCGTATCACTTTTTCCTACAGCCGCCGAGGGGGAGGAAAGGAAGGCGCACCGCCGGCGGACCACATAAGGGGTTGTTTGGATCTCACATTTTGTGAAGACAGGATTTCATTTAACTGGTTTTAGCTCGATGTTAGGAAAACTTCGTTTGGATCTCGTAACCAACCCCGTGGATAAGCAAAATGTGTTTTCCATCAAACGAGAGCGGTAGCGGTGGTGGCCATGGAAACGTTTGGATACGGAGTAGGGGTGGAACGAGTTGAGCCGATCCGGCTCGAGTCAGTCTCAGCCGAGCTCACATCGAGTCGAGCCATGGCTCGGCTTGGCTCGTTTAGAAATCGAGCTAGAAGGTAGGCTCGGCTCGGGCTCGACAGATGGCTCGAACCAGCTCGCGAGCTCAAGTAGAGACTTGGTCCGCGCTTTTCCGGGGGCCGCCGCCCGCCGTTCCCCTAGGCTCACCGATGAGGCGACGACCGCGCCTCCGCCCTTCCCGGAGCCGTCGTTGGATCAGATCCGCCGCCGGATCCCGCCCTTCTTCGCCCAAATCCGCCCTCTCCTCGTCGCCACGCCGTGGATCCGCTGCCGCCGGCTCCCGACCAGTCCCTTCTTCGCCCGGATCCGGTCTCGCCGTCTCCCCGCTGGCTCCAAGCAGCCGTCGGGGGAGGGAGGAGGCGGCGGGGGCGGGAAGGGAGGCGGCGGCGGGGGGCGGGAAGGGAGGAGGTGGCGAGGGCTGGGATGGAGGAGGCGGCGGGGGGCGGGGAGGGAGGCGGCGGCGGCGGGGAACGGGGAGGGAGGAGGCGGCGGCGGCGGGGAGGGAGGAGGCGGGGGGTGGGGAGGGAGGCGGCGGCAGCAGGGGGCGGGGAGGGAGGAGGTAGCGGGGGAGCGGTGAGGGAGGGAGGAGGCGGCAGGGAATGCGAAGCAGCGAGAGACGAAGAGAGCGAGCGGGGTTGGAGAGCGAGCGAGCGAGCGAGAGAGTCATGTGCATGCGGGAATGCGGGATGTAGGCAGTTGGCTCGATTGGCTCGCGAGCGGCTCGGGCTCAGCTCGTTAGTGAGTCGAGCCGCAGGAGAAGCTTGGCTCGTTGGAGAAAGCTTCGAGCTCGAGCTGAGCCGACTACGAGCTCGAGTAGCTCGTGAGCCTCGAGCTTTTTGTCCAGCCCTAATACAGAGGCAGATGGGGTGGAGACGGCCATGAGTCGGTTGATGGCGGCGCCGGAAACCCTGGATGGTAATCTAATCGGTAGGTTTGGAATAGACTTGATGGATTAGAGAAAAGAGAAATCTTAGGTTCTCAACCCAACGTACAACTCCGTAGATCCAGTGGTGGCCAGCCATGCATTGGGTTCGCTTCTTTATTCTAGACAGGAACATATTTCAGCGTTGGAATTTGCTAAAGAATATGTCCATACATCAATCGACTGATGTTTTTATCTAAATTCAGTGGAATTTGTTAAACATGAAATTAAGATCCAACGCCCTAGATCTTTTCCCTATCTCAAATATAAACCAATACCTAAACGCTAACCCCACTTCCCTCTAGCCGCAGTCTCCCACCCTCCTCACTGAGCACGCCGCCTCGCCGGTGTCACCTCCATCGGCAAGGCCCACTGGTTGAGCCCCTCCCCCACCACTACGGCCTCCCGCACTATCACCCTCTTCTCCTTAGTCGCATCTCAACCTCCCACCGCCGCCCCCCATCATCACCCCCCTTCTCCTCTCCTCCTTTGCCGCATCTCAACCTCCCTCCGTCATCGCTGCCCTTCTTCACTATCTCCAACGACTACCACCATCGGATTTTCCAGCGCCGAATATCACCTCCTAATTGCTCATCGGCTCTTGCCATCCTCGCCGCCTCTGTCCTCCTCCTTCAATCCCGCGGCCAAGGCGGGCCATCGCCTTCTCGACGCACCACCGTCGGTCAGCCGCCACTCCAGTATCCTGTAAGCCTAGTGGCTATCGATGCACCCTAACCGTAACTTGGTGCCTTCGTTGAAGACATGGACAATGACGACAGCTGGAGAAGAAGACAATGGGGTGTCTCACCAGATCTTCACGGAGATGGAGGATGGAGGTTGACGGACGTACGAATATTTGCGTAAATTGAACAGTATGAAATTTGACTAATTTCCCTCTAATACAAAGTCGAATGCTGTATAGCACTTCCGTTTGCTAAATGGTACTCGAGTGTTTTTTGTGTTTGATAGTACTCAATTTTTTTCCATTAGATATTGTTTTATGATCATGCAGCATCTTTTTTTTAGGGCTATAGCTCACAAGCACGGTACTACTACTTTGATCTCAAAATTACCTTCACGATTCATGCAAGCAGTACAGAAAATTGCACAGCATGCATCACAATAACACATAAATGCCGGGAGTATTTGATTAGATTCCTCTCGGCATTAGCAAAATACCAAGCGTTATAATTACGAAGTGATCTAAAACATGACATCGAAAAACGTAAAAAGAACAAAGCCATAGGACGACCAATACCATCCGAGCAGGCCACCACGTCCGATACACATTATTGCTCCAAATTAACCAAACGGATCTTTTCAAGAAACCACTTCGATGAATTCAGTTCGAGTCGTCGGAGAGACCGGCGATACCCTTGGCGGGGCCGGGGGCAGCCGCCGGCGCACTGGGCCCCTCCGCCGGCGCGTCGGCAGCCGAGGCCGGCGCATCAGCAGCCGGTGCGTCGGCGGGGGCGTCGGCGGATTTCTTGGCCTTGGCCAGCGGCGCCACGGCCACGGCAGCGAGGAGGAGCACGGCGAGGACGAGCGCTGCGCGAGCCATGGGAGCGGACGTACGTACGTACGTTGCGTGCGTGAGTGCAGGCGTTGGCTAGCTCACTGGCGTTGTGTGCGTATGGCTTGCTGATCAGCGTACGTACGTGCGATTGTTGTGGTGAGACGACGACGAGCGCGTACGTGGGCTTTATGTACGGGGAGGTCGCAGGCTTTTTTTAGGCGGCGTCGCGTGAACGGCGCTTCTTGCCCTTTGGTGCATCGGTGGTGTGGCGTGCACTTGTAGCTCGCCTTGCGAAACGCGTCTATTTCTGGGTTGCTTTGCTGTGGCCGTTAGATTCTGCCGCGTGGCAGATTGTGCGGTTAGAACTGGTCGGCTGTTCTACAGCTGTAGCATTTGTGCCAAAGAGTCCCGCATGACAGTTTCTAAGAGATTGCTTCAGGCTAAAATAAGTTTTAGATAACACTCTTTACACAGAACTGCAGATCTAAACAAAAAAAATAGTTTATATCCCGTGTGAAGTACTTCCGTGTTTGTAGGCTATGGGAGCAGGATTTACGCTCCATTTACTTCGATATGAGTTTTTTACTTATTTTTTATTATTTTTAAATTTTGTTTTTTCTATTTTTTTAGCTTTTTACTGTTTTTGTACTCGTTTGTATTATACGTGATGAGATGATTTTTTTCTATTTTTAGAATTTTTAAATTTAATTATACCAAATAAGCTATCATTAGCTATAATACAAAATAAGCCAATAAACCATCAATTTTTAGCCCAAATAAGCGCCCTCTTAATCCATCGATCATTAGTACAAGATCATCTTTTACTAGTCATGTTCTTTTGAGTTATAATATGATATTTTTTAGTTGACTGATATCTTTTATCTATACTTTTAAGATGGTAGCGGACGATAAAGACATCAACACGGATAGCTCACATGGTTTTTGGATAAAAATCATTTGGAAAAACTATTTTAAAAAATATTATGTTTATTTCTATTTTTAGAGAAACAAAAACTAAAAAATGCAAGAAAAGGATGAAACCATTGTCGTGTCTGACTTACGGACAGTCCAAAGTACATTCTTGCATCAAAGATGTTTGGCCTAGGATTGGAACCCCGTGGATGGTGGCATCACCCGGTGGCCCACTGCGCCGTCGTTGGTACCGTAAAGTTTTAGAATGAGTTTTTTTATTACGACTTATGTGTTTTGTTTATAATTTATAACTTTTGATTGTTTGTGAAAAGAATAGTTGTGTATGATTTTAACCAGTATAGTTGAAGTCGATATAATATCTACTATAATTAACTAGTAAATTCTATCTTAAAAATACTTTTTAAAAAACTAGTTATTATAGTATATAAGTCAGAAACTGAAAAAAATGAGATCTTATTTTCCGTTTAGTCACACCAAAAACTGGGCCAAAATGGAAATGGAAGTGTGTGATATCGCTCCATTGTTCAGCCCGGATGAACCTTTCCTCCTGATGTGGACCAAAATAGAAATAGAAGTGTGTGATATTGTTCGATTGTGTAGCCCGGATTAACCTTTTCTCCTCCTCCAGTTACTGCCCGGTGTCACCTTTCTTTATTCTACCGTTACTTTGATGTGTGGTTTGGGTTGTTCGACCTCTGGAGTCGAATAGCGTCCACCGACAACCGAAGTCCCAAGAAATGAATGCCGAAGTTGCACTTTGTTCAGAGTAAAGAACCCATCGATCAGTTTGTGTACGGGCTCTTGTGAGCACCAAGGTAAGTTCGAGATTTTGCTCAGGAGATCTAACCAAGAACATTCCAAAGATTATAACCGTAAATTTCTCGCACAAAAAGATGTAACAGAAGTTGCAAAATGCTGTTAAGCTCGAGCATATCGCAGCATTTCGACCTCCAGACTGCTGATGTCAATGTCTCATGATCTAGTAGTAGTAATTAGTAACAAGTAGCAACCAAAAAGAGATGTTTTTTTTACTATTTTTGGAATGCTCCGCGACCGTCCATTGTGCTGAGATCTAATAGCTCAAAACGCATGGTATCCTTATCGGTCTCAAGCCGGTGGGTGAAGGTACCAGCACTGCAAGGGTATAATAGTTTTGCTTCTGCCCTGCCGTTCAAGGCGATGCAGAACAGAAGCAAAACTATTGATGCATTCAGTTCAGCCAAGCTCGGCGTACAATTGTACAAAATGACGAGATCGCTTAAATCAGTGTACATGCATGCATGTTGCATGAGCATGCATGACGCACGCGATGCAAACATTGGTGGAGAGATATTAGAAACCAACTCAAATGAGCAACCCAATCGGCCATGGAAATTCCTCCACGAGGTTTGGTTTCCAACATGTCTTCCTCTCCATGCATGGATAGTGCGTAGTACAGCATTTGTTGTGCGTGCGTGCCCTCGCCGGTCACATTAGAGAGCTGCGACGGCGGACACGGCGGCGAAGAGCACAACGGCCGCGAGGCTGCTGCGCGTGGCGCTCGTGCCGCTGGCCTCGTCGGCGGCCGCGGGACCGGGAGCCTCCGTGGGGGTCTCGCTGACGGTCGCCTCGGCCGGGGAGCCGTCGGCGGCGGCCGGGTCGGTGATCTCGGCCGAAGGGGCCTCCCCGGTGACGGGCCCGTCGGAGGGGAGGGCTTCGTCTTCGCCAGATTCTTCCGGGGCCGGGGCGGCAGCCGGCTCTTCGGAGGAGGAAGGGTTTGTGGCCTCGGGTGCGCCAGCCGGGGCCTCCGCCTCAGGGTCCTCGCTCACGACGGGTGCGGAGACTGGTGCCATGGTAGGCGCGTCTTGCTGCGGGGAGGCGGCGGCCGGGGCCTTGGCGGGCGCCATCTCGAGCGTCTCCATGACCATCTCGATGGTCCCGGCGGTCCCAGGTGCCGCGGCGGGTGCCTTCGACGGGACGGCCGACGGCGACGTGGATTCGGACGTCTCCGGAGGGGAGGCCGACGGCGACGTGGACTCGGACGTCTCCGGCGAGGCGGCAGGGGCCTGAGCGTGGACGGCTGTTGCCATCGCGAGCACGGCGAGGAGGAGGACGAGGGCGGGAGCGCGGGCCATGGTGCGTTAGTGCTGCTTAGCTAATTTGTGCTTACTTCGATGCACGGCGGTTTACGCCGTGATGGGGGGAGACGGTGGTGCAGTTATACGGGAGGCGTAGGCGGTGGCTATCTTTGGCGCGGCGCGTGTGCGTTTGCATGCATTGGTCGTCGGCCTTGCTGGTGGTGGCGCGCGGCGTGCGGCGTGGAAGGGGAAGGGGCGCGTATTCTTGGGACGGCTGGTGCTCGCCGTTGGATCTGGCTAGCTTGTGTCTGATTGTGCGGCTGGATGGCAACGTACTTTGGAATATGGAATTCGTTGGTCCCGTTCTGACTCGGTTTGACATTTTTCTCTTTTCGAAATCCGGTTTGGCTAATTTGGTTGTAGTGGGCTTTCGTACCCTTTTTGCTAGGGTGATTTGTAGGAGGGTAGTTCAACTCTAGGCTAGATACGTACGAAGTATGATCGTTGCGTCATCCAGAATGCCACATCTTTTCGAACCGTCCAAGCATAAATAAAATCGACCGTGTAATTCAGGACCTAGCCAAAGAACATTAAAGATCTATTTATATTGACTTCTACAAACTATTTTTCTATAGTAAATAACTATTCTATGATGTTTAGCTATTAAACGGAAGTCTTTTCAAGATAAGGTTTATTAATCAATTGTAGTACATACTATAAAAACTCCATTTATATCGGTTAAAATCGCATACAAGTATCCATCTCTATAATTTATTATTATTCATAAACCAAAACCCAATAATAAAGAGCCCTAAGAACCACTCTTGTTTTTCCACGTTGATCGATTAATCTTGAGCTCAGTTTTTTCTGAGTCGAGCTAATGGGCCGAAATCAGGTCCAAATGCAAATAAAATAGAGAAGGATTCGATTCAAGTCTAGCTCAAATTATGTAGGTCCAAGCAGCCCAAACAAAAATCCAGACCTTAGTATGGGTTGAGCGCAATCCCCACCACCATCTCCATGGCTCCATCTTTTTCTCCCTGATTCCATGAACGTCACACACAAGCATGGCTGCATAGGTGACTAGACGACACCAATGCTAGTGGCTGGGAGGTTGATCTCTTGGCCCTAGAAGCTTCCCATGGCACCGACATCGTGGAGGTTCTCGACCTCTGAGCGACGAAGCACCTGCTGCTGGGCTTTGAGCGAGCCTGCATGCCAACCTGGAGGTGTGCATGAAGCAATCCGAGGACCCTACCCACTTCACCGACTCCAAATCACCCTCCACGTCAATAAGGCTAAGTGCCTCCGCCTCTCGCGCGGCACCGTGCCCCGCCATCCTTTGCTTCCTCGTCGCCCGCCATCGCTCCCAAGGCCATGTCTAAATGTCTCACAATTGGGCATCAAGGGAGGAGGTGTCGCTGGCCGCATGCATAGGAGAGGTCGAGGCGGCGAGCGTGATGCCTATGATCGGAGAGATATCCTCGAGGCGGCATGGCGATGAGGATGGGCAATTCACTTATACTTCAACACTCCCTCACGTGATGATATCCTTGAAGTGGGCTACAATTATTTTTAATTACGCTTCCTCGAACTCAAGACCTATTGGCTCGATACCATATTGAGTTGCATGCACTCCACCAAAAGCGATCATCTCATCCGCCGCCACAGTGCTCCTCCACCACATGGTCAGTCGCCGGCCGAGATCTTCTGGGTACTTCGATTTCTTCCTCCTTGGGTTTTGAGGCCTCCTGATTTGGCCGCTTTTTGTGCAGGATGGGCGTGTCGCTGGAGCTTAGGAGAAAGGAGAATGCGATGGGCGTGTCTGTTCTTTGCTTAGGAGAAAGGAGAATGCGACTAGATAGAATCTAGGTTAATTGTAGTACACGTTAAAAACTAATATTTGTACCATAAAAATCACAAGGGGTTGGGCAAACACCTAAAAACCATCAGGCTCTCAGACTCTAAGACTTAGCGTTTGATTTGACCTAGAGGGGCTAAGAGAGGGCTTGACTTTTTCACTATTCACTACACTATCCACTAACTCATCTGGTGTTTTTTCACAGGCCATTGGGCCTTATAAACAATAAATCTTATAAAAGTTAGTGGGCCTAGGATCTAGGCTATAGTTCAGCCTGGCCCTGGGTCTGCCCCTGCATACGAAGTATGATGGCTGTGAAAGGACTTTATTGGCCCACATTGCAAAAAGCAAAATCATACTTCAGAACAAAGAAGGGTAGAGAGCAAAGTTTCACAGAAAGTCTGGGGAGACCAGCTTAACCATACAAACACAAATGCTAGATAAAAAAAAGTTTTAGCAAAGTATGATGGCTCTGTCATCCAGGTGTGCCACACCAAAAATGGAGATATATGATGACCATCCAATCATAAAACCGACTGTGTAATTCAGGACCCGGCAAAGGACATTTTTTTACGAGACTGCCCAAAGAACATTAAGAACCACCCTTGTTTTTCCACATCATTCGATTAATCTTTATCTCGGTTTTTACCAAAAGATGCATGTGTGTTCACTTTCTACATGACCGCAGCTACCCAACCTCGTTGTCGTCCAACACTGGACTGTAGAAATTTGTGTATGTTGCCGTAGCTACGTACCACTACTTGGTCTGAACTCAATGATCTATACAGTAGATACATTACCGTAAGACCACGCTATTCCAACCGGACCCATCCCCAGAAGTTGGGCTTAAAAGCCTAGGCCCGTCTGGAGCACGAAAATTTTTCTTAATTTCCGTGGGAATTGAATCTTCTCAAGGAAATCCTGCGAAATTTCTCTTCCAGACAGGTCCCTAACGGTGAATTGCATCTGTGCTATTCAAACAACACCATCCCCAGATCGAAGTTGGGTTTTTGCCATCGTTTTCCATGGCATTGGGCAGAGTTAAGGGCGCTTATATTAGCTTTTGGTTTTAGCTTATGAATAATAATATCATGTAAGAAAACTTATGGAGAGAAATACTCACGTGCAATTTTAGCCGATATAAATCAAATCACTACAGTGTGTAATATAATTGATTAGTAGACTTTGCTTTAAAAAGACACTCTGTAAAAGTTAGGTACTATAAAAAAACTACTTTACTGTAAAAAAGAGAGAGCAGATTTTAGAGGTTAAAGTGAACAGAACCTGAATAATCCGTACAGCAACGTTATTATTACTCTACTCTAGTATTTCCTTATAAGTACATTTGGAAAGTTAATATAATATGTAGGTATTGTGCAACTTTCCAATAATAAAAGGGCAGGTTTCTGAAAAGAGGTTAGAACTAAGATAATATTTATTCATCTAAATTTTCTTTTTTAGATTTTTTCCTGTAAAGATCATACCGGAGTTTGAAAATTTATACAATACAAAACCGGCCGTATTCCCCATTTCTGCTATTATTTTTCGAATTTTTCGTCATTTTTCGCCATGATTTAAGTTTGTGAAAATGACGAAAAAGGTCGGGGCCCTTCCGGGCGTGATACGCAGGAACGTCCCGCGTGCGTCCAAAAGGCATTGACCAAGTACGCATGCTTGGTCAAATCCTTCCTTCCAATTCCAGCCCGCCACGTGCCCCGTCCGCAGAACCATCTCGCGCCGTCGCCGCCACCGAGGCCCCACCCGCCAGCCTAACAGCGCCCCCATGGTTCTGACCCGCCCGAGGCTCGCTTCCCAGGACAAGCCTCGCGCACCCTCCAAATTAGGTTGTTTCGTTTTCTCCTCTCCACCTCGCGTTCTCTCTCCCGTACGAGAGTTCTAGATCCACACCCTAGGGTTTGCCGCCGCCGCCGCGGGAGCCCTTCCCCCGCCATGGATCCCGACGGGGACGGCGCCTTCAACAGCGGCGAGGCCATCTCTGCCGTCCAGGACGTCGACCAGTACTACGGCGACGACGACGACTACGACGACCTGTACAACGACGTCAACGTCGGGGACGGCTTCCTCCACTCCCCCCACCCGCCGGCCCAGCCCCAGCCCCAGCCCCAGCCGACGCCGCTGGCTCCACAGCAGCAGCAGCATCAAGCCCCTCCGCCTTCGCTCCCGCCTCCGCCACCGCCGCAGGGGCAGCCGGAGAAGGTCCACATCCCTGGAGTCGCAGCCGTCCCCGCCCCCGTCCCCGAGCGGCCCAACCCGTCCCATCTCCCGCCGCCGCCTCAGCCTCCGGTGGCTGCGGCGCCACCACCGCCTCCGCAACACCAGATCCGGCCGGGAGGGGGAGGGGGAGGAGGAGTCGATGGGTTCCACCGACAGGGAGGGGACAACTACGGCGGCCCGATAGTGGTCGGAAACGGCGGAAGTGGTGACGGCCCTGGCGGTACGACACTCTTCGTAGGGGAGCTCCACTGGTGGACGACGGATGCGGATCTAGAGTCGGAGCTGAGCAAGTACGGTCAGGTCAAGGAGGTGAGGTTCTTTGACGAGAAGGCGAGCGGGAAGTCTAAGGGATACTGCCAGGTCGATTTCTTTGATTCTGGCGCTGCTGCCACCTGCAAAGAGGGCATGAATGGCCACCTGTTCAATGGCCGCCCCTGTGTCGTGGCCTTTGCCGCTCCCCACAACGTGCGCCGCATGGGTGAAGCCCAGGTGAAGAACCACCAGGCGACCGTTCAGCAGAATTCAGCTATGCAGAAGGGTGGTAGGGGTGGTGGTGCTGCTGGAGGTCCGGGCGGGCCTCAGGTGGGCGGGCATTATGGTGGTGGCCGGGGAGGAGGAGCTGGTGGGCCTGGTGGTGGAGGTGGAGCGGGTGGTGGGAATTGGGGGAGGGGTGGTGGGGGGATGGGGGGTAGAGGCCCAGGTGGGAATATGAGGAATCGGATGGGTCCGGTGGGTGGACGAGGAATCATGGGGAACGGAGGGTTGGCGGCTCCACCACCAGCGATGCTGCATCCTGGGGGGATGCTGGGGCAGGGTTTTGATCCAACCGGCTATGGTGCAGCTATGGGAAGGATGGGTGGCGGGTTTGGGGGGTTCCCTGGTGGACCTGGGGCTGCACCGTTCCCAGGCTTGATGCAGCCGTTCCCACCTGTGGTTGCCCCTCATGTGAACCCAGCATTCTTTGGGAGAGGAGGCGGTATGGGTCCTGGTGGGGTTGGGATGTGGCCAGACCCAAGCATGGGGGGTTGGGGTGGGGAGGATCAATCAAGCTATGGGGATGATGCAGCATCGGACCAACAGCACGGAGAGGGTGGGAGCCATGGTAAGGAGAGGCCATCAGAGCGGGAATGGTCGGGGGCATCAGAGAGGAGGCGGGAAAGGGAGAAAGATTTGCCCCCACCACCAGACTGGCCAGAAAGGAGGCACCGTGATGAACGGGATATGGGTCGTGAGAGGGAGAGGGACAGGGAAAGGGAAAGAGATAGAGACAGGGACAGGGACAGAGATCGGGACAGGCACAGGGATGACAGAGATCGCCATGGTGATTATTACAGGCACAGGGAGCGTGAATCTGGTCGTAATGAAGACTGGGATAGAGGAAGATCATCTGGGAGACGCAGCAGGTCAAGGGATGTTGAACACACAAAGCGGCGGCGGATGTCGCCCGAGTGATGTAGCTGGATGGGGCTATGTCTAGTGTAGGGGCATTGGTGATTCGAGGTGGCATCTTTTTTTCACATTGCCAACTTGCAACTGTTTACTGCTTATTACTGCTGTGGATTTTAACTGCTTGTCTCCAGGGATCTGTTGTAGGATTAACTGAGATGTAAGTTCTGCTGAATCTGTTCTCTTTCTCTTTTCAATGTAATTATTCTTTCATTTGGTTGTATACCTGTATATAACTTCCTGATGTTAGATACTAGTGTATAGCAGCATATTCATGTAACCCATCATGTATACCAATATCTGTTGCTCGCCCTGATTGCTGTTGTGTATATACTTTTCAATCAATTCTTTTTGTAGCTTAAAGGCATTGTTCAAGCCAGGAATGTAACTTAGTTTTGTAACTTGTAAATATGGTGTTGTAGGAAACCTCCTTGTACTCCAATTGCTGAATATATGTATCCTCAAAAAGAAATTGTAAAGACTCTTTTCCTGTACTCCCCAAATGCCATTGTAACAAGTGTTGTTTATGCTCCAGAATTATAATCAGCATTCATAAAAAAGACCTAGCTGTATTGTTTTGGAACTTGGAATTGTTTGTATCATCCCTTAGGTTATGGAGAGGATGCCATGACAATTAACCGCAAAATCCTGCTATCGGCAGCAATGTGGAAGTACTTCCACAATAAGATATTGAACATGTACTTGTGGAAGTGCACAACTTAGACTAGATAGGAAGCATTGCATGAAAACAAAGTCAGGACCAAAATGGCACAATAAATCGAGTACAAAAACTGGAGCAGTCTTGAGGTAACAAATTCTACAACATCTCAGTCTTGAGGTACAAAAACTGTGCACGATGAAAGATGATGTTTTGCCTAATGTAAAGAAAATCTGCCCCAGTTTTAAAAAACACTGTCGGTGATGAATCTTTATATAGCATGCTATGTTTTGGCAGCTGGATTTGGCACTTATCAATAACAACATGGACTAGTTAACTAAAATGATTTCCATATTATAGCTGTGCTGAACCAGGCTAGATTGCTGCTCAATGAATGTGTTGATAATTATCATATTTAAATGCATTCTTAAGTATACTGACAACTCATTGCATTTCATTATGAATTGACACATGGATAGTTGTATTTCTAGACAATCTGCTCCATTAGCTAACCAAGATCAACTGCAGCCAAGGAAAGGCTTGTGACTTAGCCATGCAGGTTTACTATACCAGTATGCTTATTTGCATTCCAGTAAATTTTGTAGCAGGAAAAACTTTGGTTTTCCATCACTTATTAAAGTTTCTGGTAGGCAGCTAGAGGCACTATCAGTCTGTGTTCTAGATGCATAAAGTGCTGTTGCTGTAAATTGTTTGAAACTTTGAATGTCTAGTGAGAAACATATATATTTGCCTAAAAAAATCTAAAGCATTGCAGCTTTTCTTTTCTGCATGCATCATTGCATCCTCTTTTTTACTTGTTGGTTGGGAATATCAAATTAAACATGATTGTGTTATGACATTGGTGGTTACTAGTCCCCATTAGTAGATCTATACATACATTGATCATCCTATTATAGGACATTGTTTGCTGATTATAGGTTTCTGGGGCACAGTTTGTATTTGAGTAATCTGATTTCGGTTTTGAGACTTTCTTTGGTAGCTCACTAGTCGATGAATAAATAACATCAAACTGTTTTTGGCTGTCTGAGCTGTTATATGTTTTCTATATACTTAAATATTTTTTTTGTTTGGTTTGATGTCAATATGTTTGTTTTTGGCTATAATGAGTTGTTATATGTTTTCTGTCCATTTATATCATCCTTTTCGTGGTATGCTTGTTCCTAATTTTGTGATTTTTTAATTGATAAGTGTGTATTTTTCACTACGTTGGCATGTATGAGTAGAGTTGCCCTCTTATATTTCTTTTCTCCTGCATGTTCATGTGTTGGTTTTGTGGTATTAGTACAGTCCAGTTGGCCTCTAAGGACGATTGTTTATAGCAAATAATAGTATGTTCGGGATTATGGTTGGATAAATTTGTTTAATCATTCGATGCTTAGGTAAAAATTTCCAGATAAAAATTATGTTGTTTGTTTCGAAATTTGCATAAAGAATAATGGTTCTTATTTCTTTTAAACAAATCCATAGATGGACCAGCCGTTTGTTACATAACAGCAAACGTTTGTGGGCATCTACCATGTATTCTTATGTAGTGTATGGTAACTTGACTTGAAACTCCACTATTTTCACTAAGCTTTATTGAATGAAGTACGAAAAAACAGTACTCTGAAGTTCAGAAAACGATTACTGCAAGAATAAGTAATTGCCGATTAATTGTTCCTCATATAGAGAATAAATGCCTTGTTCTAATGTAATTTTTAAGGCCAAACGCCAACCAGCTTGATTCGTGTTAAGTCTTCAAAAATAAGTACCAGGCTCTTGTTCCCACTAGTTTCTATGGACTGATACCCGCAGTGCATCACATGGACTGCATTTGGGTTGTTTGTTAGTTTTATCCAAGTTCTTGACCTATAAACTTCTATATGTGTTTGTGCGCACGCTATATCATTCAAGCTGCTTAAGAACCTAATGTTCCTATACATAAATATTCTTATTGGGTTAATATTGGGCGAGGGGGGTGATGAAGTTTCCCCTACCTATATTGTTATTTATCTTTTTTATTGCAATGCCTACCTGTATGGCTGTGTCATGAATGCAATGCTTGAAAATTATAGTTAGTTACATGCAATACTGTGGTGCGGACCTTATTTTTAGATAATCTGTTGTAAAATGTATTGTTTAAAACTTTAAATGTTCATCATACTTTACTCTTTTGCCTTTTAACTTTTCTATGTATTAAGTTTCATATGTTACATTGAGTAGAATCCCTTATTGATATACTGTTGCATGTGCTTTAAAGATAGTTCTTACTAAAGTAGTATTAAGAACGTTGCCATAATACATGTTCTGGTGTTGTTTCTTTGCCTATATTTGTTCCTTTCGGCTACCGAGTACTTACTTTTGTTCTCTTGTTTGCAGCCATAAAAGCAGTTGGAAGAAGGCCAGTCATGATTTCAGCTTCCTTGGATACAAGATGTTGCTGCTGCCCGCCTGCCCCTACCTTTAATATAGCGATCGAGTGGAATAATAATGCCATAAAAAAGCTGTCAATGTATTGCGATTCCCCTAAATACTCTTTGCTTACTTTCTTTACTTGGGGGAGGAAAGAACAGTGAGACTGTACTCTGTGTTAGGATGATCAACTGGTCTGTATTATGATTTTGCTTTATTCACACTTTCCCTCTTGCTGGTGGTGAAAAAATGATTCGACATTCGACATTCCTGTGGGCTGTGGCTCGTCCTTCCCTGAAGGTAGCTTGGCAGTGTTTGATTTTGTTTGGTTTGATATGTGCTGTCGTGTTGTACTAACTATGAATGCTTGTAGCTGACCGAAAGGTTGGGTGTTGTGTTTGTGGTTTGTAGTAGCTTGTACCACTAGGAATGTAAATAGGTAGGATTTAAATCTTGTTAGGTTGGTTAGATCATCATCCTCTATCCATTGATCCATTTTTTTGGTGGTATGTTACATAAACGATTTTTCTGTTCTTAATTAGAGTTATGTGTGTTGTTTCTTCCATTAAAGTCCATTATGTGGATATGGCGGTATGAGATTTTATATTTATATTACGTCTCGCTTTTGACTTTTCTACAAGAATAACTTTTAAACGGAGTATTTTTTAAGATGGAGTCTACAAGTTAATTGTAGTACATGTTAAAAATTAATCTGTCATCAAAATCGTATCCTTCTTTTCGAATCATACTACGTGGACAAGCCCTTTATATTTATATTACGTCTGCTTTGTGATATTATCTGTGTCATCGTATAGAAACTACGTGGCTAAGCGTGCTTCGTTGTGCCCGGCTGTGTAATATAGGAAATTTGATGGAGGCCTGTAAAGGTAAGGCCTCCTTTTGTCATGCTTATGGTTTTGCTTATGGTTTTGGGTTATGATTTTTGATTTTTAGGTTATTTGTAAGAGAGAATATGTAGTAATAAAAACTTGTATACGGTTTTAGTCAATACAGATAAAATCACTATAATATATATTATAATTAATTTATAGATTCTGTCTCAAAAATATATTATATTTAAAAGTTAGTTGTTGAAAAGAAATTAAAAATAGCTTTTAGAAATCGAAAAGATAGGATCAAAACGTGGCTTAAGAAAGATAAAACATAGGTAGCGTTTAGTTTAGTGTTAGTTTATGTCTTTTTTTTCAGTAGTTGACTTATTTTTTACTGTAACTGAGTTGACTTATTTGATATAATTAAATTTAAAAAATATAAAAATAAAAAAAATATGTTAGTCTATCACGGATAATGCACAGGAATACAGGAAAAAAAGAAAAGGTAAAAAAAATCTAAAAAATCAGAAAAAGATGGAATTATTGAATAGTGAAAAAAAAGTAGAAAACAGTCAGTTTTAAGCCAAAATGAGCACAGTTGTAGAGGCAATAGAAGTCCATTGTGGGTATAATGGAATTGGACACGCGGCATAGGAAAGATGAAGCACACGCAATAGAAGAGCATCGTTGTTGTAAGCTCGACTGTAGATTGCTTTCCTGTGAATTGCACTGGGATTATAATAAATAAACTGATATATGGGTAGTTGAACAAATAAATCAAAATGTATTTTACGTATAGCATGTCGATATGAAGCAAACTGCACTAATGCTGCTGTGCTTGCAGTTATCAGTTAAGCTAGAAAGAAACAAAAGCTCTACTTACATTTACAGACATGAAAACACACACCTCAATGAAAAAGCTGCCTTTTTTACCTAATCAACAGATGCCCAAAGAGTCCATATCATCTGATTTAGTTTTGCAAAGTTTACATAGCAAGTAACTATTTTATGTTGCGGACATATGAGAGGAAGCATTTACATATGTCTGACCAACATGCTGCTGTCACAGAACGAACACACGATAATATACAGCATGAATAAAGACCAAGAGGAAGGGGATGAGAATCTCTTCGGTCTCAAGAAACAGCCTGTTTATCTTTGGAGGCCGGATAAAGCCAAGCATGCTATAATAAAGATAAAAGGCTTCTTCTGAAGAAATACGTCTAGTTCATCTTCTGCCAGCAAGCCTCAAACCGAGCACAACCTTAAACCTATAGAGGAAGACAAAGAAAGAAAACAATTTAGATTAGAATTAGCAGCTGAAACCGGTGCGTAAAAGGCTTTTTGTGCAGCACAGATGCAAAACACTAAGATAAAAAACGGGATAATAGCCTCATGCAATGGGTCAAGCCCTTAAAGTTAGGCTCTAGTATTTTGACGGTATTTAAAGTACCACCCAAACAAACATAACATCTAGATATGTTTTGAACGAAAAACACATGCACCGTGACTTCAACGTCAAAAACTGTTTGAAATAAACACCGAGCAGAGGATTTGGTGAGCATTAGTATCTGCCTCAACTTTATAGAACACATGGGCTCAACTCTGAAGAAATATTTGTCTAGACCAATATAGTCCAAAACAAATGCTTGTAATGCATAGTAAAAGTAAAAGAAATTATTCTTCATATGAATCAATGAAGCTATCGAGCATGTAAACAAAACTGAAACAAATATATATCTGAAAACATCTGGCTAAAAATCATAAATACCAAAGAAATATTTGTCTTGACCAATCTAGTCCAAAACAAAAGCTTGTAATGCATGGTAAACTAAAAGAAATTATTCTTCATATGAATTATAGAAGCTATCGAGCATCTAAACAAAACTGAAACAAATATATATGTGAAGACATCTGGCTGAAAATTACTAACACTGAATCACAACAGGCAGACGTAATGTCTGGACAAACAGAGATGGAATTGCATACGTGCACTGAGTTCGAATGCAATGGACTGAACTGAAACTATATCCATTGTTTATCTATCAGTAGAGCTGAAATCCAATCACATTTTCTCTCAAAAGAAAATGTGTCTACTGAATAACCTTGGAATAGAATTCCTCAAAAGAACAGCTTCAGTGGCCTTATCACTACTCTTGTCACACATCGAAGAGATTGTGGTCTGTATTTCTCTACATGTTAGGATAGGGAAAAAAAGTTAGGTAAAGAAACCAGAGAAGAACAAACAAACAGAGACATAAAACATAAGCAACTTATTGTAATATGAAACAAAGAAGGAATATTAAATTCCTACCAGCGACAAGATTATTTTGTATTCCCATTTGGTAGGCCCATAATAAATCCTGAAATTAACTCTTTTCTAAAAAAAGGAGAACATGTATATTGGCATGCATGCAATTCTGCTAACTGTGCTGTAAGGATAATCATGTGACATAATGCAAGATAAACAACAGATGGAATTTGGTATTTAATTAGAAGAATGCTAGTTTGCAACCATCAGTGAAGTGGTACGACATTACATAAAAAGACAAAAATTAACCGACTTAGTATCCCAATTCTCAGTAAAAAAACATATCTAGCACTGCAACAAATTCAACCCATCATATTCTTTCACTAGAGCAAACAATGAATAGGAAATCCATCTCTCAGAATTAGAACAACGACATTCTACAGTGATAATCCAATAGTAATCTCTATTTTCAGTAGTGATAACAATGTCCATATTATAGAAAGTTAGAACTGTATGGCCCTTTACAGAATCATGTATGTGCCAATCTCAAAAGCATTCCATTTTTCCCATGAGCACCAGCCCAGGTATCTACTTCGACGGTATCTCCCCTGCAGAAGACAGAGGAGCTAGCTAAGAATACAGAATAGCATAACCCCAACAACAATGTGGCACTTTCAGGTAACAAAATTTAAACTTCTAACACGATCTATCAGTACTCTAAGACATGGTATTAAGATACTTGCATAAGGCCTTTGCATGAAATACTGGAAGCATGCAAACTGCAAATTGCAGTGACATATAACAACTGCTCCAAAGGGTCCGTGCATCTGCCCATTGTGCGTGGGAGCAATTCATGCTTGCATTTGCATTTGTTTAACGCACGGAACATCAGCATTGAATGCCCAGCAGCAGCGTAGTTAGAACCTCAAATCAGCATATCACAGGTTTTTTTTCTTCAGTGCAGTTCAACGCGGATCAATAATTGATGACACAAGGACGGACTAACTAAAGTGGGATCATTATGGGCTTAGGAAAGATGAGCACATCTAATGACATCGTTTTCTGATCAACTGTTTTAAATACGATGTTACTTGGGCTATATCACCTTTCTTTTATCAAAACCACACAATGTAAAACAAATGAGAGACGAATTTTGTCCTCTAGATAATTATAGTTTACTATAGTCAGAGGTAATGTAACTGTAAGATACAAGTCCTACGCGCCACTCAGCTATCACAATCTTCATTGGCGTCAAATGTCCGTAGACAATAGTGTGGTAGCTAGGATGGTGTTTTCGTGAATGAATGAATGTGTTACTGGTTATGGCATTAATAGTGCACTGACGATGTAAAATGCAGTACAATGCCAAAACTACCAACCAAATCCTAATTCACTTTTGCACCATGCAACTCTGAATCAGTAATTCGATCGAAGATTCCTTCTCGGAAAGTTGGCCTCTCAATTCATGGAGATGTTGGTAGAGATTAACCACTGGTAGTACAGCAGTAACAAGCATACATTTTAGGTAAGTGCAGTGGGCACTATTTATGGATAATTCCCTCTTCAATTCACCGACGCATCGCCCGGTGTCCACTCACACCAACTTTTGCAGCACAATGCAACACTCCTTGGCACCAAAACAGAAAAGATTCAAACTTTGAACGCAAGAACCCACCATTTACTGAACAGAACAAAGAAGAAACGCTGCAAAAATGCAGATCGAGGGAAAGCGAGACCTCGAGGAGGGCGCGGAGGCGGCGAGCCCGCCTCGGGTCCTCGCTCTTGGGGTGGGGCCCACCGGCTTCTCGGCCGTCTTCTCCGGCGGCCGCGGCGGCGAGGGGGACGGCCCTCGGTGCTTGGGCTACACCGTGGTACTAGTACTGCGCAACTACTGCATGGCTGGGTCGTGGACCCGTGAGATGGTTAAGCAGTACGCCAACCTGAGGGATTTTCATTGGAGTTTTAGGCTTTTGTTTTTGGATGAGAATAAATGTTTCGCAGTCGGGTCAACATCCAACATTCCGATGCCTACGTGTCGGGCACCCAAAAAAATATTCCTGTAGAAGATAATATTTCGTGAATTCATTTCCTGGGCCCATTTGATACACAATATATGAATTATGTATTAACAATAAAAAGGATTATGGAGTACACATAAAGTTCTGCATTCGGAATCCTGTAATTTGTATTGCTTGCTTCGTCGTTTGTGAATATATTATTTCGGAGAGCATGCAGTAAGTTTTCTTAACTTTTTCTCGTAAAAATAGTTTTTCTTAACCATGACTACAAACATACTCGTTAAAATGCTATATTTGAAAGTGAACAGAACAAAGAAGGGAGTGGTACTTTTTCCTTTTGGCATCAGTTTGCACTGTTTGTTCCCCGATATTTCTCCTCTATCCTCCCAATCCAACTCCGAATCATTCCCCAATTTGCATCGTCTTCTCAACAGAAGTAGATACATAGCAACAAAAAATATTTATACTGGTCGTATGTCTCGTACGCAAGTGACATCATGGTCTCACTAATGCATGTATTATAATGTAGCCCAATACAATTTTGCGATTTCTAGTTCTTTTTACATTCACAGTCCGTAAAATACAAATATTACTATGCCTTTATGAATAAGTCTACAATTTATAACTCTGAGGACACAAACTATAAAACCGGTAGTATTTCCTTCTGCACCTATAAGCGAGTGTATGAAACATCTATATCAACGTGCTTAGTGAGCTCATACTTTACTGAGTCACGGACAATATTGATAGCACATGTAAGATTAGACAAAAAGGTCATAGGTTTTATTACAGGAATTCTAAAATCTGCAAGTAGCCACCTCAACCAAGTAATCTCTGTTGTTACTACTGACATAGCCTTCAACTCAATATTTGCACGCGAACGAGAAACTGTAGTCTGCTTCTTTGTCTTCCAAGCAATCGAGGAGTCAAGAAAAACACAGTAAGCAAAAAGAGAATGATGATCAGAAAAATCACTAGCCCAGGTCGTATCAGAATACACCTGAAGTTATAGTGAGTTGGAGTTAGAAAAAAACAAACAACGAAATATAGTCTCATGCAAATAGCAAAGAACACGAAGAAAGTGACTGTAGTGAAGCTAAAGTGATTGTAGTGAAAATGGATAGGAAGAGTCATGATCTAACTCAAGATATGAACAACATAAGTAATATCAGGATGGCTGTTCACAAGATATAACAAATTTTCAATAAGATGGCGATATCGAGTAGGATCCTTTAGAATATCACCATCAATGGGAGTCTCAGCAATGTGAGTGTCAGTCAGGCCAGACCAATCAAGAAGATCTTGGATATATTCCTGTTGGGCTTGGGCGCTGGGGCGTTGACGTAGGCAGTGGCTCCTATTCGAAGGGGATAGCGACTGCATCGATGGAGGTAGCGGTGGCAGCAATCGAAGATGGCGGCGAAGGGATTGCAGCGGAAAGATCTAAATTAGTGTCCTAGTTTCGATACCATATTATAAATACTGTTATGAATATTGTATATATATTCATGAGGTCTAATAGACAGTATATATAGTGAGTATAAGAGAATATTACAACGAAAATATGCTATATATAAAGAAATACAAGGACATATAAAAAAAATACATGTAAAGAATTTCTATTCTAACATGTCTTACCTATGCATGTACATTAAGTGTGAAAGTACGTATCGATACTCCGTGAGGATGGAGGCTCCGCAAAATTCCTAGTATGCAGTGCGTTGTAGGTGCGCACACGTGCGTATTACACGTACTCTACGAGAAAAAGATATTTCCGATAAAGTTTCAAAGAAGAAGCAGACGGTTTCTTGTTCAAGATCACACGACGCCCTCGTCGGTTGAGACACGACACAGTTTGCTATTTTTTAGAGCAAAAACAAGACAGGATTGTGTCTCTGACGACCGAGATCGACGACCGCATACAGCTCGCTGACATTTTGAACGCAGAGGCCCTCAACGCTGACACCATGCGGTGATGCCGTCCGCCGGAGTTGGTGAAGAGCGAAGACGCGTAGGGCGTAGGCTCTCGCGCGCTAGCTGCGCCAGACGGCCGGAGCACGTCAATGAACCGGCCGCCGTATAGCCGCGTCACTGGCGATGTGGTCCACCACGCACGTCGCGCCACGGGCGACTGATCTTGACCCGACCCTGACACGGCGCACGCCCCGTCGCGGTCCGAACCAAGAGATGTCGCCGTCGGAATCGAGAGTTGTCGGTCTCCGCCATGCCCCGCGACGCCGACGTCTAACCGAGCAAATCCCGTCGTCTCCCATGCCAATCACTTGACGTCGTACATCGGTATAGCTAGTCGCGCGACTGAACAATGCTTTGCCTCATTGGATCCCGGCCGCGTACTACGTACGTGAGCAGCTACCACAGAATCTAATAATTCATGGCTTATCGCACGATCTACTCGGCCGGATGCACGTCACGAGCTCATGCCGCCATTGCTCTGGGATTAGCAATTATTTGTGATCATCACATGTGGTGATCAAGTGATTACCAAACTAGACGCACGTGATGGTAATTTTCACCTAAACAAAATGAGATGCTAATTTGTAGTTTTCAAGAACTTTCGTCCCTAGAAAAATGCATAAACACATTTCCAAGTTCCAACACCACTTCTTCATCCATGACGACGATGAACAAGAGCAATAGAATGAAGAACAGCATGCACACAACAGGAGAGAGATAAGTAGAAAGGAGTCATTCTCTAATTGCAGAAGGGAAGAGAGAACACACGTTCTTGCAATTTATCTTACATCATCTTGTAATTTTCAGGGCCTGAAACCATTATAAAACCCAGTACCGATTACTACAGAGCACCTTCCAAGTTAAGCCTTCAGAAACTAAAAAAGACTAGAGATCGCTTGAAATCGCAGGAACCCATAGGCAGCCAGCTCAAAATCTTGAAGCTGTGCTCTATCTGTGCTCTCGTGATGAATAATTAACTTAACCGTCGCGTACAGCGGTACTCACTCACGGGAGGTTAAGGAACAGCTCCGGATCGGTGTCGGCGAAGACGCCGGTCGCCCAGTACGACCCGAGTTCGCACCCCGATGGCCACTCGAACGGGCTCGGGTCCGACAGCTCCTTCCCGCTGGCATCCGTGAGGCTTAGCCCGAGCGCAACCGACGGGTCAGTGAAACCTCCGTCCGCCGCCGGGGAGCGGCGGTATCGCCCGCGGTGCCCTTGGTTGCGGCTTCCGTCTGTGCTGCGTCGGCGTCGGCGGCGGTGGAGGCGTCGGTGCTGGGCGCAGGCTCCGGGGCCGGTGCGACGCGGCGGCGCTTGGAGTTCTTGGAGCGCTTCGGGTTCTTGGGGGCCGCTGACGAGGAGTGGCTCTTGCGGAAGCCGCCGCCGCCGGGGTTGCGGAGGGAGCCGCCCTTGGTCCAGTAGCGTCGGCACGACTTGCAGAAGTGCCGCGGCTGGGAGGTGTTGTAGTTGTTGAAGTAGCAGAACTTGGTGTCCCGCGACTCGCACCGCGGGCACGGGTCACCGGCCGCCGCAGCCTCGACCGGCGCCGTTGCTGGAGTTGACGCCGGGTAGCCCTTTGGTCGGCGGAGGTCGACGCCGGCGAACGGCCGCGTGGTCCGTCGTCCGGGCTCCTGCATGCGCGGCGCCGTGGGAGCGGGACGCGCTCGTGGACGTAGCAACAAGCTCTTGGCGGTGCAAGGAACAGCCGAAGAACGGAAGAAGTGTAGCACTCTTAGCTCCACGCGCGGTGCGCTCTCTATTAATGCAAGAGGGGGTCGGACAGGTGTGCTTAGTTCTTACTCCCTCCGTTCACGACTAATCTGATCACTTTAGGGTGTACTCATTTGAGCATTTAGGTTAAGCTTATTTCACTATTTAGCACTGTTTCACACCGTTTTAGGTTTATTTTGATACTGTAGTTGCTATGAATTTTCCAGTGTAATTAAATTTAAAAAAAAAGTTACATTATCACGGATAATGCAAGAATATAAGGAAAAAATTTTACGTAAAAAGCCAAAAAAGTTTAAAAAATATAAAAAGACAAAATTAAGGAACTAAAAAATGAAATTAAAAAGCTTTAAGCCTAATGAAACAGGTCCGAAATTTGTTTACGGATACAAGTTTCTCTATGTAATTTTTTATTTTGTCTTTATTGATTTCCGTTTTTTGTCTTGTTTTAAGTAACGATGACTTCTCAATGTTGGTTTTTTTTCTTTTTTGCTTTGCATTACTTGTAGATATATAATTGTGTTTTTTTTTTTTCAATTTTAATATCTTAAAAAAGCTAATCACCATTACCATACCATTTCATCTAAAATTCAAAAGATAGGCAAAATACTAAAACCACGCCACTTTAAAACATAGCCTCTCTAATTCAGGTAAAACAAACCATTACTTACCCGCTCGTTTCAGCTTTTTTTTGGATTTAGCTTCTAGTTTCAGCTTTTTTTCACTATTCCGTAATTCGTCCTTTTCTGAATTATTTTAAATTTTTTGAGTTTTTGTATTTTCTTTTTTCTGTGTTCCTTTGTATTGTCTCTAATGGGTTAACATGTTTTTCTATTTTTATATTTTTAAAATTAATTATGCCTAAAAAATCAAATCAGTTATAATAAAAAAGTTAATTACAGTAAAATTTTAGTTAAAAATCAGAAATCATCGCTAAAACGAGGGGTGCATCTCGGTCAAATGTGAAAGTATTTACGGTTTTACTTTTTACGCGTCAGAGGCAGCGGGAGCCTCTCGTGGTGGCGCGTCTGCGGTACGGTGGTACATGGGGAGGCGTGGCCTTGACTGTAGAGTAGGTAAATAGGCGCAGGGACGCGCCACCTTTCCTTGACCGCGGCATAGTGGCGACCGGCAGGTACCACGCGGACGAACGAGCCAGCGAACACCGAGATTGTCCTGTGACGGGCGGTGCCGTACGCGTCCGTCGGTCCCTGGCGATCAACCGCGCGAGCAGCGCGGCCTGCCGCGACGGCGATCCACACGGCCACTGCAGCCATCGCCGTTCGTACCCTCCGCACTACAAATCCCACTGCCTGCGTGGACCAGCGGCTCAAACTCCAAGACCTGCCCGATCCCACTTGTCGGCTGAGTGGTGCCGCAGGTGCTGCCGTGACTGCGAGAGGTTAGGTTCTGGCGGGGCTAGTGGGGCGCTTATCGCCTCGGCCACGGGGCGCTGTGCCGGTCCGCGGTTTCGGCCGTCGGCCGCGGCGCCCACAGGGCGGTGTGCCGATCCGCCATGAGCCGGCGCTGCCAAGGTGGGACGGGACGGCACGCGGGCAGCGCGTCTCGCAGGCCGGGGATGTGAGCCCACGACCCGACTGCTCCTCGAAGCCGAACCCGGAGGCTCCACGGGCGGCCTCTGATTCGGCTCACCTGGCCCGCCCGCCCGGTTGGTTGATGTGACGGAATGGAGCGATGGGCCCGCGCGCGCCGGCTGATTCGGTACGAACGAGGGGTGCTGTGCGGCCCGTGGTCCCGGCGTTAGGCGCGGGTGGTGGCGCGCATGTGACGCGACCGTGGGAATAATGGGGAGTTTTACTACTGGTTCAGGGCGCGTGGTGGTGGGGTCTTGATGAGATGGGCTTCTTTGCCTTGCCTGCGTGGGAGACGGGAATCGGACGGGGGAGGTGGGCATCGCGCGCGGACGCTCTGACATGGCTTCCTGTGCCCGACTATTTTCCGTCGCTTGGCGTTTGGTTCGAATCAGCTTTGCTTTGATCGGTTAGTTCAGCCGTGTAGGTGCGTCGTCCATTCGTCCTCTTGCCTACCGAAACGATGTACAACTAAGTACCAAAGATACATGTTGCAACTCTCCAAACCGATAATGCTAATTTCCTCATCCAACAATAAGCTCACGTAGGCAGCTTTTGCTCATGTGATAATGATTGATTTTGGAGTCTTAGTATAATTCACAGTTTTTTTCAACTTCAACTTCTAATTTCAGTTTTTTTTCACTATTCAGTAATTTATCTTTTTCTGATTTTTTAGATTTTTTATATTTTTTCTCGTATTCCTTTACATTATTCTGATAGGATAATATGTTTTTTTCTATTTTTATATTTTTAAAAATTTAATTATGTCCAATAAATCAATTCAGTTACAATAAAAAAATCAATTACAGTAAAATTTCATTAAAAATCAGAAACTATCGCTAAAATAAATGCCCCCTAAGTACCAAAGACATAACATAATCCTATCTTATTGAATGCTCTATTTTGAATTCAACAGAGGTGTGCCAGTTTGTAAATAGGAAAGCAATTTAGTTTAAATAATCATAAACCCCAGGCCCAGCGCACTCTCACTAGCAAAACTGCAAAACCGTCGAACCGGCGCCAACCCCTCCCTGCCCTCCTCCGACTCTTCTCCACTTCCTGCCGCCGCCACTCCCGCCTCCCCTCGCCGCTGCACCCTCCGAGCCCCAACACCCTCCCGCCGCCGCCGGTGGCGACGAAGGTCCCCTTCACCGTGTCGGCGCAAGGGAGGTCGTGGAGCGACCCCTACCACTGCATGCGCGACACCTCCGACGGCGACCTCGCCGTGCTACTCGCCGCCGAGAACGCCTACGCCGACGCGGCCGGCGGCGGCGGCCTCCGCGCGCCCGGCTTCCCTCTTCCGCCGCCTTCCCACCTCAGCCCTGGGGCCCTTGGTTCGTACTGTACTGCGCCATTTTGTTTGGTCCCATACTGTATGGATTGAATCGTATCACTATGGTCTGTGAATTATGATGGTTTTATGGTGTTATTAGTTTTGGGGGATTAGTTTAGCGTGTAGCTGCCACCGTAGTCTGTGATTTATGCGTGTGTTTGTGTAGCTAATCTAGTTGTGGTTTGGCATGGCAACATTACGAAGTCGGATTTGCTTGGTGTTATGGTTGCTTTTCGCCTCCGAGATTTTGTGCTGAAACCTGAAATGAGCTAATCCTTCTAATGTAGCATCATGGTTGTTTTCCAGTCCTTCTGGTGTAGCATTATGTTTTTCTTGGCCTTGCACGATTATAATGTTATAACTGTTTGGTTTTGTTTAGGTTAGTTCTGTCAGATGGAATGCCGTGTTGGTATGTTAGTATAAATTGTTCGAACATCCGTACCTACGGTTAAGGGTAGACATAGGAACTTTCTCGAGTTAGTTCTATTTAAAAAAAATCATTTATGGGTGGGATAAAAACCTATCAAAGGGAAGTACTCTGACTTTAACTTTTCCTGGAAGGATGTACTCTGATGGTGATAAAAACTACATTGGTGGAGGTAACCATGTATTATAAAAGGTGGATGTAATCTACGCTACTATTATTACTATATTCTCACAATCGACTTTAGAAAATCTAGTTTAGTTAAAATTGCTAAGTCTTAGGAGTTTTCTTACTTATTGTACTTTCAAAACACTATTTTTAGCAACTAAAAGAAACTCAAGTCTCCCCTAGCAGTTTTGCATGTATTTTATTGTATCTTTTATGGTGGCTTGTTGAGTACAGTTATACTCACTTTTACTTAATTACCATCATTCAATCAGTAAAGTAAGATGGACAAGCACTATTATGCATTAAAGTCGACAGAGCTGGAAATCGATGAGGCCAAGAAGTAGGTCGCGAACCCCAATTGGCTACCTATGGGCAAGTCCTGAGGATCCCACCAGTGTAAAGTTTTCGCTGCTGCACTCTTTGTGTTTGGCCTATTCGGCCCATGAGTAGGTTATTACTGAGTAACTAAGCTTCCGCATAATATATTTTTGATATACAGTAATGTATCTGTAAGCACTATTTACTAATCCAGAGAATAGTGCGGTGGAATCGTAGAGGATTTGAGTTCACTAATCCGGGGTCCAACACATATGTTTTAAGCTTATGAAATTTGAACTGTTTGGATCTTTTTGCTATTTTTTATATGTTTATATGTTGTAGGATTTTCTGTAAAAATATGCAATCAGATGAGCCGGGTTTTCTAGTTTTCACGGAGAACGATGTAAACTGTTGCATGGATATCACAAGCACAAAAGATTTTAAGTATATCACTGTCAATTCTAACAGAAGGACATATCTGAGGAAGGTTTCCTTTCCAGTTTTCCACCCTGCAATTCCAAATGTACCTTTTCACATTCACACCACTTATGTCTGTTTTGGATTTTTCTTTCTGATCTTATGCCATGTTGCTGCAGGTTTATGTGATGGAGTCTGGTAATGCAAGAGAAGGCTTATGGCCTGTACAGAAACGCACCAACAAAGCGCAGTGCTTTCTGGAGCATCATAATGAGTTTTTCTACATCCTTACTAATGCCCCTTTAGAAGGTACTGAAACAGCAACTGAAGGCTACTACCTGGCCAAGTGTAGAGCTGAAAAGTCACTGATGGATAGATGGCAGGTTTCTCTCTCTCTAATCTGTTACATAGAGTTGGTCTGTTGGAGCACAGAAATTAGCTCAGATCAGAAAGTAGATTTGTAGGCAATGCTTATTAATTTGATAACATGAAGATATCTTCTTCATCAACATTGACTCCTTTGCTATCAAAAGATACTGATGACAGTTGTTCCTATGAAATATATTAGTTTAATACAATCCTTTCTAGTATGGGTATTTCATTGTTGTGGACTGTAAGCATTTTTAAAGCTGGTGCTTGTATGCCTATTTCTAGGTTGTGGCTCTTCCTGGTCGGACTGCATCTTTCAGGATATGTACATTTTTCACGGACATTTAGTTCTCTTTCTTCGAAAAAATGGGCTTCCTCTGTTTTGCTCTATCGATATGTCAATTGATAGGTATTTTCTTTCCCTCCCATCATATTAATTGTGCGATATGACTTGTTTGTACTGAGGCAGAAGTGTAGAAATCTTAGGCATTTGATATGCAACAACGCCTTGGACCATTAAGTTTTAATGATGTAGTCAACATAAATACTAGCTAGCTGAAAGCATTGATTTATCTGGAATTGTTTAACTTCATCTATCACACTTCTAGCTTATAAGTAGTACTTTTTTATATTGAGACTTTGATAATCATGTTTGGTTATTTGTATTATGGGTTAAATCTTTGAATCACCCATGAATTCTGAGCCTTCTTCTGTATTATTTATACTAATGACTAATGAGATTTGTTTATTAAATTTGTTGATCCTGCAGGAGCCAAAGGAACTTGGTGATCTTGATCCATGGTTTTTCCCAATATCATCAAACTTATGAAGCATACTTCCTGGACCCAACAATGATTTCATGTCATCTACTCATCGCCTGGTCGTGTCGTCACCCGTGGTACAGCATTCTTGCTTTCATCTCTTCTTTTCTTGATTTCCAGGATCTCATGCTACCATTTAAATCATAGAACCCAGGAAAATCTGTTGTGCACTCTAAGACTTGTGCTCTCGCTTGCTACGCACATATTGCTGTAAATATTTCACTAAACGTACAACTGAACAGATTTTGAAAAGGTAAAACTGAACAATAAATTCCATCATTTTAATCTGGCCGCCTATTATGTTAATTAAGCAAGTGTATAGTACAGTGCGTCTGATGTGTTGCTAGCTTCGTTCCCATAAACCTTTAATTTTCTTATTGTAGATTCCAGATTTAACTGTGGATTATGACATGAGGTAGAAGACATTTACCATCCTTCATCAAGAGGAAATAACTGGCCTTTCTTCAAGTGAATGCACAGTTGGGCTGCAATCCAATGTTTCAAGCATCCAACAAAACCTGCAGCTTATTGAAGATTCACAAAGTTGGAGTGATCTTTCCAAGCTATTTGTTGTGAAAGGGTCCAACCATCCAAGTTATTTCACATGATGGTGTCTCAATACCTTTAGTGATCCTGTATTCACGGGAAGCACATCGTCATGGAGAATCACCTGGGATCTTATAGGATATGGAGCTTATGGCGAAGATTTGGATAAAAACTGGTGTTCTGAAAGGTTAAGTCTACTTGATTGGATTCTTGCATTTGCAGATGTCAGGTACAGTTTGATGACTGCAATTTCCATTATCTTTCAGTTTTTCCTAATTCATCGTATTGACTTATTGCAGCATTTGTAGTCGCGCCTTTTCATTTTATAAATTTGATTTGTTTTAACTGACAACCAGGCAGCCATACCTGCACCTGTGACTGGGAGTTGCTGCAAGTCTGCAATACAACATCTTTATGAACCAACTCTTATAGTATTAGAAACTTTAGTTTTTATTTTCACTGACAGAGACATTAGGTGCTAGCTTATTGAGATAGCGATGTTTCATATGGTGCAAGGAATGCCTGACTTCTCTGTTCTGGAATAGAGCAAGTTTATGATCTAGCGATCTCTGTCACAGGGGTATCTGGTCAGAATTCTGAAAGCTAGCCATTTTAGTCTGCAAATTCTAGTTATTTTTTCATCCAGTCATCTGGAGTTACGAAACTATGAATGATCCACATGGAGTTTGGCTGAGCTGACAACTTCAATGTGGCATGATACCAGCTGCCATTTGTCTAGCATGCTCCACAATAAAAAATAACAATATTTGTTGTTTACATTCTTTTTTTTAGATGTTTGTTATCTACCTGTTTACATTAATGCAAGGAGATGTATTCTATGATTGTACACATAAAATGGTATGTTCCCTATTAAAGTATTAATTGTAATTTGTGAGCCTAATCTTGTAGGGGTGGAGGGATCCATCATAGCATATGGGAGGCACCAAAGCTAACAAGATAAATTCAATTCAATATTTTGCTGCATGTGGTATGCATCTCATCTTGGAAGGCTTTGTTCACAGAAGTCGTCTTTGTGCTATTGGCTGCAGTGCTGGCGGTCTGCTGGTTAGTGCAGTCGTTAATATGCTGCCAGACTTATTTTCTGCTGCAGTTCTCAAGGTAAAATCTCTGATCTCATCTCTTGATGCATCAATACACAATTACACAAATACATTCTTGAGCGAGTAAATAGATCCATTTAACACTGGGGTTTTCTATGCTTTTTCTCCTCTCTCCCGCCCTATAGTTCTGCTGGAAAATGATGGCTTTCAGGAAAATTGGAAAATTGGAACCTCAGAGTTCTTGAAAGCAGCATCTATAACTAGAACATGCTAGATATAGACCTGTTCTTTTTGGCTGCGGCTGATGGTTTGGCTGTGGCTGATGATTTTTTTTGCTGTTTGCGACAGAGATTGTGAAAAGAGAGATACTCGTTTGCGATTTTTGATGGTACATATATTAAATTTTTAATGTATACTACAATTAACCTGTAGACTCTATCTTAAAAAAAATACTCCGTTTAAAAGTTAGTTACTATAGCAAAAGTAAAAACGATTTTTAGAAGCCGCAAAGAACAGGATCATACTTTATAGACTTACCATGTGAGATTCCTAGATATAACTAGACTCGAGGCCCGCACATTGGACGGGATACTATGGAATTGTGTAGTACATTGAATCCATGGAAGCAGAAGAGTCTATCGTTAATCTCAAATTCAGGAATATGCTGTTCGATTTGTTGAATATAACACTCACGCATCTGAATCTATTGAGTTGGCCAAAGATAAATGGAGAGGAGAAGTTGAGAAGTCTGTACCTGAGGTCTGCAGCGTTGGGGGCGGGGAGGCCTGCGGGTTCACGGTCGCCGGCGGAGTCGCGGGAGGGTCAGCGGAGTCACGGATCGCCGGTGGCCTCGTTGCGGAACCTTCATCGCCTTGGCGGCGATTCGATTCGAGAGGGACTCGCGGAGGATGAAAATGCTGAGCGAAACAACACAATTCCAGTATATAAGCAATGGTAATTTGTGGGTAATTTTGATGAAGTTTAGTGGTAAATGGTTAATTTTATTTCATAAAAGCCAAAAAAGCTTTCTGGAATTGGCTTATAGCTTTTAGTTTGTTAATCTTTTAGCTTTTCAAAAGTTTAGTTAAAAAGTTCTCCATGTATTTAAACTTTAGCTTTTTTACTTTTAAATCAGAAAAAAAAAGCTTAAATGAACAGCGCCTAAGCACCCATGACTTCAACGTGCAACCGTGAGGTCGAAGTCAAACTAGAATCCTCCAACACCCACTTCATGCACCAAAGCCAATCACACCCGCTCAACTCCCCTCTGACGCTATGGGCCCACCCTCTAGCGCTCTACTGGTTCATAGTCCCTGTTCACGCAGATCTTCTGCCTCTGTACGGACAGCCCCAGGTTGCCGTGTGCATACAAAATAAGCCAACTTGGCCACGCACGCACGGGTTGACACGCACCTCGCCTCGCCGCCGGTGACCGTGGCGACCGTACGGACACGCCAACCTTCGCCGCGCGCGCAGCGCACACAGGTTTTGGCAAGAAGCCAAGAATTAGGAAGGCAATAAGCGCGCAGATAGAGAGTCTGGGGGGGGGGGGGTGCTAAGCTTTGATCACGCGGCGCAAGATTGCAAGAACCTTCCTGATAGTGCTGCTTACCATTTAGGCGGCGAGGAGGGCGGCGCAATCCTTGGGTGCGTGTGTTGCAGCGCGCCTCGGATGAGATGCGCAGGGGCGGGAAGGCCGAGAAGGCGCGGCAGGCGGCGCGGGTGAGGCTCTGGGTGGCGCGCGCGAGCACCACTGTACTGCTCTGGATATGCGTGGTGCTGCTCGCGGCCTTCGGGGAGCTGTCGCCGAGCGTGCTCGGGAGGTGGTCCGGCTGCCTCACTCAGCCGCTCGTCGCCGTGCAGCGGCCGTCGGAGGCGGCGAGCGGAGAGAGGGCGGCAGCGGCCGCAGTCGTGCTACCGCCGAAGAGTAAGTCGGTTGTGGTTCTTGGCTTCCCTTTTCTTTCCTTCGTTGGTTAGGAATATTTGAACATTAGGTTTCCCTTCGATCTTTGGTTAGGAATATTTGAGCTTTCATCAATGCCTTTCCCCCTTCCATTTTTACCATTTTTATTCTGTTCGAGGATTTTAATTGGCTTAGCATTTCCGTTTTTGCGGATTTGATTTGTTGGATTTGTGAATAGCTTGTTGATATTGTTTCTAGTCTCCGTTATCTTTGGTAATGGAATCCGGATTATCCCGTTTGGAGAAAAATTTTGTTTCCAGTCCAATTTAGTCCATATCCACGTTCTCTTTTGATGGATCAGTCCATGCCGGGTTAATTCGGTTGAATGATTCGATTAATCAGTTCATGTATTGATTCTGCGAGTTTTTCTATACTAACTCCGTTACGGCATCTTCTATTTCAAGATATCTATAGTAACATGGCCAGTCGTTTTATTCAATCGCTTCTACTTCTGCGTTCAGGAATCTACAAGAACAATGGCTATCTGATGGTCTCCTGCAACGGTGGGCTTAACCAGATGCGAGCCGCTGTATGTACTGCGTGAATACATCTCTTGCAAAGTTTATATTTCTGAATCCTTGTCGTCGCTGAAATTCTGAAACTAAAGCCTGAAGGTTCCACCGTTTATTTTTTTCGTGAATCAGATTTGTGATATGGTGACGATCGCAAGATACTTGAATGTCACTCTTATCGTGCCAGAGTTGGATAAAACTTCATTTTGGGCTGATCCTAGGTGAGCCTTTCTTTCTGCAGTTACCGCAATTCAGTTAAGAGCTGCACCTTGGTGACCTCTTCTGGTGCTTTTTTTACAGTGAATTCCCAGATATATTTGATGTGGACTACTTCATAGCATCATTGAGAGACGAGGTCCGGATACTGAAAGAGCTACCTCCAAGGCTGAAAAGAAGAGTTGAACTGGGATATCTTCGCACCATGCCACCCGTCAGTTGGTCTGATATATCTTATTACCATAATCAGGTTTGGTTGAATCTCCCTTTTGCAACGATGTATCATCATGAACTGAATATCATATGCAAAACCAGGGAAAAATTGTAAGTATTTGTTTGGGGAAAACAGATTCTACCACTGATACGGAAGTACAAGGTCCTTCATCTGAGCAAAACTGATGCTCGGCTTGCAAATAATGGCCTACCCGTGGAGATTCAGAAACTGAGGTGCCGTGTCAATTTTGCTGCATTGAGATTTACCCCTGAAATAGAAGAGCTGGGCAGGCGTGTGGTCCAAATTCTTCGTCAGAATGGACCCTTTGTGGTTCTCCACTTAAGGTATGAGATGGACATGCTTGCCTTCTCTGGATGCACACATGGTTGCAGCAACGAGGAGGCTGGGGAGCTCACAAGAATGAGGTATTAAATAGGCCTCCAAAATTTTCTCAAGTAATTGTATAACCTGGTATAACAAATGAATTGTGCTTTAAACTCGGAAGGTATGCTTACCCATGGTGGAAAGAGAAAGTGATCGACTCCAATGCAAAGAGGAAAGATGGGCTGTGTCCATTAACACCGGAGGAGACTGCAATGGTATTAAAGGCACTCGACATTGATCGCAGTTATCAAATATACATCGCCGCAGGTGAAATATATGGTGGACAAAGAAGAATGGCTGCCCTTACCTCAGCTTATCCCAATGTGGTCAGTTCAGCATCTTCAATGCTAGTATTACATTCTTATCATGACTTCTGTTTCTAAAATTTCTTCATTATTTGGTGATGATCAGGTAAGAAAAGAGACATTATTGCCTTCAGATCTCAGGTTTTTCCAGAACCATTCTTCCCAGATGGCAGCACTGGATTACATGGTATCCTTGGGGAGTGATATTTTTATCCCCACTTATGACGGTAACATGGCAAAAGTTGTTGAAGGTCATCGCAGGTACTTTTGTCGAGCTCCAGTACTACAGACATTTTAACAGTACTTTGTCAGTGCTGATAAACTCGTAGTCATGGTTATCGCTACAAGTTAACATTGTGCTTGATAGTTTTGCCATATTATGCTGGAGAACCCCCGCGTTATGCCTACACTATCCTCCATTTTTATGACTATCCCTTATTTAACTATATTGTGCTATACTATCACAAATACAGTAGTTAGGCCCTTGGAATAAATATCAAGAAACATATAGTACCTGTACTATTTGCCAGTCTAAATGAGAGACCATGCCATGCTACATGATCTCAATGTCCTCAACCTGTTTCTAGTAGCAGGATGCTCCCAAATCCCAACATTTGCGATGATGGCTCCACTTAAATTTTTCATAGTAGTACCACGTCTGAAACCGCACTACACTTTGTAGCTACGTTGGTTTTTGCATTCTTAGTAAGTTTGTAAGCTGAAACCAGAGGTATCACAATCTTGCATCTGAATAAGCCTTTTGCCGCAACTGCTGATTGGATCATGTCTTGTTGTTCGTATGAGCACAGGTACTTGGGGTTCAAGAAGACGGTATTACTAGATCGGAAGCTTATAGTAGAGCTCATTGATCAGTATAAAAACGTCACATTGAGCTGGACTGATTTCTCCTCCGCTGTGAAGGCATCACATAACAGCCGCATGGGCGCACCATCAAGGAGGCAGGTGATTCCTGACAAACCTAAGGAAGAGGACTACTTCTACGCGAATCCTCATGAGTGTTTGCACCAGCCAGACGAGCTATCAATTTTGTGATACCCCCCGTATATACACATTCTGCTATCAATTTTGTGATACCCTCCGTATATACACATTCTTTCAGAGCCATGGACATGTATAATATGTCAGATTGAATAGGCAATAATTGGAGGTCTAGTTGTATTGATGAACATGCACATAAGAGATAACAATTTCCTTTTTCTTAGGCGACTGTTGGATGCAAATTGACATAATTTACCAGTTCTTTTTTTCAAAAAAAGCAACATGTATTTTTGCTTTGTACAAATTAACATAGGAGTTAGAACAAGATACACAAGTTTTTTGGTGTCTGAATTGAGCTTGCATGCGATGCATATACACACTGATGACGATAGCCAAAAGCTTCCATTGTACATTTGGGTAATGGGGTTCATGATAGTGGTTTTTGGCTCTATCCATCATGTTTGTTTCTGAATTGCAATAAAATTCTTCCTACTGAAAGTCTGAAATTATGTTTGTCCAAGTACTACCATTTTAAGACTTCTTGTTCCATATTGAACTGAAGCTAAGTAGATAACAATTACGGGTGGATTTTTTTGGCTACAGCTTATAGCTGCTGCAGGGGCAGAACGTCTCGAGCTGTCTGTGCTATAGCCCGATAACTAGGATCAAAAGGCCATATAAAATCACCTGTTATTAGTTGATTAGGCCTGATGAGGCCTGGGCTATTTCGGCTTTGAAGGGCATACATAGCTAATCCAGCCCGTGGCTTGGGCCATGGCTGGTTCCATCATTGGCTACGGTTTATAATTTTTGCCCCTAACGCGAGTGCTTATGTGAGCGTTCTGATAAGTCGCTTTAAAATGACGACGGAGAAATCGTCCTATTTGTTTGCTTGAGAAGGACGTTGTCATTCTTTGGTCCCGTTTATTTGGACTTAGACTTCTGGTTTATTTTCCCTATTCCTAAATTTTGTTTTTGGTTTTTTTGTATTTTTCTTATTTTTTTGTATTTATTTTGCATTGTCTGTGATGGATTAATATATTTTTAATTTTTAATTTTTTAAATTAATTACGTCAAATAAACTACTACCAGTTATAATACAAAATAAACCAGTTATAATACAAATTCAACTATAAATCGTCAAAATCCAGTCTAACTGAGTACCCTCTCTAGCTACGCAACTGAAGCCGTACGTGGTTCTTCGAATCCAAGCCACTCGCTCCTCTGCAAGCAACAGCACATGTGCAGTTCCATTCGTGCATGTGTCGTTATTAACCATTTAGCGTAGCGTTCGAACGAAGAATGATCCCTTGTGTGGTCAGGTGCATCGCTAATATCGAAGGAGAGAGAAAAATTCAGGTACACTTCTAATACTACCACGAACAATGCGACTTTGTACCTGCGTCGGAACGCGAGCAATTCGTCCGGTTGCGAGTAAGATTTGCATCGAGATCGGCTTCTGGCTTCTGCTCAGGCTTCTTTATGGAGCTGACACCGGCGTACGTGCGTGCGAGTTTCCACTGGAGCGGAGCGCACGTCGGAAAATTGGAAGTGGCACGCCGTCCCGAGACTAGTCGCGCCGCGCCCGTGATATTTTGGTCAGCACGGCAGAAAAGAGAACTGTTTACATAACTGTCATCGTAGCAGTGTTTTTCAGATTTTACCTGAATATTGTCTATTTTTGAAAATCTAATCTTCTTTTATAAATCTATCAAGTTCAATAGACACATACCAAACTAGAGGAGCTTAGCAAGCACATACCAAGCTACAGTCACTCGACAGATCGCCTGCCAAGCACTTCCTGCGCGGTAGCAGCCATCGACATGTTTATTAGCGCTAATCATATTTTAATTAGTATTAATCTTAATTAATTACTACTAATCGTATTTAATTAGTGCTCTAATTAAAGTATAAGATAGAGCGTAGAATATTTGGGTCAATCACGCTATTTGATTCATTGATTCAAGTCACAAAGGGTTTATATATATATATATATATATATATATATATATATATATATATAACACATAACTAATGTGAACACAACATAAGATTAAAGTGAGACTGAACTAGCAGGTAGAGTTGATCGAGAGTTATCTTACAGGTTACAACGGAAGACTTGACTATCAGGGGGGAGAAACTTCTCATATGAATGGAAGCCTGTGTACAAGGGCAGCTTCACAATCCGCAATGGAAGCTTCTTTGTCTTTTTCTTTTAGTAAATAGGGTGGCGAAGTGATTTAAATGAAAGAATACACCAAGGTCAGGTCTTGCTCGTCCCGAAGCCGTCACCGCAAACATAATGTACATGCAATCTGGAAGCCCCCAGCTGGTAGGGAGGAAAGAATGATCAATCGGTCTTGGATGCAAGGCGAGAACTTCCATCAAGTGTTGCCAGGCTTATGTCGCTTCCTTGCGTGTGGATGTTCTTCAGCACCACCACCCAACTGTGTCCGCTGATGACCTACCGTTTCGTTATTGGATGCTGGATCGGTGAGCTCCTACATAAATGTAACGTGCCATATCAAATCAGAAATCTGTAGACATAAATGATGTGGATGAAAATGCTCGGAGCGTTTGCAGGAACTGCTTAAGGTGTGTACGGGACACTGGCCTTAAGGTTATGCAAATTCACTACTAAGCATGAACAAGCTTATGTAAACATTCTACTGCATTGCGCAGTTCATCAGAATGGTAGCATAGAAATGATTGAACTTATTTGAATTTTGCTGGCCTGGTATCTTTAAAATGAATATCTGGGGCCGATGATAGAGTTCCGCACCTTAGAACTGGAGGATGCACCAGCAGCAGGCTTCTTGACAGCCCGCTTGCCCAGGTTGATCTGCACAGAGATGCTGGCTTGGGACAGATCTATACCTGAGCTTTGGAGGGCATGAGTCAACGTATTAAGTAACCTGTTATAAGTCAAAACAAAAACCTAAATGTATTAATGTCCTTTGTTTTGTCAACTGTGAGAAATGTTTTAGTTGTCCATTTCCGATAAGGATATGCTCTCTAAACTCAACATAGGAACATAATAGAGAATATATAATTGAGATCAATTTGAACTCCAGCACTGTGAAGAAACCTGAAGTACATAGCGAAATAACAACAAAAAAATGCACAGTCAATTGTCAATAACAACATACTCTTGAGAATATTGGCTTGACACGCTGATGGTTCCTTCATCAATTGTCAATTCTTGGTTATTTAGCATGTCACTGTTCACTGCACAGTCATCCACGCCAGACGGACCTGCCCATTGGAGTTGGGACTGGGATGTAACATTATCTACACATAAAGAGAGATTCATTCATGAATAACCAACACTAATTCCAGTCTCAGAAAAGTAGCATTGAAACTATTGCAGAACCATAGGTGGATCATCGATCCTACTCGTAATATTTGTCGGAGTTTCTGCTGATTTGTAGGACACACTAGCTATGTGATCAGTTTCTGCCTGATCTTGTGCCTCTGAGGCAGATGCAGATGCTACCATGGTGTGATTATCAACAAATTTGCCTGTAAAATTTAATCCAGGGGAGGACCCATTTCTGATGAATTGTGAAGTGTCAGGCTGGGCATCTTCTGGGATCTGACCTTTACTCTGTGGCACAAGGATATAGTGTGGAAGAGGCTGGTCAGAAACTTCGAATCTAATCTAAGCTTCATTAGGAGATGACATGCATTATTAGCAACAAAAAGTTACCTGTGCATTTTTCCAGAACGACCGAAAATATATGTTTGACTGCAAAATGTAAAACTTTGTTCAGTACAGACAGCCAAGAATTGACAGTTAAACTCATAACAGTAGTAATCCCGTATTGCAGGTTTGGAGGAAAAACAATTACCCATGGAAGTATCTTCGCATTTTCTTGGTTCCATTCTGGGAATGAAGCTTCATATTTCTGTACTTTCTCTTGCAAAAACCGTATATATTCAATAACCTGCATTAGAAATGGTGTCAACAAAGAACCAAGGTAATCAAACGGGAGAGACAACTCAAATCAAATAGAATGCTGTTGAGAGCCTTACCTCTAAGAGGAATGTTGCTTTGTCCCTCTTCTGATCACTGTGTGGTAACAGCTCTCTAAGTATCTGAAACCTGTAAATATGATCTGGAGGTTAAAAACAGTTATTCACACTGAGGCCACAGTGTTTTTTGCATGCTCACGATTGGCCTCGAAAATAATTTCATATAAGCACCTCATTCCAAGGTACCTATAATTATGATTTGTCAAAACACAAATTTGTCTAACTTTATATGGATAACCTTTATGATCTTGGGAATTTATTCTAGTTGTTCTATCATGAGCAGGATGTGCGAATTACTTGCGAAACTAGGTGTACAAGAGATTTGTCAAACATGAACTTTTGTCGTTAGCCACTTTACGAATAGCTAGCAAAAGATCTCTGACCAATTGCAGATATATTTAACAGGACTTGCCTATTCAAATAATTCATATTAGATAATGCATTCACTTGAAGCAAGGCAGAAAGCCCAAATAACAACTAAAACTATTTGACTGGGGGAAAACGAGCCCCCCTCCCCCCCAAAAAAATCACTGGAATCAATAGGTACTAACAGTATTCCAATAGGTACCCATTCACCAGAAAATTTTCCTAAGTTTCCGGAGCAGGCATTCTATTTCAGCAGCACCTTCTCTTCATCTAGGAAAATATCTAGCGATCAAACTAAATCTATAGCATCAAAGGTCCTGCACACAATCATATAATCTACTCACAAACCTGTTTTAAATTACTGAAATCTATGACTAACTAAAAACGTCTCCAATACAATTGATGTGATCCCTCGGATGTTTACCATGGAAGAACATGCTGGCACTTCACAATGCCACTACTGATGAACTGTGATCTTTTGCACAAAAACCATAGGAGTACAGGAATCCTCACCTGTCATTGATCTTGCTGCGGCGGCGCTGCTCGGTAGTGGAGTGCTTTGACCGTGGCATGTTTGGTCGCTGATCTGTGCCGCTGCAGCTCCCGCCCTTCCCATCAACCCTCACCATCAACTCTGGTACATAAACACCATCCATTAGTACAAAATTGAGAGGAGGGGGAGTGGTATAAAGTATCAACCCTATTTTACTCATTTGTAATGCAGCAGATTTTTCATAACCAAGTATGTTTGTTTCTTTTGTTGGTTTGAGTGCTTGTTATGAATTGTATCGTAATTGCATTACAGGAACAGTATACAAATAAATAACAGAATTCAAGTGGACTGCTGATATGCTAAGTAAAATAATTACAGGATCTGAGCAATTTTGCCTAACTATAAAAAGGCACTCAACAACTTTCATGTCCCCCTCCTGCTCCGGTTGGAGTTGGAGAAAGAAGGCATAGTAAGGTGAATATCTCAGAGGCCCTTGGGTGCGAGTGATCCCAGGCATGGAAGGTGTGCATCTCTCCGTCGACCTCAATGGAGCTGCATGGTGACGCTCCTCTCTCTCATGGTGACCCACACACCAGCAACATGGCTCCACATCCCCGCAGATGCGTACATATTTGCTAGCTGCACATAGAGCCATCCATTGGACTGCTCCAACTCAAAGATGTGCTGTGCTGCGCACTCTGTCATGGCCATGTTAGTGCCCGCGCATCTTGCAACCATGGAGCAAGGCGCCCCACACACTCATTTCTGGCTTGACGGGCATGCCCAGTATAAAACGATAGGCTCTGTCAAGCTGGCCAGCACAAGCGAGCAGGTCCACCACACAAGCATAGTGCTGGTGTTGAGGCTCAATATTGTAGTTGGGTTTCATGGAGTGGAAGTAGCTTCACCCTTTCTCCATGGCACCCGCGTGGTTGCATGCTGACAGGAGCCCCAGGAACGTCACGTCATTTGGTTTCACCCCATCGAGCTTCATGTCCTCAAACAAGGCATCAGCCTATATGACATGGCCGTGCACCCCATAACCTGTGATCAATGCACTCCAAACTACCACATCCTGCTCCTGCACGCAACCGTTCAAAGACTGCACATGCACGGGCAATGCTCCCTGACTTGGCATACATGTCAATCAGCGCTGTGTTGACGAGCACATCCTCCCTGTACTTGCTGCGGAGTACATAATCCTCCATCCATGCCGCGAGCTTGGTGGAGACGAGCTGAGCACATGCCAAGATCACGAACCATAATGTGACAAGAGTCAACTCAAGGGTCATGCTCCTCGCAACCATCTGCATCTGTTTGAACAAATGCACTGCCTCACTTGCAAGCCCATTCTTGGAGTAACCTGATATCATGGCATTCCACAGAATCACATTCACCCGTGGGGGCAGGACCCTGTTGAAGAGTGCTCTCGCAGCCACGATGGGCCCAAACTTGGCATACATGACCGTCAGTGTGATCACCACATCTAGTTCATCGTCAAACCTGCCCTTGATTGCTAAGGAATGGGCTCATTTGGCGCCCTGCAAGTCATCGAGCTCCAAGTACGCCTTCAAGACAGTGACTAGCAGCACAAAGTCAGGGCGGACCTCACGGCACATCATCGCTACAAACAGGTGTAGTCCTTACAAGGGGCTGCCATTTTGCACGAGCCCTGAGATGAGCGAGGTCCATGAGATGACGTCCCGGTCACGCATTCCCTCAAACAAAATACGTGCGCGGCGGGCGTCACCACAGGCAAAGTACTTTGCAATAAGCGTGTTGTCCAGGAACCGAGTGAACTCAGCGTGGGCGTGCGCAGCGCGGCCAGGGATGGTTTTGAGCACGACGGCGAGGGCAGGGGCGGGCGGGAGGAAGGTCGGGTGACGCGCGCGGAGGGCGAGGTTGTGGCGGAGCGCGAGGGAAGGCAGGCGAAGGTGGGAGGCGAGGCGCGCGGCGGCGTGGAGGAGGTGCGGTGGCGGGTAGGGGACGTGGTCGATCAGGTGGTGGGCGAGGGGACGCGCTGACGCGGCAGGCGGCGCACAGCAGCACGAGCGCAAGGGCCGACGAGCCGCCGAGGAGGCGGCCGGAGACTACGAGGTGGGCGTGGAGCTGGTGGACGTGGGATGGCTGCGCGCACTGCGAGTCCATGCCCATCGCCATCAGCTCGTGCGGACTCCTCCCTTTCCCACTTACTCTTCCTCTCCCTCCTCACCGTCAACTCCGCTACACAAACACTACCCCATGAGTTCCAAGAATGGGGCTTTATCGAAAAAAAAAAGATAAAAGAGTTCAAAAATGGGGGGAACGATGTCAAAACTACACAAAAAAAAAATCGCAGCTTTCCACCGCCCCCGCACGCAAGCACCTCCAAGGACCAAATTTATACTGGATTGAGCGGAATTGAACGGAATTTGGTACCTTTGAGCGAGGAGGAGACCTCGCCGCGCGCGGTGAGGCCGTCGTCGTCATCGAAGCCGGCGCCGCCGCTGGATCTGGAGCCAGAGTCCATGAACCCGCCGCCGCTGCGCCCCTTCCTCTCCAGCGGCTGCTGCCTTGGCGCGGTGGCCACCTGTCCAGCGCCGGCGAACGGCAGCGTCCACTGGTGCCCTACGAGGTGGGGGGACACAAAGCACCCGCCTGCTTTCCTCGGGACTTTGTGAGTTTTTGGTATTGGATGCTGTTGATGGTTTATATTAAATTTTAATTAAAAATAAATAGTAATAATTAAAAATAATTTTTAAGTTATATTTACATTGATTTTTGTTTCTGATTTCTGCTTAGCAAAATCAAAGGCTAATATGAACATCTCACTTCTCGAAACAACTTCTCCACCCTTTTGCTACCTTATCACTCCAAAGACAGTACAATGTCATGGATACAACATACACCCACTCTCCTTAGTCCTTACTCCCACCACGCTCACTCATCTCTCCTTGTTTTTTCCACCACTCGTTGCTTCTTCTAAAAAAAACACATCTTTCAATTATTTCTATTCATTTTCAGCTAAAATTCATAAGCCATAACCAAAAATCATAAGTAAAAGTCAATACGAACACCCTCTTAAAAGGAGTGTGCGAACGGTGAAAAAGTGAGAAAGATATACGTACGTAAGACAAGAATGAGAGGAGTGAAGTGCACGATATGTTCGTATTTGCTATCTTATTCTCAGAACGAGACAGAAGTAAAAGGACTGGAGAAACCGTTTCAAGAATTCATGTTTTCATATTAACAAACAATACCTAGTACAAACACCTATTGGAAAAGAAAAAAAAAAGTTTACCTCACATTTCGGTGGGACGTGAAGTAGAGCGTGGGGACGAGTGTGTCTATGTGTGGCCGCAGCTGGTGGCCACCTATGGGTCGAAGTCGGCGACTAAGCACTTGGCGCTCGCACGGTGGGACTCGTGGAGCAAGGACACAAGGCTCAGTTGCACAGGCAACATGCTCACGAGTGCTTACGGAGGCCTATCGGCCGACCACACATCGAGGCCGAGCTTGTCCCCCCCTATTTCTCTCTTCCATACACGAACTTTGCACGCTTACGTGGTGCTGCGCATGAGTGTGTCGTGCACTCGTGCATGTCAATGTGGATGACTAGAAAGCGAATGGCAGCGAAGCAGCATCACCACTTTCGTCGTCAGAACACCACACCGCATGGGAGAAATGGAGATCGAGCTCTCGGCTCTACTCCGCTCCTGAACTACACCGAGACGCCGCCTACACACATACGACATGTCCCCTCGTGCGGAAAGGCAAGTGCTGCAACGCGCGCGCATGCTCGGGCCGCCGTTGCGGCGACGCCATCGTTGTTCGTCTCCCCCACATGGAACGAGGTCCCATGCCCGTCCTCTCTCTGCTCTTTTTTCATTGATTTTTAAGAATAATCGTTAAATTTTCTAACCATTAGTAGATTTAAAATTATCTAGATTGATTATAAAAATTATATTATTAAATTTGTTATTTAAAAAATACTTTCATAGTATTATAATTTTATTAGTATATCTTAACATAAAGTTATAAAAAATAACGATAAAAATCATATTTTGAAGACCATAAAAAATTAAATAAAAAAGGATAAATAAAATAGTATATTAGGACGAACCTCGTGCGGCGCTCGGCTGTCCCGCGGCGGGCTGGCCCGACAGCACGAACGGCGGCTCGGCCTTTACCACCACCGCGACGGACGACCGTGTTCCGGGCACGTGGCTGATGCTGAACGTGCCGATGCCACCGGGTAGCGCGTGCTGCGTCGACTGCTGCTGCCTGTCCGCGCGGACGGTGGCGCCGGCTTCTCCAACGGCTGCAGGAAGTCTTGCGTCTTCAGAAAGAAACCTGCATTAACTATTGTTTCTTAGGGCATCTGTAGTGTATATATCACAGTAGATCTTAAGATGGGCCACACCAAATTCTTAAGAGCGACTCCTTTATGTTTGAGGACCGCTCGGCTCAAAACGAGGTCCCACTCGGCAGATTAGAAAATATCTCTCGTGCTCGATGCCCGCGTCTCTCATGAAATTTCCCTATTTGCTCCGAACCCTTCCGCCTTCGCTCCCATCGCCGCCGCCCCGTTCCCCGCCGCCCCGCGATTCCGCGGCCGCTGGCACCAGATCTGACCCTTCGGCGTCCGTTGGCACCGGATCAGGCCCTTCTCGTCTCAATCCTCGTGCCTTCCGCCTCCGCTCCCATCGCTGCTATCCGTTCGCGCGCCGCTCGTGGCGAGGGGAATAAGGGAGGACCGCGCTGCGCGATCCCCATCCAGAGCAAGAGGTGCACCGCAACCGCTGCAACCGAGTACATCGGCGCGGTGAAGATGTATGCGTCCGGGTGGCCGATCTTACTCTCCGAGGCCGCGGTGAAGAAGTACGCGTCCGGGTAGCTGCTCTGGCTCTCCGAGGCCATGGAACCGCGCTCCAAGGTTGGGCAATGTGCTCCAGTCTAGAAGCTACAACTGCGCCGCCTGAAGCTCGAGAAGGTGAGGATTTGTTTTATCCCACCGTGCTCCCATGCTTGTTTGGTAGTTAATTACTGGAGATACTTGCTCTTTCATTATTTGTGCATTCAAGATGTTGGAGATTAACTGAATACATTGATTGAAATACAATGGATAAACTAGTAAAATGATATTGGTTAAGTTACAGTACAGAAGCTGAATGGAATACAAGACTTACTAAACTCAAGTTTCATGACCGAACCGGTTCCATATATGCTCTATTAAGTCTGCCTTCAACTGGTGATGCAATGCAGAATTATGAATATCTGCGTTAATTTCAAGTACCCTAGAAAATCCATGAATTGGTCCATTTCCAAGTCCTACTATGGGCATCGAAGATCTCCCCTCATCATAAGTCTCATCTAATCTTAGCTGATAGTTATCTCTCTCATCCTCAACTATCATATTGTGCAAAATAATACATGCAAACATAATATCAGCAAGGTCTTCTTGCTCCCAAAGACGTGCTGGTTCACGTATAATAGCCCATCGTTTCTGTAGAATCCCAAATGCACATTCTACATCTTTCCTTGCCGACTCTTGCTTTTACGCAAATAATTTATGCTTCATAGACTGAGGCATAGAGAATGATTTAACAAATGTTGCCCACTCTGGATAAATACCATCTCCAAGATAATAGCCCATATTGTATTCTATGCCATTAACTGTGAACTTTACCTCTGGAGCCCTTCCTTGTAGGACATGTGTGAATAATGGTGATTGGTTCAAAACATTTATATCATTATTCGAACCAGCTGCACCAAAAAAGGCATGCCATATCCATCGATCTGCCGATGCAACAGCTCAAGCATTATAGTAGGCACTTTTTGATCACCTCTAGTATATTGCCCCTTCCATGCTACTGAACAGTTTTGCCAATGCCAATGCATGCAGTCCAAACTCCCTAGCATTCCTGGGAACCCTCTTGCCTATCCTATGTGTAACAAGCGTTCAATATCCTCATTAGTTAGCCTACATAGATATTGCTGACCAAAAATTTCTCGCACACCCTTAACAAATTTAATTAGGCATTGTTGGGCTGTGGTTTCACTCATTGGAGAGTTTCATCCATAACATCAGCGGGAGAGCCATAGGCCAACATGCGGATGGCAGCGGTGCATTTTTGTAGAGGTGAAAACCCCTTCTTGCCTAATGCATCTCTCCGTTGACGAAAATATGGAGACCAATCAGAAAGGGCTTCAACAATCTTTAGAAAAAGATGCTTTCTCATCCTACCTTAAATGAATCGATATTCAATGTACAGTGGATTCTCACAAAAATAGTAAGCAACCAATCTGTCATTGGCACCTTCACGATCTCTATGCACGTACCTCCGTGAGTGAATCCTCGACTGGCCTAGAAGTCGAGCTTCAATTTTAGCTTCAGTCTTAGCCTCAAGTGGATCATTAATCTCTTCCCAAATAAGATCTTCAAGTAAGTCATCACTATTGATGGAGGAACCTGAATGCTCAGACTGGTCTTGTGACTCTTCAGACATTTTCTCTCTATGAAACCGAAAGTGTGCTTTCTCTCTATGGCTAAACACAGATGAATGGATGCATTGTGTGTGTGCTTTCTCTATTTATAGGTGTTGCTCTCCAACAGAGCTTTTAATGTATGTAATGTTTCTGTAACTCAGCTATTTCCCAACAGCTCTTTTGCATGTATTTAATGTTTCCCAACAGCTCTTTTACATGTATTTAATGTTTCCCAATAGCACTTTTGCATGTATTTAATGTTTCCGAAATCGTGCGCCACGTGTCACTTCCTGGCAAATCGTGCGGTCCCCGATCGCACGACTTTGAAAATGGTGCGCCACGTGTCACCTCCTGGCGAATCGTGCGGTCCTCGACCGCACCGACTGCACGATTGCCACGTTTCACTTCCTAGCGAATCGTGCGGTTGGAGACCGCATGATTTCGACCGACCGCACGATTGCCACGTGTCACTTTCTGGCGAATCGTGCGGTAGGGAGGGAGGCTAAATTTGAAATTTTTGCATGAAGAGATCTAAATTTAGAATTTTCGTGAGTTTGCTAAAGCCATCCTACCATTAGTGCCGTGTTGATTAGGACCTCACAGAACCGGTTTTACCGGGTCGAGATGAAAACCCGTTTAGGCATGTTTGGTTCACTACCACATATTGCCAAACTTTGTCAAACCTTTTCTGGTAGCTATTTAGTTCTTCGATATAGTTTTGATGTGCCACCGTTCGTTATCCATGGAGCCCACCTGTCATAGACTAATACTTTTGCCAAAATCTTTCCGAAGGCGTGGTTACCAATTTGTTGGCAATAAAAAGTGTGGCTTGCCAAGCTGCCTGTGGCCAGATGCTAGGCGATCGGGTGTACACCTAGCCCATTGGGTTGGATGGTTTGATGGGCTATCCGGTGGGATAAGATGTGCTCGTGGGCTGCATTTATAGGCTGGCTCTGCGAATTGGTTTGGGTCGTTCACGCACGCACAGGCAGCAGCAGGTCCTAACCAGCCAGTCTCGAACTGTTTGGGCCGTTCGAGCGGCTGCAAGCTGCGGCATGTTTGGGCCGTTCGCAGCTCAACGCACTCTGCCGGACGACCAGTGAGCTGAGCCGTCCATATCACATCCAACAATCCCTGTGCCGACCGACGGAGAGCGACCATGAAAAGTGGAGAGGCTCACACAGCCGCACTGCTGCTGCTTAATTAATTAATTAATCTCCGGCTTCTGCTGTTGCATGGTACTACAGTTTGGTGGCTTCTGCAATTATCGTCGCTGGCAACTGCCGGTCTCGTGAAAGGGTTCATGCGGACTGGCCGGCCCGGCTCCCATGTGCACGGCTCCTTTTGCGTCGCGGCCTGCCCTTGTGCCGGCGCACCTAACGCCCACGCCACGCACGTACGGGTGTGCGCGGCCCATGTGATCGATGCGACTAATTAGTGCATTACCTGTGCTTCCTAGCGCTTAGATTAGAAACGAAGTAAACTGCGCTAAGAACGTTCGTTATATGAGGAGTTCGTAGCGATTGATTGCTTTCGAAAAGTTTGAGCTGTCGGAGAAGGACCGACCAACATACATACATTTTGTATGTATTCTCACTTGTTATATATCGATTAAATAATATTATTATATCTATTTATTCTTTTAGTATACTCTAATATTGATTGTAAAATACTTCAAAGTGAGCTCTATAAAATAATTTATTAAAACCTATTTTTTATTGTATAATTTGTGTATATACTTTTTTTATATATGAAAAATAGTATATAACAAAAATAAAGGATTTCAATGAAAATTTTTAACTGAATCATATTGAATTATCTTAAAATTAGTATTTAAGTATACCAACTGTGATAAATAAATGTAACATATTTATTTAAGTGGTACGTTGAAACTGAGAGTATATACTCACATAACTACAGAACAATCTCTTTTTAAGTACATATATATCGGTTTGCAAATTCAACACCCAAACAGTTTCTTTTCAAGTCGGGAAGTTTCCTTGCATGCCACTTTAAATTGCACAACATTCCGGATATGCTATCCCTTGTGTTGCTGATATCTATTACAAAATTCCGGATATTGTAATAGACATTGTACCGAGTTCAGCTGTATTAGTCAAAATCGCATATGACTGTTTCCCTCTTCGTACTATTTCTCATAAACAGATAGAATTTAAAAGTCATAAGCTAAAACTTTCAGTCTAAAAGAACCCACTGCATATATCATTGAGACAAGAGATGGTATATCATATCTGGCATCGTGAAAATTTGCAATAACAAATAAGGAATTGCCTCTTTTTACTTTTGCGTGTTCCTTTTTTTTAACGTATCAAGTGGAATTCTCTGCCTTTTTGCAGCAGCATGCGAGGTTCCGAGCGTTTTCAGCAGTAGTTTTGTATGTGCACCTAAGTGCGTGTTCTGAAGACTGAGTGATTTTATTTGCTACTCTACGGAGTTGTACCGTCCATCCGCTTGCAGTTGCAGATGGCCACCAAGAAAACACCACCCATTTGAAGTGCATTTAAACACTGGCGCACGTACTCCACAGTAAACACACCGACTGAGACCGAAAGATGCACGGCAATGAACAGGCGTTCTGTTGTGAAGCAAATGCGCAACCGGCCGGCCGGCCCGTTCGGGCGCTCGAAATGCTCTGGTTCCGGGGGGTTTCTGCCGTGCGATCGAGACCAGACCATCTAAGATCCATGAAGACGAAAGTGAGCCATGTTTACTGTTTTGGTATTATACTGTGTACACTGAAAAGTTTAAATCACTGTACATATATGTTTTTCAAAGTTCAAAACACCGGTATATAAAGGAAAGCATGTTCTTACTGAAGAGAGAGAGAGGGTGATGGTGGGTCCCACATCAACTCCAATCCTCTTGTAATCAGTGCATTAAATCCTTACCCTATTTTTTAAATGCAGCAACAAACATATCATCAGTTTTTTCTACGTGAATCTTGATGCTCAATGTGTGGTAATAATAGTGGGAGCATCTGGACGCGAGTGTAGATCGGCGTTTCCGGTCTTCATCGTTGAGAACTTGGGTTCATATCCACCAACAATCTAAGTCGTCCATTGGTTTATAGAGATCTGTGCCCAAAATTCTTTTCTTTGCTTTTTACCTATTTTAATCACGTAATTGGAGAGAAAAAAATGTCAAAAGCACAGTACATATAGGGCCCACACATGTTCTATTATCCTCTCGCACGTCCTCATCTTTTCTTATATCTCTCCTTGTTTGTCTCAAAATTTCAACTCCCAATCCATATGGTGGAGCGGTTGTCTCATTCTCTCAATTCCCAATCCAGATGGTGTAGCAATCCGCGCACACGATCTAGCGGTCGTTGAGCGGACTTAGTAGCTTCTTCGTCAACTCAGGCGATAGAGTACACGCCGCGGCGGTTGACAAGGGTTCCAATTAGGCCGCGCGATGGACCCGGGCGGTGATGCCGCGATGATTCTTCCTCAACACTGTCCAGCGGAGGACGCGTCGCCAGGCTTACCGACCTATAAATCTAGTCCGCGTGACATGCACTAGCACTATCGAGGTCGTTCGGCGTCGGATCCGGCCTTCCTCGCCATCACCGCCACATCTAGCCCTCTCTGACCCTGTCACTATTGGATCTGGCCCTCCCTGACCTCGTCGCCACCATCTTCCTCGTCCCTGCCGTCAGGGCGTGTACCACCCTGTACCTCCTCTGCCTGTCGGTGCTCCACACGCTGGCTAGAAGACGAGACGGCAACGAGGCAATGGCGACGCAGCAGTTAGTGATGAGGAAACAACAGTGAGGTAGCGGCGGCGCAACGGCCAATGAGATGCCACAATCAACTCAAGGTGCACCGCCCTCAGTAGCATCCATGTGCACCGCCCATGTGCTGCCGTCCTCGATGCCCTGGATTCCACTACCATCGGATCCGGCATTCCTGAGATCACAACCAACAGATCCGGTGTCATGGAGCCCACCGATGGCACCGTTATTCCTCAGCTCCAGCGATGTACACCTCAAGATCGTCACCCGTGGCTGCCACCGCTTGATCTGTACACCCTTCTTCCTCAGGTCCATTGAGGTATACCTCAAGATCGTCGTTCCCCTCCACCATTGAGGTACACATCTTCTTCCTTACCAACGTGCCCCGATGTGTACCTGCTCTCCTGCCTCCTCCACCAGGTTACCTCGCCGGTGCACCTCCTTTCTGCCTCAACGTACTCCTCCGTACTTCTTCCTCAACTCCGATGCCATGTACTCCTCTGCCGCCACCGTCATCGTTTGTTCAGCGTGGTGATGCGATCCAATTCACTTTAATTGCAAAGTTGAACACATAGTGTGGTGAAAATGCGGAATTTTGGGGAGCTTTTATAAGGTTGACTTGATGAAATCTAGAAATAGATTGATAACAAAAATGCCATGCAACAAGAAGATTATTGTGCAATTCATGCACAACAACATACCTGATTAGAGATGCGAAAGGTTTGGAGTTAGATCATCGATTATATATCTTAAATTCCTAGGTAGAATGGTATTTCCAATGAATGATTTTTGCAAATGGTATGTGCTGCTGTTTGATTATTTTATTTGAATTGGAAAAGTGTAGTTTTTCACTAAAAACTTGCCCTAATACTTCCAATTGTTGGTTGACTTGAAGAGTGAGTTATTTTAAGAGCAGTGCTTCCATACTTTCCTCTCTAACAAAAGTAGTACTAATCTCAAAGCAAATGAAGAGATAAGTAACATCTATCTATCATTTATCATGCTTTAAAAATTGTATAAATCACTGTTAAAGAAAGCATTGAAGCACTTCTCTTATTTTTAATACTATGTGAGTGATGTGTTATATGTGAGCATGAACACCTTGGTACATTACATAAAGCAAAAGTGAGCTATGTTTACTGTTTTGATACAATACAATGCATGTATATAATTTTGCTATACACATAAGTGAGTGTTGTATTTGAGTAGAGAAGTTTGAGTATTATACTATGTACACTGAAAAATTCAAATCGTTATACATGTATGTATGGAGGGAAATATGTTCTAGTGAAGAGAGAGAGAGAGAGAGAGAGAGAGTGATGGTGAGTCCTGCATATTTTTCAATCCTCTTATGTTCAGTGCATTAAATCCTTACTCTATTTCCTAAATGCGGTAACAAGCATATCATCAATTTTTCTACACGAATCTTGATGCTCAATGTGTGGTAATGATAGCGAGAGCATTTGGACACAAGTGTAGATTGGCGTTTCCGCTATGAAGATTAGCCAGTAACAATTTCCCCATTATTTTATATGTTTTTTCTTTTGAGCATCGATTCTTGTTTAGACGGTTGCTGGCATCAGAGCAGGAAACTGTTCCACATGCCTTCAAGAAAGTTGTGCGTCCTTGCTTCTGTAGGTGTCTGATCACACAATGCACCGTATCTACACCTAGCTATCAGATGCGTTCTTTTCGGCTGCGGCAGATGGTTTATTACTACGACTAATGGTTTTTACTCTTAGCATGACCATTTGCACGAACGAATCGAATACCGATAAGCTGTTTTAAAAAATTTGTTCCGATAATCCATTTTAACATAGTGGTAAAAAATAATCCTATTTATTTGTTCGGATGAAAAAAACATAAACCATCATCATCGATCATCGAACGCATGAGTTGGTTCAACTCAAGGTAGGTAGCATGTCCCTCTCCCCCAGCACATTGCAGATAACAACTGCACCAAACTAGTGTGCAGGCATATTAGGATATTTTTGTTTACTAAGTCCTCCTTTGTCACCCTAATCGATCCACATCAGTGTGGTTTGCTTCTCTAATACCGAGTTTGCAGTAAGCCGTGCTTTGATTTGGAGGGTGCTCAGTTGAACTGAATTTTGGTAGTTTATGGCTGAATTGCACTGTAGTTGGCTTATTTTATACTATAGCTGATGGTGGCTTATTTTGGTGAATTAATTTTAAAAAATTTAAAAATAGAAAAAAAAATAGGTTAACCTATCACAGTCAATGCAAACGAATACGGGAAAAAGAAAATACAAAAAAGTCCAAAAAATAAAAAACCAAAAAAAGATGAAATAGTGAAAAAAAATAAGCCAGAAACCAAACGCAAATAAGGGGGCCTTGATCGGTGGCTTGTGTATTTCCTTTTAAGTATTGGTTTGCTCAACTATCGAGAGAGAATTTGTGTGCTACAAAGTTTCTTGCAATGAGGTAGAGGGGTCGAAGCCTCATTTGCCCTTAATTAATTTGTCATGGTGCAATAGTATTTGATTTTATTTTCATGATCAGCAACCATTCGGGGGAAAAAGAGATTTTATAAGCTCTTGAACAGTGCTTCTTTTTGTTTAAAGGAGATGCTTTTTTTTAAAAAAAACTTCTGAAAAGGAGATGCTGCTACTATTATATTGCTAACAAAAGCCCTAAGGTCTATTTGGAATGTAGAAATTTCACAAAAAATAGTTTAATTTTTACAAGAATCAAGAAAAAAATTTATGTTCTAAATGGGCCTTAACCTTATTTTTCAATTCAAATTACGACTGAGTTCTTTTGGGCTTATTACTTTTGGCTTATACTACAATAACTAGTTTTTAAATGGTATATCTTTTTAAGATGAGGTTTACAAGTTAATTATAATAGATGTTGTACTGAATTCATCTATATCAGTTAAAATCACACGTGGGTGTAGGGGTGGATATCGAGCCGGCTCGGCTCGGCTCGGTAAGGCTCGGTAAAAAAGCGGCTCGGCTCGGCTCGGCTCGTTAGACTAACGAGCTAAAAACAGCTCGGCTCGGCTCGGTAAAAGCTCGGGCTCGCTCGTTAGGCTCGTTAGGCTCGGTAAAGTACTAAATTCCCATCCACATGTTACCAAGTCAAACCAAACAAATCAAACACAATGACCGTCCAACCCGTCTGCGAGGAGCTGGTCCGCGTGCACCAAGATCGAGGAGGCGGCGGGAGGGAGGACGGGCGGGACGCCACCAAGCTCGACGTAGAGGCGGCGGCGGTCGGAGGTGCGCGAGTGGGGCTTGGCGGCGGCGGCGTTAGCGGCGGCGCCATCGAAGGGGGTGGCGGTTGAGTTGGGCTTGGGGAGGAGGAGGGAGGAGAAGATCGGGAGCTGGGGAGGGAACGGGGCTGGGGACACCGCCGCGGCCTGCGGGGAAGGCCGGCTTGGCGGGCGGATGGGGAGAACAGGAGGTGAAGGCCGACGCCTCAAGCTCGCGCGCGCAGGTGATGGGTGTCCAGCGACGCGCCATCGATGGGGCGAACGCGAGGAGGAGGAGGGGCGCACCGCAGGAGGAGGAGGGAGGGGGGTCGGCGTCGGGATCGCCGGATCGGGATCGATCGAGATTTTGGTCTTGTGAGTAGGAGGTAGGGATCGACTGTCGCCTGTCGGTGGCCTCGGCGTCTTTAGCGAGGCGAGTCGGGCGAATGGGCCGAGCAAGCGATGGGTCGGGCGTCACTCAGATCGGCAGATGGGCCAGGCGAATGGGCCGAGCAAGCACAATATAGTCCTTCCGACCGAGCCAAACGAGCGGGCGGCGGCTCGCGAGCCAGCTCGGGCTCGGCTCGTTAAGAGTCACGAGCTCAACCTCCGGCTCGGCTCGGCTCGTAAATGCCACGAGTCGAGCCGAGCCTGTATCGAGCCGAGCCGAGCCGCGAGCCACGAGCTATATTTCCACCCCTACGTGGGTGTCTCTTATAGTGCTATCTCTTGCGAACAGTCAGAATTTAAAATTTTAAATTAAAAGATATGAATTATAGCCTAAAAAAATCTACTACATTGTTGCTTAGGGGTGGTGGACGTGGGGCATGCACTTCCCGGCCGGTCACTGACACGTTTGTTAGTGCATAGCACTGTTTCCTTTGCTACAAAGTGATTCTCTTTGCGCTAAAATGATCGATCGAGCTGGTAGATCTGTCCCATCTTTCACGGACAGGTCTGCATGTTCTTTGTTCCATCAACAGAAGACATGCCTTCTCTTTAGCGTTTGCAATTTGGGTACTCAAAATTTCTTACAATTTCAAGCCTCGCATTAGTACACTGTGCACCCTATTAATTCCACCTTGCTAGAAAGACATTAGCGCAACCATAGGTACATAGTACTAGTACTCAGCCGTACATCTCAGTAGCGGGGGGAGGCTTTAACTGTGGAGTCAATTAATCTATAAGTTTTTACAAAAAATACTTCTACTTATATTGATAATTTTATAGGAATTTATAAAATTTTAGAGATTTTAAAGGGATTGACCCCTACAGATTTTTGATCCTAGCTGCACCACTTGTACATCTTACCCTTTTTTTCAGCCCCACTCATTTTGGTTTTTTTTCGGTTTCTACTTCTATTTTCTGTTTTTTTTACTATTCAGTATTTCGTCTTTTTCTGAATTTTTTTAGATATTTTAGATATTTTGTATTTTCTTTTTTTCCCGTGTTCCTTTGTATTGTACCTAATGGGTTAACATATTTTTTATATTTTTACATTTTTTTTAAAATTAATTATGCCCAAAAAGCCAAATCAGCTACAGTAAAAAAAGCCATCTACAGTGAAATTTCAGCTAAAAGCCAGACGCCATCACTAAAACGAGCGCCCCAACTTTTCTCTTTCTGGCGTGGTGCTGTGTGGTACTAGTGTGTGCAACAAAAATACAATAGTACATTTATGTATATCATCGTTTTGCACAGAGAAAAAATGTGTAGCAATTCTACAGATACATAAAATTTTGTGGACAGAGCGTTTCCATTCGTGTTATGTGCTAGGTTATGTTTGCCTCGCCCTCAGGTGTCAGCGCCCAGAGTAGAACAAATGCCATGGACTCCGCATGCACGCGTACAAACATCAAGGAGAAATGGACAGCTGAGATCAACCGATCAGGACAGCAATAGTCAAGTATATATGTCATTGTAGTTTTACATCTGCTTTGACGTAGGATGGACTTATGGACCAATTAAGTAGGTGCAGACCTGTTCAAGTTAATTAGTTAATTAGGCCGATTCAATAGCTGCATATATAGTTTGTCAAATTTGATGAGCATGCATTAGCTTACGTCTACGTCTTTGGATTTATTAGATGCTCTCGAACGCTAGAAAGCTGGAGACGACAAAAATCACACGGTTCAGGGATTTATTAGCATTAAGAATAATGTTCTTTGCGATGTTTAACCAAATTTCTGGTGTCTATGTCTATACACGCAACTTACATGGACTACAAAAATTATGTGGCATGGAGCATGCAACGGCAAGCATTTGCTCCGCTAGTGCTGCCCCGTCTTCACCCATTTTCAAGCACGATGGCCTGCTATTCTTTTGGTTTCAGCCATAGGATTGAAAGCTAACGGCCGATGTCCTGTACAGTACACCATGCGCTACAGTTTTTTTTTCTATGGTGCTTAGACGGATTAAATAATTCTTAATAAATATATTTAATGTTCAAGGTAACTGTCGGACAGAGAATTGCCCCCATAGTTTCTTTGAGTACCCTTGGTCGAGAAAAATATGTCCGGACTAAGCTGAGCATCAACCCGTAATTAGACAAGTGGACCATATCCTCCGAATGGATATTAAATATACCGTAATCAACTATATACGGTAATTAAAAGGGAATGTGTGTCCGTTATCTCTCTGATATAACCGTATGTATCCAACCTCCGTCTTTAACAATAACCACTCGACGATCGTGTGTGGGCAGAAGTCTCGTTGACAATAACCAATGACCACATTTACACTAACTAAACAAATAGTCAGGGGCTAGAGAAGTTATATATACTTATTATCTTAGCCTATTTTTCTCGCAAGTTACTAACCACTCATAAATAGAAAATTTGTAGAAAATTGGAAAAGACATATACATATCATAAAAGTTTTACAGACCAAGTTTTATAGGTTTTTAATCTATCTACTCCTCGGAATCATTAGACTTTTGGCTGCTGGATGGAGAGCCAACCTACAAGTCATCAGCAACTTTTCTTTAGCTGGCCTAGCTTCTTCAATGAAGATGTTGGCCTCCTTTTTAGTGCAGTCGAAATTTGCTTTGACCAAAAGGAAATTGAGGTTGCGGTCAATGGCCTTGAGTTTTGCCAATGCAAAACATACTCCATTCTCCACAGCTTCTTTCATCGACTGGGCCTGGTTGTTCTTTAGAGTAACAATCAACTCTTGGAGGTCCCGACTTGCTGGCCAAGACAATTAACATGCCTGACCAAGTCAACACTTGGAGGTTGAACCTTTTTGGAACCAAGGGTCTGTTCTTTTTAGCTGTAACTTATAGTTTTTGGTTGAAATTTTTAAATTTTAGCTGTTTGTGACAGAGATTACGGAGAGAGATACTCGCTTGCGATTTTGGATGGTACATATATTGAGCTTTTAACGTGTACTATAATTAACTTGTAGACTCCATCTTAAAAAAATACTCCATTTGAAAGTTAGATACTGTAGTAAAAATCAAAAACCGTTTTAAAAAACTGAAAAGAACAGGTCCTAAAACTGCCGAGCATATTATTAAGGAGGGGTATATTATCTTGTAAGTTAACTTTAACTACACTTGTCTCTTCCCGATTGACCACAAGTTCCTCCTGGAGCTTTTTATTCTCAGCCGCTTGTTCTGCACAACAAAGGCAAGGGGTTAGTATACAATATACTCTGATTGGTATAAATTCACTAGTTGAGAAATTATTTCTAACCTTCAATACAACTATCAAGCTCAACCTTTTCATTTGAGTGGTCGGAGATGCTCTTCATATAGTGCTCCTCCTATATCTTGAGGTCCTTGTCCTTTATCATTCACTGAACTACTTCGACCACAAAGCCTTGTTATAAAGCTCAGATCAAAGCTTCTCCATATCTTGTTTTTATCTTCAAGTGAAGAAGAAATAAAGGAAAAAAAGGAAAACAAGGGAGAATAAAGCGAATGTCAAACAAACATCAAAGAAGTCATTTTACCTTTGATATTTTTTTGCAACTCGCAAGCAGCAGAATTAGCCTCCTCAAGGTTCTTCAGGAGGCCATTCTTCTTAGCGGCCAAGCTTTTGTGAAGCACTTTTTCTAGCTAAGTTCATCCATGAGAACTTTGGCATCACTTTTTAGCCTACAACTACTCGAAGATTAGAACAATGTAATCTTTGAAAGAAAATGAGGCACTCGGAACTCCTTGCTTGCTTGCTGAAGAAATCTCTCTTTCTTTATTTTGAGCTATCGCTGGGTCATCTCTCTAACTGCGGTGACTTGCTCGACCGATCTTTGAAAAAGAGGGAAAATAAAGGCAAGAGTAAAAGAAAAATATAGAAATAAATATTCTAAAAAGAGTCTTTAGTCTGTACTTACATCAATTATTTGATGGGCCATAACCGTCGGGACTCAAATATGCAAATTTAGACCCTCTGTATACACTACATTAGTGGATCATGCTAGTACACACAGTGGTAACATAGATAAAATATCATTCCATACACCCGAATAACTAGGAAATAAATAAATACCTTTATTATTAGAGTAGAGACTTAGGGTCAAATCTTGCAATTAATAGCCTCAATAGCTAAACAACTCAATTAAACTATAGTGAAAGGAATAGAATAATCTTCAAGTGTAGCCTATTCATATGCACATAGGCAATTGACTTGGATAATGTGACCTAGTTCTTCTCAATTCTTGACGTATTAGTCTTTCTTTGAACAACGAAGTGTAACTAGCGTCTTAAGCAATTGAACAATATTTTTATGTAGCAAGGGTGAGCACATAGAGTACTCAATAAGTTATGCACACACAATGCAATATATAGATTCAAGGCTTAGTACAAAGGATGACTGATATGGTTTAATTTGCAAAAAGTAGTATCTTGAATTGAAATACAATAAATAGATTGTAAAGCATAAGTTAATATAGATATTAATAAATTGATAGATAAATAATAGATGAAATAAATAAAATGGTGATGCATCACCCTACGTCCATCCAAAGATTCCATACAGCCACTAGTATCAACCAGTCTATGTATATTTTCTAAAATCCTCTACCAAGGTTGTTTTTCAAAATCTAACCCTCGTACTAAATTCCTGATCATTGCCCATAACCGGGGCACAACTATTTGAACAGTTTGATAACACTCTGCAGAGGTTATATAACTTTACCCACATGATATGATCAACCTGTATTGTCTGGTCAACAATACGCTTCTTTAGGCGTGCCAACCAAGAAGATCTCAAGAAAGCCTTTAAAATACCTCACCCCAACACTAGCCCGACGATAGAACACAACCTTTACCATGGCTCCTACCAGCAGCCGTCCACCCCGAACTAAACCAAAGTATGGAACTAAATCTACACCATGGCTACTCGACCATGTGGCCGTCCACACCCTAAACTTAGACTGGCTATGCTACAGCTATAATTCAGTAAATTATTTAGCTAGGTTTGTCATATACTAGATATATGGTTGTACGGTAAAACTTAATTCAATGGCGCACAAATTAATCCCTAGGCAAGCCTCGCATTGATTCAATGCTACAACACCACATCAATGTTCTAGTTTTTTGTTACCCAACCACCAATGACATCTACATACCATGGCTCATCACATTTTATCAACACTAGCAACTACCTCCCGCTTATCAATAATAGTTCCATAATTCATTAATCAAAATCGATAAGTTTCTCTAGAAAGTGATTCCACAATATACTTTAGCATGGCTAAGCAATATGCTACTCCATCCCATGTCGGACACTATAATGTTCCAACTAAATAGTTTCCCAAACCTAGGTTTACAATGGATGATGGCATACAATTAATCAAGGATCGGGTTATCGAATAGTTGGGTAATAACTACCAACAATTAAATAATTTGAAAACAAAATGGCATGCAAGTTTAAGTAAAGAAAATGGTTTTGTAAAATTGGGTTCAACATGATCAAGATTTCACAACTTGCCTTGCTAAGCAATTCCACCGTTCTTCAGTATCTATGTCCTTCGGCTTCTTTACTCTCCAACTCCTTCGAATGACAATGAAAATGTTAACGTCTAACAAAAGAGAAAATCTAAATAAAAACTAAAATAGAGATAAAAATACAAAATTAAATAAAATTCACCATAAAATAGATCTTGGTTTTATATGAATTTAGAGACTTTAGCAAGCTCAATCGGAGTTTGTATGAGAGAGAACTAGCTTTTGGAAGTTGGATCGGTGAGAATTTCAAGAAAAAGAAAGAAGAAAGAGAAAACAGATACTGAATTGTGGGGCCAAGGAATATTTCGAGAATCCTTTTTTGGATTTTTAGAAAATCAGGTGAGGCTGACATGTGGCATACAAATACACTTAGCATCATGATAGAATTAAAGCAAGGTTCACCAACTCCACCTTAGAGTGCTCGAGCACCTCAACCAAGAATGGATGCACAAGTAATCGAAGGCTGCTCGTAGTAGGCTTAGAAAATGACGATTTTGCCATGTTTGCCTGAAAGATTATGGTGGCCGACCACGCTCTTCCACATCACCAATATCTTGTTCGGCACCTTCCCATTCACCACCAACTCGTTGATCTTCTTCCCGGTCATCTCAGACTCCACCCAATTGGATTGTGCTGATGCCATTTTTGCTTTGGATCTGAATTCGATCTAGAGCTTTTTGTGGGAAGTTGAGATTTGGGAGGCGGCAGAAGATACAAGAGCTCGAGGGTGATGAAGCGATTGGGCAAAAGTAAAAACCCTAATCTTTACTCCGACTCCTATTTATCTGCACTCGCCCATAAGAAGAAATCGAGGAAGGACCAATGGTTGGTATTTTCTTGGGAATTGTTCCTAGCGGGTAGAAGTGAGACGATCGTGTGCCTTCTTTTTCCATTCGCATGGTAATAACTTCAATAAATTTTACAACTCAAGCCAAAATAACTCTCTTGACTAAGTCAAACTCTGGTCAAGAGATATATTAGTCAATAGATTTTTCTCCAACTAATATTTTTGAGCCTTTCTCAAGTAAGCCATTTTTACTTGAAGTTGAGGGCTAAATGACAAGGATTAAATAATCCTTAATAAATATACTTAATATCTATCGTAATTGTTGGATAGAGAATTGCTCGAATAGTTCCTTCGAGTACTCCTGGTCGAGAAGAATATGCTTGGGCTGTTCTGAGTATCGACCACCCTTCTGACCAGAAGGGTTCGTAATTAGACATGTGAACCCTATCCTCCAATCGGATATTAAATGTGCCGCAATCAACTATGTACAGTAGTTAAAAGGGAACGTGTGCCCTTTATCTCTCTGACATAACCGCATGTATCCAACATCCACCTGTGATAATAACCGCTTGAGGATCGTATGTGAGTGAAAGTCTCACTAACAATAACTGACGACCACGTGAAGGATTTATGAATCGACGAGGTGTTTCCTTGTGGGCTACAATCGCCACCCTTCGACGCTTTATAAGGAGTAGTGCCAAGAGATGGAGAGGAGACAGTGCAAGATCTCACATACTATTTGTAACCATAGCTTTGTATACTTCATTGTAATGTCTAGTAATACAAGAACACAATGAGTATAGTTATTATTCTCTATAGAGAATACCTAAAATGTCTAAAAACACTTTGTCTTTTTCTATGTGATCTCGAGTGTTGTGTTTCTTATATTTGTTTTGTAAGATCGGTGGTAATTCACCGATAAATGTGTGTGATAATTTTGTACGATCATCTTTAGGCCCCGCTCGTTTCAGTTTTTTTTCAGCTTCAGTTTCTTTTTCACTATTCAGTAATTCATCTTTTTCTGAATTTTTTTAGTTTTTTTGGGCTTTTTTTATATTTTTCTTTTTTTCCGTATTCCTTTGTATTATCCGTGATGGTTAACATATTTTTTTCTATTTTTATATTTTTTTTAAATTTAATTATGTTCAAAAAATCAAATTAACTACAGTAAAAAAATTAATTACAGTAAAATTTCAACCAAAAATCAGAAGTTATTGCTAAAACACGCCGCTTAATCCAACGGTTCGAATTGCTGAAGGCACCGTGCGTGTACGCTATAAAAGCTGGATGATGCATTCAACAGTGTGGAAGTACATGCGATGCGAGTGACTTCAGATATTTTCCTTGACTGGCCGGTTAACTTTGGTGGTCAAAAACAGTAACAAGACCTAGACAAAGACGCCTAGCCTCAAAGTGGATTAGATTAGCCATCTGTTGCGTGAAATGCCAAATAGGAAGTTGCCGCGGAGGCGCGGACTGCTCCGTGGGAAGGGGCCAGATTCGGCTGCCTCCCCTACAGGCTACGATCGTGCGCCACCGCCGGCAGCGGGCGACTCGCGCTGGCGGACCAGGTGGCGCCGCGCCATCGGGGCCGCCTCGCTGCCATGTGGGGACCGCGCTGCCGTTCTAGAGGCTTCCGATCCCGGAGCAACAGACGAAGTGACGGCTCGCAAATCAATGCTTTTCTCGTTTCTTTCCCTTTATTTTCTCCGTTCGCGAGATGTTCTTTGCTCGGCCAGGAAAGTATCCGCGCTCCTTTTGCATAAAAGGAAGTACAAGACTCTCTTTTTGTGGACAAGGACTTGGTGATGTCCCCTTTTTGAGTATCACCCCTTGCCAAAATTCTACTAGTGAGTTTGACTAGCGAAAAAAATCGGTCGTTAATCACTATAGGACTGCTTGGTTGGATGATGTATCTCCGTTTTTTTTGTTACGGCTAATGTTTTTTAGTTACGATTATTAGATCTGGTAAATAATATCAATTTATAGAAACCAAATTGAAGTTAAAAATAAAATTAACTGAAAAGTCAAAAAAAGAACCTATATATCGCCAAGTTAGAGCTAAGCAAGGTGGTCGCCTTTGGTTTAGCATGCCATACTTTCGTTAACCCTAAGGCCATCTGACATGTGCAATGATTTTTACCCAAAGTTTGTCAAAATTACTACCTTCTACCTAGTGGCACCCTTCGATGCAAACTTTTTCTTGGTCTGAGCTTTTAGGTTCTGCTCATTTTAGTTTAAACTTAGTTTTTAATTTTAGTTTATGTTTTTTTACTATTTAGTAATTTCATCTTTTTAGTTTTTTTAGATTTTTTTGGATTTTTGATCTTTTTTTATATTTTTTTGTATTATCTGTGATGGACTAACATATTTTTTTTCTATTTTTAAAATTTTTAAAATTTAATTATGCTAAATAAGTCAACTCATTTACAGGAAAAAATAAACTAGTTACAGTAAAAAAAGTTATAAATTATTGCTATTTCGAACACCCTCTTAGCTACGCAATGGCCGAGCAGGTAATTTTGACTATTTCATGAACAAATTCTTGAAAACTAAATCAACATCAAAATTATTTAAAAAGAAAAGAGGTTCGGTTCTTTGATTAGTAGTGCGTATACATAATTGAACTCAAAGAATACAAACCATTTTGAAGGGTACTTTTTCAGATGGAGAGCGTTGCGCCGCGGGCATCCGCCCGCCCCCAACACTCACATGATCACATCGCACGGTCAGACGGGTTGTCCATGCTGGGCGGACGACCGAAGACTAGTAAATTCGATTTCAGAATAGTTCTAACCACTATTCATTGGGTTAGGATCTTACCTACAACAGGAAAAATATAACCAACAATTTATAAAAATTGTCTGGATTATAAAAATCAATAATTTATAAAAATCGTTTGAACTTATGATTTCTCCAAACAAACAGACAGGACTATTTCTTCATCATCGTTTTTAAGCGGTTTAAGAGGATATTTTTTAAAACAGTTTATTAACATTTGGTTCGCTTTTATGTTGGCTAAAATTATAAGTCAAACTTAAAACTGTCAGCCATAATGACGTGGCTAGAAATCTCTGTGTTTTAACATCCACCAGATGTTAGCACTAATTTGAAGCGTAAAGGTAATAGTGAATCCCAAAAAGGGCATGATAGTGCGAAATCTGGACGTTTTTAGTACTGTTAGCATACAAAAATTCTAAATTTAGTCCTCTTCGTACAAAAATTTCAAATCTAGCCCCCCTCTCCACCGCACGACTCACCAGGAAGCGACACGTGGCGGAGTCGCGCGCATCGATCGCACGACTCGCCAGAGGCGACACGTGGCGGAGTCGCGGCGATGCACGATCGCACGACTTCGCCAGAGGCGACACGTGCGAGTCGTGCGGTCCGGCATCGCGACGACTCACCGAAGCGACACTTGGCAATCGTGCGCTCCGCACGACTCTAAAATCGTGCCACGTGTCGCTTCTGGTGAGTCGTGCGGTGCCGGACCGCACGACTCGCCACGCGTCGCCTCCCGCGAGTCGTGCGGTCGGCATCGCGACGACCGCCACGCAGTCACCTCCTCGGCGAGTCGTGCGGTCCGGCATCGCACGACTCCGCCACGTGTCGCTTCCTGGTGAGTCGTGCGGTGGGGAGGGGGCTAGATTTGGAATTTTTTCATAAAAAGAGCTAAAATTGAAAATTTTGTACGCAACGGTACCAAAATAGTCCAGATTTCTGATAGTGCATCATTTTGGCAAAGGTTCAATTTTCTAGCCCAGTTCTGCCTAAGGTAGCCGCAGCCCCCTACCGCGCCAACCTCCTCGCGCCCCTCCACACCGTGCTATCGACCTGGCGCACCGCCCCATCACGCCATCTTGTTTGGCGCCACTGCATCGTCACGAGCACCCCCCCTTTTTCCAAACTGATATTGGAAATTTTAGCTTATCTTTTTCTATTTTTAGTAGGAAATTCTATTAGAAATATAATTGAGAAAATAATATGTATCACATTAAATTTTGAATTACTTGCATATGGAAAGAAGTTATGGATTTAACTGATATAAGATTCAACCACATAAAAAATATAACTGCTATTTGTATGTAAGATTACACCGCATGTTGGACGTACCAAAGGGTTTTCAGTTCACTGGTTCACCGATTTAAAATAATAATATTTTTTTGATTGATGTAACAGAAATAATTATGAGGAAATAAAGGACAATTTTTATTGATAATATATGTAGCAAATGCTGTTTGTAGGTTGTTATTTTTTTCAAAGTAAAAGGGCACATAAGGAAGGTAGGTTGATCCATTTGTGATTTTCGTAGATTCTCAAGGATACGAAATCTATTAGATTTACAATAATATTTTGTGATCGTCGTATGTTATTGTAGTGCAAGAAATTTTGGAAGAATTTTGTGAAGACGATTGAGGCAACAATGACTCGTAAGTATGACAGTAAGTGATAATGTGATATAACTTAGAATTCATACACAGAGAACTTTGGATAAATGGTGTAATGATTATAACATAGAGTTGATCCGATAAGAAGGTTATATGGTACACAAACTAACAAACCAATGATGGTACATGCATACTTTTAGAGAAATAGAAATAAATAGTACATATAGACGAAGAGCGTCGAACTACTGCGTGAAACGTAGTCATTTGCCCTTGCAACCCCGCTCGATGTTGTAGTCCTTGTCGTCAGCCATGGTCTTGGCTGCCAGTTCACGCTTTCTCTCTCGTTCTTCCTCATGAGCCTCCCGCTCTTTGTATCTGCACGCTTCTAGGTGAGCTTGTGTCTCCCACCGGATACACTTTCTTGTTCTTCGCTGTGGCTCTGCCCCTCTATCCTCTCATGTGTCGTCTAGACGTCCTACTCCTCGCAGTCTAGAGTCTACTGGTCGTGTGGGTGGATCTTCCAATCAATCTATTTGCGGTAGCGTATAGTGGATATGGAGACTACAGGAAGAGGAGAGAGCTTGTTAGTGCGTGCTATACAAGAGAACTAGTAAGAAAATGTATTGTAACCCATTCTTATCAGGTGCCGATAGTGAGCCATGTCCCAATGCCGATCGGGATACTCCTAGACGTAGTTACCGCAACTCCAGTAACGTATGCCCAATCTTCACCGCTCCTTAGACTTGAAGAACTTGCATGCGTCCCTGCACTAGCAGAGAGGGGGCGCCTCCCCCACGGGTGAGTCTTGCGGCGAATGCTCAGTGGGAACGTTGAGGTGCAGGTTGGGTTGGAGGTATGGGGCCTTCGCTTTAGGGAAGTGGCCTCCTTCCACGCTCCGCATGTTCTTCCTGTGCTGCAGCAGCCCTTGCGAGTTGAGTGATCTACTCCTATTGCTTATCTATACTAGCGATGTAGTCTTGCAGTCGTGATGTAGGAAAACACACTACGGAAGGGACACTACTTATAGGCTCAGCCGACGCGGTGTACGATTTGCGAGTCCAATTTGATTTGGGCAAATTCACATCCACGAGACAGTGGCACGCCGAACGATTCGTGGACCAACGTAGCATCACGCTGCTCTGTAAAACCGCCTTTTGGTTTTGTCACTGCGTAAAGCTACCTTATCTAGTGTTGTCATTGCGCAAGGCTGTCTGGTTTGGTCTTGTCACCACGCAAAGCTGACCCATTTGTTCTTGTCACTACGCAAGACTGTCTATTTTGGTCTTGTCACTGTCCTTCAGACTAGGCGTCTAGATCATGGTCCGTTCATAATTTGATAGGTCCATCCCGTATGGTCTGTTATGTATGATATCATCCTATGGAACACGAACAGATCATGAATATCCGATATAGCGTATCTACAAAAATTCTCAGAGTGTGTAACGATAAGTTACAGTTTTTCTCAATATTTTTACCACTGCTAAACTAAGCATATCACACATGCACCACCCTACAATTCAAAAATTACTACTGATGGTAGTGCATTGTATTTTTGAGCGGACAACTACAATGATATCAATTTTTAACATAATGGTAGTGTACAAAAATCTGCACAAAGCATAATAATTTAACCAAAAAATGCATGGCTAGCAGTTTCTGCATAACATTATACAAAATGCATACTAACTTTTTTTCAAATGCAGAAAAAATATAATGTTGTTCTCATACAAACAAAATAACATTCGCATAAACTATGGTACCCATATAATTAGCATGACTAATAAGCATTTAACGACACTAACAACGTTGCTTCTGTGACGTCAACTAAGACCACCGCCTAATTACAAAATGTTAACTACCACCTTTTATACTAACAAACTGTCATTTTTAATTACATGCTAATCACGTTGCTAAAAAATTTGCAGCATGTCAACGAAAATTACCTCTTTCAGATGCTACAAAGCCGATCTATAACTTTTTCAAATGTGCAAACTTGAAATACAACTTCAAAATCACTCAAAAATCGGATACTTTTACGATCTTCTTCCTCTATCAGTTTCTTGCTCTTGGTTAGAGTAAAATGAAATGGTGTTGTCGTGTATTCTAAAGAAAGAATCCGCTCTTTTTATCATGTAACCAACGAGGGGAGGGGGCCGGCCGAGCAAGCCATCTGCGACGCGCGAGGGGGGAGGGGGCGGGAGGAGGCGTCAGGTGTGAGCGAGCTCGTGCGGGAAAAGGCCGTGACAGGTGCTAGCGTGGTGGGCAGGGGCGCCAGGCGGCCTGGCGTAGTGGGTGGGCGTGCCACCTTCCTCGTGCGGTACGACACCGTGCTAGGAGGCCATCTTTGGAATTCGACGAGTGAGATGGCCTGTTGGGGAGTTCTTGGGGGGTGATCGTTTCGGTTTTTTTCGTCTTCAGCTTCTAGCTTCAGCTTTTTTTCACTATTCACTACACTATCCACTAACTCAGCTACAGTGTTTTTTCAGCCAGCTACAGTATTTTTTCAGCCAAAAGCTATCGCTATTACGATCACCCCTTTGGACACAGAGGCCAGTTATGCCCTTGGTTCGCTAAGCTCCCCATTTTTGTCGTGTACATCGAATGATCGGATGCGATGCGTGCACACAAGCGACGTAGTACCATCATCCGCAAGTGGCACTTTTCTTTGTCGTGATCGCAGGAGGCAAGCAAGGTCCCCACAGGCTGCATTCCAGAAAATAACGGAATTCCGAAGGGCTGTATCGAAAAAACGCGAGGCTATAAGAGGGCGGGAATGGGGTCACCTTAACCACGGTTATTAGATTAACCCGTCTCTTATATCTACGGCGAGTTAAGCCCCAGAAGCAGGGGAGAATAGGGGGAAAAAACAAGAAGAAGACAAAACAAATCGCGCCACCGTGGGAGGCGTACGGCGCGGCCCCCCGCCGTCGGATCTGCGCGGGCGACGCGTCCGACCGTCGAATCCTCGCCACCGGAGGAGGAGGACGCGGCGCTCCGGCCATTTTCCGCCTGAGAGCACCCAGATCCGTCCCTCCCACCGGTGAGTCCTACCCCCTCGGCTTGTCCTAGGACGGATGCTGCAGTGGGCGGGGCTAGTGTGGACTCGAGATGTCACACAAATTTGGACTTCTGTGTAGTGCTCTGATCGAAATGAGCCTCTGCAAGAGATTTCGTCTTGTTTTGCTCTCGTGTTCGGTAGAGCCCGTGATTCTGAGCCATTATCCGAGGATTTTCGTCGGTGAATGATGCTCTTGTGTAGTTTCGTGATTTCTTCTTACTTTTCTGGTTTTGTTTAATCGAAATGCGTGGGGATCCTTCAATCAATTCAGAACACGTAGGATCTATGTGAGGTTAGTATTTTAAAGTTGCGTTGTCATGGATTTCGTTGAATTGCTAGGAGCGTGTAGGATTCGAGTTCACGACTCGCGAGTTATTGGATTTTTTTTTAAGTTCCTGCTTTGTCGTTTTCCTAGCAGTGTGAAAGGATCTAAGCTATTTGAACAATTTCTTGCAGGCAGCCAGGAGGGAAATTTTCCAATGTAATTTTGACCCATTTTTTATTTGTATACGGGCAATTGTTTTGTTATGAGCGTTTTATGAGGGAATTCGTGAATTAATTAACTGAACTGTGAAGCTTTTCCAGAGCTCGTCTCCTGTAATCCATCCTAGTTCACTTGTTGTTTCATGCAACTTAAATTTACCTATGCATGTAGTGATCGAGATCATTTTAGGCGGCAACTATTTTCTCTTAATCACTCCCTTACTGACCTACCGTAACAAAATCGCCTTGTTTTCTGCTACGCGTATAGTTATGATCTCTCCCTTTTATTAGAACAGCAAAATATTAGTAGTATCTGTTTTCTTCAAGTGCTAGTTATTCATGAAGAGCGGAAGAGAAGCTGATTACATATTCGTTTGTTCTATTTTGGTCAGGAGTAAGAGCTAGCCTTCTATTTGTTATTGGCAGGGTCCGCAGGGATTTGTGTTCATGCTTATGTATGAGATGCTAAATATTCATATCAAATGATGATACTGTCAGTTTGAGATCTAAGCCTACTGTCATGTATAATTGGTTTCAGAACCCAGATCTAGGATTAATTCCCTGTGGTGCATAGAAGTTATTCCTGGTTGGGCTTCCTATGGCTATTGACAAAAATATCGGCAAATTTGTTCTGTTCTGGTGAAAAGTGAAATCTAGATGCAAGGCTTGGAGAATTCTCCAGGGTAATTTCTACTTTAATCTGCTTAGCAACTGCCCTGGGTGTATGAAATTAGTGCCATAAAATTTAGGTAGCCATGATATCTCTTTCTTTGGTTCAAGACTTTGACTAGAATAATTAAAATGAGCAAACAAGATGATCCAAAAGAGACTCTGTTTGGTGGAAGCAAGTTGGGTGTCTATGATTTGCTAGACAATTTACCATTTCAATATTCATAAATTTATAACATTACCGTCCAATATTTCCATGTATTTTGCTTTTGCCTAATGTCTTCTGGATGGTTGTCTTTCGTACTTCTTAGTTTCGTCCTTATCTTACATTTGTCAATGTATGTAAGCTCATTCTGTGCAATACGTCATGGTTTTTTTTTCCGTTCTCAGGGCATCTAGCGCGCAATTGTGTTATAAAGTGCTTCCAGTTGATGCAGAAGGTGTGAAAACATTCTCATCGATAGCCTACTGTTGATTGCTCAGAGGCGATCAGTTTGGACGACTGTCTTCTTCCTCTTGCTGCCTGTTTGTTTGTTCCTCTGGTGGAGCACACTAGAGGAGGAAGCAGATAAAGGCAGCTCCTTTCAGCTAATCTATGTCCAGGGACTTGGATTGTCCTGTTCAGACACAGATGGCTGTTGCGGTCCTGGATCAGAGCCTGAGCTTCGGCAGTGAATATCCTGCAAGCAGCAGAACTGAGGGGAGATCGCTGAGCTGGAAGAGAGTCTTTGTCCAAACTGATAATGGTTCTGTCCTGGGCATCGAACTGGAGAGGGGAGAAAATGCACACACTGTGAAAAAAAAGCTGCAGATAGCCCTCAATGTACCAACAGAGGAGAGCTCACTGACCTTTGGTGATCTGGTTCTGAGCAATGATCTCAGCAGTATTCGCAATGACTCGCCATTGCTTCTTACAAGGAATCAGATGCATCGGAGCAGTTCTACGCCTTGTCTCTCTCCTACTGGAAAGGATGTGCGCCAGCGAGATCGGAGTGGGCCCATTGAAATCCTTGGATGTTCAAGCCCTTCCTCCCGGATGAAGCAGCTTGCTAAGGATGTTATGAAAGCCATAAGGAATGGAGTTGACCCAGTAGCCGTTAAAAGTGGGATGGGAGGTGCCTACTACGTCAAGAACATTCGGGGGGAACGTGTTGCAATTGTCAAGCCAACTGATGAGGAACCATTTGCTCCAAATAATCCTAAGGGCTTTGTGGGGAAGGCCCTTGGACAGCCAGGCCTCAAAAGATCTGTACGGGTTGGTGAGACAGGGTTCCGGGAGGTTGCTGCTTACCTCCTTGACTACGGTAACTTCGCAAATGTTCCTCCCACCATGCTGGTCAAGATCACACACACTGTGTTCAATGTGAATGATACTGTAGGCTGCAAAAGCAAAGTCTTCCACAACAAATCACAGGCTGCAAGCAAGATTGCGTCGTTGCAACAGTTCATCCTCATGATTTTGATGCCAGTGACCATGGGACATCAAGCTTCCCTGTATCTGCAGTGCATAGGATTGGCATACTTGACATCAGAATCTTCAACACAGACAGGCACGCAGGAAATCTCCTGGTCAGGAAGCTTGGTCCTGGGGCTGACAACTTTGGAGCGCAGACTGAACTCATTCCTATTGACCATGGTCTTTGCCTGCCAGAATGTCTAGAAGACCCTTACTTTGAATGGATCCACTGGCCTCAGGCATCCATCCCTTTCTCCAATGAGGAGCTTGAATACATTGCAAATCTTGATCCTGTAAAAGATGCTGAAATGCTTCGTATGGAGCTGCCCATGATACGTGAGGCATGTCTGAGGGTGCTGGTGCTATCAACTACATTTCTGAAGGAAGCTGCAACGTTTGGCCTCTGCTTGTCAGAAATAGGAGAGATGATGAGCAGGCAATTCACTGGGAAAGAAGAGGAGCCAAGTGAGCTTGAGCTTCTCTGCATGGAGGCAAGGAAGTGGGTCGAGGAAAGAGAACTATTTTGTCCAGAAGCCGGAGTTGAAGACGATGATGACTTCACCCAGTTCTCTCTCGACAGTGGGGATGATTCAGATGCATTTGAGGCACCATCTTTCAGCAAGTTTGGGTCCATGAAGGCAAGCTCCAGGAATCCACTGTCAAAGTTAGATGAGTGTGATGAGGAAGGTGAAGAGGAGGAGGAGGAGGAGGAGACTATCAAGGATGACACTGTCACCTTGAGCGGTGCGTTTGCCAAGCAGATTCCTTCTTTCTCAAAATTGTCAGCGTCGCTGAAGGGACTTGGTTTCCTTGGGAAAGCTAAAGCTTACCATAGAGGTGTTACCAAGAGCAAGGCGACTGCTAAAACTAACTATAGTGGCAAAGGTAGCGAGCATCAGTCTGGGAGCAGGAGCGCTAATGTGCTGCTCCCTCCCAGCGCCAGTTTTGTGAAGCTGTCAGACATGGCCCCCGAGGAGTGGAGTGCATTCCTTGACAAGTTCCAGGAGCTGCTCCCGAGCGCCTTCCGAGCCCGGAAGCACGCCACTGGTGGCGGCCCGCGTCCAATGCAGAGGCTGGGCACTTCTTGCCAGTTCTGAAAGCAGTAGCAGAGAAGCTATATATATACCAAGGTAATGTAGATCGAACTCAGGTGCGCGGCAGGCAGCGGCTGTGTCCGTCGCGGCAGCGGCAGCGGCAGCAGCTGTACGCTTGTAGGTGTTTGGGCTTTGGAGAAGAAGAGAAGATAGAGGTGGTTCGAGAATAAGATCGTCCTGACATATGAGCTTGCAGGAGTGTGTGTTGTGTTTGTGCATAGTTTTGACGTATGAGTTGTTCTTTTATCTGTAATATATACGAGTACCTCGCTATGCCGGGCTCGGCCTCGGCCGGTCCCTGATGGTGGTAGAGTGTTTCTGGCATCGCCGGTGTTTCGGCCGTGCCACTGTACCATTTTGGAGACGCTTACCATAATATGCACTTGGATATTGCTACACATGGTTATCTATACGTTCTACGCTTGTTTACAACATACTTCAATCTGGTTTTTGCCATACTCCTATCCAATAATCATTATACTACGTAGTTATCTATACGTTCTACGCTTACTTGTAACATACTTTAAAAAATCTAGTTTTTGAATCCTCGTCACACTTACTATAGAAACACCACTAATACTTACATCCAAACAGCACGAATGCGTGTGTACGAACAGCAACAAAACGAATGAAACATACCTGATTCCCACACCATCAGAACCCTACATTCGAACGTGCACACGCTACCTAACTACACGCCGGCCGACGTATGCGCCGGCAGAACTTGCCTCAGAAAATGTCGAAACAATTACATGTGCAGCAGGAACCTGCATGATTGGCTTGTTTCGTCATCCGTGTGGGGCTCATGCCATCCCTCCAGATACATGTTTTCCTAAGACGCGATGTTTGTCACTTGTTGATATTAAAAGGGTTGTAATATCCCCGTGATATCAAGTTACAAAAGCACCAATCTTTTGACTCGTTTTCTGCCTCAACAGTTCAACGAATGCACTTGGAAGGGTTGGTTAGTCTGGGACCGTTTCTGATATCGCCAGCGTCCTGTAGAGCCTGAAGAGTGTCGTCACCCAGTGTGGTTATCCACGAGTGCACAACAGAAGTGACCTTTTATGCCCTTTTTTTCCCATCAGGTTTGGTGGCCGGTCCGTCTCACGAACAAGAGATCAAAGCGAAGGTTGCTTTCCATCATCAGGGCGGGACATGAGATAAACAAAACCAAACTAAACTCATTTCGCAGAACAAAAAAATTCAAGAGAACACGATCAACTGTGCAGAAGACGACGTCCATTGCTTGCCCCATCTTGTGTTGGTAACCTATGTGCTAAGAATAACTCCTTCATGCATGCATCCGTTTTAGTAGCAGTTAGGCCTTGCATGCATCCGTTTTAAGTAGCTCTAGAGTCACACCATGCATGCATACATTTTCAGTATGGACTGCATATAACGTTAGGGGTTATACATGCATGTAATGCTAGGAGTTAGTGGATTTTGCACTAAGTACTACTTGCATTATAAAAGGAAGAATTTGATGCTGCAGTTCAGAGCATCGCAGCAGAACATAACAACTTGTCTCCTCTGTATTTGTGTGTGTTCTAGAGAGAAAATAATATGCAAGTTCTCTCCAGGAGCTGGCCAACATTTGGTATCAGAGCGAGGTGCGAGAAGAAGCTCCTTAGCGATGATTCGCTAATCGGCGTGATGGCGTGCACAGCGGTGCGTGTCAAGTGGAGGTGCACAGGTGCTGGCGACGACTCGACTGCAGCACCGTGCGCTCAAAAGCACCACGGCGAAGGTCCACGCAGCCATGGCGAGATCAGGGCGGTGTGCCATAATCGCATGTGACGTGCACACTGGGGGTGACGACGTGATCGCTGTGGTGTGGCGACGACGAGCGGCATAGGTGGGCTGCATGGTGGGAGCGGCGTCGACGGCAAACGACGTTCTTCCACCATCAGCAGTGTCTTAGTGTAAGATGTCATGAACACGGTGATATCTAAAGTGGCGACAACATCATCGAAGTGTGTGAGTGAGAGAGATGGCACAGTAGAAGTGTTGCATGTGTCATTTATGTGTTGTTTGTGCATGTAGGAGTTGTGTTACATACGTGCGCATAGTCATGTCATGCTTATGCACGTAGATGTGTCAGTGCATGATGTGTGTGTGTCCTTGTAGTTGTGTCCAAATTCTCATGTGTGTATACTCTGATGAGAGTCTCCGTCGCCGTCAAGTTACGTCATCAGCGAAAAACAATTGGAGCTGAGAAAGAAGTCAAAGTCGTCGGTAAAGTGTGTCACCGACAGTGAAGAAGTGAAAGACATCAGCAGCCTGTCAGGCAGTGTGACTGGTATAACTCTTTGTAGAACTGACAACTGAAGACCAACGAACTCTAATTGACGTCAAGGACGAAACAGCAACCGGTGCCTCGCCTTCGCCTGTCGCCCGTAGGCAAGGCCGTGACGATGCTGCTGTGACCGTCTCGTCTCGCCCTCTATTATCGGCCGCGTCACGGGCCTCACGGCTCACGCAGCCTAGCTTATCTCTGCGGCAGCATGGGCCCGATCGAAAAGCGCAAAAGGTTCGCGTGGTCCGGTTCGCCACGGCTGCCATTGGCCGAGCAGACGCGGGCAGGCTGCTACGGCAAGGCAAAGGTACGCAAGCTTGCCCTTTTCTTGGAACTCGAAAAATCCGAGTCCCAAGCTGGAAGCAACGCGACTCCTGTACTAGCACGTGAGTTGGTGCTAATTTCCTCCTAGTACAGTAGTGCTACGTACTACTACTACCTCGGCGTTTCTTGTGGGGAGGCATGACGAGAGCATGCCGGCGTTGCGAGGAACTGTTGGTGCGGGGAGACGTCACGGACGCCGAGACGGACCTTGCAACGGCAGCGCATTGCAACCAAAATTGCCCGTTTAACTAGCCACAAGTTGTTGTTCCACTGAGGACTGAGCGTGGGCTACAGCCAAAATTGCACATTCATCTCGCCTCATGTTGTTCCACAGAGTATCGAGCATGGGCTACATGTGGATTAGAGAGTGCCTACCTACCTAGCTAGCTAACCATCTGTTAATGGCTACTATGTGTATGTGACAAAAGGCAAAGAAGAAATAAGCTAGGTTACATGTATCTATAGCAAGCGGAGTCAGCATCTCTCAAATGTCTAGCTAGGGCTTCTTCGCAAGCTTATCCAACGGCGCATCGTTGTTGATTGGTCGCCGGCTGCTGACGCTCATCTGGTAGTCCATCCTCAGCATGTCGGCCACCACGGTGGCCGCGTCATCATGTTCGCGTCGACCACTTGCTTCTTCAAACATGACGTGAGTTGCTGATCCCTTGCTCCGTTTACCCTGAACGTAAGTTACAACCATGAACCATCAGTACATAGTTGGAACTAGGAAGTGGTAAGCAAATGTGAGGTGGCCATGTGCTGTACAAATGCATGTAATGCTAAAGTAAGCGGCCGATGCACTTACCTCATCATGTACAACTTTAGCAGATGCAAATGCTCCTTGATTTTCTCCTAAAACAACAGAAACCGGCACATTTCAGTCCATCATTCAGAGTTTATACTGCATGGTATAGGTGATTTACTGTCAGAAAACAGTTAATTATACTTCGCTATGCGATGCATTCGCTAAAAAATAACTAATTACAAGTTCAAGTTTGAGCGATTAATTGGAAGATATCAGAACCTACAACAAAAGTGAAGAACACTAACTTGTTTAGATGAGTAGCACTACTGTACTAGTAATCAGTGGCAAGAACCAAGAAGTCTTTGCCTTTTTTCAGTTATTCTTTGGTGGATGAGTTCTAGGAGTGCAGTAATCGGAACTGAACGGCACGAGGTCGGCAAATTTGCGCTTGCCGCCACTCTTTTGCCCAGCACTTTCACCACTTAACCCGACAACGGTAACATCTACGGTTCTCTCCCCTCCATGGACATGGGCAATGTTTGCACCTGTGTTCTTTGCTCCCTTGCCTTCCACCACCTCATCCTTCTTCACATCTCCGTGTCCAAGGGCAGCCATTGCCTTCTGTCCTCTCAACCATTTCCGACTTGATAGCATCGCATTGTCGCTCAAGCGTTCCTGCATTTTCACAATAAGCAGAGACCATTATTACTTCACTACCAGTACTACCACTTGCAGTAGTGTACTACTACTATACCATGAACACCAGAAGAACCAGAAGCACCAGCAGAAACAAAATTGTACTAACCTTGTTTGCTTCAGCAGTGGAGGCAGACAGAGCAGACAAGGAGAGCAGAAGCACCAGAAGAACACCTGCACACCTCATCCTGCCACACCACCTGCAAGGAGCTGCTAATTCTGAATCAGAGAAAATGAGAGGTTTAGATGACTAGTGCAGGGTTTTATAAGGAGGCACATTGCAGCAGAACTCGCAGTGATCGATCAGCTGAACTGAACTGCACAGCGATGCTAGTCAAAGAGAGCTACCGCGTATTCAAATTAGCACCATCTGACACGCTCTCCGAGCTAGAATATCAAACTGTCCTGGTTGTGTGCTTTCCATTTCTTAATCCGCGCCTGTCGCGCGCACGCACCGTGAGATGTGTTTCTGCATTGTCTTCAGATTGACGAACCTTACGTACATGGGGCGTGATAAACTATCCTGTGTGAGATCACTAGCTAGAGTCTCGGATTCTTTCAAAGATCTGTCATTGTGCTACGAGTACCAGTTAACACCAGCATGCAGCTTACTTGCGCGATACGGAGTTAAGGAGCACAGTAATAATTAAACAAAACGGGCTTTGTTCCTGATCAGCTCTTGCGACGCGGCGGCACGCCATTGGCTCTTACCAAGGCTGGGTCATTTCCTGCAGTGTGATCTGCATCTGCTAGTAGGTAGTGGTGAGTGACGGGAGGGCCTGATTAACTAAGCTAATGGGAGGTTTTGTAGTTACCTAACCAGAGCCACGTTACTTAACAGTCAAGATTCTTGCCCTAGTAAGTAGTAATTTAGGCCCTAATGTTTGTTTTCCCCCGGTCAAAGATCTGTCACCAACTGCGTCGTGCTGACGAATTAACTATTGGCGCGTGAGATCAAACGAGGGTTAGTGCCCTGGCGGTCCGGGATTATCGCGCGGAGGCACTGAAGGGTGGGGTCTGTTAGTTGTGTGGCCCTACTTGACAGTGCGCAGTTCTGTCTGTTAATGATGTAGTAGTCCTTGTCGTCAGGTGTTAGTTGAGCATCATTGCTAATTTGCTACTCCTCCTTTTTAGCCTGTGGTGTTCTTTTAAGTTATGGCTCATTTATTTAGCTACACTTTTTGATATTTCAGCGGATGTGGAAGATGTGGATGTAGATGTAGCACACTGTTTTCAACTTGGAAAGGTATTTGGAGAATTCGTTTTAAAAGGCTGTTCCGTTTCAATGTTTAGCCTTTTGACTTTGTCAGAAAGAACAGTGCCATGTCTGAGTCTGAACATGACTCTGGTGTCTCGCGTAGCCTTGTTTCAAATTGTGCGACTTTTAGCTGAAATGACACCATAGCGTCCGTTAGTTTTTTTCTAATGTAGTTAATTAAATGGAAATAGAAAAATAGGGTAAAACGCTAATATCTCTATGGATAATGCAAAGAAAAAATTACATTAAAAAAACCAACAATTTTCAAATATCTTTTGAATTTTGGAAGTCTGAACAAGTTTCCAGCGTTGCGCGTACAGTTTCACCGTTGTTCGGGACAGGTTCGGAAGGGGGGTGGCGCCGTGTGCTGGCGTCGGTATGGGCGTATGGCGTCCGCGAGTGGCAGCCGGGGAAGGTGAGGCCGTGAGGGTGGGCACCGGGCAGCACACGCTTCGTTTACTGCCGTGCGCGCGTGCGGCAGGCAGCTCCTGTGCCCCGTGCATCCCGTTTAACTGCCAACCGTCGGGGTCTACCCCGACTCGGCGCGGCGTGTGCCGGCCCGTGTAGCAAGCGAAGGCTGGCGCGAGCGTTGTCGGTGTGGTGGGCGGCGTTGGGACTTGGGCGTGCCTAGGCCCTGGGCGTGGTGGGAGACGGAGGCGTGTGAATTGGAGGGAAGGAAGCCGGGCCCGGCCCGTGGCAGGCGGCTGGCCCGGGAGAGGCCTGGGAGGCGGGCACCTTCGTTGCCAATGCGCTAAGGCCTGTGCTTGTGACCTAGGGCGGCGCTTTCCCGTACTTCGCATGTGGCCCAACCGTAGTCTCTGCCGCCTCAACAACGTAAAAGCGCCCGGAGACTACAGAAGGGATTTTTTTTACTCACTTGGCCCGTGCATAGCTCGCCAGCCCATGTTGTGCACTTTTCATCGCGTAAGCGTTCACGGCCGCTATGGCGCCTGATGACACAGCTCGGCCCGCACCGGTTTTTTGAACTCGTTGTCGTCGGGCATTCTCCCGCACCGCACGTCACGTCAGCCTCGCCCAACGCTCGGCAGCTATAGGTTGTGTTTAGGGTTTTGGATTCTAGGAACTGGTTTTGAATAAGTGGTCTTTTAAGATAGTTTTTATAAATTATTTATAGAAGCTATTGCAAAGAGTACTTTTAAACGAAGTGGTTTTTTAACACGAATGTTCCTTACTCACTTATCTCTTTTGTAATCAGCTAAGAGCCAAAAACGATGATAATTTTGGTTAGAGCCATAAAATCAGCCTCCCATGCTCCATCCCATCACCGGGGTGCGCCCCATCCGCAAGGGACAGTCGCCAATGCCCCTTGTGCACCACAACTGAGCCTACGCCATGGACACATGTGCAATGCAACGACCCCACACGCCACTCCACTCCTGTGCCGTGCATCCTACTCGCTTCTAGAATCCTCTGGTCTCCCCGTTAGTGGTGTCCACATGGGGCATGTCTACCGGACTAGCCCACATCTGTTATTGTATACATGACCCATGGCACGAGGAACACCATCTCGGCCCAGTGTGCTGGCATAGCACAACACACATAGTATAGTAATACAGGAATTCAGTTATTACTGATCATCAAAACTCACCATCAACAACAAAGGGTTTACATTCTTCAACGACCACGCAAGCATCTGACTGTAATACAGCTTAACCCGAGCGTCTCCGCCGCAAACATCCCTAACCCGCTCCACCGGCCTCGACCTGGACCGCGCAGTCACCATCGGACGGCACACACGAGCCCCCGGGACGTCCGTGAATCTTATTGGGTGGGCCAAACAGAGGCCCAGTAGTGTGCGGCGGGAGACCTCCCGATGCGGTCCGTGCCGTTGGGTCGGTCTCGGCCTACCTCCCCATCACGGAGCACGCGCACCGGCCGGCCTGCCCCACGCCCCCCAAACGGCCCGCGATCACCGGCTCTGCAACATGCCCGTGTACCGGCCCACCCTCAGCCGACCATGAAACGTAACGTTACGCTTGGGCCAGTTCGGTCGGCCCACCGGCAACCGCACCCAACTCTGCATGCTCGTTTTTTTTTGGGGGGGAAGACTGCATGCTCGGTGAAGAGCAGCAGAAAACGTGCTCTACGATACATCATACATGCCATCATATCCTACCCAAAAACACGATCGGAATGCGCGATGAGCACGTTCAGAAGGTTTTCCGGCGCGGCGTCGCGGTCGCCGGGGTTCGTCTTTGCCGGCCCCTCGTCCGGCTAACCGGAACGAGTATATCTTCTTCTCTCCTCTTGTTACTGTTTGTGCCTTGAGCAGGCAGCTAGCTGTTCACGGAGGCCAGCGTGCGACGGCGTACGGCGGTTCGAGTTGGGCAAATATAAAAGCAGCGCTCGTTGGAGCTACCCGGGATGGAATCTGGCTTGTACCATACCAATCCTTGTCGTGGAACCCTAGCAAAACCTGCAGAATGTACCGAAAGGCTTCTTTTATTGTGTGCATAACATTGTTGTCCACTTCTGTCTGTGGCAGCTACAGTGCACGCGCACAGTGCATGATTAGTCGGTTATCTGAAGCAAATTGATTCTCCTCGTAAGTGTGCTAGCTGAGGACATGGACAGGCCAGTCTTTTGTCGTGGGGACCGAGAACAGGTATGAATTTGCTACTACAATCCTATCATAATACCGACGTTCTGAGTTAAAATAAAGGTTTTCTTATAAAGAAACTCTTTTTTATCTCGTGATAATTGGAGCTCAAACTGTCGTGATAGTATAGCAACCAAATACAAATAGTAATCATTACGATGGAGTTTGACGCACACTTGCGCTGCAGTTTGTACATACATACACATTCACATGTCACCGAGTCAATCGACGACAAAACAAAAATTAGATATGTTATCATGCCCTAAATTGTGTACTTTCCGAGGGAAAATAGGAAAACATTGCGCACTTATGCTGTTATGCGGTATAAATTAGATGCGTTGGCTACTTGAAGTATTTAGTAAAAATTAAATAAATTCCGGATATCGGCTCATGAACCATGAATTAACTCATGTTTTTTTTAGTTTCACACAAACTACTACCTAGGAGCTATAATGGGCTTGTTTTTTTTTTGCTGCGGCTTATGACTTTTAGCTGAAATTTTTTAATTTTAGCTGTTTGTGACAGAAATTAGGAAGAGAGAGATACTCGCTTGCGATTTTGGATGGTACAGATGTTGGGCTTTTAACGTGTACTATAATTAACTTGTAGACTCCATCTTAAAAAATACTCTACGTGAAAGTTAGATACTGTAGCAAAAGTCAAAAGTTATTTTGAGAAGCTGAAAAGAACAGACCCAATGCTAATCAAGTTCTAATATGGCATCCTAGTTATAGCTTTACAAGAGCCCCTGCCAGGCCCCCTTCTCTCCGCCCCTGGACATGGATTCGTCCCTCTGAAGATGAGGTAATTCGAGGTTGAGTATAAAATGGCAGGCTTTACATACAAGATGCGCAGATCAGGAGCTCAGAATGAAATATGCGTGCTGCATAAACGTTTATCATTTTATCATTCTTTGTGGTACAAGCAGAAAAGTCAATGTTTTATGTTAACATAAACATCGTCCCCCAGTTTAGGAGTGGTTTTTGCGTCCTTAAGCATCGAAACAAAGCAACGGAACTAACTTAACAAAGCTCTTGCATTACATCTTGCAAGCTGCTGCTGCTACCTCGTGCGTCATAGATGCGCCCAGACAGAATTTCCAACCATCCAGGTTGCAGATTTCATCTCAGCGTTTGTGTGGGGCTCTCAAGCTTTCAGTTTCAGTTCTGAAGCAATTAAAGGCTTCAGTTATGCGATGAGCTAGCACTGGCACCACTGCTGCTCTCCGGCAGTACGTAGCAGCTTCAGTCATGTGCCCGTGCCTTCCTGTTGCTTCAGTCATGTCAGATAGAAACTCGCTCGTACGTGGTGGAGCTGGCCTTCACATTTGGAACCCATCCTGAGATGGCCTGGTGCTCAAGTTCTGCGAGCCGAGGGATGGGTACGCCATTTGGGTAACGTCACTGGATGATCCGTTCAATGTGTGGGGCATCTGCTGAAGAATTGCGAAGTTTATCAGCATGGTGTGGTTTAGTATACGTTGCCTTTCTCAAGAATTTGGATTCACATGTTTATGCATGATGAAGACGCAAACTTGGAATGGGAATCGGAGGGCCTGAATTTGAGATATCTGTAGAATGTAGCTCGTCTTTGCAAAAGAAGCTATATTAGGTGTTCAGCTAATTCATTGAACATGGCTAGGTGAATGAATCTATACTGTAGGTCTCTGCCACTATGGTCTAGTATAGGTAAATATTAGACATCAGTTGACTGTTGAGGTATGGTTTTAGGAGCAATTTGTGTTAGATGATAGCTTATGCTATATGGCCTCGCTTGTTTCAGCTTTTTTTCAGCTTTAGCTTCTAGCTTTAGCTTTTTTTTCACTATTCAGTAATTCGTCTTTTTCTGAATTTTTTAGATTTTTTAGACTTTTTTACATTTTTCTTTTTTTTTCCCGTGTTCCTTTGCATTGTCCGTGATGGGCTAACAAATTTTTTCTATTTTTACATTTTTTTAAATTTAATTATACCCAAAAAGTTAAATCAGCTACAGTAAAAAAAAGCCAGCTACAATAAAATTTCAACTAAAAGTCAGAAGTCATCGCTAAAACGATCACCCCTATGTCAACTACTACTAGTTGGAGTAAATATTGTTATGCTCTGAATCGATTGCTGAATAGATGCTAACCTCAGATCCATCTTTTGCACTTAGTTGCGCTTGTATTATTCTTCTGAACACATCTGGGTTGGCCTTGCCAGCGGCACCGCCCTGAATCAGGCCTGGTTGCGATAATTGTAGTTGCGGGTGCATTATTTCTGGGGAGAATCCGATGGAGGATGAAGGAACCCCAGGGAAGCGAAGAATCTGTTGTTAAGAAAAAAAATATGGACACGGTTAGATTCCTAGGAGGACAACTGATGGAAGGAAATCGAGGATGCAACATGCTAGCATACATCTTTTGAGAGAAGCCCTTCTATGTTGAGGTCAAGCCTCGGGTCTACTGTCGCGAGCTTCATCGATAAGAACTGCAAGATAAAAGGGAGTGTCAATTAATATCTTGCGGTTTACAGTGAAAACAGAGTTACCAGAAACACTAATGGGTGTAAATATCTAGTGATTCTACTTATTCAATTCCACATGGCAACTTGGTTCAAAGCTGAAGTCTAAATTTTCAGACACCTTGGGGAATATTATTACCTCAACTTGTCTTTGCAGGGACTGAACATAGTTGATGATCTCGTCAAGCATCACCGCCTTCCCGGTGACCTGAATTCAATTCAAGAAACACACGTTTTTACATTTGCTATGAGATCAACTGATCAGAAATACACAACTCTTTCTTCAGAAAAACCCACCTTGCTGCAACCGGGAACAAGGTCCTGCAGAAGCTTCATCCTCTCGCTGATCTTCTCCTTCTCAACTGCACAAATGATAAAACATTCAGTATCAGCACCACCCATGTCAATTGCACACCGCATCCATACTAAAAGCTGAGACGCCACTGAGGTGAGCAAATCTATCGGTTTTGCTATGGTACAGTCGACTGAAATAGTGGCTTAGTGCAATAGACGGTCCCCAAATCTATACCCTTTCCGCGAGGCTGTGGCTGTTTGTTGCCTGCCCGCGCCGAGCTCGGACATGAATGTACTCTTCCTTCTGCGACTCGGAGGTCTCCTTCGCTCCCTTCCCTTTCGACTTGCCGGTCGTCGTCGTCGCCGGGCTACTCTCCTCGCCTTTATCTTTGCTGTGGACGCTCTCGTTGGCAGAGTCAGCAGGCAAGTTGGAACACTGAACCGGATCGGCTCCCATCACCTAAAGTACAAAAAGAGTCTTGAACGTCAAGTACTGGACAACATTATGAAAGGAAAAGAAGCTTAAAAAAGTTTCAGTGATAAGCAAGAACAGCCGCAGTACCTCGCTAGGCCGTCTCCTCTCCTTGGAGTCTGAACCTTTGGACGAGCGGTCTCCACCGGCTGCCTCCGAGCTCGGCACCTCCTCGTGGCAGTTCCCGGCGAGCTCCGGCTCGGCCTTCCCGTTGCCATCCTTCCTCTGATGGTCCAAGAGCGCCTCCGAGGCGCCACTGAAAGCGTTGCTCATGGGCTGATCAGCTGCACCGAAGGCACCGGCTTCCATCATCCCGCCGCCGACGAAGCACGACGAACGAGCGGCGCTCTCGATGAAGCCGGAGTCCACGGGGAAATGGCCGAGGTCCTGCGGGAGGAACCCGGGCACCGGCGCCAAGAACCCCGAGCCCCGCGAGGCCGACATGGCGTTGACGTCGGAGAGCGCCATGTTCTGGGACGCCGTCGACGCCCACAGGCCGGACGCTGCGGCGAAGGAATCCATCATGGGGGGTTGCCGCTGCGCCGGCGGGTACGAGAAGGCGCTGCTGAATTGGTTCTGCCACTCCACCGGGATGCCATTGCCAGGGCCAGAGGAGGCGTTGCTCTCCATTCCTTTCTCACTGCTCTCGTTCATGTCCATCGATCTTGCTCACGTAGAAAGTCGAGGCAGGGTGCAGAAGTGGAGTATCCAAGACTATGAATTCCTAGCTGACGAGCAAGCAGAAGATGAACAACCGGATCAACGAAGGAATCGGAGAAGAGAGAGCCTAGAGAAGATGAACTCCTCTGCTTGGCCAGAGCTGTATGGGCAATGTAATAGGAGGACCATGGACCAAGCAAGAACTCTAATTGCAGCCTATGGCCAGATATGGCAAGAAAAGGAAATATGCCCACTGCATATTCTGATGCTATCTGTTCCGGCGAGAGAGAGAGAGAGAGAGAGAGAGAGAGAGAGAGAGAGAGAGAGAGAGAGAGAGTAGGAAGAAGAGCTAAGAAAAAGGGAAGAGCGTAGGCTAGACTAGAGAGAGTGTGTAGTCAAATGCTTGTTGCGTTTTATAGGACGACGACGACGACTACTAGATGTTCTTCACTAGTTTGTGTACATGGTTAACCAAAGAGGCAGGCAGGCAGCCGTTTTACTCCTAGTCACCACGCCATCACCATGGCTGGTTTTGTTTTAAGGCTTATTTTTAAGCGATGCCCTACAATGTCGATTACACAGAGGGATTCGATAAGATGAGAAATCGAAGGAAAAGAGCAAAACCAGGTTAGAGTTTTAAAGTTTGATTAGAGCAGGTTTTACCCAGTTGAATGAGATGACCTCCATAGTTCAGATTATCCTGATAACCACACAAGAAAGAAACTCCAGAACAGGGATGGAGGGCAAGGGGACACGACACTCCCCACCATCGGCGGCCGCGATCTCGTCGGTGCTCGACGACGACGACAACCCCCTCCGCAAGATCCTTCTCCGCAACAGTGGGTGTTCTGGTTTAGCGACCAGTCGAAGCCCAAGCAGGGCGCTGCCTGGGCCACCTCCCTCTGCAATGTATGCTCCTTCGATACTGTCGAGGACTTCTAGTGGTACAAAACTTTGAATCACCCCTTCCTCACAATACCCTTACCCATATATGGTGTAATCTGCTATTCTTGTTTCGATCCAATCGTTGTTACAGTGCAGTGTCGGTTTCGTGTGGCGAGGTAAATCAGTTGCGATTTCAGATAGTTGTGGCTTTGCTTGCATAGATTCCTATGATTATCTGCTTATAGAACTTTTGGTCCAATTGTATCCTGCCTGCATTGATTTCATTGTATAGTTTGAGATTGTGAGGGTTTGGTTCAGGATATTGTTCGACATTGCAAGTATTTGCTTAGGAATATGATTTTATTCTGACGATTCGGTTCTGAATAAGATGTCATGCTAGGTTTTATAATTTAGAGGTTTGACTTTTGCAGAGGTTGCCCGATCGTGTGATGTGGTTGTGCGTATGATTCGAACCGTAAGAACTTGAAGTATGATTTAGTGGGCTTATTATGATATTTATGGTGGCCACGTCTGGTATTATAATATGTTACAATTCTCATGCATAGTCTGCATTGGATGAGTAGCCCTAAAATGAAGGATCGACAAGTGGATGCATTCTTTTGCCATCCGCCTCAGTAGTCAGTTGTGCACCGAGGCTAAAATTTTGGGTTATTTGATATCTGTTGTAGGAGTTAGGAGGCATATTGATAATCTTTTGAAGTGTCTGTTAGTAACATCTGTTTCATGTTTGTAATCATTTTTTTCCTTATGCCCTGATAGCTTGGGTAGGTAGCAATATCCTTTTTGTTCTGTAAATTATTCTTCTCATATCAAAATCGTGTAATTTAGACTTATGCAGATGGTTTGGGGTGGGCAGTGAAAATCGATGTTATTCGATGGGGTTGGATTTGTTATGTAGTGCCTAGTGACTATTGTCAAATTGTTGTATACATATGTAAGCTTGTAAGTTGAACCCTGTGGCTAATGTTATCCTGTTTCTTGCTTTAGCTTGTATGATCAGGTTTTCCATCCAAGCAAATTCATAGCCAATGCTGCTTTTCATTTGTTCAAACTGGGGATATAACCTTAGCGGGAAGACCCAGAGTGTGCACATGGGGGCAAATGGACTCGTGCCAGCCAACACAAAGTCCAGCCTTGAAAGCATGTGGCTTGAGACGGTATAGCATCTTCTCTCTCATTTAGTTGCAATAAAGGGAAATTAATTCCAGTTTTGCCACTAATATGGGATGGCATCACCTTATGTTAGAGCTTTAATATGTCGATAGAATAACAGGAGTTACTTAGACCTTAGTGACTATTGTGTGTGCGTGCCTGCTATAGATGGCCTTTTAACCCCAGAAAACCTCTGGAACACATTGCCTTTTAATATGTAGTTGATGGCATTGATAGGAGAATAGTTTGATGAAAGCGAGGAAATTTGTGGACCACCGAATCAATTGCGTGGTAAGAAAAATGAGTTGGCAAAAGAAGCAAATGAGCTGATTTCAAAAGGAGCCAAGGTAGACGCAACAAACTAAACATATTGAAGTGTATATCTTGTTATCTTTAATTATTTACCCTTGATGCTGGTTTTGATCTATAATAGCATCAGTTGTAGTCGTAAATGGTATGTTAATTAGTAATTTGATGGTACAATAAATTTGTTGAAATAAGAGTTTGTCATGGTGCTCAAAGACTCTATTAATGCCTGCTTTTTATTCGGAGTTCAAGTTAAATGGTCACTGGACAACTCAATTGAAGATCTTTTGTCTTATGTGCAAGAAAGGGTATGTATCATTAATAGACTCATCCATTGTTTCATAGCTAATCTATAGGACTAAATACATCATTCACACAAAATTATCACCTCCTTTTATGTGTAGGATCTAAGGCACTAAGGCTTCTGGTAGAGAGAACCAGCTAGGTTGGGGAGGTGGCTTATAGATATGCCATGGAGGGATGTGTTATTGCATTGGCCATGCTTTCTCAGCGGTTGAGGAGAAGATATCAACACCAATGAGTGTAGTGATAGAGGCATCACCATCGGACAAAGAGATCAATTTACAAATCTGTTGTGGACGAGGCTTTATCAATTGGAGATGCTTCAGCTCAAGACAGCAATGAGAGGAGAGAGGCCCTGCTCTGTGAGATTCAACTACTTAATCAATTTGGGGTGGCATCATGGAGGGACTGCGACATCAATAGGAGAAGCTTGCCCCCTCTACTTAAGGCTACCAAGGTACCGCTGTTCATTTTCTGATGCTTGAATAGCTTGGTCAACACTCAACAACACAACTATGTCCAAATTCTACATGATGGAAGCAAGGCCTTATTTGCTTTGCGCTTTACATGAAATGAGTTACTATGACTGTGATGTAACTTGAGTATTCAATGTATGTAATTTGAGGTCTACACCTATTTTCCAAAAAGAAAACTGAATTTTCTCAAATTTGGTTGATGCAATATTACTTTAATTATGCTATGCATAACAAGCTAATGCTTTCAAGGCTACCACTTTATCTATAGAAAGACTTATCCAGATTGACCTATTTTGTGTAGGTTGGGAATATGAAGGAAACACGACACTTCACTGGTGCCTTAGTGGTAGCTCATGCACACAGGAGCCAAGGTGCTCTTCTCATAAATTCTGCTCTATTAACCATTGAATTATAAGATACTTGTTCTTGATCTTTCAAAATGTTTTTTAGTTGTCTTCTGTCTTTGCGCAGCATTGTGTGGCTCCAGCTCAAGAATGGCGCCAGAGTTTTCTAGGGAACAAACTAGGTCTCATGCCAGTACACATCACTGCAGCTAAGGGCAACTACAAGGCTCTTTATGTAGTAGCCTTTTATTACTTCCTTTCGAAGTGTTTAAGGACATTGTTGTGACTAACTGGTATTATTTTTCTTTGTTCTGCAAGCCACTTCTGCTTCATGCACAAGATTGTGTTGATATACCTTCCAAGACCAAAGAAACCCCGTTATTCTTTGCAAGAAAGAATCATATGTGAACTGTAAAATTCCTTTTGCGTTTTGGGGCTAATACCTAAGCCCAAAACCTACGGTGGTTAATATTTAGAGTACTTTTGAAGAATGCTTCTATTTGATGGCTTGATGCGCTTACCATACTGTAATACTCGTAAGAAAAGGACAGCAAAGAATGAGGCAAATGAAAGAAAAAGAGAAGAAATTGCTGTCAGAGCCCTAGAGTTTAATTTCGGGCATGGCTTTTCGTTCACGGAGATACCTGACCATCCGAGGGCCAGTCGGCACCTCTCACAGCCATTAGATCATCATTCGGCAATAAAAACAAACTTGTTTTATATTGCAAGCACTATAGCAAACAGCCTGCACAGCAGCAGTTAAAACCTCCCCCACATGGTAGCAGTAGCAGGCCAGCACAACTTTCTCTAGAAGGCTCACCTGGGTAGCAGTAGACGGCCATACATAGCCAACCACGCAGGGGAGAAGGGAGAAGAAAACACACGACTCTTCTGCACAACATGGTTACAGAGAGTTAAAGCCACGCCAACCCAATTAGAAGGAAAGAGAAGCAAAAGGAAATACTGAGCATGACACCAGTGAATCCAGCTCCTTTCTTCCCCGTACCAATCCTCACCCAAAGCTTCACACCCGAGCCAGTCAAGAGGAAGGGGGAGGAGGGGGAGCTCGACAACAAGACAGGGAGGCAAGAGTGTGCCAGGAGAAGGCACAAGCGACTGGGAATAGCAGCCTTAGGAGGCGGCAGCCACAATCTTCCCTGAGCAAGAACCAGCATGGCCGACGTAAGGGGAAGGCGACGGCCACCGCGACCCTCATCCTCGTCCATTCCCTTCCAGCCCGGCAATTAAGTAGGTTCCCTCACCCTCCATCTTTGCTTACAGTACCATGGTGTAGCATGAACCATCGCAGAGTAAGGGAGGAGGGGAATTAGAGGAAGGGGGAGTAAAGAGGGGAATAGAGAGGAGGGAGGTTATCGTAGTTGGAGGTTGGCGGCGACGCGCTATCGGTAGCAAGACACGTGCCCCCGAGTGCCACCACGCATTCCCCCGGCATGCGGGCGGCCTCGAGCTCCGTCGTGCCTTGCCACAGCAACGCACCTCTGTGCCATTCCCTACCTAGATTCAAAAATCAAGCAACACCAGCAAAAGTGATTAGTAACCAGAGAAGAGTATGGGGGAAGGGCAACCGGGTTAAGAAGGGCCAGATCCGGGCCGTAGGCCACGGATCCGGTGGCCGGAGGAGGTGCAAGTCGTCGGACCACCCCCCAAAGAGCGGCGCGTCCACCGGAGGAGTAGGGCGCGCAAGGGAGAGGGGAGCCGGATCCGGGGCCTATCCCGGATCTAGGGGTCGGAGGCGCTTCGGCGGTGTGGCACTAGGGGCGGCGGCAATAGAAAGGGAGAGATGAGGAGGGGCGACGGTGTAAGAAGAAGAGGGGAGGAGGTGGAGAGAGAGATAGGGAGTAAGGCGTCCGGGCGGAGAAAAATGAGGAGGGCCGGGGGAAGTGAAGGCCCATTAGTCACCGAGGTAAGAAAATGGGCCAAAGGCCAACCGGGATAGAAGGTTAGAAAGAAGAGGGAAAAGAAAAGAAAAGGAAAAGAAAAAGGGGAAAAGAAAAGAAAAAATGAGCAAAAAGATTAAGTGTGTGTAAACAAGATTTATTCGTGAATACAGATAGCATGATCCTTAAACAGTCGTTTGGGCACCAGGGCATCTGAAAGATGTCTGGTGAGAAGGATTGTTGGTACCGGGTTTGCACGTAGAATTGTGTCGATTGTCTATATGTGTAGAATCGATACTGTTTGCATGTTATATGAGTTGCAATGCTGAGTTGAGAGTTCCGATGATGCTTATAGGTGGAGGTTTTGGGTTTGACAGCCTTCACGCATCGTCCACAGGAGTAACCAAGCAAATACATGGTAGAATAGTGGATTGTGGTGAATGCTTGATATGTGTTTTGGTGATATATGTTTTATATCATTTTATGAAATGATATCTCTGCTTGTTGTTGATTATACTGCAACAAAATACGAATACGATTGCTAATCATGCTGAGATAGTATTGCATCGTGTTGCACATTGGTGTTAAAGGTCTACTGTGCGTAGACATCCCGCGGTGGTGGGATAAAGATCTACTTCGGTAAACATTCCACGGGAGTGGAGTTAGAGGAGAGGTGATTGTGATTGCTTTATGTGTTGTTGTATCATTTTCAATTATCATAACATGAGTTGCATGAGCTAAGCCGGAGAGGAAGTCATGTAACTATTCCGGTGAGGTCGGTGAGAAAGATACATGACTAATCTGGAGTGCTCACAATAAGTCCTACCTCGGTAGGCGCTCCACGGGAGTGGAGTTTGTGGTCTGCATGAAAGAGAGCGGGGCACGAATGGGTCATCGAGGGGTGGACACTCAACTTTACCGGTATGAGCTCGGAGATTGCATGTGGACATGGCATTGCATTATGTTGCTTTGCATGAAAGAAACTTATGAAGGTGGAACATACGCAGAGCTTATATGGTGGTTTTGCAAGATAAGTGATGTACTGATAGTTATAAGGATTGCGTCTTGCTAAGACAATTGAATTTGTTCTGTTGTCGCCATTATTTTATTATGTACTTGCGGGATCTTCGGATTCACCTTTGCTTTGTTGTTTTTAGGCAAGTGGTGAAGGCGACATGCACGGGTGGGAGTAGCACAGTTATCCCACGTATAGCAGTACCTCACATATCACTTACAGATATCATATTTTGCCTGGTATAGCACAAGTACATTATGGTATTTAGCAATCTCATACCTCTGTTGCGCTTAATGTCAAGTGATTGTCTCTTGCCGCTGGGTGCTATTTGATTAGAAGAATTGCTACGCAAGTCTAACGGCAAGAGCTGGAACTAGTAACATCACAGAACAGGTGGTAGCACTTTAGGCTTAGGCAAGGAGCCGGTGTGTTACACATACTATGATTCTTTAACATTGAACAGAAAGCAAAGACCAATAGGCGTGGCAACATCTCAGGACATGTGTTTCATTCTCAACTCTGCAAACGTGGTACCAGGTAAGATAATTGCTGAGATCTAAAGATATTAATTGACTGAATTTACAAAGATAAAAAGCAAGCATTAAGTTTGTTAAAATAGGAGTTTGTCTGAATAAAGAGCATGATGTAGTACAAGAGATTTTTGCTCAATGATGTAAATAGCTTGATGAAGCAGTTTGAAAACTAAAGATTTGTCTTTTGAAGAGGAACCCTAGATTAGTTAAAGCCCACCCATGCAACACTGTTATTCACTCCAAACACGCTTTTGCCCCCCTCCCCCCCCCCAAGTTTTTAAATTTGTGTTTAAGAAAAGCGTCAAGAAGGGCTGGCAAAAAAACTCGTTAAGACTCAAATCAAAATTATTTTAATCACAGTAGTTAATGGGTTAAAAATTGAAACGAGTCCATTTCAAGTGAAAAAAGGTTAACGAGGTTCGGTTTGATAGTGAGCAGTTAGCTCGAATTGAAAATAACCACTTAAATGATAAAGAAAATAATTTTATGTTGAACTATGTCAGTTTCAAAAGAAGCTCGATAATAACTTATTAATCTTGATAGCCAGCCCTAGATAAACCTACCTCTCCATGGCTAACAGCACTGCAAGAAGTGGCCTGCAAGTTACAAGTTATTCCCTGCCTGCTCTGCTTACTTCCTCTCTTACCTTTCTTTCAGTGACTCGGTATGCCCCTCCGCCTTTTTCCTCCTCATTTGCCAACCATTAGATAACAAGCCTTGATAGATTCCTAGCCAGCCCCAGCCTTTTCATCTATGAGAAGAAGACCATAGCCCCATAGCAATAGGGGGGGGGGGGGGGGGTAGCCCTACATATCTCCTTCGCCACCCATGACCCGGTGTCACACTGCGCAAGGCCCTCCCTTTTTCCGGTCTTGTGCGCGGCAGCGCCGGCCGGCCTCGGCACAAGGCACTTGCCCGTGCAGTCATCGAGGAACGGAAATGGACCCGACCATCTACCAGATTATCTTCTCGTGCATCATTATGCTCGCCGGAAAGGTTGCGGCAGATCTCTGCCTTCTTTTCCAATCGTTGTCACACATCCTCATATGTACAGTATGCTCGCACATCGAATGCGCCTGCATCAGGACCGGATAACGGGAGAGCCGATCGATTCAGAGCTTGCTGTCAGCAGGAGAAGGCAGAGGACGAGTTGAAAGTAAGAGCAGCACATATATTTTTTTCTCAGGAGAAAAACGAGAGGAAAAACAGTATTGATATGGATTAGACTTGTTGTGTTTAGGTCCTACCTGTCGGCAGCGGGCCATCCAGTGTGATGAGGGAGGGCAGAGGATTGATTCCTGCAAACAAAACAGCTCCAAGAAATTGCAGCCAAAGAACTCGAAGTAAACAAATGGTACAATGTCTGCATGAGATTAGCTGGCAATCGTCTCTTTTGGGGTAAGTCTAAAGCTAAAAAACAAATCCATGTTATAATGAAGATAAGATTTTTGACATCGGATTCGTCCATCTCTCAGACCCTGCTCCCTGCATAGACTGCCCTGCTTAACAAGTTCAGAGCGAATTTTTCTTTTCTTCACTACAATATAATTGCAAACCTGTCCTTCAAAACTTGGAAATCATCAGAAGAGAATCCAGCAAATGATTTAAGGTTTTGATTCAGAAGAAAAATGATTTAAGGTCCGGAACAGAATATAAATTGTCTAGGTCTGAACATGCTAAGCTTCCTCAAAGTAAAAGTGCGATCAAACCAAATCCACCATGCTTATCATAACTTGAACTACATGCTAAAAAAGCTTGTGCAAACGATTATTAGAAAGACGTATCGAGAAGCAAAGAACGCAAAGGCAGTCTTAACGGGATCATTACCAAGAATGAATGATTAGAGTTGAACATGGATGATTCAATTACAATACAAGTTGGCACGTAGTATCTCTGCGTTGTGAGTACACCTGTGTTAATTCAGCATTCGGTTCCCATGTGCTAGGGTACATGATCTCTAATTGTGATTAGGAAAGCGTATGTTACACCTTTCTGTAAAACCATAAACAAAGCACAGTCCGTGGCAAAGCCAGCTGCACGCGAGATGCAAGTAAGTATATTTTTGGTAAAGGTCTATATTAGGTGTATATTTTTGGTAAAGGTCTATATTAGGTGAAACCTTCTTGTGGGCTATGATCATCCAAACCAAGCATCCAAAATTAACGATTATTCTAAACCCTAATTATGCATTATGCCGTACGCTAATGGTCTTATTATACTCCACGAGCAGTCACTAGAGTTGTAAACTAGGGCCTAGGCTGCAAAATACATATCTGGGGAACACTAAAGAACTTCCCCCAAGAGGGAAAATAAACTAATAGAGCTGATAAGGGCAGCAGGCAGCTTATTTTGTCAAGGCCAACCTGTTAATGATTGGCATGGAGCTAGGGCATTTCTACTATATATCACATAACATTTTGGGCGTGTGCATATGCGTATGCGTGTTGCCTTGTGTGTGAAGGGGGGAAAAACCAGTTTAGTCATAGTGCGGCACTGAAGCTATAGTGAATGACTGTGATACCAAGATGTTATAGTAGGAGATAGGCTAGGAAAGCTTAAGATCATCCTCCTTGCGGAGGCTCTGATCTGGAGGCCAACCGGTTTAGAACTTGACTGCTTTATTGCTTGATTATAAATGATGCAGCTCCTCTCTTTATATAGATGAGGTTAGTCTTAACAATATAGAAACTAACACAATTTAATGCAACCAATCAACTAAAGATAATATCATATCCATACTATTTAAATATAAAAATATGTATATATCTATTCCTAATATGAAGATTGCATCTAATTATTCTTAATACGAAGATATGCACCTAACGATTCCTAATCAGATCGCTACAATTCATATGGTACTGTTCACATGTTACAGTGCACGCCTCGTCGGATCCTAGGCTATAATATTATACCCCTCGTGGTGAGACAGCTCGTCCTCGAGCTGTCAGGTGGTGATCATGGTTGAAGTCCTTTGCAACCCCATGTCGAGAGCCCATGGCGCCGAGTGCAACACTTCGATGGACAACAGTGAGGACTACGGTCTCTTGGTGTAACTTGTCATTGCAGGAGGCACCAGCGGCATGGACAAGCTATGTGGGGTAGCAATGATGCTCTTCCTGCTGGTGCGAGGAAGAATACGACGCCATTGCGGTCCTAACACCCGCCACACCCCACATCTACAAAGGTACGACATCGACTGGCCATGTGGAGAGGACGGCCGCTGGACAGCGGCAACCTTCCTCCTCAACAAAGGCACCAAAGGTGTAGCCAAGGATATTAAAGCCTGGAGAGGAGTCGTCATTGGTGAAGCAGTAGCAGGATCAACGTTGATCATGGCGATGGAGACGACAATGGCAATGCCAGCATTGCAGTGGCAGGTGTTGCCTCTTGCTGCTCCTCTATCTTGAACATGGTTGCAACCAACGGCGATGGCGACTCAAAACCACAGCAACATGCTACGCCTTCTCCTCTATCTGGGCCATAAACTCTTTCATCCAGGCTATCAAGTTGGCGTAGATCTTAGCAGAGGATAATTCAGCATCAAAAGCCACGGTAGTTGGCTTGGTAGAGACGGTGCGATGATGGTGGCAAAATGGAGGTTGACGTATTTAACAAAACTTAGTCATGTCTGCACCCCAAGTTCACACTCCAGCTCCCGGTACCACAGTGCGGCATTCCTCATTAGGTGGTGCGATGCCAACCACTCCTCTTCCTCTATAGTCCGTTGCTCCTTGAAGAATTGCTCAAAACGATTCAATTAAAGTTATGGATCTTTCTTACTGTTGAAGGTCAAAAGCCCTAGGTAGTGGAATCATGAAGTTCGGGCCTTCATGTGATCGAAACCCCTGCTGCTTGCTATGGATGACAGAGCAGCAGTTGGCTCTGATACCAAATGTTGTGGTCGGTGGTTAGGTACGGGTCTGAGGACCGAGGGTACGACGCTCGCCCTAATCTAGCCATCGACAAGGCTCTTCTCTAACGTGGTAGAGAGACTCTGAGTCTTGATTTTAGAAGAAGATGGAGACTAGGAACTTTATTTATTCATTGTTTGATTATAAATAATGCGGCTCATCTCTTTATATAGATGGGGTTAGCTCCTAACAATATGAAAACTAACACAATCTAATACAACCAATCAACTAAAAATAATATCATATCCATACTAACTAAATATAAAGTTATGCATCTATCTATTCATAATATGAAGATACGCATCTAATTATTCCTAATACGAACATATGCATTTAACCATTCCTAATCAAATCGCTACAGTACATGCGGTACTGTTCACATGCTATAGTACATGTGGTACTGTTCATGTGCTATAGCGCATGCCTCGCCGGATCATAGGTCATAACACATAACATTCTTTTTTACATGGGACAAGGTTGATTAGATTTAAATTTTGTGCAGTCTGTCTTACACTGGTGCTATCTCTAAAGCAGTAGCAAACATAACATTTGTGTGAAGATTGTGCATGATGCTTTACATCCTTCCTCTTTACCCTGATGATGTCCATACCAAATGTCATATAAAGATGCAAATACTCAAAAAAAAAAAAATTTAAAAAGAGCACAAACATTCAAATTTGAATTCTGTACTGATATGGACGGGAAGAAGGAACGGGGTAGGGAGGCAAGAATCGCCCCTGACCCTTGCGGTCAGGGCTCTGATTCGGCCAAGACTTGGGAAACTTAATCTCTTTATTGATTCTCCAATAGCCGGCTACCCTTATATATATCAGGGGCCTTCTCACCAAACCCAAACTGGAGACTATATCATACTATTACTAAAAGGACTCTTACCATATAGACTCCTAATACAGGGGGTTTAGATCATATACCCTCCTCATAGTTGGGAAATTGAGGATTTACCCTCCCCACTCAATGACATGTGGGGTCATCGTAGGTCACTGACACGTGGGCTAGGAGGGTAAATCCTCAATTTCTATCTAAGTGGAGGGTATATGATCAATAATTCCCCTAATACAAGAATACCATATAAATACTAATAGCAAGCCTTCCTAATACATATCTCTTTTTGATGCGGTTGCCTTGTCCGAGTCCACCCGTTCTGATGCAGTCCCCGTCTCGGACGCTGCTATTGTCGCTGCAGCCATTGTATCGCGTCCAGTTGGTGATGCAGCTCCCTGTGCCGTCGCTGCTGCATTCGCTGATGGTCGTGGACGCCTTGTATAAACCTTGCCGATAAAAGCGTCCACAACAGTATGATTTAAGCCCTTTTCATTTACTGGGTTTGATGCAACCGTTTCACTAGCAATTACAACTCGTCTTCAAGAATTTGAATCAGACAACACCCATTCTATAAGCTTGCAAATGCCCACTAAGCGTGCATTTGCATCAAAGGTGTTACTTGTCTTTATGTTCAGAGGCCTCTACATCCACCAGACCACCAGGCAGTAATAACGACAGCACGGTGGAAGTGATCACTTCTCCCCAACAGTGTCGATCTTTGTCCTTATCACCAATCTCACTCTTTACTTTGTTCATGAATTTAATAATCACTATCATTTCTTGTGCAGAACGCTTCATGTCTCTTGCAAAATCAACACCACCAGGCAGCTAGGGAAACAACAACACTAGCAGTACTAGTGGGTAATTTCTCTCCCAGGAATATAACATTTCTAGCACATGAATTTCTGAGGCCTTAAAGCACAGTTGAGGAATAACACAACATCAAGTTAAATTTATCAATTGGGCCTTTGCCAAAGAATGTGAAACATATAGCCCATGGGACACCTATACCACTTTGCTAATTGCTACTGTCCTTTACAGTGCTCTATTACTAGATGTCTTTCAAGTACAATGTTGTTACCTGCAAGACCTTTTTTGTGATACCATTAACCTGTTGAATAATTCAAATTTTCAATAGCATGTTCAGGCAGATGAATCTAACGTGTGCAGAGAAAAATAGCATAAAGGCTAGTGGATTGTGTGAAAATATAGATGTACAAACAAGGTCTCCATTGACAGGCGGAAACTAAAATGAACCCTACTTCACAAGGAAAGCAGAAGGCCTAGTTGGCCCTATCACCTATGCTTTTCTCTCTCAAATGCAAGTTCATGTGAGGTTGTCATCCTCAACTGTATGATGACAGTAAGGACACTAGGAAAACAGCATTAAGTATGTATCAGGTTATTGATGAATGATGATGCCTAGTCCCTACCATATGAAAGGAGCTAAATTTATCTGAATTTAATGGCACTTTTGCGTAGGACATACATCTCAGATTCATGTTCAGTTTAGAACCATGGAGGCTGAAAAGGGCAATAATTAGGTTCCAAGTTGCTGAGGCACACGAGGGTGGTAATCACGTTGTCGTTGTTGGTTTAAGGGTACCTTAGCATTTAATAGACATGAAATGAAGTCATGAGCCTCATGGCATATATAGAACTCTTCTCAAATGGACAATTATAACGATCACCAAAACTTTTCTAACATTCTATAGATTTTTGTATAACAAGTAAAAAGAAAAGGAACAGATTGGCAGCGCCACCGAAATTTTACCAGTAATCTGTGCAACAACAAGACTCTTCTCTGAAACGATGAAATCGATTTGCATCCCTAACAATTATGCACCTCCCATAAATCTTGCTTAGAAGTTTTATGGCATTATGACAATCTCCGCAAACCCGGAGGTTCTTTACTACCCTAATAGGTGTGCCAGGCGCAGTGCTAATCAGCCCAAAGACAACTGCAAGCTTCTCACTGTGAAGAGCAAGTGAACTCTCTTTCACATCCTCATCGTCGATATCTAGCAGCACTTGTGAAGTGTCTGCAGCGTATCCCACAATTTTCAACTGCTGACACATCTCACTTAGCATATCATATATATCCTTCTTCCTTGAGTGACTTTTGTCTCTGGAAATGAACTCATGAATTACACCATCAAGTCCTATTGAGCTGCTCCCAGGTACCTTATTCACTCCACGATCCGACATCAGCTTCCTCAACTTATGCACTCCTTTCCAGTTGCCGTCAATAAGCCTGCGTGATCATTTGGTGCAGCCTCAATAAGCCTATGGCCCGCCTTCTTGCCCAACTCGAAGTTATTGTGAGTTCCACAAGCACCCACTTGGACCTTCCGCACGGCAGCATCTGGCTCCATTGGCATCATCTCCCTGAACACCACGATTCCCTCCTCGTACTCCCCCGTTCACAACGCACCACGCAATGACCGTGTTCCAAGAGACCGAGTCTCGGGCTGGCATCCGCGCGAAGAACTCCCGGAGCGCGTCCGCGTCCCCGCGCAGCAGACAGTTCTACGCGGCCATGCCGTCCTCGGGCCCGCCGTCGAACACCTTGCGCGCGTCGAAGAGCATCGCGCAGACGGCGTAGGCGCGGATGAGCCCGTTGCGCACGCGGCGGTGGGTCGGGGTCTGCGCCGGAGCGGAGCAGGTGGTCGAACAGGCGGAGCGCGAGGTGGGGGGTTGAGCCGCATGCGCGCGGTGTACCACGCCGCGAGGGAAGCCGCTTGCGTTTGGGCGTCGCATGGCGGGCGGTTGCGATTGCGGCAGCTGTTGCCGTTACCGTTGCGGCTTCGCAGCCGTGGCGAGCGTGGTGGAGGTGAGGAAGAAGGGCACAGTGGGGGAGGCATCACTCGCGGCGGCAAGCGCGGAGACGGGCGTGGCAGAAGCGCGCGCGCGGCCGGGGACCGCGCGGCACGACACGACGAGAGACCGCCGTGCCCGTGCCCGTGTAGTCGTGTGGACCTGGGATCCCCGGCCCACGTCAACTGTTCGAGGAAAAACTAGGCCCAACAGCGCTTGGGATGTACCGTGTCGGCCTTAGGCTGACGTCCGTACAGAATGGCCAGAGTAGCAGTGACAAATGCAGCTGATGGGCCTAGATTGAGCTGGAAAATAGAGATCGGTGCAGGCCGTAATGTAATGGGATTACGTCGCTAAACTCATGTCACATTTGGAGAATACGCAGTGCTCTGGCGAGCGCCATGGCCAGATCTAGGCCCGTCGTCCCTAATTCCGAAGCCGCCATGCCTAGATCTAGAGTTCAATTGATGGAGGTGGTGGGGGCGGATGTCATCGGAGGAGTGGAAAAAACGCCGTTGGTGGAGGTGGTGGCCGCTGCCAGAGGGATCAGGAAGAAGCAGCGCGGGGCCTTTCTCTCCCTCGAGCCATGGATTGGAAGGAAAAAAGAGATAGAGAAGGGAGAAGAAACTGGAGGAGGAAGGAGGAGGATGTGGAGCTAATATGGACATGAGAAGGATTTGGTAATCATATTAGCAGAGCTGCTATATCATCCAAATAAGTTTATATGTCAAAATCATTACCATGTCGACGTCAATTAGGTGTCACACCAGTTAAAACTACCTTCAGTTGGTCTCAGAGGGTAAAATACCCAGTATTGATACTTGAGGGGTGTCAAATATCTGATTTTGCAGTTAAAGGTTGAAACTTAGATTATCATAAGAGTTCAGTGGGTAAAATAGACACTCTACACATAGAATAGTGTGTGCAGTTTATATTCTTACTCTAGGGTAATTCAAATCATCCGACCTAAGCACCCACCGAAGAGTGCATGCTACATTAATTAGGTATTTGCCACTTGCATACATGTAATGTCTTACATGGCAAACGAGCCATCACATGATTCCAGCACTAGACACTTCATATGCCATCGTGAGAAAGAGACCATGGTGTTGGGCTGTCGGCAGGAAGCTAGGAGGGGCTATCTACGGACGTTTCAATATTTTGCTCGCGCTAACGACGAAGCTTAAGCCATCAACTTTTTAGTCGGACCACTAGGCGCCTTTTCTTGTCGAGTTTCTCTGGTGCTTTATATATTCGACGCGCCTTTGTTTGCTTTCTTGTCGTGCCCTTGTGCTCCGCCACTATTCTTTACGGTAAGCTACAGAGTTTGGCTCCGAATTAAGACAAATAAATCTATAGCTTAGGCTCTCATAAACAACTCGACGTAGCCCACAAAGCACACCAGATCATCAAACGCTTACTCCGCACGCAAAAAACACACGAAATATTATAGCCAAAATCCACGCGAAAAGGCGACGAAATAAGAGGCGTCTCGGACTCGAGACTCGTTGCGCAACACCTGAAAGCACCGTGCGCGATCGTCACGCGGCAAAATGCAAAGCTACCTCGACGACGCTGACAGTGACACCCCATTGTCTAACACGGATGTTTGTTTTGATCGACCGGAACTAATGGTTTTTGGTTGAATAGGACTGGCTAGAAGAAGTAGCTATTAGAATAAAATTTAGAAAAACGATTTTTGAAAAACACGGACACCGAGAAGGCGACACAGACCGATGGCTTTTGAAAATAGTTTAAAGAATCTACTTTTAAAAATTGAGATATTCAAAACGGTTTTCGACTTCTTTCAGAAATCAAAAGCTAGAGGCGATTTAAACATCCGATCCCTCTTGACAGGGAGAGGACATGATCCCCACTGCTCCCACGGCTACATAGAATCGTTCGTGTCAACATATATATGGTGGGTTCTTTGGACCGTGGTTTATAACTTTTGGTTTATAGTTTTTGAATTTTAGCTGTTCGTGAGAGAAACAGTTGTATGCGATTTTAGCCGGTATAGTTGAAGTCAGTACAATATATATTACAATCGCCTTAGAGAACCTATCTTAAAAAACATATCATCTAAAAATTAATTACTGTAGCAAAAAAAAAATTAAAAGTCACACGCCCGGAAGAACCAGCCATAGGCTCGGTATGTCGTAAGCCCACGTGTCAGTGGTACGTTTGTTTTGTGATATTACTACCCGTAGCGGAGCGAGAGAAGGGTTTGATGGTGGTGCGGCGATTAGTTTAATCGACGAGAGTGCAACATAGTTGGGTTCTTGCGCCTTGATTAGTACAAGACCGGGCCCCCATGCCCTAATGGCCTTCATTATCCCCATCATATATCCACATTGCTGCTAGTGCGTGACGAACTTACCTTAATTAGTTGAATACTTAATTAAAAGTAGGTACGTAAGCAACGTTTTAGCATGCGTGCCAAAGTTTGTTTGCATCACCTTGGGTGACCAACTTGCATGCCAGTGTTTACTTAATCTTAACCATCAAGGTTTGGTAAGTCAGAATAATCAAGTATTGTTGTCACCTATATACGTACGTATGCTCCTGTAATTTGTGTAACTATATTTTTTTTGCAGTAATTAGCTGCTTGTATATTTATATGGTAGCAAAGCATTACAGTACTCTAACGCCAGAATTTTTTATATTTTGTAGATTGTCTGCTTAAAGTTTGAATTGGGGCAATCGGCAAGTACAACAAACATAATTGTTAGATTTAATCGAACACTTTCAAAGATTTTCAAGGAGATTTTAATGCACTCGTCTTTGCGTTGCTTAATTAGGTATTGCTAATAGAGATGCGTACCAGAGCGAGGGGTTGGGCTTATCCACATCAGTCCAATGAGAGAAGAGGTTTTTGGAGGCAAATATGCAATCCAATCAGACGCACCTAAACGGGTGATGTCTCCTTCCTTTTTCAGCTTATATTTTATAATTTATAATTTTCATTGAACAAATAAATAAAATGATTTCTCTACCATTTTTTTAAAGTATCTTATCAGAACATCCTTTTCGAAGCAGCTTATCGGTATTCAGTTTATTCGTATAAATACTTGTGTTAGGACTAAAAAATATTAGCTGTAGTCGAAAAAAACTCACCTAATAAATTCAAATAATTTAAGGAGACGTGAAGACGTGCTATGCTTTATGCCAAGAAAGAAATCTTTGTGCGCACCTGCGAGAAGAAAAGGCTAGTGGCCACAGCTTCATTGGACGAGCACGCACATGGTGAACCGTATCTAGAAAAGCAGACCGTTCGGATAGTGAGTTTGGGCTTGTGTTAACCTAGCTACTTTCATCTTCAGCTTATTCGGGCTAGCTACAAGCTGAAGCTGGTTTACATGTAGTAAGCGTTCGATTTCACTACGTTGAGTTTTTCAACGGTACACTACTATAAAAAGAATTATATTAGATATCTCATTACAGACGATTTACCAAAATCGTCAGTGTTAAATACAATCACAGATAATTTATGTTTATAGACCATCTGTATTGTTGTCAGCGCTAAAACCATCTCAGAAAAGATAATATCACGCATTTATCATGGTGAGCACCGTCGTGAAGTATCACGATAATTTTTAGTAAGAACCGTCTTGATATTTCGTAATATCACCGATGGTTTTTTATTTAAACCGTCTGTGATACTTCACAAACGGTTTATATTACAAACCGTTTGTGATATTTATTATCACAGACGGTTTGTATTAAAAATCGTCTGTAATATGTTTCCTTGCAATCTTCTAAAATTTCATAACTCCCGCTTGAGTCTGAGTATGATTCTGTTCCAAAATATCTTTAGTAAAACATGCATAATTTTTGCATACAGTGTCCGTTTTCGATGTTTTTATACTCGTTGGAAAACTAACGACAAACCCGATTCAAAAAATGATTGCTTGCACTATACGCCCTCTAAGACCCCCAAAATTGGCCATCTTTAGCTCTAAATTTGTGTCGTAAGTTTTTGATCTATGTTTTTGCCAAAATTTTTGATCTTCTCTTCAGAATTTGGGGTTCACCTCAACTGTAAAGTTGTAGGTCTCATTAAACCTTTCAAATGAGCATGTATAAGCTATATAAAATTTTGCTATTTTATCTTTTAAAACTAAATATTTACATTGCACACACACACACACACACACACACACACACACACACACACACATATATATATATATATATATATATATATATATATATATATATATATATATATATATATATATATATATATATATATTGCCTTATGTATCACAAACGGTTTGTAGTTCAAATCGTCCGTAATAATTATGTCCCTAATCATGTTGGGCAGTCGATCCTCCCAACCCAATCTCACCAATATAAATCCACAACCTCCATCGCATGGATCGTAGCTCCACCTCTCTGTCCCTTTGCCCATTCCGCCAAAAAATTTCTCACTCCCGTCTCTTCCTTCCCTATAAATATTTACCCAAACCCATTTCCTACCTATTTACTATGCTCAAAATCTCTCCAGCCTCCTAGTTGTCCACCTCTTCGACCCCAACCTCGATGTCCCGTATGAAGCAGATGATGCGCAAGTCTACGGGCAGCAAGACGCTATGGAAGCAGCTGGCTATCTAGGCAGTGCTCAAGTCGGGCCGGCGGGTGCGCGTGTCAAGAATCTCTGTTTCTTTTGTGTTCTTGCCATATTTAAGAGTTGGGTTTATAGGATTAGGAGATATGTTCTTGTCATGTTTTTGCTGTGTTGGATGGGTAACCTGCTCGTTATCTTATGATGCTGTAATGGTGGATTCTAATTTTAATGAAAATAGAATATGCTGCTATGTTTGCTGCTGTATTTACTTGTTTTCAAAGGGCATAGCTAACAATCATATGCAACTGTTTCCGTCTATGTTTTGTCTATCACAAATAATCAGAATTTAAAAAACATAAGCCAACAGTTAAAAAAAAACCCACCGATGTGAATGTGATGCGCTGACATGAAGAATCTCAAAGTGGATTAATTAACCCCTGCACACTGACATCAAGAATCTCAAATTGGATTAATTAACCCCTGCTCGCGTGTGATTAACAAATAAAGAAAAACGGTGGTTATTGCCACTCTGTTTTCTTTTTTAGTTATCGATTTGGATATTCACACCCGGTCTTTAATACACACTTGACTGTTACTTTTCTAATTATATACTCTGTTTTTTACTTTATTTCATAGAATCTATGCAGTTTGACAACTAATAGCCCCGCTCGTTTCAGCTTTTTTTCAGTTTCAGCTTCTAGTTTTAGCTTTTTTCACTATTCAGTAATTCATCTTTTTCTGAATTTTTTAAGATTTTTTAGACTTTTTTACATTTTTCTTTTTTTCCCGTGTTCCTTTGCATTGTCCGTGATGGGCTAACAAATTTTTTCTATTTTTCTATTTTTTAAATTTAATTATACCTAAAAAGCTAAATCAGCTACAGTAAAAAAAGCCAGCTACAGTGAAATTTTAGCCAAAAGTCAGAAGCCATCGCTAAAACGATCACCCCCTTAAAACTATCTAGATTGGTTATACGAAAAATATATTAATAAATTTATTATTAAAAATACTTTCATAATATTATATTTTGATAAATATGTCTTATTATAAAATTATAAAAAATAGCGGTTAAAGTCTCATCTCGAAGACTATGAAAATTCAAAAAGTATCAGTAAACATTATTGAAAATATAACAATATGAAAATATTTTTGAAGTCTAATTAAGTGATATCATTTTCACGTGATAAATCTAGGCACTTATATATATATATTAATAGTTAAAATTTTGAAAGGTTGATTTCACCTATTTAGTTAATGTTAGAAAAGAACAGACAGAGCATGAGTGCTACTACTACTACTCGAGTTTGTTGGGTCTCATGGAAAAGCAGGCGCCAAGGAGTTAGTGACCGGCCGCGTTGCCATTGGCCGGTCGGGTGCATGGGCGAGGCGCACGGCGCCGCGACGTTTCGCTCTGTGGTTGGCCGGCGACGTTTCGGTCGGGGTGGGCCGCTGGTGTCCAGTGCTAAGCTCCTCCGTGGCCGGCACGGGCTCCGGCTCGCGGGCACGGCTCCGGCCTGACGCGAGGTGGACTCCCGTCCGTCAGGCCGTCAGATCTCAGGCGCGTCGGCACTTGCGGCCAGACGTGTGCTTTCCGTGATCGGACGGGACGGGTTGGATTGGACTTGTGTGCCAATATGCCATCTGTGGATGGCCTTTGCTACCTCGGTGTGCCACTGGTACAACCACAGACCATGTGACCAACGACTCCATTGACTTGGATATACCCCTTAAATAATTTTATTATACCTTTTTTATCTTTCTAAGGATTCTCTAATAATGATTATTAAGTACTCTAAAGTAAGTTTCATGAAGAATTCAATAAAATCCACTTTTTATAACATAATTTATGTATATACTTCTTTTACATGTATAGAAAAAGATATATAACAAAAATAAAAGATTCTAATAAAAATTTTTCAATCAAGTCGTATTAGTGTATCTTACAATTAGAATTTAAATATACCAAAAATGATAAATAGATATAATATATTCGTTCAAATGGTATATTAAAAGTAAGATTATATACTCCCGGAAATACGAAAAGGGATACACACACATACTACCACTTCTCGTATACCACATATATGTAAGTGTTATATTCATTTA